>OY776304.1:29935720-30660908 GCA_963675345.1 Trididemnum clinides | reverse complement strand
TCACAAACTTGATAAAAGAAAGTCAAAACCGCCGTGGAAAGCTGCTATAGTTCCGTCAGCACCCGCTTGGTCTTTACGTCAAAGCGCATGCTGCCTGTGGCCCCCAAGGATGTTCTACCTACCACTTGGAAAAGTTTAGTCATATACGAATATAAGTGCCACTATTATAGTTGGCACGAAGGGCGAACATCTCAACGGCTACAGGATCGCATCAAACAACATGTTCCGAAATGGTTAAGACAGCAATTGACCGGTCCACGCCGATCTCAAACACACAGATCGTACAAACGAAAAGACACCAAACCGGATTGTGGCTCTGCCATTGGTCAACATCTTTTAGAAAATGATCAATGTGCATTAAACTATGATAACAAGCGATTTTCAATCCTCGCCACAGCACGAAGCTCTTTCCACCTTAATATCGTAGAGGCTGCTTATATCAAGATCCAGTGCTCGGCATTATGCAGACAAAAAGAGTTTGTTTGCGCTCTCAAACTCTTTCGATAATCGCGACATTTGGCCTCCTGCTGCGCTTTCTCCGACTTTCGCTATTGCGAAATCTTTCTTTGGCACGCTTTACAACACTAACGCTATCATGGGCTCGTCTTGATTGCCTAACGTCCAAATTAACCAGATAAAACACTTACTCACTCTAGATCTTCCCTTTTGAGGAGGTATTGCCACCGATGATAGCGTCACGAAAAGCTTATGGCTCCAACAGCTTTTTTCAAAGCTATATTAAAATTCTGCACTATCAACAAGATTTTTGAATAAAAGTTATACACATACTGCAGCTGCTGCCTACTGCTTTTTTTATCTTTTTTCGCATAAATTGTACTAGACACATATGAGATTATAAAGCAAATTTGAAGCGTTTTAAAAAAAGCATCCTTTAGACTGCTTAAAATTCTTAGAAAAAAATTGCTTGCCGCATTGTCAATCCAATTTGTTCTAGAGTTTTTTGAATGAAGTTAATTATCTCTCAAAAAACGTTTGGTTGCGTTACTATGGTCATTAATTTTTGAGAAAATATGAAGAACAAATTGCGCATTTGAGCATTAGGTGTGACGTCATTTTAGACCAAACAGAGATTAAATTATTGTAGGTTGGTAAAGTTGGGTGCTGGGTTTTGATTGAGCGAATAATGGTATTTCTTTGTCAAGAAATGCAAATTTTAAAAAATAATTTTTGATCATGACGTCACGAACCTCCTTATGACAATTACTCGGGGCAGGTAATTAATCGTGCCAAGTTTGATGTTTGTACACCTCAGCAGTTTCGGTGGAGTTAATGCAGACAAAAGTCTAATATGTGTTTTAGATGTGTATAAGCTCATGCTCGACTTGCTTGTCTATATTTAAAATTGAGTCACCACGACGAGTAAACTGCGCACCAAAGTCTGACTGCCACATAAAGATCAAGAAATCCAATTAAGTTTTTTTCCAAGAGCAAAACAAATCACTTTGCCGGCTTCTTAACACTATTCCTTTCGAGTTGAGTGCTAAACAAAAAAACTATCAAATACTATTTTTGAAAAGTTGTGGCGCTAACCCAGTCGAGCATTGAACCAGTAACTTCAGCATGCAAAGCGGACGATGTAATCTTTACACCATAAAAGCGTAATTCCAACAAATGTTTGAGAAGTTACTTCGAAGCAGGAACTAGTATTGGCAACACTTCAATGATCACCATATTTAAATTGCGGCTTTTACAATTGTTTCTGTATATAGCAAAGCAATTTATGAAGAGTTTCGTCATCCAACACCGAGAACCTGTCGTACTCTTATTTACGCTGTTGCTGCTTCTATGGACACAATTCAAAAAAACAATCACAGCATTTGCACAAGAGTATTGAAAGAGTTCAATAAAGAAGTCGAACTGCTTACCCCCAAGACCTTTTATCAGCTCATTCTTGACGAATTGGAGCAATTACATGATGAAGGAACGTTGGAAGCAAGTGACTGTAACGAGGCCATTGCTCTCGCAATTGGGTAGGTTTGCTGATTAGAAAGCAAAATATTCTAATTCATTGATTGAGTTTTCTGGCATTGCATAGTTTTATATATCTCTCTTGGTCATTGTTTTTTAAGTCCTCACTGTAAGATAGGAGACCCCATCTCGGCAGTAACAATAAACAACTGAAAATGGTGAGCAGTAACAAGTTAATATTGTAACTTCCTACTTTTTTAGTAACTGTATCTTTGTTACTTTTTGCAAAAGTAATATTTGTTGCTAGTTATCAATTAGATACCGTAAAATTTACAAGTCGCAGTTACTTCCTGTTTTACGCTATCACAGAAAAAAGAACGGATATATTGATTTATGATCAATATATTGATTATTAATTTGTGATAAATAACAAAAAGAACCTTCACGTTTTTCGTCAAAAAAATTTTATTTCAATGCCCCATTCGAAAAATTGGCAATTTTGGATTCTTTTAACCTTGACCGATTAACATCTAACTGTCAGAAATTACGGAAGAATAAATTATATTCGAAGTCAGAAAGTTTGCAAGCAAAATCTTTAGATGTTTTAGAGTGATTCTATAACGACTGACAGGGCTTGCGGCACATTTGCTCCCCCAACCACCAAATAAGGGCTAAAGTTGGTCTCACTCAATCAATCGAAAGGCGATTTGATACCTAACTCCCTGTCGCGTTGGCGAGTAGAGGTGAGAATGACACGAACACATTGACTTATCAGTTTACATGTGCCAACGCCTCTCGTGCTTGCATCAACTTTGTGCTACGATAATGAAGTGGTTCTAAGCCTCTCTTGCGTTGAAGGACTGCCGCGAACTCCAAGGCAAATGAACCTCAATCATTGGTGCGGGCATAGCTTTAAATCCCATTCGTCGCAATTTTTACGGATCATCATTGAGTATTTTGAAAGCCACACAGTTTTGCAATTAACATCAACCACAGAACTCCAGCAGAAACTGTAGAACTCGAGAAGATTGACACCTCTATTAGAAAATCTCTACAAGATCGCCAGCAAAGTTAAAGGCTATCCTGCAAGGGTATCCATTAGAAGTTTTTTCATTTGCTATCTTCCACGTTTTTTGGCAAGGATAATGGAAGCTATTGAATGTTAAAGGGAAGCGCTACTGCACTGGGAATTCAAGCTTTCGCTTTTGAAGCAAATTAACCGGCGTTTTCAATTGGTGGTTTCGTCTTGCATAAAATAGGTCACTCTTGCATTTTGCATCAAACATTTTGGCCATTGAATTTAACTGTAAATGTAATTAGTTAGTTTTTTAAAAATTTGCAATTGAAACTGTTACTAAATTACTTTTTTCGCAAGGTAACTGTAACTGTAACTCAATTACATTAAAAAAGTAGCTTGCCCATCACTGATAATTAAATAGTTATGTTAGTGAGATCATTATTTGCTATTGATTCAAGTCTTCTACTTTTTCGATTGCTGTACCTGCGGCTATTTAAGCATTAAATAGTTTCATTACTCCTATGAGTATGTTATCAAAGCAGTAGTAGAAAATTTTCTGAGGTATTTACTGTTTGTCGCGCAGTAGCAACCTACAGTACATGCAAGCAGCATTTCAATCAGTCTCTGAGCATTATGAATTATTTCTAGTATTGCCAAGTTCGAGGCGACCATTATATCTGCTGGATTCTTTCCTCCAGCGCGAACCGCGGTACAATGGCGTTGTTTGTTCTATAAACATATTGATGGATGGTTGGAGAGAGTGAACCGTCAGGCCGAGAGCATGGTGCTAACGTGTGTGCGGCACGATACGCATGTCCATGTAGAGTGGGAAGGTGATGAAGGAACACGGAACACTCGAGATTCGTGCTATTCCACCATTTCGAAAGATGATGTTACAACAAGAGTGTCCATTCATGCCAATACCAGCGATAAAGGAACCGACAATGACTTATCATCTTATTCGAAATCTGCAGTAAGTTCTCTAAACTTCAGAATGCCCTTACGATTTGGAATTTAATTGTTTATAGAAAATCTTATTACATGTTAGTGAAAACTTTTTAATGAACTATAGCTTATTTGATTTTTAAATTTAGAAACAATCTACGTCAGAAAGAGTCACTCCACTTCAATTTTTGGTTTCCTCAAATAATAATGAGCAGCGTTCTACACTAAATAACGCAACAATTGCGGAAACAAACTTTACAAGCAGTGTTACTTGCCAGCGATGCAACAAACCACTCGTGCATTTCACATACTCTCTAGTTGATTTTGCATCCTTACTGAACAGGTTGGCTTGTGATTAAACAGGTTGTAGATTATTTAGAATCGATAAGAATGTTCAAGCGATGCAACCCATAATAAATATTTAATTTGCTGTCTCGGAAAGAAAACAGTGAAACAAATTTTTTTGTTTGTTTTCACTGCGTCTGTTTAAAATGTATTGCCACCGGCAGTTCAGTTTTTTTTTCCTTAACTTCAGCAAATAAATAAATAAATGAAAATGTCATTTAAAAACTGATGGTTTCGTATCGAGTGTGAAGTAAATACATCTTTTGAAACGAACAGCGCACAAACTTGTTTATTCCGATTACAGGAAAAAACCTAATAACATAACAGGAAAATATTTTTAGATTTTTTCATCTGATGTCTTGTTTGAAAAAATCTCTGTACACTCTTCCACTTCGTGTCGAGGAAAATAACTTTGGGCTTTCTCATGTTACTCTGCAACGTATCAACTTTTCTTCTCAAGTTTCTAAGGTATAGTACTCAAATCTTTTTCTCAAGTTTCAAAATTCTTTTTTGTCAGGCAAGTAGTTCTTCTCATGCAACACAGCCATTGACTGTGCCGTCATATGTACTCAATTTGGCACTGCGTATTTCTACAAAAGCAGTAGAGGGTTAAAATTTCTTGAATGTAATACAGTCGTGTCGACCGTCGACGTGTTTTGTAGTGGAAGCGAGTGATGTTGATGCAGTACTTTACCGTCCATTACATCAATTCACACATACTTATCTTTGAATAAGTTGTTTTCTGCAAGCCCATATATCTGGCTACACTTCGAAAAATTTTTGTTGCTGTTTGGTCATTCAAATATTTGAATGAGGTGATAATAAAACCCAGGCAAAAGGGCAGGGCGTGGTCTAAGATGTGCGTTTTGTTCATCCGTGCCACACTTGCGCGTCGCTAAAAGCTCAGCTTTTCTACGATGACAAAGGTCGTGGAATTAGCCGTTTATTAAAATCGAGATTGATGGTCTTGAGGTTTAGCTGAAGGATTTATAACGACAAATTCTGACCAATCATTGTCCTTCCGGTCATTGCTATAAGTTAAATAGTCGTGAGGTAATGCTCGTTGGTTCAATGGTTTGCCACAGATCATCGGTACCAATCTTACAGCTGAATATCAAAAAAGCTGTTAATGGTGTAGAACTTTATGTAACCGTTGCCCCCTTACAGGACTCTACATATCATCATAGTCCCCTCTCTCCAACAATACAAAAAACACGTAAAGTTACAAACAAATTTATTACAAATGCAGACAAATCATAGTAAATGGTGTTTCTTCAATGAAATGGATATGCTTGGTGATCTTTAACGAGCTTTTTAATATTTGGAGACATTTTGGTCAGGTACAATCGTAAACTACCCCGTTTGCTGATGAAAAGACGATTTTTTCGATTTGATAGCAATAGCGTCACGGCTGAAAACCCTTTTTCTACCAAATAAGACGTCGGAAATGAGAGAAACCATGCTCTTACTTCGTTCCATATGAGCGGGTATTTGCCAGATGCCTTGCACCAAAATATATCATACCTATCTTCTTTAAAATTCATTTTGGATTTGTCATCATTTTGCAAGTCGATGAACTGATCTTAAAGTTCAACTTTTAGGTCTGCACAATCAACAAAAAGTGGTTGAATAACCCAGCGTGGGCCATTGAGGTTAGCGAGATCTGCAAAGCGAATGTGCATATCTTCCACTTGGTTATGTAAATGCGAACAGTATTTCAGTCGTTCATTTTCTGTCACATCATTCCCGCAGAGATTTGAAAATTGAGACAGAATGTTTCGCCCCATATTTTGTTTGTATCATGCAAGGAAAGCTTCGATATAAATCGATATAAGACCTTTTTTCAAAATTTTGGGACAATTTGAAAATTTTGAAAAAAGATATTATTTTGTGTCTTCTCAATAGAGCAAAAATTACGTGTTCAACGGATTATCTCTTCCAAAAAGAAGTTGCTTATTTGAAAAATCTTTTTTACAATAACGGCTATCCAATTCCTTTTTTTAACAAAATTTTATGCCAATTTCAAAACGAAAAAACAGACAGTAAAACCGAAAAAGAATTTATCAATCTTTTTATCATTCCCTACCTCGGAAAAATCTCTACAAATTCAATCACTAATAAAGAAACGGTTTGACACTAAAATCACAATCGTCTACAAAACAACAAAAGTGCAGGAATATTTCTCGTTGAAAAGCAAAACTCCTCTGATCTTGAACTCAAATGTCGTTTATAAGTTTACCTGTTCACGTGATGTTAACGTCACGTACATCGGTACGTCCGCAAGACATTTGAGTATAAGAGCAGGGGAGCACTTAAATGTTTCAAGGTCAAGTAAAAGTGCCATCAAAGAACATATAAAAAAAATGCAGTTTGTTCAAAACTCAGCCGAATAACATGAAGCAATTTGAAATAATTAGAAAATGCCAAACATCCTACGAAGCCAAAATCCATGAAGCCTTGGTGATCAAAAGAAGTAACCCTGTGCTAAACAAACAACTGTATGCAAACGGAGCGTCATTCTTACTAAACGTGTTTTAATCAAAGATATTTATTTAATCATTTAACCAAACAATTTTGCACCGAACTTTACTGTAATTTTAATTCATTTGAAACAATTATTTACAAAACCTTAAATCCGATCAACTCCTAGCAGGCAATTGTTTCTATTATCAGATTCTTTGTTAGCAGTGACGAGACAATTACGAAGACCGTAGAATGAAGCTTTACTGTTTTTTATCGGAACTATTTTAAAGTTATTTTATGTTTTTTGTGTTTTCGTTCAACGAAAGTTTTAATGCTGTAAATATTTGTGTATAGATCCTGATGAGGGCGATATGTAGCGCCGAAAACGTTTGAATTTTTTAAATATATTATATTATTATGTTCAACGGTGTATTGCTAGTAGCAATAATAGCAACTTGGATACTGAAAGTCACCTCTCTACCGAAATTGTATTAACATATTTTTAGAAACCGTAAACTATAAAACTTAAATGAACATTAATAAAGTACTTTTAAATTGACATTACACTCTGTGCATATAAAATAGCGTCTTTTCCAGAAGCGCCACTTGACTTCCTCATGACCTTGCGTACCAACGACACTCTCCTGGAAAAGGGCTCTATCTGTGGAAAGAACACACTCCAAATCCGACATTTTTACATTGATTCAACGTCTGGGATGTCGGATTTGGTTACCCGTGTCTGTCACAAACCAATCAAAATGTAGTATTGATAGGAAAAATTTTTTAGATTACTAGAGGAGTAAGCTTGCAGTTGACGTAACGACAGGTTTCAGTCTATGGTATAGTGTCTATGGCTGAACTAAACTGACTCCTAACTAAGCTGAACTCAAACTCCCTAACTAGCTTGACTCATTAGTAGAAAAATTTGCGCTGCTGGTAACGCGGATTCCAGCAAGTTCTGCAAGTTGTGAAAACATTCGTTCTTAATACATCACAATTTACCAAGGTTATTTATAGCCTTTACATAAGTAATTATGCAATTCGATTTCAAGTAGCAGATAAACAAACAAAAGAAGTTTCACGATAATTTTAACTTTTTGAGAATGCGCTATTGCCCTCTTCGAGTTTTTTGCCCCCTATTGTATCTTTTTTGCCTCCAAGGGGGCGATATTGTCCACTTGTGTAGAACATTGGTTTTTACGAAAAATCCCTACTCAAAATTGGTTTGCCATTCGGCTGCAACACCACGGCGAGTAGACTGCTATGCCCTACCGCCTGTTCGCCGAACAAAGACGAAGGTATCCAGTGGTAGATTTCAGCCAGTTCTGACGGGTTCACACGAGCTTATTGTTGAAACTTTATGAGCTTGGCAAACCGGTTAAAAATATTGAGTTTAATACTCAAGTTCACACGAGCTTATTGTTGAAACTTTATGAGTTTAATACAAACCGGTTAAAAAAATTGGGACTCCAAACACAACTACTGTATGTTCTATGTATAACTGCAAAGGTTTATCGTGACCGTAAAATAAAAAAAAATTTATAGTAGCTTTCTATTTTGTGCCATTACAGAATGAAAATTAGGCTACTAAATTTATCCGTATAAAATTAGTTAAAATAAGTTGTAATGAAGGTCATTTCGTGCAACTTACGAATGCAAAATTTATCTCAAAAATTAAACCAAACGTGGATAACAATATTATAAGTTTGGTCAAACTTCCTTTTAAAGTGCTGAAATTTCTAGAAAAAATTACTCCCACCAAATTTTATTCTGGCTGAGCCCTCGCTGTTGCGTAGTAATAATTGCATTAGTGGAAAGTATTACCAGTTAAAAACTTCAAATTTTTCTGGCCATAAAAAGTTTTCACCCAATGCCTTTCAATCCTAAAGCATATTCTATCGTCGCCGGATTTTGCTAAAATAAAGCTTTTTAAAACAATTGGATCTTTTTAAAAAAGGTTGGTAATCACTGCTTTAGAACACTAAAGCTGTTTTCTTCTTGCAGAGTGATAAATGTAGTTTTATTCTTTATTTGACTTGTCCTTTTTGAATTAGTTACTTGCAGAATGATTAGCATGGATGAACTAATCAAATTTCCCAGGAAATCTTAGTGTCTTTCGCCAAAAAAGTAAAGATTTGTTATCGTTCACAAGCTTTCATGTACAGTATACATATAACAATAAATAATGAGTCAATTTCAAGTTGTTTCTTACACTCTCTTGAAATTTTCAAGTGATAATTTGCGGTAAAATGTATTAGATTTAGTGTTATTTTGTATGTTGTTTGACGTTGCAAATGAGGTGGGTGTGTGACAAAAGATGGGCTTTGTAAAATATAACAAAAAAACGACTGCAACTTACCGTGGGATATTTTACGAAAGATTTTATTTGATTTACTAATTTACTTCTTCTTTCAGATGCTTTACAAATTGATCGCGCAATACAATGATTGTATCCTCAACCTGGATGTTTGCATTTTTCCTAAAAGTCAACTCCGAAAATATAAGCTTGTCAAGAAACTTCGAGCATTAAAAGACAGGTGATTTTTTTATAAATGCCACTGAATATATAAACTGGTCATGAATAAGGACAATCTGAATTATAGAAACACTAACCGACCTCTCCGTCGTCGCTTGGCTGGCCCCCACCAAAAATGTCGAGGTTTGCAATATCGGTTTAGCTGTCCAAGCCGGCTTTACCCAAAGGATAGTTGTGAGAACAGAAATAAAATTTTATTACCAAATCTCGTTCCGAAATTAAACTCGTTTTTTGAAGCGCAATTGATAAAAAAGTACTTGCGGGAGGGGGTTGCGCATAGCCTTTACATTTCTCTAAGTTTCTCGAGCCCCTGGCAACGTCTTTTTTGCCCTGTTTTCACAATAGGCCTCCTTAAACTTAACAAGCTTTTGTCCGTTAAATTAAGCAAGTGCCTGAATTTAAAGCAAAGTTATTGGAAGGGCGTTAAAGTAATTAATATGTATTTTCGGGATTAAGCTATTGAATATTAAGCCCACTACTAACGACTCTGTCGTAACTGTGGGGGTATTTATATGAGCCAACACCTCTGGCTGGGCGCATGTTCCTTGGTCCTGGCACAAACGCAGCTAGGCAAAGAGCAAACTAACCCAAAATGAAGCACTGGCGGAAACGAACCTCAAGCACAGCACTAATTACAATAGCAGCTCCCCCATCAGGAATGTGGAGTTTAAGAATATCCGTTCAGCCGGCTTCATTAAATTGATATTTGCGAGAACAGTAATAAAAAGTTAATGTATTGTTGACGAAGCCAATTGTCGTTCCAAAATCAAAAGTACCATTTTTTAAAGGAAATCGATATAGCTTTTAAAAAGCATTGAAGGGGGTTTCACATAGCGCCAATTGTCTTCAAAAGTGTAGAAACACTAATGAGTGTAAACAAATGAAAGTAAAAATGATATTTAACAATCACGTTTTGTTTTGATTTCACATCTTTAGAGAATTGTGTTACGCTACAGTTTAGAAATTTAAAAAAGAGAAAAATTTAGGAAACTATCATATCAATCTATAAGAAACTAATAGAGAAAAATGTAGGTATCAATGGTCACTCTCTATGTCATACTGTCTGGAGTCAGCTCATTCAGAACATATATTATCTCATTTCGTCTATAATCTTTTGCTTCCTTCCATATTTGACTCATTTCTTTACAGTAACCATTTTTAACCCATGATTCAAAAAATAACCAGATTCTAAACATCATTTTTCATCATGCCCCGGTCAAATGCTGAAAGAGGTAACTTTATTGTAATCATGAACGCATTTTATTGACCCATCAAATATGGAGCTTTGCTTTTTATTGTCACAGTCATCAAACTCAAACATAAATGTTTTTTAAAAACTTAGTATGGTTATTTTTTTATGAATATTGTAGTGCAAAAATTTTTGATGCAATTGAAGTGGCTGTGACGACTTTTATTACTGTTCACAATTGTAAGTGTTTAAAAAACTTGTACTTGAGACATCTTGAAACAGAATGAAACGCCGCAAAGAAAGTAAACGTTTCTTTAACAATTTTAATTTCAACAGAATTACTAGCTGAAAAGTTCAGAAGTGCCACTTTACATATGTGTTCGTACAGAAAAATAATTGAAAACTAAGTAACAAAAATACGGGCATGCTCACAGCCACAACATTCTTTGCTCAAAATCATTGGTTACAACAAAAGACGTGGCAAAACAACATAGAATTTCATCACAAACGCTATAGGCAATTTCAAAAAAGATTGCTATTATTTCTGTTTTTGTCGTCGTTTTGTGTTGTGCGGCTGGAAACAGCTACGATCAAGAATCAGCACTAATTAATACATTGTGCTTGAAAAATGGCTTCTCTTCCCAACCAACGGTCTTTTTTTATGGCGTTTGATGACATAAGGTTTTTAATTGATTGATTGCGTTTGACACTTTAGAGCCAAAAACGGGAGTGTGGAGTATTGTCGTCATCAACTAAACAACCAATCAGAATGCAAAGATTTAGAAAAAGAGGATGAACGCTTTTATCGCGAAGGAATGTACGCAAAGGTATCTTTCCTCTGTTTATTATTTTTGTCATACTGAGATCATATCAGCGAACTGAGATCGATTCCAAAGAAGATGTCAAAGTCAGGTGTGATCCGTTATAGAAACAATAAATTCATGAAATAGCCATAGAAGACGTTGAACACGTGGTCTATAGTCCGCACCCCCCATAACGGAGAAGTGAGCGTGGTTGTAGTTAATATACTGATCGTATTACTCTACCTCTTGCTGGAGCGTACCAGAAGATCTCAGAGCTCTAAAGGTTTGACTACACTAATTAGTCATTCAGAAAGCTTAATCAATGTATCATGCATGGACTACCATTACGCACTTTAGAATTAGCTTAGTTTATTATTTGGACACAATTAAAAAAGGTTTACGTATATTGACCAAAACAATTCTAGCTTAAACAAAATAATGCAAACAAAATTGGCTTTCCTATCATTTATTAAAGTTTTAAAGGGTCCTATTGCCATAATTCAGCTATTCCTAATTGTATTTTGAAAAGTTGGTTGGTGATACGGTACTTGAAAATGGCAGAAAGTTCTATATTCATTTTCTGAAGCTTTTCGTCTGATTCTTTTTAAAGAAATGCGTCAGAAAGGAAGAACAAGGAAGTGCCAGGGCTTGTATAGCAAAAACTCAGGAAAAGAAAAAGGCAAGCCGCTCACAAGCAATTGGTCAGAAAAATGACCAATGGAAAACGAGCAACTAGAGTGAAAGCTTGAGGTAGTAGACGATTTTCTTTTGTTTGCACAGATCTGGTTTGGATGTTTTTGTGTAAGTGGCTTCAAGAGTGGATAGATGAAGGACAGTGCGTCCGTGGGCGAGAACTGAAAATCCGTCTTCAGTTTGTTCGCGACCACAAGACGGATTTCGCAAAAGTGTTGTCCTATTGCTGAGAATGAGGTTTCAGGTTGACTAGTGTTGGATTTGCAAGAGCGAGAAGTATAGCTGTGGACGTGTGGAGTGTGTTTAATTGAAGCTCACATTGTCCAAATTGAAGGTAATTGACTTCTTGATTCCAAACTGTCCAAATTGAAGCTTAAATTCAAGGACGGTTACTTCGACTAAAAAAAAGACAGTTTCCTCCGTCCTGAAACGCACAACAAAATTTTACCCAATGGTGCCAAACGACCCCGGATGCATGGCTTGCCCAAAACCCACAAGAAAGATGTGCCTCTGCACCCATCTTATTGATGACTGGTCCAGCGCAGCATTAACTGTCCCAATGGCTGACCTCAATTGCTGACCCTCCTGATCTCATTTACTCTGGCAATTGTGTCCTCGATTGCTTTATTTTTGCTGGCAAAGTCAGAACTGATGACTTTGTTCTATTTGACTTTTTCTGTTCTTTTGGCATCTGCAGCCTCTTTACTAATGCTCTCCTTGCAGATACCATAGACATTTGCTCCACTGCTCTTTACAACTCTATGCTCCAGACACCCCATTTCAACCTGCAGAGTTTACTGGGTTAATGCGAATGACCTCAACTTTAGTTGAATTCAGTTTTAATGATGTCGTGTACCGGAAATTTGATGGAATGGCTATGGGTTCCCGTCTTGGCCCAGCACTTTTTACTATCTTTGTTGCCAATTAGAAAGCCTAACTTTTTAAAAGAGTGATCAAGCCCTTGATGTATTACCAATACGTCAATAATACCTGCACTGTTTTTAACCACGAGTTTCTCACTTGTTTAAGATCCCTACGCCACTTCCTCTACCTTACTTCTGAAAAAGAAGAAAACAGTTCCTTACCTTTTCTGGACGTACTAGTGGAGAAAAGCAACTCTTTTTTTATCACATCTGTGTAGAGAAAATCTACCTTAACAGATGAGTACGTGTGTTGCAATTTTTTTTGTCCCAAGAAGCAAAAACCTTATCTGACATCTACGCTTGTCTACAGAGCCGTGGTCATTTCCTCGAAATTTATGCTTCAAGCTGAACTTCCCTAGATCCGGTCAATTTTTCAAGACGATGGTTACCTGGACCAGGTCGTCAACACTTTTTTGACCAAGAATATCTGACAGTTCAACCAATCGTCGCATTATGCTCCTAAGAAATGCACAGTATACCTGCATTTACCATGGCAGGAAAATATCTCAATGAAGTTCGAAACGTGAATCAAGACAACTGTAAAACACTGCTTTTTCGCCGTCAATCCTCCATTGTTTATACTACCAGACAACTTCTGTCAGCAACCAACAAGGATACGCTACCTGCTCCTCACCACAGCAACGTCGTGTACCAATTCTTGTGCCACTGCAATAGTCGGTGCGTGGGTCGTACCTTCCAAAGGTTTCAACAGAGGTTAAACCAACACATTCCCAAATTCATTCTGCAAGGACACACTCCACACGTCCACAGCTATACTTCTCGCTCTTGCAAATCCAACACTAGTCAACCTGAAACCTCATTCTCAGCAATAGGACAACACTTTTGCGAAATCCGTCTTGTGGTCGCGAACAAACTGAAGACGGATTTTCAGTTCTCGCCCACGGACGCACTGTCCTTCATCTATCCACTCTTGAAGCCACTTACACAAAAACATCCAAACCAGATCTGTGCAAACAAAAGAAAATCGTCTACTACCTCAAGCTTTCACTCTAGTTGCTCGTTTTCCATTGGTCATTTTTCTGACCAATTGCTTGTGAGCGGCTTGCCTTTTTCTTTTCCTGAGTTTTTGCTATACAAGCCCTGGCACTTCCTTGTTCTTCCTTTCTGACGCATTTCTTTAAAAAGAATCAGACGAAAAACTTCAGAAAATGAATGTAGAACTTTCTGCCATTTTCAAGTACCGTATCACCAACCGACTTTTCAAGTATTTTCGAAAACGGTACAACCACCACCAGCTCCACATTTTTGAACAACCTGGTCAAAGCACGTAAAAAAATCAGAAGTGCTATCTCCAACACTGCCTTTTTAAAGGTTTCCATTGGCCAACGAACTATTCCAAAGTTCGTGCAATTTCGAATAAAGAAGTTTTCAGTGCGCCATGTTTCCAACACTGAGCGTGCTTTTATGCATATGAGCTAGAGAAAAGTTAATCCTTGACTACCTATCTCAAGGACAAATCTCACATTCTTTGGTTAGAAGTTAAACAAATTTTTTTCTTTTTTATTTGATTCTATTTTGCCATTATATTGCCACTATCGATGCACGAAAAAAACGTGAGAATTCGATGCAGAAAAATCGCAAACTCAAATTCCTTTTACAACTAAGTTTCGGTAACAAGGAAAATCCTAACAAGAACTTCACCACTAACCTTTTCAATTACAAGCTTTTCGCCACTGAAGAATTTGTGTTGATCCATGGGCTCAATTTCTGCCTACCACCCAACAACGTAAAATGAGAAAAGCTTTTTCCTGAGTTTGAGATGCTGATGGGTCAACTGTTCCATTACGTACCCTATTCCACCTAGCAATTCTCTGCTTTCAAAGCCAGGTTAAGTGATTTGGCTCACACCTATTGGTACCTCAATCGACACTGATGACTTCCTCAACTTGAAAAGAGTGCATTCAAACAATCAAATCCCTTGGATGCAACAACAACATCCACATCACCAAAGCAGATAAAAGTTCTGGAGTCGTCATTCTCAACAAAAACAAACACACCTCCGAAACTGATTCAATTCTACAAAACACATCCAAATTTGCAACCCTCAATCCATTCGCTGATTTTGACAACACCGTCAAAATCGAAGCTCAAATTCAAAGGCGGTTGCTTTAGCTCAAAAAAGACGGTTTCCTCCGACCTAAAACGTTCAATAAAATTCGCACCTCTGGCGCTTAACAATTCTGAATGTATGGTTCGCCCAAGACCTACTTAACATACTACTTGTGTTTTGTTCATTGCAGTTGAGCTGTGACCACATTTTTCCATTCGATCATCTAACTCCCCTATCTGAAAAATTTTTTTATGCAATTTGCCTTCAAGGTCCCTATCATTAACGTCAGGGTAGAAAAACAGTTCAGCCGGCTGCCCCAGCTTCACCCAAAGGGTAGTTGTGAGAACAGTAACGAAAAGTTAACGTTTTTCTGCACATCTAATTTTTGTTCCTTAACCAAGTTTACTTTAAAAAGTAATCTAGTCAAAAACATTGTGCGTAGAATAGGCATATGTCTTATTCCTGTGATACTGATCTCTCTATTTCTTTGAATGAGCAGCAAACGGGGACACAATATTAGTCAAACAGAGACAATGGCAGCGCCAAAAGAGCAGTCGTTTTCAAAAATACAACAAATGCATATTAAGTAGTAAGTTTATTTCACAACTTGAAGCGCTTCTTTCCCAAATTAAATTGGTGACCTCAAGATCCTGACTACGCCTAAGGTCTATGTGCTCTGTTGGTTATTTAAACCTAGTCAAAGAGGCAAAGGGAGGGCCTTGCATTTTTCTTAGTTTGAAAGTATGAAAAACATTTCTTAAGTTACGTTCAAGAAAAATAGGAGAACTGTCTTTCTTACGGTGCGAGTTGACGCATACGGGTGTTGTTTTCTTTCAATTTTCCTTTAAACTTTCTTAAGTCTGTGCTAGCTACTCCTTATGTTCCCTGCTTAGGCGTACCCAGGAGAATTAAAAAGGACCTTGCATTTTCCCCAAATTTTTAGCTCTGAGCCCGGTAGCTCTATAAAATTATTATCAAGCAAAATATCAAAAATATTTTTCTTAAATGCGATGCGACTTCACGCCTTCAGAGCCACCTATCAGGTGGGCAAAGTTGAAAAGTATCAGTCTAGGCAGCTGCATCGGCTTTAACATTAAAGTATTTGCCAGAACAGTAACGAAAAGTTGTAGTGAACGGAGACCATTCTTCCTGTACCAATGATGATGATCACCTTGCTTTCTTAATCAAGATTGCTAATAATGTAGTCACAAAACGAAATATGGTTTCACAAACTATAATGTTCTTTTTTTCCAGAAATTAGCAGGTGAGACAAAGACAAAAATCATAGTGGTGCCAAAATGGTGGTCGTTTTTCCAATTACAGAATTAAACCATTTAGTAATAGGCCTAATTCAAGACTTGGTAAGCCCCTTTTATATTTATATCTGCGATGATGAGTTTTTAGCTGCGCTATTTACCCTGGTTCCGGCATAGCAAAAGCGAGACCATCCTTCACCTTAAAGTCCCGCTTCCTATCCCAGTTGGCCTATTAAGCTATTTTCAAGCAAAATGCTTTCTGTTGGTCCAATTTCACAATTGATAGGTTTAATGTTTTGTTTTGAGTTTTTCTTGAACTTTGGTTTTTACTACATTCAACTTTGCTCCAAAACCCGACTACCCTACTTTTAAAAAAAAGATTAGTCTTACACACCGCCTGTGAGATATAAATATTCGCTAATTCCTTTCCCAAAGAGCCGGATGGAAGCTAATTTAAAATGGTGGATGGGCGCCAAACTACCCTAACTGTTGACCTCTCTACTCATAAATTCAAAAAGACTTATTCACCAAAAGCGGATCCTTTAATGGATAACCAGTTCCAATCATAACTGAACATTAACCTTCAAAACTTTACGGAAATACATTGTTTTTTGCAACTAAAACTCCATAACGACTTAAACACTAGTAGCAGGACTTTTTTAGGAAATTGCGGCTGCTACGAAACTGAAATTAGATAAAAAATGTAATGGTTTCCGGACACGTAATTTTATTTTATACAAACTCTTCGAGAATAATTGGAAGCGAAAATATTGCGTTGTTCAATTGGTCCATGTACTCGTACGTGGTTAATTGGTTTGTTAATTAATGATCCATGTACTCACCTCAAGAGCTCACATCGCTGCTTTACACTTTGCTCTACGAGATCAATGTACCTTAAGAGTTAAGATTAGTCAGATGCGAGTCACAACTGTACGAAGGTATTCTAGCGTGAAGTCTCCTACAGTTTAGTTATAGTAATTTTCGTTTTGTCAATTGCATTATCGAAAAACGAGTTTACAGTGTTTTGATATGTTAGTACTGGAGCATATCATTCTACTTCAACAAACAACCTCTGCCAATTACGTTTGTTTCCACAATGAAAGTGGGTAATTAGTAAAGCGGCTGCCTACTGCTGTTTTTACTGAAATCGCAGCAGACAGCATTCTGACAGCACAAGAGCTTTTTTGAAGAACACAAAAAAATGGAAAAAAGAATGCTAAAAAATTAGAAAAACCTAAAAAATTAATTAGTTGTTGCGTTGTCAAAAAGCCCAAGTTGTTGTAAATTTTTTTTCATCAGAAGCAGCTAGTTAATATCTCCCGAAAAAGCTTTTATCACGTTTTTACTTTCATTTTTTTGAAGTAAATGAAAAAGCAATATCTGCGATCAAGCGTTGATCGTGACGTCTTCTTAAACCCTAAAGGAGTAAGATTTTTGCAAATTGGTCAGTTGGGGGCTTGTTTTTGTTTGAGCAAAACCGTTTTCCTCGGTCAAGAAATGCATACTAAAAAAATTATCTTTGTTATGACGTCATGGCCACGTCACCAATCCTCTTATGTCACGCATCGCGGAATAGCGATCAATCATGGCGAGTTTTAAGTTAGTATATCCAATAGTTTCCGAGGAGTGAAAACGAACGCATGCTCAGAAAAAAATTGTGCTTGAAAGAATCGATGAATGTTAGCACAATGAGTAATCCTCTCAAAGTGCTTTGTCTGTTTGGTTATAATCATCTGTGTTAAATGTAATTTTTATATTGAACACACAGCCACTTCTGATAACGAAATATGTTTGCTTTTTTTTTAACACATTTATTTGCGAATAAAGCTAATTTGTATAATTTTATGTTATAAATGTTTTGATTGTTTTTAGATGATCTATCGCTTGAATAACATCTTGATGCTGCGTAAAGGGCTAGGTGACGTCTACAAACGCTTGGCCCTAAGTGTTAACCCTCAACCGACTGAATCTCCTTACCCAACTTCTCCATCAGACTATTCAAGTCACGCTTCGAGTGAAAACTTCTCCATTGCGGACGAACAAGATGAAGAAGACCTAGCCATGGAAAGATTTGTCACACCCACATACAGCAAAAGGATTATTGGTGGGCATATTGACAACACACATGGTTTTCTGGCAGTCCAAGATCGACTTTTGTTACACACTGATAAACATCAAAATTCGCATTCTTTAGAATGCGATTTGTTACACACTGCTAAGCAACAAAGTTCGCATTCTTTAGAATGTCAACAAGATCTGCCTTGTGATCGCTCAAATGCTGAATCCGTAACAAGTGCATACACCCATGAAGGATTTGATAGTAGCTCCTCCGACATTGCCAACTTTCATCTAATACCAATGAAAGTGAGATTGATATTGCATAATTGGTAATAAACTCTTTTGATTAGTTTGAAGTTGATCTTCAACAAGCAGTAAAAATATGAAGTGGCATCATTATTAGTAAAATATTTGAAGTTTGTGCTATTGTGGCCTAAAAATGCATATCTATCAACTTTAACTATTATTTATCATCGACTTTATTGGATCGCTGGTATAGGCCTAGCGCAGGTCTGCACAACATGCGGCCCGCATAAAGCTTTCTTGCTGCCCGCGATAGGTTTCAAAAACTTCCATCAACATTTCAAAATTGGTTGGTCGAAAATGAAAAAGTGGTTAACTTCAATTAGAAATAGAAAGCACACAGCTGAGCTTTTGCAATAAGCAAAGTAAGCAGAGGTGGTCAAAGTAGCCTCTACAACTATTTGAGTAAAAGCATCACTAGTTATTCTAAACAATATTCAAGTAAAAGTAGGCTGCATTGATGAGTATTTTTACCAGTAAAAATATTATTGCTTTCTCAAAAAAATACTCAAGTAAAAGTAGGAAGTATTGATGGGTATGTTTACTTGAGTAAAAGAAAAAAGTGGTCGAGAATTACACTACGTAGTAAAAGTAAAAAGTTGTTTTGTTTTTTTCAGCAGCTTTGTCCTGTTTCTCTCCAAATCAGTGATCCTTAATTGGGGGGGGGGGGGTGGTCGCACCATCCACGATGCTAGAAGAGATTTCTAAACATGCAACCACTGTGCCAACTTGTACAGTAGCTTTATCTATGTTTCTGAACAAGCGAATGTTTACGTGAATAGTGCAAGCAATGGCATTACTACAAAAAGGGTCCTCCGAGAGACAATGTGTTAGCAGGTGACACTGTTTTTAGAAAACTCTGAAAAGGGGTTAGCTTAATTTAGGTTAACGACTTTTTTCTTTTGAAGAACACTTTGTAAATTTATTTTGAAGACCTTTTGTTGGAGAAATTGTTATATTTTGGGGTGACACGTTTGGATTTCTTCTCAGGTAAAACAAATTTTAATAGGAAGGAGAGAGAAAATCATTTTTTTTATCAAAAAGTTTGAGATACCAAATATATTAAATCCTCTTATACAAGCCTAGATGGTGGAACATAGTACAGAAGCGTTGGCATAATTATTTCAGTAATTAATACTTAACCTTGTAGGTCTATTTGATTGCTGTTCTTACTTTTGTTTGAACCTTTGTTAATGGTTAAAAGTTGATAAAATGTGAAGCGAGTCGACGAAACCAATGTCTAAATATGTAATGACAACAATATAAAACTTAGATTTTTATCAGGGGTGACAATATAGATTTTCATCAGGGGTGCCAGCCCAAAATAAGTAGAGGACAAATAATAGGCGAGATAACTTTAGATAAAATCTCGATGGGATGTAGTGCCAAATCACGTCCAGAAACATTGGTGCAACGTGAGGGTTTTCTCCGCGCGACATAACATATAGGTTAATTTAATCCATCTATTTTTGGGGGGTTAAAGTTGCTTTGAGTGAATAAGTCAAGGGTCGAGTTGTTCGCAATTTTTTAGACCGCTTGGCGGCGAAGCCCATAACGCAACAGCCTAGAACGAGCGTTTATGAGGAGAGTCTGGAGTTGCTTTTTCCCAGAAAATTTTAAAAAAACTTGAATTTCTTTGGAGCAATCTTTCGTTTTTGTGGGAAATTTTCTGCCAACACGGTAATGAATTTAGAAAGTAGAACTAGGACAACTGACCCAATTGTTCAGAAATTGTCTTTGGCATATAAATTAAATAATGTTGTGACAAATTTAGATAGTTTTGTTAATGGTTAAATCTATAGACAGCGGAAAATTTATTATAGATCTAACCGGGCCAGATTTAATCACTAACTCTCTATCGCCTCTAGGTCCCACATCAAATGACGAATTCCTGCTTTCGGACGTCTTATTTTTACCGCATAACTGAGTGATAAGCTGCAAAATTAGTCCCTGAGTCTGCTCTACCCTCAAACTTAGTTGCTAAACTACTTTAAAACTGCTATAGTTACGTATACAGTATTATGCATTGGTAACGAAACAACGCAATGAACATTCGGAAATTTCGAATGAGTTTATTCAAAACAGAACGCCAAACAACTTATCAAAAACTTACTGCGAAAATTTTGGCCCAGAACTGGTGTCATTTTCAATTTAAGCAATGGAGCCCAAAACGGTTGGCTATCAACTGCTCCATTCTGACACTAAAAAAATGAACCCACAACAAGAAACGATGATCACGTGTTAAATAAGCGGAGAGGAAAGAATTTGGAATCCAAATTTAAATTAAATTTCAATTGCTGATCGAATGATTTATTAAGTCGTACCGGCACTGTGCTTTCATTACGAATCACAAGTTCACAAACTCACGTTTCTCGCTCTGATCGCTCCGATCACACAAAACTTTTAGGTACGTGATTTTTCAAAAAAATTTTTGTATATCAAAAACTAGGGGGTAATAGCCTGGGGGTCCGCCTCCACTTCCTCAAAAACCTCACCCAATCTGCACGAATTACAGAAATTAACCTATTTTAGCGCACACTAGAGCCAAATAGCTTACTCAACAAAAAATTTCTGAAGAAAGATGAGCAAAATTTTCGTATCATAGATTGCCACTTCTGATGACTTTTTCGTTATTTTTGGTAAGAATTAGCGGTATAAGCAAATTTTAGAGATATTTTCTAAGGTTTAGCTTGCATAATAACCTTTTTTTAGAGGGCGATTGCCCCCCTTGACTCCCCTGGCTACTCATTTCACAGGAGCTACAGCTTGCTTGAAAAAAAACTCATGCATGCTTGGAAACAAAACAAATTGCAAAAGGTTAATCACCAGAAAATACTTGCATTTACTTCAGGCTTTAAAAATTTCAAAATCAAAAAGTAGGATAATTGGGCCCACTGATAACCGCACCTTGCCCAGTTAGCAGCAAGCAATAGTAAGCTACCAGTTGGTTTTAAATATTCAAACCAAAAATGTCCTCATTTGATGGAGGTTTTGAAAAAAATGAAACCTTGAATTCAAAGCAGTTTTTTACGCTAGCATATCGCATACTATTTCAACAGACATCAAATCTTTAGCATCAATCTTTAGTTATAACTACTCAAGAACTACTTTGTTACTGACCATCTCTAGCAATAACCGATGATTAAGTAAAGTAGTCCACTCTTGTTTTGAGCTTAGAACGGGCAAATGACTTTCTATTGCTTAAAAGTGTAAGCATGATTACCGTAAATATGCCTCTTTGAAACCCTAATCTATAAGAAACTGAGTAGGCATGCAGCCAGCGGAAAAACTATTTGGTGAATGTGGCCTCTTTACTGTTTTGAGTTATGCCGGCCTGGTTGTGCGCAATATCATCACAGCAATTTCCCTACTACATGAGCCGTGTCTGCATTCATAAACAGAAGCTGATGTTTCATCAAACTGCATGGTATGACAAGCCGACTGTAAATAAAACGGTTAGTCTGTTCACTAGCAAATTCAGCGATAGTTCTTTTACTCGATTGATTGTCAAATAACAAGCTCTGCCGGCGTCGCCCCAAGGACACCGCTTCAGCAATGTCAAGGTTAGGAATATTGTTTCAGCCGGCTTCACCCGATGCATGGTTGTAAAAGCAGTAATAAAAAGTTCATGCTTTTTTACATGGCTAATTCTCGTTACGAAACAAAGCTACCGCTTTTTGAAGCTCAATCGATTAAAAAAGATTATCGGAGGTTGCTCACAACCGCTACATGTCCCCCTAGTTTCCTGAGTCCCTGGTAAGGTCTACTGATATTTGTGAGAACAGTAATAAAAATTTAATGTTTTTTTGACACAGCCAAAAATCGTTCCCAAATCATATTGATTAATCAAAACACTGTAGGGGATCGCATAGTCGCTAAGATTCTCGTGTACCTGGCTACGTCTTGTTGACCTACTTAGGAACTGGACTGGCTTACAATTGAAACAGTCAACGGTTTTACAAACGTTTATTTGACTCTGTGCATGAAAGAACAATTTCAAGATTGTAAGGGACGCCAAATTGATTAATATGTATTTTCAGGAATAACCTATCAGATACTAGGCTCACTACTATGACTTTTCAATAGTTGTATGCCTACTTACGCGACCTAAACCCTCTCGCTTCGCGCATGGCCTTTTTTAAGATTGCCAATTCTTACTCTAAAATCAAAAATACCATGTTTTTAATGGGAATTTAGTAGAAAAACATCAGGGATACATCCGCTATGTTTCTCTTAAAGTCTTTGAGCTCTCTAGCAACGTCTTATTTGCCCTGTTTGCGGTTTGTACTTAGGAATTGGACTTACAATTGAAGCAAGTAATAATTTCATAACTTTTATCCGTTTATTTCAGCACTTGCGTGGAATCATAAGTTGTGGGTAGCGAGGGCGCCAAGGTAATTGCTGCGTAATTTTAATAATCTGTTAAATATTTGACATACTACAAAGACTTTTTGTAATTGTATGCCTATTTGTGCGGCCTAACATCTCTGGGCCCGCGTATATTGCCAGGTCCTGATATAATCGCAGCCAGGGGAAGTGCAAGCTAACCCAAAGTCAAGTGTGATGCCGTTTTTCTTGGAATTACGTTGCCATGCGAAATAGCTGATTTTCATTTTTGTTTCACGAAAACCGGCAAGAAAGAAAGGGAAAGATTTTCTCCTCCTTACTACGAATACATTTCCGTTGTACAATGCGTAAAATAGAACATCTCTGTATGTCCAGTTCTGCGTCGCGATCGCCGGTAGGCCTAGTGCCAATGCCACAATGTATTTATACCACAAGCTTTAAAACCAAGCAAAGAATATTTTACGTTAAATGTATTTCACAAGAGCACAGCAAGGTCGTTTCAAACTCCCGGTCTTAGAATGGCAACCCAGAGGTTATATTGTCGATACATGGCAATTGTTACAAAAACATGCAGTCTTCTGTAACATATCGTCATTGCTTGTCAGTATTACCTAGAAATATATTCATGAGGCCATTATAAAAAAGGATTTTTAAAAAATCGATGTCAAAGCTAAAAGGCATGCTGTAGATTATTTTAAAACTTGAATAGTTATTTTAAAATTTGAATAGAGTTGTACCTTGCACCACTGACACATCATTTTCATGCATCTGATGCTTCGTTGATGTTGTTGCTATTCGTGTATCTTAATTCCACTCAAATTGATTTTTATGAAGGTGAAGATTAGAGAGTGCACGTCATGGAATGTTGCATGCTTAACTCGTATATTATCACGAAGGATTTCTCAGTTTCCGATCCGAAAGTTACGAGCATCATTCTGGAAGTGCACTCGCAGCTCGTACGCACTTCATGAGATCGATGATGTTCATTGGAACGCTTGCAAGAAATTAGGCAAGCCATTTTCCAAATCCATTAAACGAGTCCTCTGTCATGTAGAAAAGTACATTCAAAAAGATTCCTTGTCACATGTAATGGACAACGTCAAGAAAATCCTTGTACAGGTAACTAAACGTTTTATTTGGCATTGTACAGTAATTTAATGATATGAAATATGTCAATAAATTAACGCTGTTAAATGAATGATGAATTTTTATTTAGGTGCTATCTTTGCTTTCTGCTTTGGTCTGTGAATAATTTAAACTTAATCATCTTTTCATGGTGTAGCGGTTAGAGCGTCCGCTTCGCATTCCACTTGTCGAGTCATACCAAAAGACTTTAAAAAATGGTATTCACAGCTTCCCTGCTTGACGCTCAGCACATAAGGGATAGTGTGGAGAACAAGCCGGCAAGCTTGCTTGTTGTGTCCTTGGGCAAGGCACTTAACGGGACGCCTCCGTCTTTATGTGGCAGACAGATGGTGGGGCCGGGCAGTCTACCCGTCGTGGTAGCCCAGTCTGACGAAAGACATGCAAACCGAGCATGAGCTCATACGCATGAATGAATGAATGAATCTTTACATCAATTGACCTCAAGCACATGGCTGATTTGTTTTTAGGAACTGTACTCGCTCTTTGACGCATCGAAAACACTCGACTACGACACACGGACTGCTTTGTTATTTCTGTTGTTGTCGTCTCGAACTTTGATCCAGCTATTCACAAACTTGGACCCGCAGCCCATCTCTGCGCACAGTTCCCTGCAACCGCTCTTGTATCGCTTGGAGCAATATTTCATGCCATCTCAAGCAATTATAGCCATGTGCAAGTGCAATGACGGCAATGTAAGTTGATGACCAGTAGCTAATAAATGATCATACAAATAACGATTTTTGAACATTTCAATAGCAGTAAGCCTAGTGTACCGTATTGATATTGTTAATAGCGAGAATGGACTTGACATAATCCATGAGATATATTTACAGAACAAAAATAGAGATGAAGCAAAGGAGAGACAATCGATGCAGTTACTTCACGAAATATTCAGTGAGCAGAAATCATTCAGCGGAATTCAACTAATGAAGAGGGTCGCTACGCACACGACTAGAAGTGAAGCGCCCGAAAACGGTGAGTTACAAAATGATTCAAACAATGCATGACGTCATGAGCATTGTAGTGCCGCAACTTTTTGTAACTTTCCGCTATTTTAAATGTAGCCTATGTTAAAATTTGCAAAGCGATCCAGCAGGAATGCAATTGTGAGCAGGTATTTAAGCCTGAAGACTTCTTTTGTGGAGATCAACTATCCAAAAGCGAGAATTTTTCCAGTACTCTTCTCCAAACAAAAATGAAGATCCTTCTTTTTCGGAAATCATCCTTTTCAAAGCGACAATTTGGCTCCTTTTTTTCAATGCTACGTTTTGATGTGCATGTGAATAAATGCAACTTTTAACTGGCTCAGCATGAAGATAGTTGCCTCAAATAATTTAGATCATGTTCTATTAAAAATTATTAATTATTACCAAACTTGTTTTTAGCAATCATTAAATTTGTGTTGAATTGCAGTTATCAAAAATTTAGCCAATTAGTGTTTAGCTGTTATACAAAAGGTCTATCAATCCTTTTAAACTCCTTTATATATATACTTGAATATTTTGTTTGTTAGTCCAGTCATATAGCGATTCTTTCTCGCAGACGAAAAGAACGCGCTACGGTTTTGCTCAGAAATGGTTGCACAAGGAAAAATAAGGTTGTTATTCGTAAAGGAAGCTGGAAGAAACAATCTAATGGAATTAGTTGAAAGCGGAAACTTTAAATCTAGCGACGGTTAGTAGTAATGCTTATCATGATTTATTATTCGAACAGGTATCCACGACAAAGAACAACATGGTAAGGAGCTAGCTCACAAGTGGAAGATTGCGGCTTCAATGGCCGCGTTAACTATGTTGTTGTACTTTTGCCAAAGCAATTTTGTAGTGATTTACTCATTGTTGGTGAGGACATCGCAAAGTGGTTAAAGTCTTTATTTTGCAGTTAAACATGGTTCAGTTTGCTTGTCGAGGTAGAACAATATGGAAAACTAAAGTAACCAAACGTAATCTACGCGTGCATTAATTGAAAAATGTTCCGGCGTTAAAAAAATGTTGCAGTTCTAAAGTTCTGCGTAGACATAAAAGTGAATGTAGATGAATACAAAAGTTTATGAGAGAAATCATATCTCTGCTCTGTTGATAGACCTGTAGTCGTACCATTGTAGCGTTTCTAAAAATGAGTTGCTCTTTGTGTAGAAATTATAAAGGGGCAATGAGTGGCGGGTAGAGCCAATATTAATTCCTAAATAAAAGTTGGTTGAGAAAAGAGTAAGATTGTCAAGTTGGGGAGGAAAAAGGAAATCTTAACCGGTTACTTTACTGCTTCTCTTTGCATGCTTTTTTCTAAAAAAAGCTTCACAAGCATACTTGAGTATTATTTTGTCTCTTTTCAACAAATGAACCCACTGACAATAGCGACCATCGACTCTACCAAAGTTGAAGATATAATAACGGGTCTTCGCCAAAATTAACGTCATTATTTAGTGAAAGATTGTAGTTTTGCCTACGCAATGCCTTCTTACGCTCTAAAACATTAGAAGGCCGATATCACTTACTGGGCAAAGTAAATTCACTATCAAAATTTTTAAGATTTTTTGGTGAAGAAAAGATTAAAGGCATCAAAATTTGTTTCCTAGAATGTAGTTAGACTATCCTGCGTAGGTTAAAAACGATTATTATGCATAAGAATGTTTTTTCCAGACAAACTAGAAAGTTCCATTGATCGAATACAATCCCAATTTTCTTTCTGTTCAGTGACGTCTAGCGAGTCATCACAGTTTGAATCTGAACGCGACAGCCTCACTAATGAAAACGCAAAGTTTTTTTGTGACGACGATCACTATTACTCTCGGGATATTTCTTTAAAGCTGATTCCGGTAAGTTTTATGCTCAAATAATTTGATAAATTATTATTCAAGCGATCAATGCTTCAATTATGAAAGAGATCTCGTTAGTGATTGTGAGAGTGTTCTATGACTCAAACGTCAGAGTTAAACGACTAACAAACTATTGAAGATCACGGTTGCATAAAATAAGCAATTTTATTTTCGCAACAGTTGTTTCGCCTTAAAGGCTCGTCAGGCATGCAAAGAATTTTATTCCAATGGAATCTATTTTTGGGTAAGACTCTATGCAAAATTGATAAAAAATCTATTTGAATAAGATCTTGTGCACGCCTGACGAACCTTCGGGCGAAACAGCTTTTGCGAAAATAAAAACTGCTCATTTTATGTAATTGTAATCTTGACAAGTTAGTTGGTTTGTTATGTTTCAATTATGATTTCTTAAAGTGGGCTTGTTGCACTTACTGCATCAGGTAGTCTGGTGGGTTGTTAAGCTTCTTTTTTGTCTTGCCGAAGCCAAAAAAACAAGATAGTACAAAGCTTTTTCACTTTTTTAATTGGTAACAAATTGTTTGTTACGTCTGCGTGCTCTAAAAGAGATTGGAAGATTTCTAAGCTTTAACATAATTTTTTTAAGGAAGTGATGAAAAGTTCAAAAAGTTGAATTACCTCTAAGTCTAAAAATGGAACATAACTGCGTTTGAGTTGTAACTTGAAAGAATAAAACTGTAGCATTTTTTCCCAGTGGAGGCCTATTGTATCAGATAGTAGGGAATGACATCAGGAAAGTATTTTGCTCCAGCAAATTTTGTCATATTTAGACCTTTTTTGGTTTTTTCTATATTTTGGATAATTTTTGACATTAAATCAGGAAGACTGTCCTACCTTTTCTTGATTAGATGCCGAATTGCAGACTTCATTTTAACTTGCAGCCGACAGTGAGCAAAAACGAGAACTTTTTTCTGTTCCTGTCAAGATGAAGACTTTTTCTCGGAGATCAACTTTTTAAACCAAAACTTAGGCAATTATTTGTTCAAATTACGATTTTTTCTGTTCATGTAAAGGAAAAGGCCTTTTTTAAGAAGAAGGTGAATCAACTTCAACTCTGTGAGCGCGTTTGCTCAACTTATCACCCGCAGCCGTACTGCCACAAGTTGTGCGACCCTGCTTTAAACGCTATCACCATTGGAAAATACAGTAATTTAATTGTTGGTGTAATTGTAAATTGGACTGGTAAACTGTGTAAATTGAACTGGGAGACCTGCAAATAAGGCCCGCATAAGTCAATGATGTCAACATTTTTAAGAACCTAATTTTACCAGAAATCAATGTGCAAAGTTGTTTTCAGCACCCAGACACTTGTTCCAGGATGATGAATAGATTAAAATAACGTGGAAATTTTTAGAGAGTTTGAAAAACTTATTGTGAAAGTTAACGCTTGAACAGGAGCTTTTCCAAAAATCATGAAAAAGCATTTTAAATCTGGAACTGAGTGAGAACTCATCGTCGTTCGTATGAAGATTTAAAACGAAGGGAGTTCTTTCAGCCATCTTCGGGTTGGTTCATCTAATTGCATGAGGCCCCTTTTGCCACTTGGAGCTGGGTTTAAGGGACAGACTATGACGTGGTCCGCAGTTTGGTCAATTGGACCACAACTGCAACTAGATGATGATCTTAAACCCCACTTAGATAAGCAGTAGTTGAAACGTCCGACTCCTGTTCGAAGACGATTCAGGGTAGACCACTCCTTGCGGGAAAACTTTTTTTTGGTTTTGCGGTGTTTTCAATTTTGTTCTGAAGTAATAATTTTCAATTCATGCAATTTAATAGAATGCCAAAACTTCAAATGTCTAAATATGGTGAGGCATCACCATATTTAGACATAATAATTTTCAGCCGTGAGTCCTTAGCTTCCTGAAGGAGAAATTACAAGGGGAGGAAATTAGTTCTAGGGAGGAACTGGGGAGGCAAAATTTTGTTTTGTACTTTGTATGTATGTGCACTTGAGACAAAAAAAATTAGTCCCCAAAACAAGAAAGGGGTTTATGTTTGTTTTGGAACAATAAATCAACGAACACATCTTCCTTAACGATCTCTCCGAACAAAAACAATTTTTTCAACTGAAAATTTTTGTTAGGAAAAAATATTAGATTTGACGTCTGAAAGGGAGAAAAGCAGAAAAACCATTGAGAACTATTGTTCTTTCGTTTTTTTGAATTTGTCCTGGTGTAAGGCAACTAGTCTGGCTATCAAAGTGTTAGTGATTTATTTGCTTTGTTTATGTCAGGAGAAACCCATAGATATAGAAGTTACATTTTTGGTTGACTACAGTACAAATATATTGAATTGAAACTTTGGCCATAATTGCCAAAGCCCGTTTTTATCACGGCTCCTGGCGCATGCCATGCACCTATGCCCTTAACTAAGCACTGCGTTACGTGTGTCTTTTTGTACGAGTATAAGGATGATATGCAGGGCTTTTTTATTATCCTAATTTTTAAAATCTGTTCTTATTTAGATAGATTTTGCCTCAGAACATAATGCATTCCTTTTTTTTTGAAAAGGATATTTAGCCAGCCAATTTAATGGGCTGACCTGAGATTTTGGGCAAACTACTTGCAGTCCTTTGAAAAATACATTTTAAATCAATATACACTGATAAGCGACCGCATTTCGCAAAAATTCTGAATTGCCTTCAAAAAGATGCATAAAAATTATTATTTCCAGTTTTCCTCATTTTTAATTCCTGTTTGATGGTAGCCCTGTGTACATTCTTCTTTATGAGTCGATCATACAGGCGTTGGCAATCATGGTCTTTTACGCACACACAATGCAATATTTCTATAGCCTCGCTCAGCATTCATCTTTTCATGCCATAAATTTATAGCTTTTGCCGCCTTCCAAAGGATTTTCCTTTGATCTTTCCGGTGGTTGCCAGATGTTCCAATTGTTTTATTCGCTGCACATGTTCAAAGAAACTGGCTTTCTTTTGTTTATTGCTGGAATAGTGAATAGTAAATGAAAAAGTATTGAAATGGGCAAAAAACGACGATGTTATTCTAATGCAAGATTGCGTATAGGCCTATACGATCTGCCCAAAATTGCACCGCCAACGCATGATATTTTTGAATTTATCTTCCCAATAGAAACTGCCCATCATCCTTGCTGAAGCAAATTAAATACTAAATAGCTAGTGCACAGGTTCTTAGTTTCAAATTGCCAGCATGAAAGGAGCATAGCATTTTTCCCTTTAGCATCTTACATTAAAAATAAGCATGAAATTTGTCCAAACTTCCTTCCATGAAGATCATGAAAGCAGTAGGCAAAAATAATACTGATTTTAAAATTTGCTTTTTTGATAAATTGCAGATGATTTACGCACAAAACATGGACTATAGTAGTGAAAATCTGAGAAGAATACTAAGCTCAAGACGGAGGCAAGACACTGAAGCGCGAACTTATTTGAAAAACTTGCGGACAAAACATAAGCAATAATCAAGCATTAATTTTAAGCTGCTTGTGAAGTTAAAGACAGTACTGTTATTTTTTAGATAAAGCAGTGATTCTCCAAGTTTTTTGAATTGGTGATACTATTTTATTTGTTTGAGATAACGAAAGATTCCCATCAATTTGTCCCTCTTTGTTGTCATAACTTGTTCTAGGGATCCTTTTGCATCTCTTGTCATGATGATTTTTTTGGGTAGTCAACTTGTGTTGGGTGCCATTTGTCTCCATTATGTGATGATAGTATTTTGGGGGAAAATGTCTTGTGGTGATAGCTCCTAAAGTTAGTCTGTAAAACTCAAAAACTAAAGACTGGTGCGGACCACTTAAAAATTCCTCAAGGGCCTCCTGTGGTTCGCCAACGCAAGCTTGAGTACCATTGACTTTCAATCTAGCCTACTAATGATTTGCACATATATAATTATTCCAGGTTGCTGAGGTTCTCCCTTTTTCTCAACAAAAGATTTACAAACTGTCATTATAAATCTACAGCACTTCCATTAACACTTTCAACTTCCTTTATTGATATTATATCACCATCTTTTATCTCCTGTTTTCCTTCTATTTTGCCAGTCATAGTTTACTCGTATGAAATCTTAACATTTGATCGGTAACATGGCCGAGTGGGTTGGAACGGCTTTCACGTTGACGATGATTGTGTGCTCGAAACTCGTTATGGCCACGTTGTTGAGATTTTAAAAAGGCACTTTACGGCAATTTTCTCTGCTTTTGGTAGAAATTTACTGTGCCAGCAATATTGATAATTTTGAAACAGGTCTAAACACAAGTTGTTTTTTGCAAAAATGCAATGGTTTTCCCATGTCTGAAAGACTAAATAATATGACAAAAAAATGTTGGCCTATTAGCGAATTGATTTATTTAATCGTTATTGTTGTTGCTGTTGTTGTTACAACTTTTAATGGCGGTATTTTGAAATATGGTGTATGCTTAATTTTATTTTTTCTCTATACAATCTTTGCCCAGAGCTTGAACGAAAACTTAGCCTTCCAACATATTCAAGCGCTCGACAATCAGTTTTGTTTATGATTTCAAAAAACTTATGTTTTCATTTGGATCGCTTGGTAATTATAGTTTCATCTGTTTCTGGTTGCGCTTTGACCACTATTACGTTGCAGTGTGACATCATTAGGAAGGAAGGGAGGTCTGCTTGAGCGACATCGTTTTTGTGATTTTTTCTTCCAGCAAAGTTGAATTAACGGCTCTTTTTCAGAGAAGCCTCTTAAATTATAAGAATTTTTTATTGGGGCAATACTTTTCGAAACCGCCGAGATGTCACAATCGATGGAGTATTTAGAAGAAATTGATGGGGCCAAAGCATTTTGTATAATTGAGAATTTTTTCGAGATCAACTTTTCAAACCGAGAATTTTTCCAGGTCTCTAAAGATCTTGTTATTTTTCAATCGGACATGAACACTTTTATTCTTTTCACATTTTTTGCTATTGTCATAACATAAAAATTTGGAGGGCCATCGCTCTTTATCTCCCCCTAAATAAGCTCTGGTCACGATTACAGGTTGCGCCACTAATTTCAATTACCCTTTTTATAGCAACAACTACACTTTAAGCAGGAATGTAGAAGCAAAAGCGGAAGCACTGTTTTTTTTGTAGAAGTGGAAGCGTTCAAACCTAAACCGATCCCAACTTTACAGCTGCCGCACATACACTTAGGACTTAATATCGATTTAGCACATATTTGAAGTGCATTAAGCATCACACCATAGATAACATAGTCAATAGAAAGCCTTGTGATGGTTAAGTAATTACGGAGTTTTTCTTTTAAAATATCTGTCATTACTGGAGAAAACCGATGAGAATTTTGCACACAACTCTAATTTTAAGTTTTTAATTTTTAATAATTTTTCTGATACATTTTAAGCTTCTTTTACAAGCTTGAAAAAAACATCAAAGCTACCCAAGTGACGCTTTGATTCACTTGGGCTTCTCACTATAAACTTTCTCTGAAATCAATGGCAAAATGTGCTGAAAACTGTAATTAAGAAGACTTGCAGCTCTCGGACAAGATTCGATGCAAATGTAGGCTGAAGAAAGATTATAGCTTTCTTGAGTATTTTCATAAGCAAGTGTTAAGCTTTTCAAGGGCTGGTTAGAAGCCTGGTATGAGTTCTTAGCTTAGCTCAAATTCAGAGGCATAGACAACTTTACACCATTAAACCCAAACCCACTGCTTGAAAGCACAAGCAAATAGAGAGTCTAACAGCGCTCAAGTTCAGTGTTAAAGTTTGTTCAAAAAGATGAACATCGTCGAAAAAAGATGAGGTAGTTTTTTGTGAAGAGCGGCTGATGCTTAATGTACCGCTTTAAAAACAAACCTATTAATGTCGATATGGTAACGAGACACTTTGGGAAAGAAGCGGCTATTTTTACGTAAAAAATAGAGAGGAAAGATACCGTCTCTAAACCTGTGTATTTATTTGGGACAAAGCAGTTTTTAGAGTTGGAAACAGTTTTGGAGCCGTCAGAAAGATTGTAGTTCTGTAAAATGTGTATTTAGGCTAGCCATAATTTAGTAATTGATTTTTTTTCTAAAATGTTACAGAAGCATTGTATGAAGATGTTTAATGTAGTTCAGCTTTCCAGCAACAACACAAGGCTGGATGCTTAAGATATTGTAAAGTTAATGCTATAATTACTTGTGATATTAATTAGCCTTATCTTTTTCTGATTTATATTGATGAACTCAAAAATTTACAAGTTTTTCTTTCTCATAAAGCGCTTTCAAGATGTATGAACGCTTGCATCTTCTAGTCAAATTCAAAGCTTGCTCAATACGAAAATTAAAAGCCATTTGATGGAGATCAATGTTTTGATACGCTTAGTTCTATCTCATAGCTCAAATCATTTTTGATACTGAATTTGCTTTTCTTGAAGCTAAAAACCTATTTTTTATATCAACTTTTTGAAACCGTTTGCAGTGCCTAAACTTTTGTTTTAAGCCGTTTTTTATGCTGAATTTACCCATTCTAAACTGTTGGATAAACATTACATAATCAGCCTATACAACAAGTCATCAATGGTTTATTTAATATTCAAAATCAGTCAATAAAAAATGGTAAAATTAAGACTGTTATAGATGTGAGAAAATTTTTAAGGTTAATTTATGACTTTAGCATCACGCATTTCGCAAAGGCTATTGTATTTTATATGTTCTAAATGAACCCGCATGTGATTTACACAGCCCTAAAAATTATGTCAACTTTTTTTCAAGTAAGTTCACAAAGATTTCTAAATTTTGAGTTGACATTCAACAAAATCATCAGAATTTGACGTCAAGTGGTGGTGTAGATCTCTTTTAAGACTTTTGTTTTTGTATTTCAAATTTATGACAATTATCCGCTCTTCACAAAAAACTACCTCATCTTTTTTCGACGATGTTCATCTTTTTGAACAAACTTTAACACTGAACTTGAGCGCTGTTAGACTCTCTATTTGCTTGTGCTTTCAAGCAGTGGGTTTGGGTTTAATGGTGTAAAGTTGTCTATGCCTCTGAATTTGAGCTAAGCTAAGAACTCATACCAGGCTTCTAACCAGCCCTTGAAAAGCTTAACACTTGCTTATGAAAATACTCAAGAAAGCTATAATCTTTCTTCAGCCTACATTTGCATCGAATCTTGTCCGAGAGCTGCAAGTCCTCTTAATTACAGTTTTCAGCACATTTTGCCATTGATTTCAGAGAAAGTTTATAGTGAGAAGCCCAAGTGAATCAAAGCGTCACTTGTTTGTCGCATTTACTCGCAGAGTTTTGTTCACCGAGCTGTCTATGATCGCACCATATCAAGCTAGTTATTTCACTTAATTACTTATTATTTACAATAAATCCACAATGGGCCATAACAACAGAATGATGTTGTAATGAAGTATTGGCTTCACAGCTGTCCTCAAATATGAGCTACAGTAGCCCCAGCTAAATAAATTTTGGCATTATAACCAGGGATGTGGAAGCGGAAGCGGAAGCTGGAAGTGGAAGCGGTGGAAGCGGTCTTTTTCTGTGGAAGCGGAAGCGGAAGCGGAAGCGCGAAAAATTCCACCGCTTCCGCTTCCACATAGGGGAAGAATGGAAAGAGAAAAGAAATTGGTTCTGCTATCCTTCGTAGAAGAACGAATAGGGGAGCATAAGCATTAAAAAATAAGAGCGAGGAGGAGTCGTTTGGAGAGATGTTGACCTCTATATAATCAGAGTAGGGGCCAAGCGAAGAAAGAGAGGAGGTAGAAAGCTCAGAGGAGAATAAGCTCTGCTTGACGAAAATGATGACGCCGCCGCTAGCGTCTGGGACATCAGTAGAAAAAATACCAGATCGAGAGTGGGTGCGATCAGATCGCAGAGCAGAGAATCCAGGGATCTGAAAAGAGGAAGATAAATTAAGGTTAGAATCCTGGATATAAATAAGATCAACGGAATGAGACGAAATAAAGTGTAGTAGTTTAGTGCTCCTGGCGCAGAGACCCCCAGCATTCCATTGAAGAACCCTGAGAGAGTTAGGGAGGGGAAGAGAAAGCAGGAGGTAAAGAGAAACAGCCAGGAGCATGAGGCGGTGGTGAGGGTGCAGAAGGAGAAGATACAAAGTGGGCGGAAAAAGGATAAAAGGTTTGAAGGTGAGGGTGGAGTGCGAGTGCTGCATTAGCGGAAGGGGGCCAGATTGAGCAGTGAAGGTATACAAGCTGGAGGAGTCCGAGGAGGAAGTCACAGTGCTGGTAGGTGTAGAATCTCCAAAAAAAGCAGGGAAGGGAGCTCCAGAAGTGAGAGCTGCCAAGAGTTTTGAATCTAGAATAGGAGAGTAGTGATCACTTTAAATAAACCCAATTAGAGCATGAGCAGCATTGCACTGTCCTACCCCTACAGGTCACATTTCCAGTGCACACTAAATAGGGAAAGACAGGGCAAGGGTTAGAATAAACGTTGCCGCTCATCAGGAGAAGGAGAAGAATGAGAAGACGGGCAAGAGAAAGGCAGGAGTAGACAAAAGACAGGCCAATTTTAAAGAGGCTGCGTGCTACCCTTTTGTGGTCGTTTGGGGGCTGCACGGCGAAAAAATGGTTGGTGTAAGGGGAGTGCCCGGGGTAACTGGGACCCTCGGGAAGGCCAACAGCCATTTTGAACCAATCCAAACGGGTCTGGGACTTCACCACCACGTTGAGGCGGCTGTTGATTGGTGTAGTTTAATTTTGCTCGCTTTAAATGTACATACTATATATACAACAGAAATTTCGCACTTCACTATCCAAAAAGATCGGAGTCAATACGTGTTTTGAAGACGGATAGAAGGTCGGTAATGATAATTAGAGTTAAATTTAACTCAAAGTCAGAGTTAGTTGAGGATAGAGAAGGAAAATCAACGCTATACTGTGTAATTTGTTGTTGTGATGACAGGTTATTGTCGAGAGCTGTAATATGTAATCATACGGTTTAGATCTGAGAAGCATTAATTCATTTCTTACCACTACATGTTCCAGTTGTCTATTTTTATTCAATTGCGCTGTTGACTAAACTAAACTGAACCGTTGATTTGATAAACAAAAAATTATCTTTCTAGCTAAAAAGGTTTTTGAGATACACATATGTTCCCATATGGGAACATTGGCGGGTTGCAGCAAAAAAACTCAAAAATAAAAAAATTTTGTAAAATATTTTTTTTTACTTTTTATTCAAAATTACAAGCAGGATGCATCGTGGTACACGCCTCAACACATGCTTTTAGTCGCAACTCGTACTTTTATTTGAAGCTCGCTTTCTTTTTTTGGTCCTTTCGGTCAGAAAACCTATTTGATCCTCCTCTACATCATCTATATGTTCTTTCATTTTGAGCTCACCAGCAGGTTCAAAAGCCGTTTCAAAGCCTTGAGGAACTTCTTCATTATCACTTGTTTGATCACATTCATCGCCACCAGCAGGAGTGAGTAGAACTACACTTCTTGTTCTTTCTATTGTTTCTACTAGGTTTCTCACTTCTGACCTAGTAGTAGCATGAGTTACACGTCGGTATGAAGACTTTTTAATAAAACCTTTTTAATAAAACACTTTCGCTAACTACCAAAAATGTTACCCGAGCGTGATATTGCCATGGAAACTGATCACGTGATTAAAGCTTATTTCACGGAATTTTCCACCTTTAAAATTTCTCAAACAATGCAATAAACCACACCAAAAACTGTAGAAAGCTAAAGAAAAATGTTTCCTTGTATCATTTTTGCTGCTTTTTAATGCTACAAAAATTCGTTATTTAAGAAAGAAACACGTGATTGATTATATGTTCCCACATGGTAACATTGGTAAGAAACGGGTTAAGTTAACTGTTGTAAAAGTAGTTGTAAGTAGTGAAGGAACTTGTAATAACTGTCTATTTGTTGAAGTATTTAATTATTTTTTGAATTGTAGTAACGAAATATTTGATTTTCTCGCAAGCAATTTGTGATTTCTAAATTTTTGTTAGTGGGAGTTCCGTGACAAACGCGAAACTACATTAGCGGTTCCGCGATGACAAAAAGATTGAAAAGCACTGTTCTACATTCAACGCGAGTTCTGATATCTAAGAAAAAGAAACACAGAGTAGTTCGAAACAATAAGCTTAAGCGAAGTAGGTAAAGTAATAGCAATAAATGAAGGTTTTTGTCTTCTCAAAATGATAAAGTGTAGGAGAAGGCAGGCTACAGACCCACAAAAGTTTAAAAAAATTGTCAACGGTCGTTTTTTCGTTTTTTGTTGGTGGAAGCGAAAGCGGAAGCGATAGGTGTGGAAGCGGAAGCGGAAGCGATAGGTGTGGAAGCGGAAGCGGAAGCGGAAGCGTTTGAAAAATAACCGCTTCCACATCCCTGATTATAACTCCAATCGCTTAATGAATCCGATTTGACGTTGAACGGAATTTTTACATTAGAAAACCATCAGATAGTAAATTCAGGCACCGCTTTATGAATCGATTTTGTTTAGAATCGCACGTGCACTGTTCTCTTGCAAATTTAATTCCTAATACTACTCCATTTAAAGACCTTAGGTTCTTCCCCGCGCGTATTACCAGTTAGAATTTAGATAGAACTGAAACCCTTTTAGTTGGTCTGCTTCTGCAAGCAATAGAAGCCAGACCAAAAGCTATTGTGCTGCTGTTACATGAAAAACTAGAATCGCAATAAAACCAAGGAGACGCGCAAACTTCATGCTATTACGTATACGCGTACAAGAACCCGCAGGACAGTGGGTAAAAAGAATTCCATTCAACTTGAAAGCTTCGCTTATAATCAGATTTTCGATTTTGACGTGCAACGCTTACATAAGGAAGTTATTAACGTAATATCGAAAATTGAAGTATAACCAATTGAAGAGCTGGGTTCTAAAATATCTATGTCATATTTTTTGATCTAAAATATCTAGATCATATTTTTTGACCTATTTTTTGCGCCAAGCGCAAAAAATAGCTGAATTAAGTGCTTTTAGTATAAAATTTCTAATGATAAGTACATCAGTAAAATAGGATTTAGATACTTTTTCTCCGGCTAATATTTTGTTAGATGGATAACACAAGCACGTTCACCGCCTGAAAGGGGTTAACTAAATTTGGGTCCTAACACTGCTTTTCAGTTGCATTTTCCAAATTTTGACTACAAGTTTTGTGCACTTTACCGAGTCTCAAAAAAGATGGAGTGGTGTGTATGATCATTTTGATTACACAAGAAGTAATTCTTGAAGTAAAGTTAAGGTAGATCAATCTCGATATACGATCAGCACTAAGCTCAAAGACGGAAATACATAGAGAAACATTGAGAGGCATTTAAAATGCTATCATTGTCAGACGTTGGATCCTGTCACGGGGCAGAATTCTCAGGCGATTTAAAAAAACAAAGTTAATAATGAAAAGGATCAAAAACATCGGTAAACGTCTTTTAAAATAGTGTTAAAAAAGCTACACCGTCCTCTCTCATGAAGATTTCAAGACTGGAATTTTAAAAATGATTGTGTTCAACATAGTTCCTCTGACTTTTTTCAAGACGATGGTTTTCGACTTTTTAATGGTGCATTTGCCAACAGTTTTGCGATTCAGTTAGAACGCCAAGCCTTCGCAACATGATGCTTAAAAAAGTGAATGAAGAAAACAACCGTCAAAACACTCCATTTTTACTACTTTGGCGAAGTTAGTAGACTTCAATCGCATTTTCTTGGCATATCCATTCAGGATTGGAATGAAGAACATGAATCGTCTTGCAGTAGTCGATATTAGAGCCGACCACAGCAGTGCTTACTCACAAGATCTGTTGCTAGACACAATGAAAGAGTTCAATATCACTAAGCCACAGATGTTTGCATGTGTAATTGACAATGCATCAAACATGATCCTTACAGTACAGCTACTCAATGAAGAAAAAGAAAATGATGATCAAACAAAGAGCGAATAGTGAAGAAGACGAAAATGCTGAATATTCCATAACAATCGACGATTCTATATATCACATTAGGTACGCCGAGCACACACTGCAACTTGGGATTGAAAAGCATTTGTTAGAAATTAACCGAAGCCAAGGGCATTTTTTACCGAAGCCAAAGATTTTTCAGTTACTTTAATAAACTATTGTTATGTCCTTTTAAGTTGATGAAATTCACAGAATAAACATTAACTGAGAATATTGGGTAACCATCTTCAATTTGGAATGTTCATCCCTAAGTCAGTGGTACATCTCGACGTGTGTACCAACTTTTTCACTGCAATCAAGCCACCGTTTTACGCATGCCCGATCAACATCTGATAACATTTCGGGAGTCACTGATGCACATGCGTTTTTAATGCGTTCTTCAAGCGTTGGGAGATCCCAAGGGGTTATTCCGTAGACGTAACCTCACAAGAAAAAATGTTACCCCTAACTTGATGTAACCCCACAAGAAAAAAATCACATGATGTTTAATCAGGTGAATGTAGAGCCCATTCAATTGGACCTCGACGATCAATCCACCGATTCGGGAACTGCTCATGCAGGAACGCACAAACCTCACGCCAATAATGCGCTGGGGCGCCATCTTGCTGGAAAATGACTTGCTGCATGTTAGCTACAGCTGACAGTTCGGGAACACAGAATTTCTGAAGCATACGGAGATAATGCGCACCGGTGACATTCACAGAGTGTCCTTCTCGATCATTAAAGAAAAATGGGCAATTAAGTCAGCTGAGAAGTGGTACACCAGACGATTAACTTAGGCGTATTTCGTTCATGCTCGTGGATTTGCGCGAGATTTACGCAAGGCAAGCCCCCACATGCGGATGTTATGCCGTTTGCAACGGCCAGAAAAATGGAAAAGAACTTCATCACTGAACCACATCTGCTCCAGGATGGAAAGATCTTTATGAAAATGATCTCACAGAGTTTGACACATTTCCACCCGGTTGTCGCAGTCTTGAAGTTCAAGCTTTTGGACAACATGGATCTTGTAGGAAAAGAGCCTGAGCTTATGCCTCAAGATCCTCTGGATAAAAGTAGCGCTAATATTCAATTCTAAAGACGCTCATCGAATGGACTTGACTTGACTGAGATCAAAAGCTTCACTGACAGCTGTAACATTCTCCTCACTCTACCCATTTGAGGTCTTCCTGATGAACTTCCTGAGAGTGTTGAGGATGGCGTTTTGGTCTGGTGCGTAATACGGTCCGTAGAGTCCCCAAAATCGACGCTGCACTGCAGTCACAGATTAAAGCACTTCCATCCATGTAACGACTTTGCTCCTCTGTTGTATAGTAAGCATGGCACTTCAAGAAAACAACAAAAAACTTCAAGTTTCCACTTAAAAAAGTTCTCAGTCACTGGAGAAGGCAGTAGCATAATATTAGCACCCCACGTCTTAAACATGCTGAGAAAAGAAAAAACAAAATCCATGAGTAAATTTTGAAAAATCCTGTAAATGTGAATTCAACAAAAGTTAGTAATCGAAAAGGAATGTTAATGTAGAATTAACAGAGTCGTGATGACATAATAGCCTTAATTACACTTCAATATTTAAACAATAGCAATAGCATAGAAATCATAAATGTTACAAGTGCACGTTAATCTGACTCATAATCCCTTAGCAAAGAAATAATTCTGTTTAGAATTACTTCAAAATTAATTATTAAGATGAAACCCAAATTACAGGAGCTGATGTTAGCCTATTTAGATAATAAATTCATTAATAGATATTAAAGCAACTTTAAATTTCAGTTGGGAGGAACTTTTCTTCCAAGTTTTGAGGGACCAAACAAAAATCCAAAATAATATTTTATTGAACATAATTAAATTAGCATAAAAATAACTAACATAATGAAATTCTCCAAAGCTTTTCGTTCCCTCTCGGGAACTTCATCAGGACTAAACAAATAAAGCTTTAATATCTAATTAAATTTAATATGATATTAAGATACTGGACACTAACAATTCAATTAGTAACGTTTTAGCACTGTACCTCTCAATGAAATACGTGCAGAAGCGACTTCGCTCGTTGTGAATGACCGAGTTTTATGTTTAGGGATGGCTTAAGGCGTTTGATTAGCAGCGCTTTCATTAGCTCGGTTTCGGTGTTAAAATGGCCCTTTTTCAATAATGTAAAGTTTTGCTCTGCTGGTATTGTTTCTCTGCAGGTTTTGCACTGATCGCGATGAGATTTGATAGCGGAGTTAGATGAGCTTAAGTTATTGGAAAGATGATTTTCAATTCTGACGAATAGTTGTCTAGTCGTCATACCGATAAACGACGTGTTCTTGTCACAAGAACAAGTATATTTATAGACAACGTTCGAGCAGAAAAGAACGGGTAAAGGAAATTTAAGGTTGAAATATGAGACTATTTTAAAAGTTTGATAAGCTATTTTTATATCAGTGCTCAGTCTGTCGTGAAACAACACAGCAAGGCGTTTTCTAAATTTGATGAATGGGGTACCAATATATGGGAGGGTTAAATAAAGATTTAGGTTATAGGTGTTGTTGGAGGTGTCGGTAGGGAATTGTTGATTCTGATTTTTGAATTTATTCTTAAATTTGTCAATCATATTTAGGATGAAGGATATTGGGTAACCGTTCCGTTCAAATAAAGAGATGATACAGTTGATTTCTGTTTTCAGTAACGAATCATTTGAAGAATATAAATAAGCACGATGTAGTAATAAGAATATAAATTGCTTATTACATCGTGCTTATTTATATTCTTCAAATGATTCGTTACTGAAAACAGAAATCAACTGTATCATCTCTTTATTTGAACGAAACGGTTACCCAATATATACATTGGTACGGGAGACCGGGGCTAGATGTTACAGGGGTAAGTTGTTACACCCCTTATAACCATTTATATGATTGGCGTAAACCGCTTGAATTAAGAATGCTAGCTACTTGTTTTTGTGAAAACTTTGAGGAAAAAAATTAATCTGATCTTTGCGGTTGGTTGAAAGTTATTAGAAAAAGTTTATTTTAAACACCAAAAGTAAAATTTTGAGCATCTTGAGAAAATAGTAAAAGCTGGTCGCTCAGTTGAGTATTCGTAGAAACTTCAAGTTACATAAAATGTTCAACCATTCTACTAGTAGGTCTAAACGCAGCTCTGGATTAACTTAAGCAGATTTTGCACGAAAAATGAATTATTGAGAAATTATAAAAAATATTATTGTTGTTACAAAGTGTAACAACTTACCCCACACTGATTTTGTAGTAATAAATTACAACAACATGTGACTATAGTTTCTAGTTTTTAACTCCAGATTAAAATACAGGGTGTCCCAAAATAAATGAAACCCACAAAATTGCTAATAAATATGTTGATTTTAACCCTATAGTTTATATTTTTCAGATTTGATAACAGTTATAAATAACAATTATTGTTTTAAAACCCCATGGCTTGGAAATTAGAAGAAAAAATTTTTTGCGTCACGACTTATATAGAGACTAAATCCTATAAGACTGTTCAAACACGCTTCCGCAGGAAGTTTAATTTCAACACTTATCCTGGAAAATCCCAAATATTCCTGTGGTATCGTAACTTTCAAATCTATGGAACTGTAAATAAACGTGGCAAGAAATTAGAGAATCCATCTAGTGGAAGGAAATTGAGTGCAAGATCTGCAGATAATGTGGAAGCGTCCAGAGTTTCTGTTGGCCGGAGCCCGAAAAAGTCCATTCGAAGACGCAGTAGTGAGCTCGGCATTTCGCGGTCCTCGCTGCATAGAATCCTTACTCAAGACCTTAATCTGTATCCTTACAGATTCTCTAATTTCTTGCTACGTTTATTTACAGTTCCATAGATTTGAAAGTTACGATACCACAGGAATATTTGGGATTTTCCAGGATAAGTGTTGAAATTAAACTTCCTGCGGAAGCGTGTTTAAACAGTCTTATAGGATTTAGTCTCTATATAAGTCGTGACGCAAAAAATTTTTTCTTCTAATTTCCAAGCCATGGGGTTTTAAAACAATAATTGTTATTTATAACTGTTATCAAATCTGAAAAATATAAACTATAGGGTTAAAATCAACATATTTATTAGCAATTTTGTGGGTTTCATTTATTTTGGGACACCCTGTACTAGCCTAGGCAAACTGGTATGTAACTTGTGAGCTAGTCTACCTTATGATTTTTAAGGCAGGCTAAAAGCCTAGGCCAAAATGCTATAGGTGTCCTTGTAAAAACAATTAATCACTTTTGATTTTCAGAATATTTGTTGCTGGTAAATTACTACATTTTTATATTTTAATAAATATTTTACTGGCTTTATTATTTGCCTACATGATGCCCAGAACATAAAAGCGAAAGACTAACAATGGGCGTGTGCCACTGTCTGTCTATAATGATGCTGCCAAAAGAGTTTTTGAGAATGGTGAATCATACCGCAAGGTTGCCGAAGATTTTGGTGTAAGTAGAGAAACTGTACAGTAGATGCTAGGTGTGTTTGTTTTCATAAGATATATATAAATTGCAGATTAATTAAGTCTAAATATGATTGTGTGATTAGGAGAGCTTTATCTTTAAAAATACATTTGTAATATTCTTTGTGAATGTCAAAATACTCTCTTCATTGACTTACAAGTTTGTGAATGTCACCTGTATCAAGAATAAACAGTTAAAATTACAGTTTTTATTATAATAATATGTTTTTTATTGTGGATCAACTTCATGACTTTGCAACGATTTTGCTCGAGATTAAAAACCAATGGAGTTTCCGAAGTGGGATATAAATCAATTCGAGCAGTGTTCACACAAGCACAAGAAAAATTATTGGTCAATTATGTTGTAGAGGCCTCGAAAATGTTCCACGGGTTATCACCAAGAGCAGTCAGACGACTTACATTTAATTATGCCATAACAAATAAAATTAAATGTCCATCAAACTGGGAAGAAAATCAGAGCGCAGATGCAGATTGGTTCTCTGCTTTTATGAAGCGTAATTAACATTTATCACTGAGAAAACCTGAATCCATCAGCTTAGCAAGAGCTACCACTTTTAACCCAACCGATGTTGATAATGTTTTTTGAAAACTTGGGCACTGTGTCGGACAAACATAAATTAAACAATTATGACATTTATAATATTGACGAGACTGGTGTGACAACTGACCTGACCGAATTGTGGCATCAAGAGCCACCAAACGGGTTGGTGCTATAACATGTGCGGAAAGAGGAACTTTGGTCACAGTGGCGGTTGCTGTAAGTGCTAGTGGAACTTTGGTCCCTCCCATGTTTGTGTTCCCACGGGCGAAATTTAGAGATTATTTTATTGCTAGTGGACCTTACGGCTGTGTTAGTTCTGCAAATCCAAGTGGCTGGATGAAAGCTAATGATTTCCTAGTTTTCATGCAGCACTTTGTGGCTATAACAAAATGCAGCAAAGAGCATCCCGTGCTGGTACTTTTGGATAACCATGAGTCCCATCTGTCTATAGCCCTGATAGATTATTGCCGTGACAATGGAATTGTGTTACTGACATTACCTCGCCATTGTTCGCGTAAACTGCAGCCTCTCGACCGAACAGTGTTTGGGCCTTTCAAAAAATATGTCAACACTGCATCTGATGATTGGATCAAATCTAATCCCGGAAAAACAATGTGCATTTATGATATCCCGGGAATTGTTAAAAAAGCTTTGCCACTTGCAGCAACACCAACTAATGTGCAAAAAGAGTTTCAAGTGTGTGGGGTTTGTCCATTTGACAGAGAAATATTCTCTGCTGATGATTTTTTGGCAAGCTTAGAAGCCGATCGCCCCGATCCGATTGATAATGCAATTCCAGGTAATCAAGCCTCATCTATTGCTGCTAATATCCCCCAAGATGACATGATGCTACAGTCAACTGTTGGATGCTCCAATGAAGTCCCAACTCTACCTCAACAGGGACAACTACCGAGAATGAAAATTTGCCACCAGGTATTGTGTATTCCCCACAAGCTATTCAACCCCATCCAAAAGCAGGCCCAAGAGTAAAGCGTCGACCAAGTAGGAGAAAGCGACAATCTACTGTGGTCACATCCACTCCAGAAAAAATACATTGCAAGCGTTGAAAAATTCTCGACCCAAACCCACACCAGTACAAGCTAAACCAAGAAAACGGAAATTACAATTGTCTGCTAAAGTCACAAAAACAACAGAGTGGTATTGCCTTGTATGTGGTGATTCCTATTCCAATTCTGCATCTGGAGAAGAATGGGTTCAGTGTTGCAAGTGTTTAGGCTGGTTACATTTTGCTTGTTTGGATTATTTTGTATGTGATGTATGTGCAGAGTAAATGATCGAATGTCTAACATTTATGTAGTTCTAAGTTTGCATGCTTATGTGTTTATTTGTTTAATTAATGTTGTGTGATTGAGCTTTCGTTTTACTGGGCCTACTGTAAATAAAGCTTTCCTGTCAGTAAAGTTTATCTGTTGTATATAAAAAGTTATACATTTGATGCAATTATTATTAGTCATCTGACTGATTCTTAAACTTGGCTAAGAAAACTAAAATTGCTTTAGGCCTATAGCAAATAAAAAGCAGGTAACATCTTACCCCATATCATTTAACAATTTAACCCAGCAGTGGGGTAAGTTATTACATCTGACCTCATGTCAGTAGTGTGTTAAAGCCAGTACCAATTTACAATAAAATTAACTATATCTTCAGGATAAGTTAATTAGATGTTGGGTAGTATTGAGTACAAAAATTGTGGTGATGTCTTTAGTACGAATGGAGATAGGACCGTTTATGCAAAAATTGCAACAACTAGCCCCGGTCTCCCCTACACCATCCATCAAATTTAGAAAACGCCTTGCTGTGTTGTTTCGCGACAGACTGAGCACTGATATAAAAATAGCTTATCAAACTTTTAAAATAGTCTCATATTTCAACCTTAAATTTCCTTTACCCGTTCTTTTCTGCTCGAACGTTGTCTATAAATATACTTGTTCTTGTGACAAGAACACGTCGTTTATCGGTATGACGACTAGACAACTATTCGTCAGAATTGAAAATCATCTTTCCAATAACTTAAGCTCATCTAACTCCGCTATCAAATCTCATCGCGATCAGTGCAAAACCTGCAGAGAAACAATACCAGCAGAGCAAAACTTTACATTATTGAAAAAGGGCCATTTTAACACCGAAACCGAGCTAATGAAAGCGCTGCTAATCAAACGCCTTAAGCCATCCCTAAACATAAAACTCGGTCATTCACAACGAGCGAAGTCGCTTCTGCACGTATTTCATTGAGAGGTACAGTGCTAAAACGTTACTAATTGAATTGTTAGTGTCCAGTATCTTAATATCATATTAAATTTAATTAGATATTAAAGCTTTATTTGTTTAGTCCTGATGAAGTTCCCGAGAGGGAACGAAAAGCTTTGGAGAATTTCATTATGTTAGTTATTTTTATGCTAATTTAATTATGTTCAATAAAATATTATTTTGGATTTTTGTTTGGTCCCTCAAAATAAGGCAACTATATAGGCTAACTACATCAGTTGATTGAAATACCACTTCCAAGACCGATTTTGTTCCTATCACAACTCTTCAGGCGGACTCAGGTATTGAACCAACAATCACATTAATTGCTTCATTCGGTTTATACCATTCAGCCATCGCTTCTATCAACTGGTGGTGTTAATTTTAAGGTTATATTATGCACGCTTACTAATGCAAGCTGATTGCGATATATGCTCTTGATTTTCAGCCACGCCAGTGCCTATGGCGGAATGGTATAAACCGAATGAAGCAATTCATGTGATCGTCGGTTAAATACCTGAGTCCACCTGAAGAGTTCTGATAGGAGAGAAACCGTCGTGGAAGTGGTATTTTAATCAACTGGTTTTAGTTTGCCTATAAAGTTGCCTTGATATCTATTAATGAATTTAATATCTAAATAGGCTAACACCAGCTCCTGTAATTCGAATTATTACGTAATAAAGGCACTGGCTTGGCAGGGAATCAAGAGCATAATATCTATTAATTAATTTAATATGAAGATGTAGGTAGGTCTAAAGCAGTCTGCACACATTTGCAGGAAGAATTTTTCTAGAGGCAATAACAATCCACACAAAATGTCAACAAAAAATCTTTAAATTCAACTTCAAAAAAGTGATTAATTCTACATACAGTAAGATGCTTGCAATGAATGAAATTGGATTTGATTTTTTAAAGGTTTAAACTTAAACGCTACGTCATAAAAAATGAAGTTCAAAACCTGGTTGATTTAGATTGCAAATTTTTGTTAATTACGATGTTGAAAATTTAAGCAAAAATATTTAAATCAAAATAATGTTTTGTCAATTCCATCTGGAAACTACATTTTTTTTTCAATTTTGCCATTATTTCAAGCAACTATCCTTACTCCTAGTAATATACTGTTTCTATCATTACTGCGAGAATGTTTAGATTTGTAGCCATACTCTGTCGTGAAGGATAAAGGCTCTACCCGACTGCTAAGACATTTAGCTCCAACTATACAATACTTTGTCGAAAGCATTTTTCCACGAAAGTGATTCCACTGTAAGTTGAATGACAGAATTAAAGCTAAAGTTTGATTTAAACCAAGTAGATGTGATGAGTTTAATTACGGATGATTGGGCATGCCAACACACCATTAAGTTATTTTAGAGTTAACAGTTTTGCTGATAGATTTTTGACTAGTGAGTATAAATTTAGATGTCATCTCACAAGTTAAGCACTTTTCTGAATTCCATACAGGAAATAACATCAGCCTATTCCTTAACAACTCACTAAAAACTTGGGAAATTCCACTTGAAAAAACACATACAATCATAACCGATAATGCAGCCAATGTTGTTTGAGCTATTAAAGAGTCAGTCGTGACAAATGAAAGCATATGCCATGCATCATAAATACTAAGCAATTTTGTATTGAGAAAAAGCTCTTACGGAAACAAAAAGAAGTAAGCGATACAATTGTTACTTTCCGAGCATTTGCAGAACATTTCCACCACTCTTCTAGGAATATAGCAATGCTCAAGAAAATTCAAAGCCAACTAAACTTACCTGAGCACAAGATCATTCAAGATGTTTCCACGAAATGGAACTCAGCATACTGCATGCTGAAGAGATTTTGTTAGCACAAAAATGTTATTGCGTTTTATTGAAGTGTACCACTCGAAGAGTTTATAGTAAGCGAGATCGCGCTGTATATGCATGTTCACACGAACGACGTGATTATTTCACAAAGTAATAGTATTGCAAATAATAAAACCCCCTCCCATAATTTGATTAGACCATCCCTGGACGCGTTTTGTCCTTTTGGACATCAGCAGGGCCTGTTCCGTAATCACCAAAAACCAAAACCTCATATTAGCAATATTATGAAAAATGTGGTATCTTATCTTTTTATTACAAATTCCTTCGCTCACATCACGCATTCGGCGCATGCTATCACTTTGTCATGTTGTGATGACGGGTCAGGTTTTGGTTTTGGTGACGACAGGACAGACCCTGCTGATGAGTCCAAAAGGACACAACGCATCCAAGAATGGTCCAATGCTAAGAATCCAATGGAAAATCAATGGCAACCCCCTAAAATGCTTGTAAGCACATTAAAACACTTTGAAATAGCTACAAAAGACATGAGTGCAGACAATGCATGCACAGCACAGATCATAGCACTTAGGAAGCTGCTATTTTGATGTTGATGGCATTCTACCCTGGAGACTAGTTTGCCGTCACCATTCATGAGTGTTTATATTGCTATAGGTCAGTTGCACAGACTTCATAAATCGCCTGCAACGATCATTGTAAAAATGTAAAAAAGTCTTGGAGGACCAAAATTTAGTTTTTACGATGTAAAGGCATAGGAAGCAAAACAATAATTTTTGAAAATTAAAAAGATATGGCTGTTTGAGAAGTTTTTTTTATCAGTAGCAGATCAGATCAAGAAAATTTACCAAACTTTGATTTAATTCTGTACGAAGGTAGCGTTTTTTTCGACTAAACGTTTGCCATACCAACAAAAGAATAGCCTAACCCCCATTAATGTATAAAGGGCTTACTACTGTACTTAATGGTTCATCTTCTATGCTTTCATAGAAATAGAATGTAATAATGGTCTTTTTTTGTGCCGTTGTTGAATGTGCTAGAAAAGGGAACTAGGTTTTGTTGATGCCTAAGATCATATACAAAGCTACAAAGGAAACTGGCAAAGCAGTTTGAACATTTATTTTTCAGGTGTTCAAAAGTTAAGTCAAGTGGCTTTTAAACATTAGCAGAAATGTAAAAGAGTAGTTACACATATCTTCGAGTTTGCAGGGACCATTTTTTAGAAGGTGCATAAAGCTCAACTAGTATTGTTTGCTACTTTACACTAGCTGCTAGTAAGCCTACCAATACTAGTAATGCTGTGGACTGCTTAAATGGCTGGAATGTCTTTTAACCAGTAAACCATCAGCTATTTGTCATCTGCTGATGTTGTCCTCATGTGTTGCAAAGTTGTTTTATGGATCAAATCCAAGATTGTGATCATTGTTTTTTACTATCCTTTTTTGCTTTAATCATCAACCAAATTAATTAATATTCTGGTAATCCTGTACTTTGGCGCGGTAAATTATTTAAGCTGAAAAACGATGGAAAAAAAGAAGAAAGGCAGTGTACACTGAAGGGGCAGGCCCGGTATGTAAATGTACGGGGCAGTGTACACTGGAAGGGAGTGTACAGGGTGGGGATAGAGACCTGGGGGTGCAAAATTTGTGACTTTTGGTCGTTTCTGATTGGTCAATTATAAAAACCAATTAAAAAATTTTGCACCCCCAGGTCTCTATCCCCCACTCTGTACACTCCCTTCCAGTGTACACTGCCCCGTACGTTTACATACCGGGCCTGCCCCTTCAGTGTACACTGCCTTTCTTCTTTTTTTCCATCGTTTTTCAGCTTAAATAATTTACCCCGCTAAAGTACAGGAGCTTAAATAATTTATCGCGCTAAAGTACAGGATTACCAATATTCTGAATATAAGCTTTGTTTTGCAGCAAATTTGTTGCAAGCCATCGCAGTTAAAAAACAATTAAAAACCAAGTGTCGCTGCCTTTCCAAACTGGGTAATAAGAAAGGGGATGTCTGAAGTCTACATTTGTCAGCAGAATAAGTAAAGCTCCGATGACCTAATTTTTGGATATGCCCCGCAAGCTCAAGTTGTGATCTCAGCACATCAAAGTGTTTATGACATGGTGTAGAGAAACCAGTGTTGCTTTTAAACTTAACACTTAACTGTGCCTATTAATCAAACTTCTTCCACTACTCATTACATGGTAAAAAATATATTTCTAGCTAGTTACACATAACTTTTTGTTTCAGATTTTGTGAACAAATTACAATATTATTGACCTGCTGCACAATATGTCTGCTTTTGGATCCTGTACTTAGAATAACATCAACAAGAAGTAGAAGATAATTGAATATTGGTTTCACTATTTCAAAGTAACTGAATTAAAATATGCAATCTATTATTTAAACTGTGTAATTTTTTTATTTGAATAGATGCAATACCTAAAGACAGGTTCTTAAAATGCAAGACAAAGTTGCACTCTCGATTATGGAATTTATTGTTTTTAAACAAAATATGGAAGTTGCTAGCTGCTAGGTAGCAATTTTCAGCACTTTTATTACTGAGTGCTTTTTACACCCATGTAATGAGACCCAATGAGGTCGAAACTGAATGGGGTTATTAATATGATGTAATAGATTGATGCATGGTATCATAAGATGTTGCCGATCATTTTTGATTAAAATTTTCTATTATATTTTATTGCTTTTTTAACAACAAGTATCAACTAGTCCCCACAGATACAGCCAATACCCTGTATTTTATATTTTTTTGCAATCATTTTTGCAACAGAGCTAACTTTATATGGTTGTGTGTTACTTTAGTACGGTATATTTTTTTGCTATTATATTTGCAAACTGAAAGTTGTATTTTCGGTCTATTTTTTGATAGTGTCCAATAAATCACTAGCTGTTAACCTTTGTTTGGCATTACCCACTTTTAGTTGCGACCAAATCTCCGTTTCTTAGAACAGCTGTGTAGAATGAGATTCATTAATATTTTCTCTTGTTTGTTTTGTGTAGTTTCCGCAAAGAAATTCTGGAATACAACATTACTTGGAATCAAAACCAATTGGAATATATTCTGTCCACTGGTAAGCATTTGTCGCGTTTAAATAGAGTTTTGATTCTATTTCAATTTTAATTTACTTCTTAAAACTGACGCGACTTTCAATATCGATCGAATAATTAAGTTTGACTGCAACTTAATAGCTAGGAAAAGATTGGCTTCCACTAAAATACTTTAAACCGCCCACTTCTCGATCAAGAATAGAACAGACATATTCACAAACCACTATAGCTTCGAATTCCTTCTCTTGCCAAAACACAGAACTAAAGCACTTCAATAAATACATATCAGAGACTAACTAAAACTAAAACTACCAACATAATCGCTTGATTCCCGTTACAACAATCACCACACAGCAACGCCTTTTTACAACACTCCAATCTTTACTCTACTCTCAATGAATTACACTCTGAATGAATAAAAAAATCTCACTGCCTTATCTATATGGCAGGAAAATAATCAAAAAATTGCTAGAACGTCACGTGACACAGGAAAAACACCGGTAATAAATTACGTAATTGGTAATAATAAAAAAAATCGAGAAGAAACAAGAATCACTGGAATATGCTGGAAAGTCACGTAGACAGCCATTGTGACGTCAGAAAGGCGTGTGAGTAACAAATCTATTTATAAATCCGAAAGAAAAAAGATCTTTTTTTGAAAACAGCTTTGCAAGTTAGGTCTACAAAACAATTCAGATTTACAAATAAAATAATCACGGCAAAACAAATAGATTACAACTAGGAAATAATTTGATCAAACATTTGTAAAACTATTCTTTAATGCAAATTTATGTATTCGTGACAGTATTGTAAAAGAATTAAATGACACATTTGTACCCCACCATGACAACTGCACTGTGTAAGTGTGATGCTATAAATCATTGCTGCTATCTTGTAGCATCTTGTCTTTTTGATTGAATGTAAAATCCGACAGGGTTTTTGCTGTTCTGAAGTGCAATACCAAGACTATGATGTCACAAAGGCATGATTGCTATGTTATTTAAAATGGTCTTACAAAGGCTATTTATGTTTTAAACAAGTACTGCTTTGTATGAGTTTTTGTTTTTGCTTGTTTATTACGCTGATCCAACAGCCATTTTCATATCCGTACAATCGATTGATTATGAACTTTTTATTTGACATGCTGAGTCACTGAGTAGTTACTTTTGAAAACTGCAGATTTTGAAAAAGCGTTGTCATTTGTGCAGTGTAAATATTGCTGAAAAGCAAAGCTGATAGATATAACAACTTTGAAGGGTCTGCCAGAACTGGTGCGATCATGATTCCTTGACTTTCAGAAATGAATGCACTGAATCATTGGCTTTATCTGATCCCAGATGATTAATTATACAGCTGTGGCGGAGTGGATTGGTTTACCCAACACCACAGAAAAAGGACTGCTTTGTTTTTCGTTTTTATGAACTAATTTTCTTCATTCACTATCGAAATTGTGCATAAAAAATCTAAATCTGGACCACCACATTCGCATACATTTTATGCTTTTTTCTACTGCTACACATAAAATGCAAATATTGTCAAATTAAATAGAATCGCTTTATATTTGTATTGTTCATTAAAAACTTGTGTTACTGAAATGGTGTATGGGTTTGTTTTTCTTATGAGCATATCATGGCTTCGGCTTGATTAACTTGACCAGTACTTTTGCTGGTTGAAATTGCGTTAAATTCTTGCTGCTCAATGACCGATAACTCAACCTTGAAAGAATTAAAGAGCTTACATGTGATTAATATTTTTTGTTTCGTGTTGTCTACATCAATATTATACGAGGAACTCGGTTTCTTCTACCTCCCCTGTTAAATAGTTCTTACTATTTTAATTTTTGCGGGCAATGTCATGGAGATAGACCTACGGATGGAGCTCAGATTGATTTTAATGCAAAGAGCAAAGATGTGAAGCTCACAATGATAAGATTTTAGTTGGTTTTAAACATAGGCCCTCTACTCTCAACAATCTTGGTCGCGGTGTAATCTCTGAATTTAATTTGAACGATTGGTAAACTTGCTGTTGTAATGACCTCATATTAAAGGTTTTTAGTTTAGGTATGTTTAACGATTTATCCTTTTTCTTTTCAATTGTAGCTGGTATTTAAGTAGCTGACCATAACTTGATAATTGTTGATGCAATGTTTTTTGTGAGTTTTAGAGCATAGAAACTGCAGAATGTGATCGCTAACCGTTCCAATACCAAAAGCAGCAGAATGCAACAGGTTACGTGTAGATGCTCCTCATTGAATTGCTGGTGTATATTTATAGATAATCTCAGACTCGTTGCTGGAAAATTAGGTTGGAGAGGTCATACACTTTTTTACACCTTCCATCTGAATATACTATCTGTAAAAATTTCCGTTCGCCTTTGTTGTAGATGCGATTCGAACTCCTGTTCTGTTTTCCTTTTTTACTTAGTAGCGCTTGTTTCGTTTGCATAATTAACTCGTGTGCAAAACTTTGCTTTTTTGTGACGTAACTAGATAACCGCGGGCTTTAGCAGGCAGACTTGTAGAGCGTTTTGCTGTTGTGTGTGCGATAGTTGAAGATGGATTTAGCAATTGAAATAAGAATTTAGAAAGAAGTGATGTTTTGTTAATCAGTTCTAGTGTTACTTGTTGTTTTCATTTAGAGACTGTAATGAATTAACTCGGTGTTTAATTGTTTATTGTGAAGTTGGTAAAAGCTTGCATAGGTACGTAAGTGTTCAATTGTGGTAGCTTGTATATTATTAATGTTTGTCTTTTTGTGCTTGCAGAGTGCAGGCTTTGCTCCCGTGACATTACCCCGTTTGTAAGCTCCGTTGTGATATTGAACTGTCTGCGGCTCGTGTTATTTGGGCTTGGTAGTTCATAATTTGGTGAGTTTAGCGCATAATAACGAAATTAGATCGTTTTTTATTTAAAATTATGCATTTCTAGGAAACCGCTTCGCTGTAAAATTTCATTCATCAACAACTACTTTCATCTTTCTCCATCTCAAATAATTATATTTCGTTAATAAACATCATCGTGTTGGAAGTCGTCAATTATAGAGAAGTAGAATCAGCGAGCGAGTAATCCAACGTGAACCATCTTGTAACGCCAGCAAGTGCCCAGCCCCACTCAGTACGCTGCCGTTACACTATCAATGTAAAAGAAATAAGCGCACGCTCCTCAAAATATTGTCAGCCCTCCAGTTTCCAAAAATTTCCGAAATAGGCAAATAACTCACTTGCGAAAAGCTCATCTCCAAAAAAAGAGTTTCAACTTTTGATTGTATGGAGCAAAAGAATTGCTCAAAAAAAGATGATCGATAAAAAAGCCCTCAACTTTGTTTTAAGATGTAAATACCTTCAGTCCCCCAGAATTATCAAAAATGGGCAATATACTTAGAAAAAATAGATCATTTTTGTTTGGAGCTGAAAATAACAAAGCAGTCAATCACAAATAGTACAATATCTCGCTAAAAATAGGCCTTTGTTTCCCCCCCACCATACACAATAAGTGTTACGCCCATTAAATAGGCCAGTTTTTAGGGGTGTTGATTGAATTTTTGAAAGAACTGATGAACCAATTTGTTCCACTATGGGGAAAATCAACGCCTTTTTAGTAAAAAACACTTAATTGTTTAGCTAAAAACGGATTTTTGGGGGATCTTAAGTTAAATCCTATTCTCAAAAATGCCGAAATAATTTTTTAAAATGGAGTTAAGTTGCAGCTACCTTAGCTACTCTGGGTTCTTTACACAATCCCCAGTTTGTCGGTCTTTGTTGGACCCCTCTCAACGCAACTGCCTACGTGCGGTTGTTGCAAATTTCAAATTAGATAATTGGTAATTTTACTGTCCAAGATTAGCTGACCAAATGTAAGTCTAAATATCTCTTATTTTTAGCACATTTGCTTACAGTTGGTGTACTAATATTTAGCTGCATTATCAGTCTTTGCGATTTCCTAAAAAAAATGCAACTTTATGCAAAACAATGTGAAGAAAATGAACTGATAGCAAAAGCCTCCATTGAAATTCTATGCAAACAATGCGCTTTTGGTCCTCCAACAAAATTTTAAAGGGCATCGCAAGTTGTGATGACGTCACGTGCAATTGCTCTATACTTCTGCAAGTGACGCTGTGGCGCGTTGATAGCGCACATGTTTTGAAATACAATGGTTACGAGTTGGAATATTGGCTGGCAGGGAACTTAGAGAAAGGCAGAGTACACTGGAGAGGGAGGCCGGGTATGTGAATGTATGGGGTAGTGCACACTGGGAGAGAGTGTACAGTGTGGGAGAAGTGCATACTGAGGGTGCAACTTTTTTAATTGATTATTAGAATTGACCAATTAGAAACGACCAAAAGTCGCATGTTTATTACGTCATTAAGATTGACCAATCACAACTAACTCACGACAAAATAGTCTCCAAGGGTAAAATACCGTTAACGGCAAAATAGCCACTGCCTAACATTTATTTGCGCAATGAAAAAGTTTCTTGACTGTGCGTGTGACACAGAATCTGAATCAAATTTGTAGTCAAGGAATTAAAGACTGAATGTAATAAACGTTTTGAAAAATATAAAAACAATAATAGCCTGAAAATTGCAATGATGCTTGACACCACTTGAGGATTGTTTTAAGCCTCACTTGTATTTTCGCGGCATCTCAAAGAAGAAAAAATGATTTATAGATAATATGCATAAACAATTTGCATTTAAAAGTAATACTCGAGCCCAGTAATGCACTTTAAGCAAATTGCACACAGTGACTCTGCTTCAATTTATTAAGTCTCTTCATTGCAGTTGATGATCGACAAGAAGCTAGAAGCTTTAAATAATGCATAGATTAGACCAGGGGTTCTTAACTGGGGGTGCCTGTATCTTTGGGGGTACAAAGCACCAAAGTAGGGGATACGAGATGAGGCGTCAGAGTAATGGTTAATTTTAACTATTTGCTAAGAATTTATTTTCAATGTTATTTGAAATAAGAAAACATTTTCCGAAGCCTTTTTTAACATCTGCATTTTTGAATGATTTTTTGTCATGAGAGGTACTGTGACGTAATAAATAGCTTCTTGTTTGTTCCGACAGAATTGGTTTTGTTGTGAACAATATTATGGTTAATAAATATACACCGGTAACATGCTACATTGTGTTTTATTTCATTGTTAGATTGTATATTTACCGGCAATTTTGTAGGTGATTTTTCGATAGGTCTAGGGGTACAAAAACATTTCACAAAATGTTAAGGGGTACGAGCGCCAAAATGTTTAAGTGACACTGGCTTAGACCGTCGCATTTGTGGGACCTATACTAGATCCACTGTAGCGGATGGTCTGTTAGTACTCTGCAAAGCCGTATCACTCGTGAATGAGTGGCGGTTGTCGCAGGTGCACTAAATCTAGCAACTGCTAGAACAATAGTGCTTTTGTGGGGATGGTGTTTCTGGGTGTTGAGTGGTGCTGAGCTGTTAAGTTCCCATTTGACTCCATAAACGAATATATTTTCAATCATAAACACAACGTGAAATACACGAATGTTGACTTGCGATTCGTCTTTGATTAAATAGAATAAATCCAAATAATTAAATTTAATTTAATGAATCGAATGAATGAATCGAAATAATAATGCCGCCGTACGCCATACGGCTTAGTAACCCAGTATTATTACATTATAACAAGAGAGCGGATATTACTCATGATATGTAGCTATGTATATTCTTTATAACCAGTTTTTAGGCCAACGAATGATTTTGATATTGAGGCCAGCAAATATTTAAAATAACGATATACAGCACAACAACGAGCGCACTAACAGAACGAAAATGTTTATGAGTCACCCACATGATTTCAGCAAAACATCAATTATCTAGAGTTTGTATCTTGTAAGGTTGCTATACTGTCACAGCCCAGTGGTCACAAGCTCTTAAAGTAATACAAGAGTCCAGCGATGCACTTTGAGCAATTAAATACTTGTTTTGTTGAAAGAAAATGTGCAGGTTTTGTAAATTAAATTGGATTATGTGAGTATTATACACTTTAGCATCAAACTCTGAATTGTACAGTATATTTAGTAGTACTGCATTAATATATTTTAATTGTAGCTGTATAAAACAACCATATAAGCTTCCACTTCGACAAAATTCTAGGTTCGGTACAATCTAATATTGACAAGATAACCACCTGAAAGGCTTTTAACAAAGCTGCAAAAAAATGCTTAATACCTTCGTTCACCACACTAGGACGGAATCCTGAAGCGTCGTGCAAGCAAAGAAATGTTTATTGACATGCCGACACGCTGGGAAGCCCTTTTGTAATACTTCTAAGATTAGTTGCTTTAAAAGCTGTTGTTCAAGCTCTCGGGTTCCAGGAATCATACTTCAATGAAAAAGTGTGAGCGGAAGTTAACGCGATAATGCAAGTGTTTGAGATTCTTTATGCAGCTTCAAAAGCAAGATTTAACTCCAGCAGACAGCTTGCCTCAGTGGAGAAAAGTAATTTTTGATTTGGAGAAGCTTGGAAAAAGTTTGGCAAATGCTCTTGCTGCATCTTTGCAAGCATATGAACTGCATTTGTTGAGAAACGAGGCTTTTTTAGCTGCTGTTTGGGTAAGTGATGCTCTTTGTGGAGGTCTACCTAAATAGAAATGTTTGCACTCGCTGGTTTCTAAGCTGTGACTTAAGTAACAGGATCAAAGATCATGGTTAGATTAAATTTCATCTTTTTTCTTTACAAGAATTCTTCTGAACACTAACGAAAAATTATGTGCAAAAAGTGCTTTTTAAAAATTTACTTTGGAATCCAGAGTGCACAAACAAGTGATGAGGAGTTAATTGCTAAATCACCTGTAGCTGTTATGTCAACAGATTCAATTCAAAGTGAAACAAATGAGGCAGACACTCAAGCACAAATAGGCGACTTTGAGGCATATTTAAACTCAGTACAAGAAAATACTGCTGAACCATCAAATGTTGTTGCCTCTCAATTTCTGTTGACGCAGTTAATGATGCGTTGGGCAAAGTAGGGCGGCTGAATCGGTTGAAATTGCCAAGCGCTTTGGATATTATATTAATGCACTATATTCTGCTTCAGTGCAGCCTTTCTCTAGAGTTGTAAGCTGCCTGCCTAACCCTCAAATTTTTGTAGAAACAATGTTTTCACGAGTAAAGTTTGTGTTAGTGAGAACAGAGCGCGAATGGGAAGTGATTTTACACTAGGAAAAACGGTAAAAAAAGTACCAAAAATGACCGGAGATGTCGATTTTGACATCTCTTAAACTGATAACTTACTTTCAGTCTTATTTTTACTTGTTTGCTTCATCAACTTTGTGACAATGTTTATTTTGTGTTGTTTATTTTTCGTAAAAGTATCACTCATACCACACAAGGCCGGATGATCTGCACAATATACAATTAGGTTAGCACAGTTCAAGTTTTAAGCAAGTCGTAGTCAGTAGTCACGTGACTGAAGGGCAATACTTGCAAGATGGCAACTTGACTGACGCCAAATATTTGTACACAATCGAATTCTTTGAAAACAAAACAAGCTTTGCTGAACTGCAAATTTCCAATGTACAAGTAAAATCAACGGAGGCTACAATTGGGAGTGCTTTGCGACACAGATAATTAGTCCTGGGGCAAAAATAATTTTTTACATGCAGTAAGTTTCGATTTATCATAACTGCTTTTTCCACAAGTGGGCTTTCTGCAGTGCTGGCAAATAGAAACCGTGTTGTATTTGTATTTCTCACCAGCGCATTTTCACGTTTTCCAGAAGGTCGTTGCACACTCGCTTGCTCTACGGTATTTTCTTTTTGTGCCGCGCAGGCTTCTCCCAAGCCTTCAATCAGCTGAAGGATAAAGTTGCGTCAGGTAATTTTTTGGCCGGAAGCTTTCTTGTAAACAATCCCAGAGTTCAGTGCTGCAATGTCAAGTATATTGGTCGAAACCGCTAAGGGCCATCATTTACTGGATGTGTGCGCAGTGTATTTGCGTGCCATTTGGTCGAATATATCGATCCCAACTTTGTTGTCGTTGTAAAAATGTATTGCCAGTGGCTTCTTTTTCTCTGTTCCATCTGTACTTGGGGCGTCATGCATAGTTGAAATAAGATTTACGTTTTTCTTCAGCTTGCCGTGGTAGATTGCCAGCTAGCATTGTAAAAAAACTTGCTGGAAAATCTTTCCTTACTGCTATCAGTAATTTTCTTCGTCAGTCCTTTACTGTTAGCAGTGACAGTTCCTACTTCCATAATTTTTTTGCTTGGTTACAAGGGAGCAACTTGTACACTGATAAAAAAGTTGTCAGTGTTAATATTGTATCCATGATTTCTTTACCGGCAGTCACTAATCTTCATCACCACATGTTCGGCCAAGGTTTTGCAATTTCGCTGATTTTTTTCTAAGTACCCAAATACAAAGAGAGATTGCAAACGTATTTCAACTTTACTTCAGCTAACAACTAGAATTTCGTGCCAAATTTGTGTGGCTTCTTTGGCATAAATACAATAAAGGGGCACCTGTTTTTCATTGGAAACAGCTGCTCGTCGATTTTAAGGCTGCTCTATTCTGGTGCATAATTGTATTGACAGTTTGACACAAAATCTTCCAGTGTTTCTCGTATGTTGACAATTTTATCGGTTGTTAGTCTTCGGCTTCATAGATCTTTATTATCAAACCTCAGAAACCTGTTTACTTCCATGAAACAAGCTCTAAAAATGGTTTCAGGGAAAATTCTTGAACTATTGGTTTTGTTCCAGAGTAAATGTAGAGGGTAGCCTTTTCCATGTATTCCTCTGGCGTACGGCAAATTATAAAAGCGTCAAACTTCTCGAGTGCCATCGAAAAATTAGAATCAGATTTTTTGATTTCCTTGTAGTATTTGTTTGGATGTTTTTCAACATTTTTGTGTCTACAAACTACTTCCAGCACTTATAGGGAGTACTGTCTAGTTGCCTGCCTATAGCTGGGTTGACCAAGACTTCACTCGGACTAAATTTGAAGCACTTGCTTGGACTGTACTGCTAGATAGCAACGGAATCCATATCTCTCCGTTTCTCTCAAAGTGTTCTCCGGTGGAAGAGGAATCATTAAGCTCACTGTCTTCATCTGAAGAACTACCCTCAGGGGTAAGCATTTCTTGGTCCGATGAAATAGAGTTGATCTCCTCCACATTTTCCTCTTCAACGTCAGCGTCACTGCTTTCATCATCTGACTCAGAGTTATCAGAATTCTCACCCAGCATAGACAGGGCCTTTCCAGCAAAGTATAGGAAGGTTGCATATAACGTCACACATTTGGCGCCAAAAAAGAGGCTGACCAAAAGCTGTAATTTATGCTGGAAAGGTATAGAGCGAACACCAACTTTTGGGGTTATTTTGAAAAATCATGAGACATTAACTAAAAATTGAAATAAACTATTGCTAGTTGGATCTTCGGAAAAATATAATATTAATCAAAAGCAATTTGGTTGAGATTAGGTCTTTCAATTTGCTAGTCTAAGCTTAGTACTGTGTGCCATTAAAAAAATCGCGCCTTAGAGAAGTGCCATCTAAATACCATTTGCTCCTCAGTTAAAAATAACTGTATACCGATTAAATACTCGTCGGTGCACTAGCAAAAACAACCATTATCTGATTATTACTACCGGAACCGTAAGCTTGCCGACAAGCTTGCTTGTTGTGTCCTTGGGCAAGGCATCTAACGGGATGCCTCCATCTTTATGAGGCAAACAGGTGGTGGAGCCCAGCAGTCTACCCGTCGTAGTTGCCCAGTCTGACGAAAGACATGCAAACAGAGCATGAGCTCATACGCATGAATAAATGAATCGGTATCGTAAGTTTTTTAATTGCCCTTGGCTCAGCAGCCTAGGCAATAGCCCAAAAATTGTTTAAAGAGTAGTTAAGGTCACAAAATTACATCTGATATATTGATACGACTGGTCTGCAAACACTATTGACAAAAACTTACTGATTTTATCCATCAATATCTAATCCAGCATATGATAAACAGTACAGAAATCTGCCCTGTCATTTAGGCTACAGTATAATTTAAGATTACAACTTTTCAGTATGCTTATGCAACTAAATATACTGTATAAGTCGCACACTACAATTAACTTAAACTCAGCATTCCCAAACGCGCTGATCAATCGAATATGAAATCTTCACAGAATCTGGCTACAAATGATCCTGCATGTTTAGTCCATACACTTAGCCCAACTATTAGCAATAACAAGCAAACCTTAGCACCTCTCACTTACTTAGACTTCAGATTCATTCCTTAACATCAGCAAAACAACATATTTAACGTTCATTTAACAACTGTCACGTTTATCTATTTGATTTGCAAAAAACGATATCACTCCTATTCCATTCAATGCAAAAACACTGAAAGTGGTCAGCCACTTTTTTCGAAAGCGCATTTTGATCACATGCATGCAACCTTCCTATTTCGAGAAAATTGCTGTCTTGACATACAAAACTATTATTTGTAAGATCTATTGACTGAATTCACGGTGTCTGTAAAGAAGATGAAAGATACAGCAAAGTACTACCGGTATATGTTATTGTTGTTGGTTGCCCGACCCCTTCCGAGGGATGGCGGCATGACGGAAGACCATGAAGCTCCACAAGCCGGGCAACTCCCCAGGGTCTGGGCCAGAGGTCGTAAAGAGACAGAGAGTCGCCAAAAAGCAATCGAAATAGAGCTCCTTGTGTGGCCTCCACCGCAGTGGGGACCGAGGGGGAGGAGGACCAAATGGCCAGATTGTCAGCGTAAGGAGAACAGCTTGCGGAAGAAGACAGAGAAGCCGGAAGATCATTGATGAATAGAGAGAAAAGTACAGGGCCAAGAACGGATCCTTGCGGAACACCTCGACGGACTCGAAAGGAACGACGTTTATGATTTTGAAAGACCACGCAAGCGTGCCTATCAGAAAGGAAAGATTGAGTTCAATAAGCAAAGCAAGGAGGGAGGCCAGCCGAAATCAGTTTGTGGAAAAAAGCGGGATGCCAGACAGAGTCAAAAGCTTTAGAGAAATCAACATTAGAGAGCATCGTCCGAGAGCCCGGCCTGGGTTTGTTAAACCCATCTGAAATGGATTGAGAAAGGTACAGATTTTGATCAAGTGTAGACCGTCCAGGGAGGTAACCGGCCTGGCGGGGAGAAAGAATGGAATTAGATTCCAGAAAGAAAAGTAGACGGGATAGAATGATCCGTTCAAACAGCTTTGAGACGCAGGAGGTGAGAGAGATAGGCTGAAAAGAAGCAGGAGAGTCGAGATGCTTTCCCATCTTGTGTATGGGAATAATGGAAGATGTCTTCCAGATGGAAGGAAAGGAATGCGAAGACCAGGAGAGATTGAAGATGTGAAGAAGAAAATCCATGCCGGAGCAAGGAAGGTGCTTTAGCATGGGATAGACAGCTTTGTCTGGGCCAGTGGCAGTGGACGAGGAGAGGTTGGAGGCAGCTGCAAGAACTTCAGCGGGGGAGAAAGAAGAGCAGAAAGACGAGTGAGACTCCATAGGGCACGTGGCTCAGCGGAGCTCAGAGAGGTAGCCTCTGGCTGAGAAACGGATAAGTGGGATCTCAGGTAAGCGGCATAGACTGAAGTCGATTCCCTGCGAGAGCAACAGTTAGGGAAATAAGAAGACGAGGAAGATGAGCCAGCGATAGAGCGAAGAACAGAATGTACAGATATAGGGTTAGATTTGGGTGAAAGAAAAGAGCAAGTCGTCTGCCATGCCTCAAGCTTGGCTTTGGCAATGACTGACGAGGCGCGTCGAGAAGCGGAGATGTAAGCCTGGCGATCTTCATCGCTACTGTGAGCGGCAGCGAAAGCCTTGCGTCTTTCACTAACCGCACCTTCCACCTCAGCAGACCACCGGGCTTTAGGATGGCGTTTGATGCGGCCGAAAGGAATGGAAGATTTGGCCGCATTCAGTGCCAGAGAGGTAAAAAGAGCAGCAGCAGAGGAAAGAGAAAGAGACGAGTATTCCTCTGCTGAAGGACAGTGAGAGTCAAAGTAGGAGGCAAAGTCATCCCAGCGAGCTTTCTGAAAATTGAAGGAAGGGGGACGCTCGTTGGGGTGAAAGACCGGAGAGAGAGGGACAGACAGAAGAATTGGTAGATGGTCAGAACCAAGGTCCTGTAGCACCTCCCAGGAGCAAGAAAGAGCAAGAGAAGAAGGAGCAAAGGAGATGTCAGGAGAGGAGCGACTGCCAGAGGAGCGATGGATAAGGGTGGGCGCGTCAGGGTAATTGAGGGGGAGGAGGTCAGAGGTGATAACCCAGTCGAATACTTCCTCCCCGCGGTGGTCGGAAGTAACTCTTGAGTCCCAGAGGGGATGATGGCAATTGAAGTCCCCAGAATAAAGAGATTTCTGGAGGAGGAAGGATAGAGGGAGCGAAGGAATCGGTTCTGCCATCCGTTGGGGAGGAGCAAATAGGGAGCATACACATTAAGAAATGAGAGTGAGGAGGAGCTGTTAAGAGAAATGTTAACCCCTACATAATCAGAGTAGGGATCAAGCGAAGAAAGAGACGAGGTAGAAAGTTCAGAAAAGGATAGGCCCTGCCTGACGAAAATGACAACGCCGCCGCTAGCGTGCGTGGTATCAGAAGACAGAATGCCAGACCGGGAATGGGTACGATCAGAGCGCAGAGCAGAGAATCCAAGAATCCTGAAAGAGGAAGAGGAGTTAAGATTGGATTCTTGGATGCAGATGAGGTCGACAGGATGGAACGAAAGAAAGTGAAGTAGCTCAGTGCTCCTGGCTCGAAGACCTCCTGCATTCCATTGAAGAATCCTGAGAGAGTCAGGGGGGAGTCGAGGCAGGAGGCGCAGAAGGACAGCCGTGTGCAAGGGACGGTGGTGGAGGGGCAGAGGGAGAAGATATAGAATGGGCAGATGGGGGATAAGAAGTTTGGAGACGAGGGTGGGGCGAGAGAGCAGCGTTAGCAGAGGTGGGGCTAGATTGCATAGTGGAGGTATACATGTCGGAAAAGTCCGAAGAGGGAGTCACAGTGATTCGGCAGGGGGACAGCTCCAAGAGTGAGAGCTGCCAAGAGCTCTGAATTGGGATAAGGAAAGTTGTGAGCACCTTAGATGGACCCATTTGGAGCAAGCGCAGCATTGCACTGACTTGCCCCGCCAGGTCACATTTTCAGCGCACACAGAGCAAGGAAAGATGGGGCCAGGGTTGGGATGAACGTTACCGCTCATCAAGAGAAGGAGGAGAATGAGGAGACGAAGAAGAGCAAGAGAGGGGCAGGAGAAAAGAAAAAGAGAAAAAACAAGCGACCGATTTTAAAGCTGTGTGCTGCCCTTCTGCGGACGTTCAAAGGACAGCATAGCGAAAAAATGAAGGGGAGTGCCCGGGGTAACTGGGACCCTCGGGAAGGCCAACAACCATCTCGACCCAACCCAAACGGGGTCGGGGACCGCACCACCACGTTGAGGCGGTTGTTGATTGGTACAGCAAAGTACCATATTGCTGGATATATCAACGCTTTACACCTAATTTGTCCCTAGGTACTACTGTAACAAAGCAAATGAGCTTCACGTTTTTTAGCTTTCAAAAGTTTAGCTTGAGTGTTCTCTGAACTATTCTGTTATGCTCCAGTAAGCAACGTTATCACTAATTTCACGAAGCTACTGCAAGAATTAGGTCATCGAGTAACTAAAGCTGATAAACTAAGTTCTTGATAATATTTTCCAACAAAAATAATAAACCACAAACAAGGATTTCTCATTTAAAAATGCGCTTAATCTGCTTCCAAGGGCTTTTCCCAACTTTTTTGAAATCATCGGAAATTCATCTGACCATCTATCCTTTACATCAAATTGCAGTTTCGTACCTCAAATTTAAGGGGGTACTGTTGCAGCAAGTATTGCCTTTTCAATTCGTCATAAGTTTGAACCCGGTTTCCCTTGTTTATCGCCTAGCTCATGTTTGCTTTGTTTCGATGTTCCCTTATTTAGCGTTGTTTCTCGCGCGCCTCACCCTCTATTAATATACTTTAGATAACGTCATAGCTTTTCGTACTAAGCGTTACCCCCGATAACCTTTGCCTTTTAATTAATCACTGTTGCCTCCCCAATATAGCTGACCGTTGTTGCCCTCGGAGTCAGTTTAGAATTTGAGTAAATTACTGTTAAATTGTATTGTGAGCAACTGTTAGTCGAACGCTTACAATCAACTGTTTCTTCATTTTTGGGTCTGATTTCCGGTCAAGCTATAGTAGAAAACCGTACCGCAACGTTCCTCATCGCATCTTAGTCTAAATTCTTCAATCTACTAGCAACTTCGTAACCCCCTCGTTTTAAATTCATTTCAATTGTCATCTCTGTGTGAAACCTGTGGTACGCGTGATTCTAGAAGACAGCATTAGGCGGGACATCAGGCCAGAAGTTTCTGTAACAGGTACAATCGCCAACAAAACACTGAATCGATAATCTCATGCCCTGCCACTACCAATATCTTGCCTAGATAGCAAGCAAATTCAGGACGCGTTACAAAGTTTACGTGGAAGCCAAATTGTCTCGTCATAGAAAAGCGATTGTTTTTGGTTGATTTTGTAGAACGTTTCTATCACAAAAAGTTGTTTTGGAGCAGTTTCAAGTAGGTGTCAAAATCTACACCTCGACGCTTAGAGGTAGAACTTTGAATAAGCTTTTCAATAAAAACGCTATTCGTAAGATATGTCATCAAATCATTGTTTCGAGACATTTAGGAGGATACTGGATATTTTAAATCACAATTTGTCTCAGAAGGTGTAAATACAGGGTGTCCAAAAAGTTTCACCCAATTTTATATTAATAACAATTGTAAGTTTTGAATAAATTTTATTGTATGATAAATGAGAACTGCAAGCACAGTAATAACTATATATAAAACAAAGAAATCTGTGAATATCACATTTATTTGTTTACAGGTTAAGTGTGTGTTATAGTTATTTTTAATTTTTTGTCCAGGAATATGGCTTTTCGACTTACTCAAAATCAAAAAATTGCTGCGATTCGACATTATTAACCGGTGCGATAGCGTAGTGGTTAGAGCCTCCGCTTTGTAGTTGATAGATCTGTGGTTCATTTCCTAAGTCGAGTCATATCAAAAGACTTTTAAAAATGGTATTCATAACTTTCCTGCTTGGCGTTCAGCATAAAAAAGGTAAAGTGTGGAGAACAAGCCGGCAGGCTTGCTTGTTGTGTCCTTGGGCGAGGCACTTAACGGGACGCCTCCACCTTTATGTGGCAGTCAGGTTGCCTACCCGTACTTCACCGGGTCACAATTGTGAAGTTGATAATCCAGTATGTCGTAAAAGGTGACTCTAGGTACCCACCAATGGCAGTCTGCCTTGTTGGTGGTGGGGCTATCAGTCCCTAATGACTGGTTCGAAATGGGCTACCATCTTTCCCCTAGCCTAATTTCAATAAGATTGACGGCATGAATTTAAATTGCCGTTCGTGCCGTACCTCCATCCCGAGGAAAAGGAGGGGTAATCACAACAACAACAACATTCGACATTATTATCAATGTGGCTCAAATGCAACTGAAGCAAGTCGTCGCCTTAGTGAAGAATTTAATATTAAATCACATTAAACATTAAATCAGAAACATTACATCACTCGTCAACAAATTCGAAATAACTGGTTCTGTGAATGATGCACCGAGATCTGGACGCCCAATCACAGCAACACCCGATGAAAAAGGAGAGCAATTGTTTGCTAGTCTAATCAACAGTCCCCAAAAATCTGTTCGACGCCTATCTCATGAACTTAAAATCAGTCGCCAGAGCGTCTATAGTTTATTGCGTAAAAGAAATTTTAAACCCTATATTCCTCATTTGTTTTATACTTTGCATGATGGAGATTCTGATCGAAGAGTTGAATTTTCAGAGATATGTTTCTTGACCTGATGCGCAAAGACAAAAATTTACAAGATAAGATTTGGTGGTCAGATGAAGCTTGTTTTAGCCTAAATTAAATGGCCACATCAATCGTCATAACTGCACATATTGGAGCCAGGAAAATCCACGTGTAATTTTGGAGAAAGAAGTTAATGCTCCCGGAATAACCGTCTGGGCTGCGATATCTAGCAATGGAATTATTGGCCCATTCTTTTTCGATGCATCTGTCACTGGCGAACGGTACTTTAACATGCTTCAAATCTATTTTTTTTCCTCAAATACAGCAACAAGAAGGCATTTACTTTCAACAGGTTGGGGTTCCAGCACACTACGCGCATTGTATTTGTGAATGGCTCGAGATCAACTTTAATGACAAATGGATTGGTCGATGCGGGCCAATTGAATGGCCTGCACGTTCACCTGATTTATCTCCAATGGACTTTTTCTTGAAGACATGGTGTACAAAGAGAAATCACAAACTATTCCTGACATTTGCCGAGCTATTGCTGACAAATCTGCCTCAATTGATATGGAACTATGCCAAAAGGTTTGTCGCAGTGTTGCTGCGCGATTGGTTTCCTGTATCGAACACAACGGGGAACAATTTGAACTGCCTGAATGATCTGTTTGTACATTGTTGTTAACCTTTCATGTATTGAACACAACGGGGAACACTTTGAAGTGCCTGACTGACCTGTTTGAACATTGTTGTAACCTCACAAGTAATTGATGTTTTTGAAGATGAGAATGAAACCTTTAAATTTTTGAAACGTCATAGATCCTCTTAATTAGTGAGTGAACGCTCCACGTTTATTTTTCCTGAAGACCTGACGAATCGGAATTCACCCAAAATTTGAAAGAAATTGTGTTTATATTGCCTGCTCCTTTAAATAGAACAGGAACGAAACGCTGTCAGCAGAAATTCGTATTTCCTGTTGACTTGTCCGGCTGCAATCCACAATAGATTGAATGACATTGAAAGAAAGACACTTTTGAACACTGTATGTAATAAACCAATGTATGTTCCAACAAGCCCCGGTTGCGGGGTTAATTGAAACATGTGATTAATGTTTCAAAAATTAAAATTCGTGCATAAACCTGTAACAATTGCTGATCAGTTTTTTGTAATAAGTTGTAGAACAGAGTAGTCACTACGCGAGACTAGACAAAGGTTTTGAAGATCATTCTGAATTTTGATTGTTCAAATTTTCCTAAAATTTGTTCCGACTAGCCTCAGCCTCCCCTTGTGTTACAAATCTTCAGTCAACGAAAATTTGTCCACAAGTGCCAAGGAGGAACTCCATGGCCTTCGCTTCTTCTTCACCACCACAACCAAGTGAAAAACTTCATTATTGCGGTAAACTCAGTTAAAATAAATGGAATGCAAAACTCAGTTAAAATAGATTCCAAATATCAAATAAAAAGAAAGAGCAAGAATTTATCGAGAGCTTTTTCGTAAAATGAATGAAAGCACAGAACAAATTCAACTTTCATGCCGCAACAAATGATAAACAACTACTTTAAAATGAAAGAACGCTACTATTTAGCGTTTGGAGCGAAACGCCAGCCAGCCAACCAAATGCAAATCTCGCCCGGTTATAGGCAAAAAACCCACGAGACTCGCATTTCAACTTCAAGCTAACAAACACCAAATAGAAAATAAAGGCGTGCGAGAACTAAAGGCGCAAGTCCAGTTCAGCTACGGAAATTAATTTTTTTTTTCATTCCGATTCTGTTAGACCTACTAAGGCAAAATTTTCAAATTACTAGTAATTGCAAAGAGTGTGCTCTTCATTTTGAACCTAATGATTTTGTAACTGTGTCTACAGGGTGTATCACAAAGATATTCACCCCCCTACAGCCAAACTGGTAATAGGTATGACCAAACTATATAGCACATTGTGAAGCTTATGTTGTTAGAAATTAATGTACATTTTCATTTTTTTCCAGATACTTAATAATTATGGCTTTTGCTGATAATGAAAAAATTAGGTATGTTGATAGAATTTGATTTCTTCGACAACAGTCAGTGGCCAGGTTCATCACCAGATTTAAATGCAACTGAAAACTTGGGAGCTATTCTGAAAAAACATGTTGAAGATAGAATTTTAAAGATTCCTAGCATGGAAAGAAATTCAGTGGAAACCTTAAAGACTATTATTTCAGAAGAACTAATTAAAATAAAAGAGGAACCTGAAATCTTTGCTAATCTTCTTAAATCGTATCCTGCAAGATTAGATGCTGTTAGAAAAAACCATGGTGGTCATACTGATTACTAGTTAGGATTGATTTAATGTACGGAATAAATTTCTATTTTAATATAATTTATAACAATATTTTTGTTTTTTTCCTAGTCCTTTTGGATTGAGCTCTAGGGGGGGTGAATATCTTTGTGATACACCCTGTACTGATGAAAAATTGTAATCATTGAGACAGCTTTACCTTGCATTGTAGACGTTTACGACCTACAGCAATTCCACATATATTCCCAAACTTGCCTCACTATTTTTCAAAGAGTAATTGTAACATATGGATTTAGCACTCTCCTCCCAAGCCATTGCTAACCACTCTATAGCGACGCCTAGTGTCGCTAGATTGTTGTCATCACGCTGTTACATGCGCGTCTCTCTTTTTCTTTGTTCGAGATGACTGAAGCGGGATGTATATAGCTCAATAAGTAATAAACTGTATATACTTCTCATCGTGTTGAAGTAAGGAGAGGACAGCAGATAAAACAGTAATATTTCACAATCCACTAAAGCTTCGACTTGTTCAGCTCGCCGCGAGTAGGAAAATGCTAAGATAGCTTCAAGTAATGATAAATTGATTCAAGAACACTTTGACTCGTTTACTTCATTTAAAAAAAAATTCAGAATGAAACTTTACCAAGTGGTTATGTTGTGGTTACAAAATCTAGCAACATGCAGTTTCATTGCTTTGCATGCCTAATAGCATTAATAGAAGTGCCAAAGCTATTATTATCTGTAATTGTGACCGATAAGCTGGAACTCAAAGCTTTTGTGCTGTTTGCTCCTGTGCCTCAATCAGTTTTTTCTCATTTACTACCACATAGAGTTTTGTCCTCTATATCAGAACTGACCAATATTTTGGCTTTGTGCAAGTCTCTTGCAGAAACTCGAATTTCTAATGACTCAAGCCATTTAATCAGCATGGCAGCACACTTGCTAGAACATCATCTTGAAATTCATCAAGTAAAAGTTATCATGTTGAACAAACTTTATCTTCGATAAAGTTTATATTTGTGCAATTACGGCTGGTGCATGCCTCGAAAATTGGCAGACGCTATTCAGTTTCCATGCTGACAACTTGTTTTTGTGGCAACTGATAATCACATCTCTTTACTCAAAATTACGTGACCTTTTCATTTTGCCATCACACAGTCACTTTCGACAGCTGTCTTCCGGGATGACTATACAACCAGTTAATTTGAACTTTAAGTATTTTTAAATAAGAGCAGCTGATTTAACTCCACAAGAACGACTACTAACTTTGCTAATTGATGAAGTGTATACTGCTCAACGTGTGGAGTATAAAAATGGCTTTTTGTTAGCTTAACAAAAGATGATAGGCCAGCAAAAACAGTTCTTGCTTTCATGATTCAGTCAGTAGCAGGAAATACAAAGATGTTGTGTGTTTAATGCCAGTGAACAAATTAAACACAACATTACTTCATCGCTGATTTGATTGTGTATTGGATGGCATTAATAATTTGTTTCTAGTTGTGGCTATATTTGTGGACAACCATGTTTGCAACAGGTAAGATCCTTTATACTATTCTATAAAAATATCTTGGTGTTAGAGCTAAGCAACTTCAATGTTTTTGCTCAATTGCCTCCCATTTGTTTTCATCAATCTTTAATTTCAATAATGGTGTGAATCAAAGTTGTGATTATGGCACTCTGTTTTCATCTAAATTCAGCTAAAAAAATTCCTTTCGCATGTTTCACCTATGTGATTATTATAATACTACAGTACTTAAATGGCAATTTATTGTTCAAGTAGCAGCTGTGTTGGAAAGTTAGTTTATGGTGCACTTATCAGATCCAACTTGGCAAGAGTTTGGACTTGTCAAGTACTTCTACCTTCGCTTTGTATTTTTTTCTACCTTTTGTTTGTATTTATTAATGCAAATGAATTTTGTAGACCAATATTACTTATGCAGAAAATTAAACTCGGACCTTTGCCAAGGGAAGCTGACTCACAGCATCCAGCACCCCAAAAGAAAAAATGAACATCTTTATCTGCTCTTTGATTTCACACATGAATAAGAAGCGTATGCATCCAACTTCTACTGGTCATGAGCACATGTTTGGAAACTCTTGTGTGGCAGAATTTTCCCACATCAAGCATTTACTTACATTGGAAGAACACAAGATCTTGAAAATAGCTCACAAGCTAAAACAGGTTTCGCTGAATCCAAGCAGCATTTCCAGAACATCTTCTTTACATGGCTTTAGTAAGTAGGGTAGTAATACGATATCTCGTTTGTAATATAGATGTGGTGGACATTTTAATATATACTTTTTAATAGTATTTATGAAATCAATGTATATACTTTTGTTGAGCACATGTAATCCTAAGCAACATTTTTCTTTTACAGGTGTTTTTAGTGAGTCAACTTCACCTGCCTTAGAATTTTATTCCACAGAATATCAGAATAAAAATACTTTGCATTAGCCTATTGCAACAACATGCTTTGTTGGCGGCAACCATTGGGTGATGATGAGTTAGCCTTGGATTCAAGCTTCGCAAGCAGCAGTGCCACCAATCACGTGTGGTTGGTAGAATTTTTTCTTCTGTCTTGATTGATGATGACTTACCACATGTGGAATCTACTGTGGCCTACTTCTTTAGCGGCTAAAACGCATGGAGCATTTTACGCCGCAGAAAATGTGTATCTTGCAAGGATATGCTCATTAATGCTACAGATGCTCCTGACATGAACTCCTGCATTCCAGATGAAAATAAGGATGTACAGACGAATCTGATTAATCGCATAGTCAATTTGCCAAGCTCTTTTATGCGATGAAGCGAATTATGCGTTTATCCAAAATTAAGTTAAAAACACAAATGTAGCACTGCAGAAGACAAAGTATTGTTTGATCATACACAACATTGCTCCAATCACGTAAAATACTGCGCAATAGTAGTTTGTTTAATGTTGTTTTGCATGCTCTCTTGTAATTGTTTTTTAAACAAAAAAATGTGTCCATGTCTGCACCTTTATATTGCAAACGTCGCCATATTGTATTAAGAACGTTTAACACTTCTTTATTTTTGGCGGGGTTATGAAAATTGAATTCGCAGCGCTTTCTTTCTAGATGTCATTGCTTCCAATGGCATTTTTTTCACTCACATCAAAAACCGACAGCAGTGAAGTACACGTGCGAATTTGTGCTTGCACACTGCAAAAAAGCTATTGCAAGGTCAAAGAATTCTGCAATGCTACAAGATCAAACTTTGCAAACATAAAAGATGCCGCCTGAAATTGAATCAAAGAAATCTTGAAGCATTTTTTGTAGTGCACAGCATGCTTCCACTGCGCTCGTAATCGGCGCCTGTCTTGAAAGAATCCCAAAACGTTTTGCCGAAAACGGATTTTTGTTATTTGATTTTGCAACTAACACTTTGGTTAATCGAATAAGCAGCTTTTATTTCTATGCAATTGAATAGATTATGCTATAAGCCGATATGCGATTAACCGGACTATTTTCTTAAAAAAAATAGCTTATGGTTTGTGTTACGAATATACATCTACGATTCAATGTTTAATTTATAATTGGCAACATCTTTTGCTTAGCTTTGTGTTGTTGCTAATTGACTGGTTTCTTTTAAGTTTGGCTACTGGCTAGCCGAACTACTAAGTATCTTGGATAAGTCAAATTTGGTCGTTTTAAGCATTGAATCTTTGGAGTTTGGAATTTAATTATTTGACTCGCTACATTATCAGGTTGGTTATTTCGACCAGTCACATGCTTACTGCTTAGCCACTACAGTAGTGTTAATTTGTTTTCGTTTATTTTTGTTTTAGTTACTACAACGCAACGATACACAAAGCATGCAGTGTACCACTCAAAGAGTTTATAGTAATCGAAATCTATTTAAAACCCTTACCTCCATGAACATAACACGTGATCACCACAACCGTATCATATATCGATTTATAGAGTTGTAAAGGCAATCTACGCGCTTTATATGCATGTTTACACGAATGACGTGGTTATTTCACAATGTAATAGTATTGCAAATACTGTAATAAAAACCTCCCTCTCATAATTTGGCGAGACCATCCCTGGACGCGTTTCGTCCTTTTGGACTCATCAGCAGGGCCTGTCCCATCATCACCAAAACCAAAACCCCATATAATGCAATAATAAGAAAAATATATCATTCTATTACAAATTCCTTCGCACATATCACGCGCGCGGCGCATGCTATCACTTTGGTACGGGGATCCCATCCGTATCGAAGATGCAGTGTACCACTCAAACAGTTTATAGTAATCGAGATCTATTTAAAACCCTTACCTCCATGAACATAGCACGTGATCACCACAACCGTATCATATATCTGCATCTTCGATACGGATGAGATCCCCGTACCAAAGTGATAGCATGCGCCGCGCTCGATGTGTGCGAAGGAATTTGTAATAGAATGATATATTTTTCTTATTATTGCAAGTATGGGGTTTTGGTTTTGGTGATGACGGGACATGCCCTGCTGATGAGTACAAAAGAATGAAACGCGTCCAGGGATGGTCTCGTCAAATTGTGGGAGGGAGGTTTTCATTATTTGCAATATTATTACATTGTGAAATAACCACGTCCTTCTTGTGAACATGCATATAAAGCGCGTAGATTGCCTTTATAACTCTATAAATCGATACACAAAGCAATCACACGTTTTCTTGTCTACGATCAATACATTATTTTCTTCAAGCGTTGCGCGTTCCTAATGAGCTGACGTAGGCAGTTTAAGGATTTAAGGATCCAACAACAGTTTGGGATTTACAGTCCTAACGCAATAAAACATATTATGCGATTATCCGATATGCAATTAACCGGATTTGTCTGCATTTGAAATGGCTAATTGCGGTGAACTTTCAGCTCCTTCAAAGTATTGTTTTGCTCTTACAACATATGCAACTAAACATTATACCGCAATGGCAAATAGTCGATCCACCATCATGAAACAGGAGAATCAATGGCAACTGTTTGTTAAGGCTGTGTGCGAAGTAATTCTCAGCTCTGTTATGTTTCAATGTTTGCTGACAGTAAATTGCTCAAATCAACATCTTAACTGAGAAGCTATTTTGAAAAGTATATTTAGTTGCTTCGCTAAAAGCAAACTCAAGCGACTGAACATTCAACATGTTGAAGGTGAACTAGCACCCAAAGTTATGCGTGCTGTTAGAAAGTTGACGTCGAAAGGCAGCGCATACTTCTCAAAACAAACTTAGTGCAATGAAGTTTTGGTCTTTGCATGTTTTTGTGTCTTTTTTTGTGCTCAGCATTTGCAGTGCGATGAACTCAAGAAATATAGATCATGAATTTGCTATATTTGATAATGTCACTTTGAAATTCGCATTTTCAAACAGAAAATGAAAAACTTAATTTTAGCCCAACTATCGCCCGCATTGAAAACTAGTTATTGATCCCGAAGTTACACAATGCTTATATAAATCTAAATATTGAAATGACCAAGTTGCTTTTGATTTACTCAATTGCAAACAATAGCAATGACGGGCCTCTATTTATCGAAAAAATTTTGGGTGCAAGATGGTGTATCACCGAGGATATGGGTGGCCCTGCTGCTTTTTGTAAATGCGGTGGATGTAATAACTGAGTTTCCCAGAGAAGGCTTGATGAATGAAATTTTGTGTGCAGATGACATGGTTTAATGTGTGAAATCATGGAAATTTTAAGAAAAATTTTGGAATGAAAAGGGATGTTAGAGAGGAAAGGGGGTAGGATTACTCTCAAAAAGATCAAACTGATGGTGAGTATGCCTCAAAGGAAAAATACTCAAGAATAAAGTCATCCATGTGCCACATGCGGCAAGAGAATAATCATAAATTTAGAGCTTTGCACGAAACGTAGTAAATGGGTACACAGTAGACGCGCGAAAATGAAGAGTGTTTTCAACTCATTGGGTTGGATGCCTGCCAAGACGGGGAGTTGGTTGAGGTGTAGAGCACAAGCAACCCGGCACAATGCGCAAGGTTTCATTCATTGGGATGGCGATGTCGCGTGTGAGACTGCTACGACACCCCATGGGTGTACTGTACTCACCAGAGAAGTAAGCTAGGACAACCGCTGCTGTGCATAGCGTGCTTGCCCCAGCGTCCCAGTCTGAGCCGGCCAACCACTTGAGAATAGATACATGGCTGGTGGTGAGTTTCTTGCTCAGTGACAGGAATTGTTGTCAAAAATTGAGGGCCCTGTCAAGACTCAAACCGAGGTATGTTGGCTCAGTGCAGAATGGCGGGGCAGAACCGAATGAATTGTCTTTTTAGTATACATGTAGATTTCTAAGCACACAGAATGAATTGCGCTTTATAGTATAAATTTCTTGCTGTTGAAAAGAGACAACGGGGATTAGTTGACAAGTTGCAAAATAATGGTTTCAAAATTGTTAAAAGTTGTTTAAGGGCAACATGACAAGTTTCAAACTTTTCAGCCCAATTTCCAAAGGCATCTTTAGTATCAGTATTTTGCTTGTTGATTACATTTTTTTTCATTTTCTGAACCTATGTCACATGATGAGCTAATGGCATCATTAACAAATGTCTTTCAACCATTTCTTCATCAAATATAGGAGAAAATGCTTATTACTTTCTGCACGTGAACTAAAATTCCTTGTGGTGCTGATGCCGAAGGCATTGGTAAATGAGATAAACAACACTCACCAAAAACATTTCTGAGCACGACAAACTAGTTTAATGTATATACCAGAACTAAATTATCAGAACAACACTTATATATTAAAATTTACAAAATTATTGAAATTCTTAGGGAAATATGGAAAAAAATTCAATTAAAGCATGGAAATCTCAGAAATGTATAGTTTAACTCGAGTCAATTATCTACTTTTTTCGAATTTGTTGCTTATACTTTTGGCCTGGGATGTGAAAGCGGTTATTTTTCAACAGCTTCCGCTTCCACCAACAAAAAACGAGAAAACGACCGTTGACAATTTTTTAACTTTTGTGGGTCTGTAGCTTGCCTTCTCCTACACTTCATTATTTTGAGAAAACAAAAACCTTCATTTATTGCTATTACTTTACCTACTTCGCTTGAGCTTATTGTTCTGAAATACTCTGTATTTTTTGTTCATAGATATTAGAATTTGTGTTGAATGTAGAACAGTGCTTTTCAATCTTTTTGTTATCGCGAAACCCTTGATGTACTTTTGCGTTTGTCACGAAAACCCCACAAACAAAAATTTCAAAATCACAAACTGTTTGCAAGAAAATCAAATATTTCGTTACTAAAATCCAAAAACCAATTAAACTCAACAAATAAACAGTTATTATAAGTTCCTTCACTACTTACAACCACTTTTACAACAGTTAACTTCATGCTTCTCAGACCTAAACAGTATGATTACATATTACAGCTCTCGACAATAACCTGTCGTCACAACAACAAATTACACCGTATAGCGTTGATTTTCCCTCTCTATCCTCAACTAACTTTGACTTTGAGTTAATTTTAACTCTAATCATCAATGCAGACTTTCTGTCCGTCCCCAAAACACGTACTGACTCCGATCTTTTTGCATAGTGAAGTGCGAAATTTCTGTCGTATATATAGTATATACATGTAAAGCGAGCAAAATTGAACTGCACCAATCAATAGCCGCCTTAACATGGTGGTGCGGTCCCCAACCCCATTTGGGTTGGGTTAAAATGGCTGTTGGCCTTCCTGAAGGTCCCAGTTACCCCAGGCACTTTACTCACACAAACCATTTTTTTGCCGTGCAGCCCCCTGAACGACCGCAGAAGGGTAGCACGGAGCCTCCTCAAAATTGGCCTGCCTTCTCCTGCCTTTCTCTTGCCCGTCTTCTCATTCTTCTTCTTTTCCTGATCAGCGGCAACGTTCATCCTAACCCTTGTCCCGTTTTCCCCTGTTCAGTGTGCACTGGAAATGTGACCTGGCGGGGTAGGTCAGTGCAATGCTGCACATGCTCTAATTGGATTCTTCTAAAGTACTCACTACTCTCGGTTTCTAGATTCAAAACTCTTGGCAGCTCTCACTCCTGGAGCTGCCCTTCCTGCCGCGTCTCTGCTTTTTTTGGAGATCCCACACCTACCAGCACTGTGACTTCCTCCTCAGACTCCTCCAGCTGGTATATCTCCACTGCTCAATCTGGCCCATCTGGCCCCCTTCTGTTAATGCAGCACTCACACCTCACCCTCGCCTTCAAACCTCTTATCCTTTTTCAGCCCACTTTGTATCTTCTCGCTCTGTACCTTCACCACTGCCTCATGCTCCTGGCTGTTTCTCTTTACCTTCTGCTTCCTCTTCCCTTCCTTAACTCCCTCAGGGTTCTTCAATGGAATGCTGGGGGTTTCGTAGCCAGCAGCACTGAGCTGCAACACTTTATTTCGTCTCATCTCGTTTCCTTTATTTGTATCCAGGAATCTAACCTTAATTTATCTTCCTCTTTCCGGATTCCTGGATTCTCTGCTCTGCGATTTGATGGCAACCACTGCCAATCTGGTATTTTTTCTACTGATATCATAGGCGCTAGCGGCGGCGTCATCATTTTCGTCAGGTAGGGCTTATCCTTCTCTGAGCTTTCTACCTTCTCTCTTTCTTCGTTTGACCCCTACTCCTCCTCGCTTTCATTTCTTACTGTTTATGGTCCCCTTATTTGCTCTTCTCTGAAGGATAGCAGAACCAATTTCTTTTCTTCCTCCATTCTTCCCTCCTATGTGGAAGCGGAAGCGGTAGAACTTTCGCGCTTCTGCTTCCGCTTCCACAGAAAAAGGATCGCTTCCACCGCTTCCGCATCCCTGCTTTTGGCAGTTGCTATTTTACCACCAAATGCATTTCACCTTTACAGGCTATTTTACTGTCACCATTCATATGTGTTTATATAGCCAAAATTGCAGCAATTCTGACAGCAACGCAGTGGTAAGGTGATAGTGAAGCTAACTTGAAACGCAATGGTTAAGGATTGGAATCTTTGCTCGCAAAACACTTAAACAAAGGCAGTGTACAATGGAGGGGGTCCCTGTATGTGAATGTATTGGATATTGTACACTGGGGATGCAAATCTTTTAAATTTGTTATAAAAATTGACCAATCAGAAACGACCAAAAACTATATGTTTAATATCAGGTTGGAACAAAAGTTCTGTCCCCTTTTAGATTTAATATTTTCATGAACAATTATACCTTGTGGGTATATTATACCATGAACGATTATAGCTTGTGGGGAAATGGGAAGAGGTCGTTGATAAGAATGGTAATCATGCTGATGATTAAATAAAGTTGTATTTTGTTTAATCTTTATTTTCATTTATAAAGAACAAAAGGGACAGAACTTTCATTCCAACCTAATAATGCATCACTAAAATTGACCAATCACAAACGTCCCACAGCAAAATAGCCTCCAAGAGTAAAATGCTGTTGGCAGCCACCGCCTATATACTTTCAGTTTTTATGAATTTCCTTATTTCCATAAGTCAGTGTTTCCTGTTTTGGAATGAATTAATTTCCATAACTTCATGTTCATTATGAATTCCCATTAGTGATTCCATTACTCAACACGAATTTCAGTAATTCTGTAAATTTCTCTATTTTAGTGTTGTCCTTATCATCAGGTCGTTAGGCCCAATAATGTTGTCTCTAAATAAGCCTTTTGTCAGCCATAGAGTCTTTAGTCACACTTTTTCTTTTTTTAGCCTATCATGCACACGAAAGAATTAGCTGATTAAACATTAGGATACTTCACCAGACGCTAATCTTTAGTGTTAATTGATTAAATAAGTACCCAGCAGCATAACATGCTATGCTAAAAATGCAAACATAATAAGCACAACCAATAATAAAGTAGGCTACCGTGCCAACTATTTTTTAATGTATTAGTTATTCAGTCATAACTGCGTCTCTTTCTCGTAAAGCCTTCCCAGCGGGAATGTGCACTGCCACTACATGTAGATAAGACATGATGAAGTTTGAAGTTTCAACTCTCAAAAGATAATGCAAATCAAAAGTTGTCTAAAGAAATCAACATCTGCCAAATCTACTAAACGACTTTTTCATTTTTGTTAGAAAATCAGCCAACTCCTAAATCGAAAATTCTGCTACATTTAGCAGCAACTCTTCTAAAATCACAACAGGTACCAGGCTACCATGTGCTTTTTCGAATTATGGGTCAATAGGTGTTGCCGATATAATTTAGTGAGTAAACATTATATATTAAGGAAGGACCACCAAAATGCCACTTATGAATTACTTATTTTCCCATGAAATTTAAATGAGATCATTGTAAACTTTAAACTCCAGATGAGAGCAACAAAAATGGTTTTATTTTTGATTGTTGTAACTTCATTCTCCACAAACTATCAAATTTATATAGCAAAAGCCACAGTATCAAGTGCTATTATAGATTAACCTTAAACATATATTTTGTTAACACAGTTTAGCTTCTTGAATAAAATACATCCCCTCAAGTTTTTTCTGAACCACAATTTTTTTTACAACCCATACGGTTCTTATCAGTATCAGACCTAGCATCACACAAAACAAAGGTATATTAATGCCACATTACATGTTGATTAGATTTATATCTGGCATGAGAGATTTCCTGGGATGCCAGTGCTTACTAGATAAAACCATGACTGGCCCGGATCAACTGGCTATCTGGGCTGAAAGATCTAATCTCAACAAAATCGATTTTGATTAAATTGATTTGTTTTCGAGTAACTAATTAGCAATAATTCATTCCAATTTTTAATTAATTTCTAGTTAGTTTTCAAAATAAGTTAGTATTTGCCCTACATTTTTCCAGCACAAATCACAGCTTTTGGCCAGATCTTTTCTTCATTTATATAAACTTTTGGTTTCGCCTGCAGTATTTCATTATTACAGTATTACGTAATCTGATTACCAGTAGTCCCTTGTCACAATCGTTATCGTATGTATTACTTTGGCAACCTGTTAAATTTTTCAGTTATTTAGCAGCTTCGGTTAGAACAACTTTATATCGTTTGTATCAGCTCAAAGTGTGCAGTGTGTTCTTATTACAGTTAGTTCGTTTAATGATAGCGTCAGTTTTGTGAGTCTGTCCGTTCAACTTGATCTAAGTAAATATTATTTATCAGTACGTAGCTTCAACCGACGCGATGGCGTAGTGGTTAGAGCGTCCGCTTCGCAGTTGGTAGATCTGGGGTTCATTCCCTAAGTCGAGTCATACCAGAAGACTTTAAAAAATGGCATCCGCAGCTTCCCTGCTTGGCGCTCGGCATTTAGGGGAGGTTGTGGAGAACAAGCCGGCAAGTTCGCTTGTTGTGTCCTTGAGCAAGGCACTTAACGGGACGCCCCACCTTTATGTGGAAGACAGGTGGCCCATAAACCTCGAAAAAGGCAACTCCCAAGCGAGTGCGGACTTCCCGTCCAAAGTATAGCGATACAATTCGCTTTCTCGAGAATGGAGGATAAATATGGCAAATAAAACAAAAAACAAAAACAAAACTTTACAGAACACTGATGATGCTGTTGTAGCAAAATCGATATGTTTTTAATAAAGCGTAAGCACTACTTTTGACTGATTCCAGCTACAGCTTTACTCTAAAAAGTTTCAGCTTTTGGTCAGCCATTTTTTTTCGAGCGAAATATGTGACGTCATTTGCAAACCTTCTTATTTTTGAAGGATGTTTGCTGGAGCCTATCCGGTTCTACGTGATCAACGTGCCCGAAGACCAACAAAATACCACTAATTTGTTACAAATTCTGTGTTAATTTTTGCTCGATTTTGATGTCGTTCCCTTCCCAACAGCAATTTGTTGTTTCAATTTGGTGCATAGATTGTTATTTAGCATTTATTGAAAATTGATTTGGCATGATTTTAAATTTAATATTTTGACATTTTTCTTTCGATTTCATAGTTCGGTCATTCCGTTATCGATTTTTTTTACCACGGTGATTCTGTTAGAAAAAAAGATCCGCTTTTACTCTCAAGCAAATTCGCAACAAAAATTGAGCGACAAGAAACAGAAGAAAAAAGCTCACTCGTTTGCATTCATCTAGCCTATAACTGAAGCTTTGCAAAAGTAGTTTTTGGGACACTGCAAGTGAAAATTGCTAACGTATTGCAGAGTTTTATGGTGGGACAGCTAAAAATTGCTCTTTAGAATAAATACAAACTCGTGTGATAATGAATAGCAATGCGAGTTTATGTAGTTTGTCTAATGAGCAGTTTATGGCGGTCCTACCACAAAACTTTGCAATATGCTAGCAAATTCATATTGTTGTCGAATGTCAAAATTGTTTTGAAATCCCTTTATGATAAAGATGTTTAACGGGTAAGCTACAATAATGCTTACAGGATACTATTTAACTTGCGTCATCGAGTAAGTATATCTTCGACTCTTGTACAGAACAATATATGTACTTTTCAAGCATTGATTCGAAAATATGTCGCTTGCTTTATGATTCGATGTGCAAATTCCTGTAATATCTGGATTTCCTCACTGGTAAATTCGGACGATTTCCTAACCAGCCAGTTTTATAAACACTTTCTCCTCCTTCATGACCGTTAGGCTTTTGCCTTCTTAGGGATTTCAAACATGTCTACAACTCTGTGTTTGTTTGTTGTTTATGCTCTGCGTTTGTTTGCTCTCGTTGAGCTATTCTAGTGTGATTTATGCTGGACTAAAGTTGACTTTGCTGAAAGTTAACGGGTCTGTTAAATAAATAAATAAATAAATTTGGCTTAGACTAACCACAAGTTTTTCATAGTCGGTCGCCATTGTGTTTAACAAGCAATAATCCCCCTCCCCCGGCCAATATTATGCGAGTTTGTAGTTATTCGATGAGCGGTTTTTAGCGGTCCACCTTGAAACTTTGCAATACGTCAGCAATTTTCACTTGCAGTGTTCCAAAAACTACTTTTGGAAAGCCTCAGCAATAAGTTGGATGTGTGCAAGCAAGGGAGCTCTTTTCTTCCGTTTATTGTCGCTCAATGTTTGTAGCGCATTTGCCTGAGAGTAAAAGCGGATCTTTTTTTCTGACAGAATGACAGTGGTGTTTTTTCAATCAATCTTTTTACGGAACTCCCAGGCGAGTGCGGAAATCCCGTCCAAAGTATAGCGATACAATTCGCTTTCTCGTGAATGGAGAATAAATATGGCAAACAATACAAAAAACAAAACAATCTTTATATTTTTGCCCAAATCAGCATCCGTGTTGCCAGATGGGGCAATTCATCCCTAAAAATTGGGGAAAATTATTGAATTTGGGTAAAATTAAAGGTGTTGAAATTACGTTGGGTAGAGAAAGAAAAAGTGAAGTCTCGCTGATAGAACAGCGGCAGAAGTGGTGGAAAATTGGTACCGGTATTTTGTCTTGTAGGGGAAATTCACCATCGCTATGCTGCCTAAATTCAGCAAGTGCTTGAGATTTATCTCCAAAAAAAAGGTCAGCGCCTACTAATTTCTACGGCGATGGATGTTTTGCCTCACCGTTTAAGTAATTTCGGGTATGATCTTTCTTTGGAGATATTTCATGAAAATTGGGGAAATTTTTAGAGTTTGTTGGAGAAAATCTGGCAGCACTGATCACAATACAAAAGAAATACAATTTGACAGCAATTGACAAAAATGGAAGCGGTGGCAAAACGATATAGGTTAATGCATGTACATGAAAAGAATATTGTTTATATTTGAAGATAGTTGCATGGCCATCGCACCTGTTAGGTAGCATCCAAAAATAAACTGACACTAAGAAAAGCATATACAGTATGTACTCGTTACCACGAAAAAAAAGACTCATATTGTAACCGTAACAGGAGAGGCTATCAGGTGCTACACCTTGCCCAAGGGTGCCTTGGAGCAACGACAGCTAAGAGACAGCTTTTTTATGTCTCAAGGCACATAAACCTTATCATCAGATCACCGGTTGTAATTCTTACATGTCTTAGTCATACACCTCGGACTAGATCAAGCACTTGGAATTGTTGCTCGTATCAAAAAAGAAGTTGTGGGTTGGTAGTACTGCTTCTAGTACATTAGTATGGTATCATGTGTTGAATTATTTGCATAAAATTAAATCAGCATAATTAATTTGATTAGAGTGACCTCAAAACACGAAAATAACTTATTGTTCTAAAGTGATATGCAATAATGAAGTTTCTGTAGTTTAATCTTCTTTTTGAATTGATCATTTGTGGTTGGCTGTTCTCATTTCACTGTCTTGATTCCACCTCAAAACAAAAAAAAACAGAGAAACTAAGGCACTGCCAAAATCTATATCATGAGCAGTCATAATTTGCTAAATGAAAATTTCAAATATATTTAAGTGTTTACTAGATTATAAAGAACTGCTTTGACCGATTGATAAAAGATTTTCTCTTAATGCATTGGTTTATTTTCTTAAAGTTTTTGAAATGCTATCAATTATAAACACACTATGTGTGTTGCACATAATCATTACCAGTACCATACATTTTTCCCACGTTTTTGGCTATGTCCTATTTGCCCTATTTTTATCATATGCATCCTCAAACTAAGCAAACTTTTATCAGTTGAATTCAGTAAGTGCTTGATAGCATATCAAAGTTGCATAAAGGCACCATCGCGATTGATATTAATTTTCAGGATTGAGCTATTAAGTAGTTGGCCTACTACAAATCACTTTTTGGTATGTGTAGACATATGTGAATGAGCTAAAGCCTGTCCTGGCATAAACCCAGCCAAGCAAAAAGCAAGCTAGTCTAAAATAAAACACTGGCAGTTAAGTTATTACAGTAACAGCTTCCCCATTAGTAGTATCAAAGTTGAGAATATTGGTTCAGCTGGCTTTACCCAATTGATATTTATGAGAACAGAAATGAAAAGTTAGTGTGTTGTTAACATAACCAATTATTATTCCAAAGTCTAAGTTAACATACCATTTTTTTACAGGAATCAATTAAGCCTAAAAAGATCAAGAGGGCTAAGGGGATTGCACAGAGTTACTAATTTTATTTTGAAGTTTCTGGAGGCCCTGGCTATGTCTTTCTTGCTCTGTTTGGTACTTGGGAACAGGACTTGCTCGCAATCAAAACAGCTAACAATTTTTTAAAGTTTTTTTTTTCTTTATAAAGTTTATGGAAGCATGGTTACATAGTTGTGGGATGGGGGATGCCAAAGTAAGCTATTAAATGTTATGCCCACTACTTACTACTTTTCTGCAATTGTATGCCTATTTGTATGACCTAAAGTTTCTGGCTATGTACATGTTTCTTAGTCCTGCCATAAACACAGCCATACAAATAGCAAAGTAACTTGAAACAAAGTGCTTTTAGTTAAGCTGTTACGGTAGAAGAGCCCCCATCAGTAGTGTTGAGGTTAGGAATATCAAATCATCCACCTTCATTCATTCATTCATTCATTCATTCTTTTTTTATTCATGACCACCACCATTACACACGACACTGAACAACAATAATAATGAGAGAAATGGAGTCAAGAAAAGGAAGAAGCGACACAATGTCAGACATTAAAACATGCAAATGAAAACAGTGGATCCATAAAACTAGAGCAATAGTTGCATGGCCGCTAAACCCTAAATTCAACAAAACAACAAAAAAAAAACAAACAGAACAAAACAATAACGCAGGAGATTTTATAGTTGTAGATCATATTATTTTGTAAATAAGAAGTTAGAACATTCGAAATAGTAAGGATCAGAAAGATGACCAGTGCGAGACACGGCTACGTAGGTGGTCAAAGGGTGGCGCAACCGGCCTATAAGGCTGTTTTTTTAGCTCATCTGAGCATGGTGAGGAAAGAAAAACCACCCTGAAAATGAAACCTCACCGGGTCCGGAAACCCTTTCATTAAGCAACTGGTCGAAAAGAAAAAAAAAAAAAAAAAAAAGCACAACACATTTAATATCTACGAAACACATGTACATTATTAACTTACAAGACGCGTAGCTTAGCTCATCTCAACACAAAGATTTTAATGTGTTACCTGAGAGTAACAGTTCATCAATAAGTAGTTCGTCCTACAGCCCCAGTTCTTACGTTTGCATGAATGTTAGTAGTTTGTTACTTGCAGAATTAAAAGAGTAAAATTTTACCTTCACTTCGTGTACCTGTATTTTTGATGAGAAAGCATTGTTGAGAGGAGCCAAGCGTAAACATACAACACAACAGCATAATCATTTAAACAGATGATAATCCTATTTTACATTAACAGATGATATCTGCAATGCACATGCTATACTTCATTATAATAATGTGGTTGTCATGTTTCAAGCACTAATTGCTCTGCCAAGTGGTGTTACATATAAAAATAGCACTGTTCCATAAATTGTGAATTTAACAACTGCCAACCGTTGTGTTAGAAACTGGCCTATTATGTTGTAACATATTAAAATGTGGGTAGTATTACTATTCTTTTACAGTCGATAGAATTAAGAAGGTGATTATGCTCACAATATAAGGTTAGAGTATACTAAAATATTCAAGTTTAGGTAGTAGTAATTTGGTAACATGAGTTTCGATTGTTATCTTCTTCTTCTTCGTATGGAGGCGATGTTTCTTAGATTGTTATTATTATAATCTATTGCTGCCCAATGTCCAATGTTACAAGAAGTTGTTGATGATTGGTTGTTGTATTTGGAAGCCTTCAGAAGAATCGCCCTTGCATGATGATGATGATGCTTCCTTCGATCACACCGCGTACATTATCTGTAAGCAAAAGAAGCGAACCAGCAATCTGTTCAAATACCAATGGAGTTTGTGCACAAGTAATTTCGCAACTTTGCGCTGAATGTGACAACAGATATTTTTTCATTTTTGAAAAAAATTGGCAATTTGCTCCAGATGGCGGGACCTTGGTACGAAATAGACTGCTGACATAAACTGCTAGAGCAAAGTTTTGGTATTAATTTAGATCTATTTTTGGTATTGTATTGTAAAATGCTTTTTACAAATACATTTTGAAATACGTCAGGATTTTTTCCAGAGTTCTGTTTAAACATAAATACTGCAATCTCCTTAGTTAGTAACTGGTTTATAGTAAGTAGCTGGTGAGTTTTTCTTACATCAGTTACATCTCTGTAGTGCCTTAGGTTGCATGCCTGCTTACCACGCCAAGAGTGGACCTAATTTATTTTGAAGATGTCTAATATGTCCTGTCCAAGTTAAGTGCTCATCAATATGTAGACCTAGAAATTTCATTGTAGTAACCTGTTCAATTTTCATATTTCTAAGTGTAACAGTTAAGTTAGTAGGAGGTGGTTTAGATTTAGAGGATCTGAATAGAATGCATTTAGTTTTAGATACATTTATTGAAAGATTATTGGCTACCATCCATTTGTCAATATAGTGTAACTCTTCTTGAGCACGTTCATAAAGTGTTGCTATGCTTTGATGGTATTTGATCTATGCCAGCACTTAATTTGGATTTCATGCTATGCAATATATTTGAAATTTCCATGGGACAAGTAGGCCATACAAACATTGTCGAGCGTGAGGATGGTTTTAAATATTCACTATATTTGGCTTCACTTGGTGGAAGTTCATCCATCAGTTTGGAGGCTATGGTAGAAAAGTGATTGTTGAAATGATTTGCAAGAGCCTGTGGTTCATATATTTCTTTACCATCAATTTTGAGTTTTTTGCAATCAGATTTTCTTTGTTTTCCAAGCAAGTTGTTAATAAGACGCCACGTATTTTTTATATCACCCTTGAATATGTTAAATTTTGACTTATAATAAGTCTGTTTTTTCTCTTTTATGATTCTGTAATAGTAATTTCTAGCTTGGGTAAACAATGTTTTTGAGTGGTTTGTTTTGGTTTTCGTGTAGTGTTTAAAAAGGTTTTCTTTATTGTCCAGCAATTCCTGAGCTTCTCTATCAAACCAACTTTTGTTTGGTTTGTTTTTAAAACTGACCTTCTTTAATGGAAACGATTTTTCAAAGTCAGTCATATACTGCTTTTTCAGCTGGTTGTATGCGTCATCGGGATCAGACTTTTCCAAGATAGGAGTAATGTCAAGTTCAGATACACATTGGGTAAACGAGGCTATTTTTGTGTCACTGAAGGAGCGGTAATACTCAATATTTTTAGTCTGTGATTTCTTGATGGACATGCACATCATTGTTACTAGATGATCAGATATTGAGTAGGTAATTATACAACTCTTTAGTTTTTGTGCATTACAACAGTTAGTCCAAATGTGGTCTAGAAGTGTGCCATTGGTTTGTGTGATTCTAGTTGGCCTATTGATTAATGACCTATATCCATTTTCCAACATCACTTCAATGAAGTTGCCAACATTAGGTTCATCGCAGTCAAGGAGGTTTATGTTGAAGTCTCCAAACAATAAACATTCCCTTTTGCTTATTTTGTGCAGTGTATTTTCTAGAATTGATTGAAACAAGGATTGGGCATTAGCATCTTTACTAGGAGAGTGGTAAATATTTCCACAAGTTATTGTTTTATTTTTGAACATAATATCAACAAAGATTGCTTCAAATACTTTTTCATTCATTATTTCTAGGTCAGTACGACGAGAGTAAACCACGTCATTTTTGATATAGAAACCTACTCCTCCACCTCAAAATTTTGATCGAGGGTTAGATATGAATATATAATCCTGTAAGTTTGTGTGTGGTCCTGATTGGTTTGGCTTTAGCCAAGTTTCTGTTACAGCAATTAGGCTCGGCTTAAATGCTAGTGATGATAACAATCCTTCAAGTTTTGCCAAATTTTTGTAGTTGTTTAATGATCTTATATTCAGACTAATAGCAGTGAAGTTGTTATCTGAGGAATTATTAATGTCATTCAGTAAATTGGTATGAGCTTTACTACTGGTTATGTATCGCTCATTTGTATCAAACAGACAAATTTCATCAACGTCTGTTAAGTCATCACTTTCAGTGCATGAGATGTCATTGAAACCACCAAAACTGCCATCAAATATTTTGTTTAGTTCATAAGCAGATAGCAAGGTAGCGTTAGAATTTGTTTGGTTAGATTTGTACAATTCATCAAATTCAACATCAGAACAAGAAGAAAAGGGAAAAGAAAAATCATTGCACAGGTTACACTTCCAGGTGCCTATCCCATTATTATTTGTTTGACTGTTCTTACCAGTGCATTTAACATGAATTATCTGTAAACATTGTGAGCAGATTAATGATTTTTGGTTTTTTCGAACTGTTTTCAAACAATTGCAACATCTTTTATCAGTTTGTTTTGGCATAAGATAGTTCAAAACTCAGAGCAAAATAAGTTCTGTAAAGAAAAGAGCTTGCTGAAGAAACTGTACAGTTGGCTTGTAGACCAGGCTATGATTATGTAACAACTACTTAGTTTGGCTAATTTGCATTTATCAGTTGCGAAAATTACGTAAATATTTCCGGCATATTCGCTAGTTACACAGAAGCAGCATGATGATGAGCAATGCATAACAATACAACACTGATGATATGAAATGAATACAGGATTTAGTACTAATATCTAGAAACTATTTATATCTCATCATTAACAATAGCATCAATATCACCAAAGTCTTCAATTACTAACCTTTTGTTGTCCTGGATGCAGTATACATTACCATTGGTCGTCCACCCATTGAAAAATCCAAATGCTTTCCTGGCCTCCACCACAAGTTGTAGTTGACGTTTCGTGAGGGACTCTGTGATCGACAGCTTTTCCAGACTTCCATCAGATTTCAACCTCCGCTTGTTGTTGTACACCAGGTCCCATACTGATCTCCTCACGAATTTGATGATGATAGGTATCACTCCCTTTTTCCTGGAAGGAAGTACATGACATGTATCAATATCATGAGATTTGATCTTATAATCAAGTGTTAGCCTAGCATTTAATTTTCCAGTTACATATTTTTCAAAATCGACGTAACTCCCCTGCATTGGAATGTTCTTGCATCCATGGAGGATTAGGCAGTTGCGTCGGCCGTACTGTTCCAGGTCATCAATTCTCATCTCATTCTCTCTTGTCGCTCGTGCCACCTCCTTCACGATCTTCTCCAACCTGTTGATAGCCTCTTCCATATTCTTGAGCTGCTGACCTTGGGTGTCGTTTGCAGTATTACCATCACCTGCAACAAAAGACAAACTGGCAGAACCAGCAGTTTGGGGTTGCAGGTACTGTTCAGCATACCTTTGTTGAGTGGACTTGATAGTCTGGATTTCCTCCATCACACTCTCCAGGGTATATTTACTTCCGACCACAGCCATGACAGATATCCAATACTTTACAAAATCAAGATATTCTAATATTAGCCTATAGGAATATTAGCCTATGCTTGCTTGCTTCTTCCATTTGCACAGGAAATTGCTTTAACATTTGGATGATATATAACTCAGCACTCATATTATGTTACAAAAGATAAAATAGGACCATCTTTACCTACGTGTTTTTGTAGGTGGATCACCAATTTGTTTGCTTGGAATAGGGTACATTTTAAAATTTTTAGAGACTTTTTTTAATAAATCTTTTTAAAATTGTTAATAGAGAATGCCAAAGAAGTATGCTTTTGAGGAAGAATGAACAAAATTTACCAAAGCACTTAGTTTTCTTGGAAACTGCAATTAAAACTTTGAGGATTTTTAATCAATGGGCTACTTTATAGAATTTTTGGTAAATCTCTTTGCAAATTTAGATTGATTGTGTCAAAAAACCATGTAGCTGAGGAAAATAGAACAAATGTGCTAAAGAACTAACTTTATCTTAACGATTGCAAGTTTCTTGAGTCTAATAGGAAAATTTTTCAACCAAAAACAGAAAATAATGTATGGCAATCAATTTCTGATGAGCCATTTTAAACTAATTCTTAGCTCTAACTTATTAGAGTTATATATATTGCTGGGAATCAAATTTCCTAAGCTTTCAAGGGAGATTGATTTTTAGTAACCTATTACAATATATATTAAACTCACCTGTTTTTACTCAGCGTAACACTTTTTGAAGAGTCAAAAAGTTACACCACAGGTCTTAAAATTAAAATTTATTTTTTTAGTATGAAAGCGAATAGTGAAAATAAATGTCATATATTAACGAAAGTACTTTAAAATATCCTTCAATTTTGCGAACAAATTTTGAAAATCGGTTGAGAAATTAGGTTACAAATCAGTTCTTGGCTAAACTGATATTGAAAAATTTTGAAAATAAATAAAATCATGTTCTGTGGTAGCAAAAGTGTTGCTTGTACCAGACAGCATTATAATATCATAGGGCAAGTGTTTAGCATTTGGGGAAAATGAGAAGAAGCATGCTTAGAAGGCCTAAATAAAGAATTTGATCTTGCATAGTCAACTGAGCTGTAATTCTTCTAGAATTATTTTTATCAAAAAGGACCTTGTTGATATCTTCCAAAAAAGCGTTTGATTGCATTTCTGATATCAGTAGTTTTTGAGAAAATGCAAAGAACTAATTGTGCAAAAGCGTTACCTGTGAAATCATCTTGGATCCAAGAAGTATAAAATTTTTGCGGTTGGTTAGTTGGGAGCTGGCTTTTGTTAGTAAAAGACAGTTTTCCTCTGTCATGAAATGCAAATTTTAAAAAGCAATTTTTGATGATGTTACAAGCCCCCTTATGATACCCTCTTCAGGGAGGTAATCAATTGTGCCAAGTTTGATGTTTGTATGCCATGTAATCTCAATGGAAATAAACCAATACACACACACACACATTGACAGAAAGAATTACGCTTTCTAGTATAGATGTATATGTGCTCATGCTTTGTTAACCCTAAATTGAGCCAGATGCTAACTGGGAAGGACAAGTTATATGTACTGCTTAGACTGAGTCATTGTAAGAGATTACTGCTTGACCCCACCCACTTTCTTCTAAGTAAACATTGCTGAGCTCTTCAACTTTTTTCAGCTTTATGAGTGTGAACCTAATTGCTTTTAAGGAGCTTTAACTATTTTGTCTTATACAGATGTCTGATTCATCAGATAAACCTATGCTAGGAGGTTGCTGTATTTGTTTAGATGAACGGGGCTGGGATGAAAACCCGTTGGTATATTGTGATGGAAGTGACTGTTCAATTGCTGTTCATCAAGCTTGTTATGGAATTGTGTCTGTCCCATCTGGGCCTTGGTTTTGTCGAAGATGTGAAGTTCATGATTCAGCTACTCAGTTGTCATGTGTGCTGTGTCATTTCCAAGGTGGTGCAATGAAGCAAGCAGATGACAAAAATCATTGGGCGCATGTTGTTTGTGCACTCTATATTCCAGAAGTAGAATTCGGAAATGTATCAAGCATGGAGCCTATTGTTGTTGATAAAGTTCCTGAAGAAAGATACAAAAAATGGTGTTACATATGCTCTGAGGGTGACCCGAAAAAATGTGTAGGAGCTTGCATGGATTGCAATAAAAGCGGATGTAAACTCAGCTTCCATGTTACTTGTGCACAGATCACTGGTTTGTTATGTGAAGAAGGTGGTGCCAGTAATACAACGAAATACTGTGGTTACTGTGCACATCACTTACCAAAGCAAAAAAAGATGAGCCCTTTCAAAAATTTGGCCTGTGCAAAAGTTTATCACAAACCATCAGATAAAATTGAACCACATGGTAAAGTAGCTAAATTACCTTATATTAAGCCTACTGAACAGGCTGCTGTGAGTGCTGATAATGAAGCAGAACAACAAAATCACACATCACTTCAATCTGCTCAAGGTATTAGAAGTGACAATGAGGTAAAGCATGCTATCTCTATCAATCCACTTGAAGTGACTCCATTGGAAACTCCATTGGTTGGTGGCACACTTTCATCACTTGCAGATGTGGCTTCATCTGAATTAGAGAAGCAAACCATGCAGACTAGTTGCGAATTGAAAAGAAAAGATTTTGCTCAGAAAAGTGACAACAGAAAAAAAGTAAAACGAAAACCTGAGAAAGTTTTTAGCGAAAAAGAAGGAAACTCTGTAAAAAAAATGTCAAAACCAAATAAGACAAAACTAATGTCTACTGATGAAAAGCCTCAAAAAATTAAATCAACTATCACTCCTCCTCTATCAGAACTGGAGCAAATAGGATATGCTACTGCACCCAAACACAGTGTAATTTCATTATCTGAATTTGGACATACTAGTTTGGAACCATCTAATCCTTCTGACATTGGTGAAACAAAACCAACCCCAAATAGCAGATCTAACAGAGCAGATGGGTTGGCTGCAATTGAGCAATTGATGGAACATAACAATGATGAATTAATGGGATTTTTTCAAGAATTTGGAATGACTAACAACGTATCTCAATTACTTCAAACTTTAAAAAAACTTAGAGAAGAAATTAATAAAATGGAAAGTGCTGTAGAAAGAATGACTCATCAACGTGATCAGCTGCTAGCAATTAAAGCCAGATTGTCAATGCCACTTCATCCTGTTTCTTTTTCAAGAGTATGTTCAAATCCTTCAAGCTCATCTACTAGAGACACAAAGCAGTTCACTGTTTCCTCTCATGAACAACAAGGAACAAGTAGCTATCCTTATTTTGTAAATAAAATGTAGTTTTTATGCTCTTGATTCAATCTGGTTAATTATTTGGATTATGTATTAGATACTGATCACCGATTGTTAGTACAAAATGTTTATACATATATCATAAGTTCGGTAACCTGGTGAATGACTGAATCTAAGTCTTAGTTTTGCCTGTCAATTACATACTTGTAGTTTAACGTCAATTGTGAAATAAGATTGAAACCAAAAAACGATTTGTTAGCATGCTGAGCATTTACTGCAATTTTCTACTTTCAGGGTTTTTACATAATTTGTCTTTCTGTAGAATTTGCAAGCTTAATAGTTGGATTAAGTAAGAAGCCTAATTAGTTAATGCAAATAAAATATTTCCGTTTATCACTTCGTTTGTGGGTGGATTACGAGTGCTGAGTGTTTTTGTGAACTGGTGAATTTTCTAATTTGCTTTGTAAACAAACCTTCCTCATATTTTACTGACAGCAAACAAAATATCTTCATCAAGTTTTGTATATTTACGAGTTTACAAAACTGCATGTCGTAGTTTACAAAATTGCATCTCCATAATTGAATTGCAGCTGGTCATTAAGTCAGTGTAGTTGTGGTCCAGCAATAAGTAACTACATTATTACTCAAGCTATTGTTTCACTCTTGTGTTTATTGTTACTTGTTTTGAACATTGTTTTCAATTTTGATACAAAAGTCAGGTGGCAGGTGATTTTAATTTCTTTTACATACACGTGTTAGTTGTTATGATGCAACATCTTTGACTGAAATGCGCCAACAACCGGGTGAAGTTTTTAAAGTCATAAAAGCAAATAGCATTGTATGTATAAAAGTTGTTTTTGGCCTGGTGTTCTCAAAACACTTGATCAATTGCGATTGTTTCAAAAATCATAATGCAAGTAATCAGCTGTGACAACATTTATTCATAGAAAAGAAAAGGTTAACAACCAGTAATCTAATGTACTTACACATTTTGGCAATACATTCAATTCTGCTCAAACCTTGATTGATTTCTGAAGTTATTGTGCCTGGAATATGTTCCCACACTTCTGCATTCTCCTGAAACCCTCACACGAATTCCCATGTGGTCCATTGTCCTACGGTAGAGAACTACTGCCCTAAATTGCTGTTTTGTAGAATTTGAATTACATTTTCTTTTTGTGTTCAATTGTTTTTGGCATTTGTAACTGAGTACTGATTTTTTGGTGTTGACTGATTGTTATTGTGTAAATGATATAAAGAATAATGCTAATCTTACAGAAGAAGGCTTTAGTTGGAATATATTGGGTCAAACTTCCACTGTTAAATGCTTTATTTTATTAATCACAGGGTATTTTCTATCATTGTTAATATATACAGTGTTTAATTGAATCTAGTTACTGTGATTTTGTTGTTGGAAAAACAAGATTATGAATGGCACAGTCAACCTTCAAAGGCTGAGTGTATTGCTAGATTTAAATATTTGGTTGCAACCTATAATGCTATGACTATGAAGTCTTCAGGCAATATATCCCCTTTTAGGACAAAACGTATTTGTGGTCCAAATACCAGGTCAAACAAACTTGATGTGTTAGTGCTTATTTTTGGTTGTGAAGATGTTTTTGATAAGGAAAACAATTTAACATAATCTTCAGTTTAAACTGATTTACAATTTATGGCTTCTTCAATTTAACATTGTTGTCACAGCAAGGGTGAGATTCTGGAAATGTGGATAGTTCTTAATTGGAAACAGGATTTCGCTGAAGGTAAAGTGTATTGTTGTTGCATAAAATCAGCAATATGCTGTGGAAGCAAGGCATGGTGTTTAAAAGAAAAGGAAAAAGTAATTATTGGGAGAACGTAGAGAGCAGCTATGGTGATATCCATGTGCAGCCAGAAAGGTATTGGTAGACATGCTAGACAAGACAAGACTACTGAAGAAGAGTTAGACACGCTGGTATTAAAGGAATCTGTTGATTGGCAGGCAAAAGAAAATGACGTTGAATGGTATGGATACGTGCTGAGAAGCGATGATGATATTGCTTTTAGAGTTGTTGTAGATCTTGAAGTTGGTGGCAAAAAAAAGCAAGTACGACCAAAGAAGCAAGTGGAGGAGGAGACTGAAAAGATTGCTTTAAAGACAGGACAGAGATTGCACTAAACTGACTGATATGACACGATGGAATGCAAACAATTGTGGAAAAAATGGGGCAAATATGGCCAACTATCTTAAGGGGACAAATGTGACTCAAGATGGAGGTCATGAGTGAAAATATCTTTGTTGGAGAATAGAATTGCAAGCAAACCGGATTGCTTCTTACGATGTTGACAATTGATTGTGTGTAGTTGAAGTTGTAGAAGCTATAATTAAAATGCTTTTTGCCCAACAGCTTTCATTTAAGCCATGAATGCATGTTTCACTTTTGCTGCAACGCATGGCCCTACAAGTGTGTCAACTGCTTAACTGGAAGAAATAGCCATATTATGAAAAATTTTCTAATTTCTTTCCTGGTAGATTAACTTGCTCAAAAGATGCTTATTGTGTTGATAAAGTTGGGTTTTTTGCAGTAGCAAAAAAGCAGAAAATCCTTTTTATTTTACAGGGTGAGCCAATGGTCTGGTTACCCTTTTGTAAAATAAACACAACATATACAGTAATGTATGGTGAGTTTAATTTTAAAAACTTAATTTGGCTTTTGATCTTGTCACCCAATTTAGAATGGTTGTTTTTTATTGGTCAGTTGAGTTTGTTTGTGCCCTATCATTTTCATAAGTTATGTTGGTTCTATGCCAGATTTCTGTCAAACATTCTCCTAAGCATTTGAGGTGTAAGTTCGTTGAAAGCATCTGTCACTACTTGCTTCACCTCATCAGTGTTTAAGTAGCGCTGCTGTGCAACTTTTTCTTTCATGAAGCCCCATAAAGAATTGTCACATGCGGTCAAGTCAGGACTTTGAGGTGGCCAGTCCAGTGGAGCTGGCAAGGTGGCAGATTCATTGCCAATCCAACAACTGGAAAAAACTTTAAGATATTCCTTTACAGTTATTGCAAAATGAGCTGGCACCCTATCTTGTTGGAGCCAGACATTGCTTTCAATTCCAAGGCTTTGCAGTTGTGATATGAAACAATTTTCAAGCATGGCTAAATAATTAAGATGATTGACAGGTCCATCAAAGAAATATGGTCCAAACAGGTGCTCGCTTTTCATTTTTCCCATAACATGACATGTGAAGAATGATGTTCCATTTCTTTACAATGGTGTGGGTTCTGCTTGGATCAAAACACAATATTTCGTGATTGAGAACTCTACTGTATGGTGCATTCATTTACTGAAATTGACTCTTCATCTTTTTGATTTCATCCAAAATTCCTGGAGCATTCTTTCACATGCGTCATGTCGATGGTTTTAATCATCATCTGACAGCTCTTGAACAAACATTGGCCAACATGGAAACAGTTTGGGGTCAACTTTCATGTTTCTTAAAGTGGTGTGTGTTACTTGAGCTATGCTGATAGCTTTCTTGTTGACTTTTTTTGGAGATTTGCTAATTGCATTGTCAACCTCTTGGCATTAGGTTCCTCTTGATTGTGTTCTGCCAGTTTTTGGTTTATCTTTTACACTTCCAGTTTGGAAAAGTTTGCGTTCCCATCTCAAGAGTGTTTGTTTTGGTGGAGGTCTTTTCTGAATCATTGCTTGAAGTCATCTCGGACCTGTCTCATTGACTTTCCTGTTTGAGGATGCAAGGCATTTGCAACAATTCTTTGTTCTAAAGTGTAATCGCTTGTGTCACCCGTGCTTTCATTGCTTATTACAAAATAATCCCTAAAATTTTTAAAAACACTGCAAATATGCAAAATTTAACTGTCACAAATTTAATAATTATACTGATTTGAAAATACATCAAATTAAGTTTTTTAAAGCAATTATATTTTACATTTTGTATTGTATTGATTTTACAGGAGGGTTGAAAAGACATTTGGCCCACCCTGTAGAGTACAAAACTGTGGTTGTTTCCAGATCTCCTTGGACCAACTCAATTTGAAGGAGAAGAATCATTGCTTTCTCCACTCCAGAAAATAAATATTTGCCTGAGATACTAGAAAGAAATTGATTTTTGCCATCAACCTATGCTTAGAAATCAGCCTACAACTGACTGCAACAACACTTGTTGTACTCAGATTGCTAGGCATCAAAGGCGAGACCATTTTGTAGTTTGGTAAACTCTGTTCAAGTTGTATGTGCATGAGTTGAAAATAGTTATCATTTCAGTCACTTGGTGTAAAAGATTCAGTTCTATTTCAGATGTAAAAAGCATGTTTTGTTATGGGATAAATACTCTGTGTAATTGTTAACTTGAACTGGAGCTATTGCCCTTGGGCTTATAGGGCCCGTTAACCAAAGTCTGTGACCCATAAAACACCATAAAAATTTTTTGAATTCTAAACAAAAATTAACAAGTAAAACTGTGCTACAGGTTGTTGACCCCTGATTGAAACCAATATCTTGTCATAACCATTCTGTGTACTCTATGAAACATTACGCAGTATTCTTTTGATCACCTGTAGTAGTTTGCAACAACGTAGAATATTTATTTTTAAACTATCTGTTCTATTTGTAGTCTGCACTCTACAGTTTATCCAAACTACAGCTGCACAGCAAACCATTTCAAGTCTCACCAGGATCATTATTGCAATGTTCTGTTCAAAAATACATTTCTTGCACTAGTTAAGTATGCCTTGGTGTGTCAGCAACGTATTAAAGTTCTGAGAAAATTAAATTTTTTCTTCATACAACGGCTCAGTTAAATCGGCTTGGTTGTGGTTTTTTTGTTACAACTCTATTGCCATTCTATAAATCGTATGAACTCCAACAACTTCGATACTGCTTGTGGTTAGGCTGCGATTAATCATTTTATAGTGCTTTTTAAGTGTTGTTGATATCTTATTGCAATGCAAAAATAAAATCAATATTTCACATCTTAATACCAGATTTCAACTTCAATCTATACTTGAATCATTCAAAAAATGCTTAATGAATATGATACATATATACGCTAAATGATCAAAATTGATTTTTTCTGAATAACCATCATCTAGCTTAACTCTTTCGCTCCCGCGATCATCGATTGATGATCTCGTGTTTTCAGTGTTTACCTCAAATTTTGTTAAATTGAGTTACAAAATTAGTTTACTCAAAAATCGATTTGTGACTTTATTTTTTATCTGATTTTCATAAAATTTTCAAAAGATCACGCTTATTTCCTCATGCATCGGAACATGTATAATTTGTGCCCTAATTCTTGGATTTTTATACCCAAAATGGGTTAAAATGACCAAGAACCCAGTTGCAGACGACAAAATCGGCCAAATTCTCAGCATGTGCCAACTACGCTAAAATCAAATTGAGATTACATCTTTACCACAAAACCAAACCCTTTATCATTAACACAGTCTGAAAACTACTCTTTTGGGGCATCATTTGACAAAATTTCAAGCGATAATGATAAATTTTACGTTTTTAAATTTCCAAATTTTTTAGGGGTCTCAAAACCCCCCCAAACAAATTTGAGTGATAAGTAGATAAAAGTAAATTTAGTGCGTAAAAAATATGATATGTTGCTAAATACCGGTCTCATTTGAAAGCTTAGGAAATTTGCTTTCCAGCAATATACAACTTTAAATAGTTTAGACTAAGTGGTATATGATATTTACTGATCAAAAATGAGTACTGTACATCGTGTCAGTTCAAAACCCCAAAAAAATTTTTGACTTACCTTCACTAAATTATAATTTTTACAAAAACTACACCCTATAAAAAGATAGAATAAATTGCAAATGTTTCATCACTAAAGTCGTCGTTTTGTATCAAATTTCCAAGGAGACAAGAAGCGAAATACAAGTTTAAAAGCTGGCAGAAGTTTGGCTTCTCTAAATCAAAGTTTGCTGTATCACCCTTGTTTCTCAACAAATGGGAAGGGTGTAAACAAGCGGCTGTTTCATTGTCAGTGACAGCATATTCTATTTAAACTTAATATTTTCTGAATCTTTAAGAAATTCCCTGTTCAAAAATACATAATGTTACATGGTTTAGGCTAACCTCTAGCAGATAATAACTGATCATATTTTAGGTACTAAATTTAACTACCAAAATTTGGTACCGGTCAAAAAAAAGATCATGTGCCTCAGAAAATTGCAAATTGTAGAAAACCTAGGCTTTTAGGTAAGTTTTGATTAATGTACTCTGAAAGCTTATTTCCTTAGCATCCTTTTGGGACCATTTCTAAAAAAATTGGTAAAAAATAAAATCTGTAGTGATCTTTGAGGTGAGGGTACCTCTTCAATTTTAAAGACAACTACCCCCCAGTTGGGGGGTTAATTTGCATATTCAAAAAAAAATTTTTTTATTATATTTGAAATCCTCAAGAAATGTAGATTTCAACGATATATCACACTTAATGTAGAAGTAGACAGCTGAGTAATGATTTACAAACAAACTTGAGGTACTTAATTATGATTGATTATGACAGTTTTTCGCGCTGCCACCTTACGGACATTTTTTTTGCTTTTCACGCTGGAGCAAAAGAGTTAAAGTAATTAATAGTATACCTCTTACAACGTCATAACCTTGTCGTTTGGCTATGCTCATTTAAATTTTAAAAAGTCTGTAGCTCTTCAAGAATCAATAGGCCTATCATAAAAGTTGCTCAATCAATATATTAAAAGTTAATGTTTTTTAATTTTTCTATAAATTTTTTTTCTGTAGTACCATGAAACGGGGTGGCAAAGGCAACTTTTCGTATAAATTTTTAGTACAGTTTTGATGCGCTGTGATTCAACAGGAGTGTCAATGACACATTTTTTTTGGATTTTCGGTTACAGTATAATTAGATAAAATCTTTTTTAAAAATAGGTTTGCTTGTCGTCATTCGGAGCTTGCACATAAATTATGAGCAGTAACCCTTCAACTAAAAAAATCCAGCTGATTTTTACCCTTAAAACTCTGGGGAGTATAATACTTATATAATGCCTAGAATAATTTGTTTTTTAAAAATGTTGTGGACTCTTTTGATGAGAGTTACTTTAATCACCCCAGAATGTATGGAACAAAATGCGGTGACTTAGGTACTTTCCCTAACTATGCATGTGCAGTTGTTTGCTTTGTGTTTTGGTGTAATTTTGTTTAAATAGGTAGTTATTAGAACAAATGTGTCAGTATTGCACAAATTAACATTGTTTAAAATTCAATCTAACTAGGCAGGCCTACTTTATTGGAGATACCACGACACTGCAAGCCAAAACTCAGCCACGTGTCTATAAGATGTCAGATAAAATATTATATAACGTTCGTGGCGAACATGCTGCTGGCGCCTCACGAAAACAAGTTTGTAAAAAATGCAAAATCATCTGTTCTGTCTTTCAAAGATAGCGAACGTCATGATGTCATCATCATCATCGGAATATCCTCCATAACATGTTTTTTTCCCTAACCCCTGCCGATTTCAAATTTCCGACTTTGAATTGTGGGGATATGCTCCAAAAATAGCAGTAAGCGTAGCTATGAAGTGAGGTCATGTTCTACAAGATTTTGCAACCTTAATTTCGTTCAAATACAAGTGACCAGGCCTCGAGTTTAACTCATGACGATAGTTTCGATAGAAGTGAGGTGTTTCAGTCTGCCATATTAACAATATATTCAGCAGCAATGGGCATAGACTGCTGATACTAATCTAAATGTGTTATTACTCAGCTTACTATCGCCCCCGAATAAATAAATTATTTTGTGAAAAGCTATTTTATCGCAGAGGTTCAAAGCTGTGGGGTAACCTCGATTCAGAATTAAAGAGCATACATTTAGTTTTTTGTAAAAGCTTGTAAAGTGAAATTGTTAAAAGAATATTAACTCTTGCAATAATATTGGATTGTGTAAAAAACAGTATTGTTGTGGTCTTCCGTTTCCTTTTTTTCTTTATTATTTCTTAAAAACTTGAACTCTAAACTTATTTAGACAATTTACTCGACTTATAACAGTTTCACTTGATAGTTTTTGCTTATATCAAAATCTGCTGAGATCAGGAAACATCTCGACTTAATAACCAAAAGGTTCCTTGATGCTCCCTGGCTTTTGCTACTAGTGTTTTTTTGCATTATTAATGTGATTATTGTGTCGGTGCGCAAAGCAACTATAAATTGACTCTCTCTCTCTCTTTTAGAGTAACTTAATCGCCCCAGCATGCGTTTGCTTAAGGTTTCTACAGTCAAAGCACCCCATTCTTGGGTGACTAAAGCACTTCTGATTAATGATTCCTCCTCTGAAAATAGTCCATTGATGTCAAGCATTCTATCAACATTTACATGCCCCCCTATTTGGCTAGAGAAACCTTTATTTTAATGCAAAATGTCATTTGTAATGACTAAACGTATGTCAAAACGCTGCCTTAGTCACCCAGTGTTGTGGTGAATCAATAATGTATTGACACTTTTAACAAAAAATTAATTTGTGATTCAAGCTATTTGATGTGTACTTTGCTTGTGAGCATAGGCGTAGCTTGTGGTAAGTGCTGGGGCTATATTCCACAATTTTTTTTAATCCAATTAAGAAGTTTATAATTAATTAAGTTCTAATATTGACTGATTCCAGTCGCAACTTTACTCTATAAAGTTTCAGTCTAAGAAGTTTATAAGGTATACTAGCAGTTATAATGAGTACAACTATTTCCTGAATTTATTTCACTTACTAAATTTATTTGTTATCCCAATGTTTCATGTTGATTTTTTTTAGGTGATTTAGAATTATTTGACATCTATTCAAGACTTAACATGCCTAAAAAATTTCAAGGTATGAATTCAAAAGCAGTGGAAGCAAAAGCTCGCAAGGCTGCAGCTGCTGCAGCTGCTCTTGAAGCAAAGAAGAAGGTTCAAGAAGATGATTATTGGAAAGATGACGACAAGCATGCTAAAAAGAAAATGCTACGTAAGCAAGCTCAAGAACAAAAACGAGTCAATAATATAAATAGGAAAAAAGAATTGGGAGATTTGTTTAAAGCAGAAGAAGAATCATTGGCAAAACTTACAAAATCAAGCAAAAACTCGATCAAGGTAACTCGGGCTAGTATTGATGCTGCAAAAAGAAAAGAACTAGAATTGAAAAATTCAAAAATTGAAGAAGAAAACTTGAAAAAAAGAAATATATCAGTTCAGAATGAAAAGGTTGAAGAAAATGCTAATATAGTTTTTGCCGAATCCAGATTTGAAGGAGAGGTTGAAGCTCGATCCGTTGAAGATGCAATATCAGCACTTAGCACATCGGAAGAGTTAGATCGTCATCCAGAAAGAAGACTTAAAGCTGCTTTTAAGAAGTATGAACAAAATGAAATGCCTGCTCTGAAAGCTGCCTACCCTGGTCTACGAATGTCACAATTAAAAGACTTGCTCTTCAAACAATGGCAGAAGTCTCCCGAAAACCCTCTTAATCAAAAACACGTCAATTTCAATGCAAAGTAAACTTAAACAGTGTTAATTAGATTTTGTTTATATTTGCAAGGATTAAAAGAAGTTGAAAAACGGTGGATTTTGTAGCATTACCAAAAATCCGCCCTTGAAATGTCTGTTTAGACCATTTTTGCAAATCACAAAATCTGTAAACTTAAACAGTGTTAATTAGATTTTGTTTATATTTGCAAGGATTAAAAGAAGTTGAAAAACGGTGGATTCTGTTGCATTACCAAAAATCCGACTGTAAAATGTCTGCTTAGACCATTTTTGCAAACCACAAAAACTTTAATGTTGTTCGAATGTAAGCTTAGGCTCACTGTGCAGATTTATGCCGTAATTTGCCATAATCATTTTATTTGTCTGGCACGTTCTGGTACCATGCTTGTAAGATCTGCAGACTTGATTGATTATTATTGAGTTGAAGTTAAACAGGCTTAATAACTTCGAGTTTTGCATGTATAGGACATGGAGTTCGAGCCAGAAAAATTATTTTTGATTGTGAAATTGGGTAGAAGACTTTAGTTTTTGCCTGGATATTTTCCTGAATTGTGCGCAGTTTATTTTGAGATATTGTTCAAGTTTATCTTAATCTGGAGTCTCCAAACGTTTCACGAAGGACCAAATACTGCATCAATCAACAGCAGCCTCAATGTGGTGGTGCGGTCCCCAACCTAGTCGGGTTGGGTTGAAATCGCTATTGGCCTTCTCGAGGATTCTAGATACCCTGGGGTCTCCCCGAACCAAACATCTTTTCGCAGTGCCACGCCCTGAACGACTGCAGAAAGGCAGCACTCTAAAATCTGACGTCTGTTTTTTTTTTTTGTTCTGTTGCCTCTTTCTCACCTTATGATTCTTCTGAACGGCAACGTTCATCCAAATCTTGGTTCTTTCTTACCCTGTTTTGTGTGCGCCGGCTGTGTGGTCTGGAGTGCCAGGTCAGTGCAATGCTGCACCTGCTCCAAATGCATCTAAGATGTACTTTCCTTTCTTCGAAGTTCAACTCCCTTTCCAGCTCTCACTCTTGAGCTACCCATCCTGTTGCATTTCTGCTTTTCCTGGGGGTTCCCTGTCACCAACACCGTGTAATTTTCTTTCCGGCTCTCCAGCTCGTATACCTACACTGGACACAACAACTCACTCCCCCATTTCTCCTTCAATCTAGGTCTTTTTCCTCATTTTCACAAACCTTCTACCCTCCTTGTACCCTGTCACTAACCCCTCCTTTAGTTTCGTCTCAATTCTTTTCACTTCTGGGTCTTCTTTCACTACCCCTGCTTCCGCTCCTCCTGACCCGCTTAGGATTCTTCAATGGAATGCAGGAGTTCTTCGTGCCAAAAGTATTAAACTTCCTCACTTTCGCACTTTTCTGTCAATCTTATCCGTATCCAGTAATCCAACTTCAACTTTTTCTCATTTTTTCGGATTCCTGGACACTCTGCGATCGCATTCCACTCACTTCCGGTCTTGCTATTTTTTACCTGATGACTCACGCGGTAGCAGCGATGTAGTTATTTTCCGTCAGAGAGGAATCCTTTTTTGAGGGTCAGAGGGTCTATCCTTTTTTTGAACTCTCATATTTCGCTGCACTTGACTCCTACTCTGACTAGGTGGGGGTCAACATTTCGCTAAAAAACTCCTCCCCTTAGAACCGACTCCTTCCCCTTCTGTAATCCCTTCAGAAATCTCTTCGTTATGAGGACTTCAACTGCCACCTTTTGAGACTCAAAAGATACTTCAGACCCTTGTGGAAAAAAAGGATTCGATTGGATCATCTTCAACTTCCCCTCAATGACCCTGATATTTCTATTCTGCACCATTCCTCTTCTTTACTCCCTTCTCTTTTGCCTTTTTCTGCTCCTGGGTTGTGCTTAAGGACTTGGACTCTGGTCTCTTTTCAATCCTTCTTGCCGTTCCTTTTTCTCTACTCTCTCGCCCCAGTGGGCATCCACCTTCCTTCAATTTCCAGAATGCTGCGTTTGGATGACTTTGCTACTTCCGTCAATTCAAAATTTCCTTCCACAGAGGAATACTCTCTTTCTCCTGCTGCTGCGCTCTTGACCTCATGGACACTGAATGCGGTCAAATCTTTCGTTCCTTTCGACCGCGTTTAACGCCAAGTCCAAACCTTGTGGTTTTTCAAAGCGGTTAAGGAAAACGCAGGTTTTTTGCTTCCGCTCACAGGAGTGATGAAAAGCGCCAGGCTTACTTCTCAGCCTTTCGACATGCCTTTTCGTCATCGCCAAGGCCAAGACATGGCACAAAACCTCATTTTTCTCTGCTAAATCTGATCCCTCTATTACATCCTTCGCTCTGTTGCTGGTTTTGCTTCTTCCTCCTCTTCCCCCTCTTCTTGGCTTTACCAACTGCTCTTCTCTCAGAGGCACGGCATCGATTTAAGCCAACTATCTCAGATCTCACTTTTCTGTCAGCCAAATGCATTGCGTAGCAGAACCAGAGGCTACTTGTTTGAGCTTCAACCTGCCTCGTTCCTCTTAAGTATTTCATTTTTGTGGGGACCCATGTTGTTTACTGCAAAAATAATTGCTTGCAACGCTTCCACATCGTCTCTTTAGCATGATAAAACAAAAGTACCGGTACCGAGCTACTTTTAGATTCAAGAACCAATTTCCGGTGCTGGCTTACTCTTGAAAGTACTCATGATGCGCGTTCGTATATCCTGCCAGTAGTTGTGCTTGCGTACAAACTAAAGGTGTTACCAAAAAAATATATTGAGTTACGACCACAGTTTGTGATACCCAATAGAGTTGCGTTGAAGAGCGTAGCTAGAAAACATGTTGGAAAGCGAATCAAATTGTTTTAAAATTTTTGATTTCTACTAAAAGCATTCGACCAAAATGATACTGTATTTCAATCCACATTTTTTGCTGTTTGGTTTGATGTAACTAAATTTACTGGAACTGCAACATATACCGGCGATCGATCATATATTTACAATTTAATCAAAGTTAATAGAATTCAACGTAGCGTAGTACCGGTATCTATTACCACGACTTTCTTTTGATAGTTTACCTAAAAATAGCTTAATATCAAAATCGCATTTAAGGGTATCGTGGTGGCAGGGCCTTTGTGCTCCTTTGCTATGCTTACGGTTATCCTAAGTTACATAAAGAATTTGTTGTTGTTGTTTACCCGACCCCTTCCGAGGGATGGGGGCATGGCGGAAGACCATGGAGCCCCAGAAGCCGGGCAACTCCTCAGGGTCTGGACCAGAGGTAGCAAAGAGACAAGAGAGTCGCCAAAGAGTGAGCGGTGCAAAGAGTCCGTAGCTGGACAGTGCAGAATGAGATGAGAGATGTCCTGGGACGAGTGTCCACAAGCGCTGCAGGAAGGATTCTCAATTCTAGAGAGATAAGGCTGTGTCCGTTGCAGCGAAGACGAGAGAGAACACAGCGAGCATGAGGAGGGAGCACAAGTTCCTCGGTGGAAACCGAGGGAACTTGTGTGCCAAAGAACTTTGATGAGACAGTACGCCTCCAGTCCGAGATAAGAGGAGAGAGACTACAAGGGATAGCGGAGGGCGCAAGTAGCGCAGCTCGTCGGCCGCGTCGTTCCCCGGTAGAAATGAGTGTTCGGGGACCCATTGTAGCCTGATAAAACAGGAGAGAGAAGACAGAGTTTGAGATAAGAGGAGAGGACAGAACGATAGTAAGACAGGAGGAGAAGTGAAGAGAAATGGCAGACTTGGTGCTTGTTGGCAGACTTTGCCAAGACCAGCAAAGAGCGGGCAGAATGGCGCAGGCTTCAGCGGAAAAACTTGAGCATACTGGGCCTGCCGAAAAGGAAAGAGTGGCCTCATTGCCACAGAGAGAGCAGTTGGCAAGAACGCCGAAGCCGCCCTTGCGAAAAGGAGAAGGAACAGAGCCGTCAGTCCAAAGCACCAGATCATGAGGGAGGAGTGAGCCAAGGTGGGCGAGAGCATGGAGTGGAAAGGATGGACTCCACTGTAAAAGAAGGCAGGTTCCAAGGAGGACAGGGAGGGCAAGCATAGAGAGCCTCCCTGGAACAAGTAGAAGGAAGCATGAGCGGGTGAGTAGACGCAAGAGCTCTCCAGGACGTCCTGCAGAGTCTTGGTTTCACTCCTAGTCTGGTCAAACCTCAATCAGGATTAGAGGTTGGGAGACGAAGAGCTCGCTCATAAGATAAAAAAAGTGAAATGAGTCAGGGTGACTCGTAGGGGAGGTAGAGAAGCAGAGGGATAGGGGACGACGAGAGGCAGCCGGTGATGGCGCGACTGGCCGCTCGGTGGAGGCGTTCCAATTTGGTGAGATTGGTAGCGCTTAGAAAAGGAAACCATCCGGGTGAAGCGGAAGTGAGAAGGGATCGAAGAAAAAATTTGTACAGAACAGAGAGGGACTCCTCAGAGGGGCCCCATGAGGGAGCAGAGATACAGCGTATGGCCTTGAGACGTGGGAACAACTTGGCCTTCAGTGAAGATACATGCTTAGAAAAGGAAAAAGTCCGGTCGAAGGTGACCCCAAGAAAAGTTGCAGTGGGATTGAAACGGAGGCGGGAGCCAAATAAGAGAAGGTGGGGCTGGAGGTTAGCTTGGTGGGGATCCACTGAGAAGAAGGAGGTCTCACATTTTCTCGGATTGAGAGGAAGACACCAGTACTCAGACCAGCGCTCCAATCGAAACAGAGCTCCTTGTGTGGCCTCCACCGCAGTAGGGACCGAAGGGGAGGAGGACCAAATGGCCAGATCGTCAGCGTAAGGAGAACAGCTGACGGAAGAAGATAGAGAATCCGAAAGATTATTGATGAATAGAGAGAAAAGTACATGGCCAAAAACAGATCCTTGCGGAACACCTCGACGGACTCGAAAGGAACGACGTTTATGATTTTGAAAGACCACGCAAGCGTGCCTATCAGAAAGGAAAGATTGAGTTCAATAAGCAAAGCAAGGAGGGAGGCCAGCCGAAATCAGTTTGTGGAAAAAAGCGGGATGCCAGACAGAGTCAAAAGCTTTAGAGAAATCAATAGTAGACAGGATCGTCCGAGAGCCCGGCCTGGGTTTGTTAAACCCATCCGAAATGGACTGAGAAAGGTACAGAATTTGATCAAGTGTAGACCGTCCAGGACGGAAACCGACCTGGCGGGGAAAAAGAATGGAATTAGGTTCCAGAAAGAAAAGTAGACGGGATAGAATGATGCGTTCAAACAGCTTTGATACGCCGGAGGTAAAATAAATAGACCGGAAGGAAGCAGGAGAGTCGAGATGCTTTCCCATCTTGTGTATGGGAATAATGGAAGATGTCTTCCAGATGGAAGGAAAGGAATGCGAAGACCAGGAGAGATTGAAGATGTAAAGAAGAAAATCCATGCCAGAGCGAGGAAGGTGCTTTAGCATGGGATAGACAACTTTGTCTGGACCAGTGGCAGTGGAGGAAGAAAGGTTGGAGGCTGCCGCATGAAATTCAGCGAGAGTGAAAGGAGAGCAAAAGGATGAGTGAGACTCCTCAGGTCACGTGGCTCGATGGAGCTCAGAGAGGTAGCCTCTGGCTGAGAAATGAATAAGTGAGATCTTAGGTAAGCGGCATAGACTGAAGTCGATTCCCTGGGAGAAAAACAGTTAGGGAAGTTAGAAGAGGAGGAAGACGAGGAAGGAGAGCCAGCGATGGAGCGGAGAAGAGAGTGTACAGATTTAGGGTTAGACTTAGGTGAAAGAAAAGCAAGTCGTCTGCCATGCCTCAAGCTTGGCCTTGGCGATGACTGACGAGGCGCGTCGAGAAGCAGAGATGTAAACCTGGCGATCTTCATCGCTACTGTGAGCGGTAGCGAAAGCCTTGCGTCTTTCGCTAACCGCATCTTCCACCTCAGCAGACCACCAGGCTTTAAGATGGCGTTTGATGCAGCCGAAAGGAATGGAAGATTTGGCCGCATTCAAAGTCAGAGAGGTAAAAAGAGCAGCAGCAGAGGAAAGAGAAAGAGACGAGTATTCCTCTGCTGAAGGACAGTGAGAGTCAAAATAAGAGGCAAAGCCATCCCAGCGAGCTTTCTGAAAATTGAAGGAAGGGGGACGCTCGTTGGGGCGAAAGACCGGAGAGAGAGGGACAGACAGAAGAATTGGTAGATGGTCAGAACCCAGGTCCTGTAGCACCTCCCAGGAGCAAGAAAGAGCAAGAGAAGAAGGAGCAAAGGAGATGTCAGGAGAGGAGCGACTGCCAGAGGAACGATGGATAAGGGTGGGCGTGTCAGGGTAATTGAGGGGAAGGAGGTCAGAGGTGATAACCCAGTCGAATACTTCCTCCCCGCGGTGGTCGGAAGTGACTCTTGAGCCCCAGAGGGGATGATGGCAATTGAAGTCCCCAGAATAAAGAGATTTCTGGAGGAGGAAGGATAGAGGGAGCGAAGGAATCGGTTCTGCCATCCGTTGGGGAGGAGCAAATAGGGAGCATACACATTAAGAAATGACACTGAGGAGGAGTTGTTTAGAGAAATGTTAACCCCTACATAATCAGAGTAGGGATCAAGCGAAGAAAGAGACGAGGTAGAAAGTTCAGAAAAGGATAGGCCCTGCCTGACGAAAATGACAACGCCGCCGCTAGCGTGCGTGGTATCAGAAGACAGAATGCCAGACCGGGAATGGGTACGATCAGAGCGCAGAGCAGAGAATCCAAGAATCCTGAAAGAGGAAGAGGAGTTAAGATTGGATTCTTGGATGCAGATGAGGTCGACAGGATGGGACGAAAGAAAGTGAAGTAGCTCAGTGCTCCTGGCTCGAAGACCTCCTGCATTCCATTGAAGAATCCTGAGAGAGTCAGGGGGGAGTCGAGGCAGGAGGCGCAGAAGGACAGCCGTGTGCAAGGGACGGTGGTGGAGGGGCAGAGGGAGAAGATATAGAATGGGCAGATGGGGGATAAGAAGTTTGGAGACGAGGGTGGGGCGAGAGAGCAGCGTTAGCAGAGGTGGGGCTAGATTGCATAGTGGAGGTATACATGTCGGAAAAGTCCGAAGAGGGAGTCACAGTGATTCGGCAGGGGGACAGCTCCAAGAGTGAGAGCTGCCAAGAGCTCTGAATTGGGATAAGGAAAGTTGTGAGCACCTTAGATGGACCCATTTGGAGCAAGCGCAGCATTGCACTGACTTGCCCCGCCAGGTCACATTTTCAGCGCACACAGAGCAAGGAAAGATGGGGCCAGGGTTGGGATGAACGTTACCGCTCATCAAGAGAAGGAGGAGAATGAGGAGACGAAGAAGAGCAAGAGAGGGGCAGGAGAAAAGAAAAAGAGAAAAAACAAGCGACCGATTTTAAAGCTGTGTGCTGCCCTTCTGCGGACGTTCAAAGGACAGCATAGCGAAAAAATGAAGGGGAGTGCCCGGGGTAACTGGGACCCTCGGGAAGGCCAACAGCCGTTTCGACCCAACCCAAACGGGGCCGGGGACCGCACCACCACGTTGAGGCGGCTGTTGATTGGTGCAGACATAAGGAAAAAAGAAGTTTGTGTTTACTACATAATACTACATAAAGAATTAAAATACTACATAAAGAATTTCGTGTTTACGTATTTCTTTTGATGGATATTTTTATGTTGAAATAATCGTACTTGTGGTCATGTAATTGTGATACAATGCGACGGGCCACAGTTGATTGGTTACCTTTGACGAAAGGATCAAGCGCAGCTCCGAAGCCTATAAGTAATTCCTGTCATACTAATAAGTAAAAGCACGATTCTGTCAGCATGTGCGATTGAATTTCACCAAAACTACTGCGCGTAGAAAGACGAAACTTAACTTGGCACTACTGATCACCATCCCTGGATGATTGTCATTAGGGAATTGGTCGAGTCATGATTGAAAATAAAGTTTTTAAAATCCAGATTCGTTGCAGAAACTGAGAAAAATGGTTTCCGGTTAAACCAGTGGTTCTCAACCTTTTTTTACCCATGGACCCCTTTCCCTTCTTTTTTTCTTGGTGGACCCCTTCATAGCTATTGGACATAAGAACAATCACCTTCGCTTGTTCTTGCCACTGACTGATGGGTGGACCCCTAGTGACTAATATTACATGGATCCCTAGGGTTGAGAACCACGGTTGAGAACCACTGGGTTAAACGAAAGCCAGTAACTAACTCACCAATTTGGTGAAACCACACTCTTTTAGGTGGTAAAATAATGTCACAACTTTTTTGCAGGGTATTTTATTTTCTCAAAAAGTACGGCGTAGAAACGCCGTAAAAAGCCTTCACGGAGGATGTTTTTTGGTTAAAACAAAATTCGCTGCGATTTCTTTTGGCTTGAAATACCGCTAGCCATTTTTTTCACATGCATATATTTTCATAGTAATTTTCTTAACCACGTCTTTTGACATTTTCTCAATCCACGTGACTTCATCAAAAGCGATTTGTCGGCACTTTTTTTCCATTGAATCTGCCACTATCAGTAGACCGGTGCAGTAAGCCGTAGGCTGCAGAATCGATATGCAAAAATCAAAGGTGAATCGTAGGTCAAACCGCTTTAGTGTTTGAATTGGAGCGGCCAAATTGCATCAAATTAAGTTTAATTAATTAATTATTTACAAATCTTGAAAAGCTACTTTCAGAATAGCTTTACCAAAGCGCTGCAAATTGTTCTGCTGTTCACTGCATTTTTTCAGTTTACATAAAAGTTTTATTTATCTTGTAGCTTTAATAAAACGATACTTCAAAATGTTATCCAAACATGAAAAAAATAAAATTCATCACCTCGTATTCAAGTCAGGAGACTTTGTGTTTGTCCCTGCTAGCAGTGGTGCACTACCTATTTGAGGATCGGCTATTGCTTACACATCAAACAAAAACGTTTTCCTTGTCTGCCAGGAGAGACTGCAACCACTTTCCCACGCATACTCTGTTTGCCTGCCCGTTTTTGGAACCCCCTTTCTCACTGTTACTTTGACCCTCTTCTTTGCTTATTTTGACTCCCTCTTAAACGTCTCGACTTCGTGCTGTGAACTGAAGGCTGTTCGTTTTTTGGTATTCTGCCAATTTCTCGTTTTGTGATACTGAAGTCACCCCTTGTTTTCCGGCAGGCTCCGTTTATTTTAAGTTTTTCTGCTGAAGCCTGGCCGTTCTCTGCAAGCTTTCCGCTGGACTCGGCAGCACCAACAAGTCTGCCACTTCCGTCTTCTTAGACTCGCGCTCTATTCTTACTGTACTTTCTTTTCCCCACTCTCTGGCCGGAGCTATCCGTTCTTTTTTTGTTATGTTTCCTGTTACCAATGAGTCCCCGGTAACTCCTTTCTTTCGAGTAACATCAGGTTTAATAAGCTGGCTGTACAAGATTTAATATAGCAGGCATTCCTCGTATGTCGAGTGTAACGATATTTCAACCAGATCAATTCGTTCTTTCGACAATTTATTTTTCAAATTTAACGTTTCGCTCTCCTTAGTTACCGGGGAGCTTCTTCAGAAAACGGTAGACGTTAATAGTGTAACATATAAACTGTACAACATAAAAAAAAAAGACAACCTGTATTACTAAACACTAAAAATTATTAATCAACAGGGCAGGCAATCACGTAATAACGAAAAACATTGTTACCTCACAGATACAGGAGTGGCCAAGTGAAAAGTGTTGTGAGAAACATAAGACATTACTTATTGGAGACAAACACACTATAAACAGTCGGAAAATTTGTACCATCATTGCGATTAATTACATTACATAAACAAGCCGTTTGATTTATCAAAAAACTTTCCGCAACGCGACGTCTGTATGCATATAATTCTGACTTCAGTATTTTGATATTATCCCAATCTATTCTATGATCGAATTCCATAACATGTTGACTCAGCGATGACTTTTTAGTGTTAAAAGTCTTGACCGGATCAGCATGTTCCCGTTTTCTGGTTCTAACACTACGTCCTGTTTCACCTACATAAACAGCATTGCAACCCCGGCAAGAAATTTGATACACCAAACCACATTCTATCCCACACGGTCGTCAAAATAATCACATACCGTGCTGGAATGCTGAGTGCGAGAACCTCTACCGGACATTTCTGCAGTCGCCTGAAGGAAGCGACTCTAATGGGGATACCACTTCCCTGCTCCTCAGGCCTGACAAGAAATGCAGAGATTGATGGTCCAAGGCAGTTTAGACTATCGACTTTTCGCAATCTAGCCAAAAAGCATGGAGTATATTGAACAACCTAACTGGCAGATCATGCCGCTCCCCTAGTCACTGTGCCGCCTCAGCTAACGCTGTTGCGTCCCGGGTGATTAGAAAGGGACGCAATAGCGTTAGCTGAGGCGGCACAGTGGCTAGGGGAGCGGCGTGATCTCCCAGTTAGGTGACAGCAAGCAAAGCAGGTTAAGACGTTTTCGAAACGGCCTCCCACAGGGATCGGTCTTGGCCCCCTCCTTTTCAACATCTACACGTACAATCTGCCTTCCATGACTTCTCAGAAATAAGCATATGCTAATGACTTAGCATTGCTGTATGCTTCTCGAGATTGGAAGGCTGTGGAGGGCACTCTAAGCCAAGACATGACTACACTTTCAGCTTATCTCCAGACTTGGAGGCTGAAGCTCAGCAATACGGAAACGGTGACGGCCGCCTTTCATCTTAACAATAGAGGGGCCAAACGTGAGCTTAATGTTTACAACAATGGTAACTTATTGCCACCCTGTCCAGTCCCAACGTATCTTGGGGTAAAACTGGATAGGTCGCTCACTTTCCGTCACCACCTCGAGGCTTTTCGCAAAAAATTCTCCAACGGAGTTGCGCTGTTGAGGCGACTTGCGGGATGCGAATGGGGTGCAGGTGCCAAGACATTGCGCATCTCTGCTCTTTCCTTGGTCTACTCCACCGCTGAGTACTGCGCACCAGTTTGGTGTCGTAGTACGCATACTCGCCTCATTGACAGCACTCTTAATAATGCTTTGTGCATTGTCACTGGATGCTTGCTCCCACACCAACGGAGGACTTGCTTGTCCTCGCAGGCAACCGGCCAGCTGAGGTCCACCGATTAGGAGCGACACTCTCTTTGGCGAATCGTGCTATCCATGACCCCGACCATGTACTGCACAAACAGTTGATTGGGCAGCAGAATGCGCACCAGAGGAGACTTAGATCAAAACGCCCATTTGTACCTGCTGCGCGCAAACTATTAGAGTTTGTCTGAACTGGACATCCACCTAAAGCAGTGGACGAAGCATAAATGGAACGCGAACTACTTCGAGAGTACTTTAAGAGTCCGTGCTTTCATTCCCAGGGTCAGGTCAAGGCCATTTGGAATGAACCTGCCCAGAAGATCTTGAGTAAGGCTCAATCGCCTGCGGACTGGTGTAGGACGTTTTCACTCGTCCATGTACAAATGGAGTCTCGCTCCATCACCGAATTGCAAATGTGGCGCCACTGAGCAAACTGGAGACCACGTTATATCCTCATGTCTCATACACCATGCACCAAGAGGAACACTAGGTCTGCAGGTTTTGGATGACGCAACTCGATGTTGGCTTAACACCATCACTGCCAGCATCTAATCTGGGCAGCAGGCAGTCCGAGGTGGTAAAAGGATAGACCCTCTGCCCTAACCTTGATTTGTGCTGGCCCGGATTGAATTTGGGTGCCTGACCAAATGATGACGACGGCGACGAGATGGGAGAGAGTTAAGGTGAGCGAAGCCGCACCTTGGTGTGAGAGAAGGATCGGAGCGGGAGCATGGGGAGGAAAGGGTGGACTCCACTGTAAAAGAAGGCAGGTTCCAAGGAGGAGAGGAAAGACAAGCATAGAGAGTCTCTCTAAGAGAAGTAGTAGGAAGCATGAGCGGGTGAGTGTAGGCAAAAGCTCTTCCGGAGAATCTCGAGAGTCTTGGTTTCACTCCTAGTCTGGCCAAACCTGAAAATGGGAAAGGAGTTTGGGAGACGAAGAGCTCGCTCATAAGATGACAGAGCAAAATGAGTCGGGGTGACTCGTAGGGAAGATAAAGAAGCCTCGGAGAGAAGAAGTGGAACAGGGGATGACGAAAGGCAGCCGGAAATGGCGCGACTAGCCGCTCTGTGGAGGCGTTCCAATTTGGTGAAATTGGTAACGCTTAGAAAAGGAAACCATCTGGGTGAATCATAAGTGAGAAGGGGCCGAAGAAAGGTTTTTACAGAAAAGAGAGGGACTCCTCAGAGGAGCCCATGAGGGAGCAGAGATACAGCGTAAGGTATTGAAAACGAGGAAAAAATTTGGCCTTCAGCGAAGATACGTGTTTAGTAAATGAAAAAGTGCGGTTGAAGGCGATTTCAAGAAAAATTGCATCGGAATAGAAACGGAGGCGGGAGTTGAGTAAGAGAAGGTGGGGCTGGAAATTGGCTTGGTGGGGATCCACTGAGAAGAAGGAGGCCTCACATTTGCTCGAATTGAGAGAAAGAAACCAGTACTCAGACCAGCGCTCCAGTTCAATCAGAGCTCCTTGTGTGGCTTTCACCGAAACAGGAACCGAGGAGGAGGAGGAACAGATGGCCAGATTGTCAGCATAAGGAGAGCAGCTTGCGGAAGAAGACAGAGAAGCAGGGAGATCATCAATGAAACGAGAGTAAAGTACAGGGCCAAGAATGGATCCTTGCGGAACACCTCGACGGACTCGAAAGGAACGACGTTTGTGATTTTGATAAACCACGCAAGCGCGCCATCATAAAAGAAAGATTGAGTTCAATAAGCAAAGCAAGGAGGGAGGCCAGCCGAAATCAGTTTGTGGAAAAGGGCGGGATGCCAGACAGAGTCGAAAGCTTTGGAGATGTCGATAGTAGCGAGAACCGTCTGGAATCCCGGCCTAGGTTTGTTAAACCCATCAAAATGGGGTGCGAAAGATAATGAATTTGATCAAGTGTAGACCGTCCAGGGCGGAAACCGCCCTAGATGGTCTTTAACAATTTGACTTCAAAAAGAAGAGCAAACGCAATAGAATAATGCGTTCAAAAAGCTTTGAGACGCTGTAGGTGAGAGAGATAGGCCGAAAGGAAGCAGGAGAGTCGAGGGGCTTTACCATCTTATGGATGAGAATAACATAAGATGTCTTTCTGATGGAAGGAAAGAAATTCAAAGTCCAGGAAAGGTTGAAAACGTGTAGGAGAAACTCTATGACAAAGTGAGGAGGGTACTTCAACATAGGCTAGGCAGCTTTGTCCTGGCCAGTGGCAGTGAGCAAAGAAAAGTTTGTAGCAGCCGCGAGAAATTCAGTTCGAAAGAAGGAAGAGCTGAAAGAAGGAAGAGAAAGAAAGCAGAAAGACTATTTAGAATACGTGAGTTGTCGGAGCCAGAAAAGGTAGCCTCTGGCTCTGCTACGCAGGGCCTTTGGATAGGAAACGGCAAAGTGAGATCTCTGGTAAACAGGAGGTATAGAAAAACAGCCAGGAACATGAAGGGGCGGAGAGAGTGCAGGGGGAGGAGAAACAAAGTGGGCGGGAGCATGGTAAGAGCAAGCAGGAACGTAGCAGGAAGAACAGCTCCAGGAGTGAAAGCTGCCTAAAGTTTTGAATCTAAAAAAGGAGAGTAGTGAGCACCTTAAATGAACCCATTGGAGCAAGTGCAGCTTTGCACCGACCTGCCCCTCCAGGTCATATTTTTAGCGCATACTGAACAGGGAAAGACGGGGCCAGAGTTAGGATAAACTTTGACGCTTATCAAGAGAAGGAGAAGAACGAGAAGACGGGCAAGAAAAAGGCAAGAGAAGAGAGAAAAAGTCGACCGATTCTAAAAAAACTGCGTGCTGCCCTTCTGCGGTTGTTCAGAGGACAGCACAACAAAAAATGGTTTGTGTGAGAGGAGTGCCCTGGGTAACTGGGACCCTCGGAAAGGCCAACAGCCATTTCGACCCAACCCGAACGGGGCTACACCACCACGTTGAGGTGGCTGTTGATTGGTGCAGACCTCCGGCCATGGTTTGGATGGTTGGTATAGATGGAAATTCAAAACCCTACTACCAGCCTTGTTTTTAAAAAGTTGCAAGTAGGAAGATCTATAGGTTTATCCGATTACTAATAGGTTTACTCTTGATGCAGTACTATGTGAATAAATTGTGATTGTTTTTACACAATTAAGCATTTCGGAAAATAAGCTGACTCAGAACTGCTAATATGACGTAGCCTTGGCTACAGCAAGTTGTACTGTTTACCGCTTATTGGGCAAGATTTATGTAGAGCCTGTTGAGTTAGTAGACCCGCAAGCAGTTGGAGTTGGTGAAGAATAAAAGGTATCAATTCACTGACAAAAGAGCGCTTTAGTTGTTATTGCGATTTTTTTTACCCGGAACAACTACAGTGAGTTGTGTCAATTTAAAAACACTTCTCAGTATAGCATTCGGTCAGTGCGCTTCTGTCGAATTAATTTCAGAATAAATTACAATTACAGTGGACTTTTGATTCAGGAAATTCAAAAAATCTGTGAAAACATGTCGTTTATCTGTAAAGTAAGGCTACCATACCTTCAACCTATAAAAGGAAGACATTTTGAAATTGTAATTTCGCTGCTTTTACCCAGTTTCTCAACTAGAAAACCTTCTTTTTGTAGATCAACTATTTGAAAACATTTCTTTTCTTGATAGAAGGGGTCGATTTGGACTCGCACGTCTTTTTTTTGATGTTTGCTCAAGTTGATGACTTTTTTCTTTTTTTTAATGATCCTAATTTTGCTACCATTTTGTGGACTGTTATCTTAAAATATGCAATTAATTGCGAAATGGAAAACTTGTTCTCCAAAAGGAGGGCGTGTTCTACTTCGTAGTTGACAAGTAAGCCAACCCGATATTTAAAAGTATTTGCTGCTTAAACTAACAAAAGAAATTTTAGTCACGTACAGTGAAGCGTTTTGAAATTACATTTTTCTCAACATACGCCATCATCCCTTCAAATTGTGAGTTGTTTTCATAAAACGTCACAACAAAAATTAGGTGCGTTAACTCCAGTATTTGCTCTGGAAATCAAGTATTTAATTTTTCTTTAAAACCTATAAAATCTTCTACTTTAAAAAACGTGTTTATCAGAATTTTCAACTGCGTTGTTATTCTTTTTTTAATTTGTCTAGCATTCTGTGTCTTGATATTAATTTGATACATCTTCTTCGTTTTATTTATGACGTCATTTTTGTGTGTGGGAAATCGCCGTTTAAAATAAGTTACAATAAAAAATTCCTTTTCAAACTTTTCACAAACTTGAAACTTTGGTGCAAAGCTGTCGCTGGATTTAGTAAAAAGCAATGCTTAGACTTTAATAAAAACAATTTAATTTCACTGTTAAAGGACATCATCAGTGTTATACTGTACAAAGCAACCACAATAATCAATGATCACTTGCATAAAGTTAAAGGACTGACTCACAAAAATGGTTTTGACACCAAACGAATTCTCTGCAATAAGGACATTCTGCACACTAAAAGCTAATACATATGTAAAAGTAACATAAAACGATGAGAACTGGTATTACAAAAAAATATTATGTTGCCTTAAATGGAGCTGCATTGTAACTGAAAAATTGATAGGTCTCTAAAGTTGTGATGGAACAAACTCCGGGTCCGGCCTTTTTTGTGGATTTCGGCTGCGGGCTGGAATTGAAAAGTGCTCTCGCCCGAATCCGGAGTATTATATGTTAGATTTTTTCAAACAGTTCATGCTTTTTTTTAAAAAATTTATCCTGTTTTATGACTTTAACATGTGTATATTCTACTTCTAGCCCTCTACTAGGTTGTATATTTTATTTTTCTTAGTCCAATCACTAATCAAAAGTCATTATTTTTCTTAATCCATTTCTTAGTTCTATTTTGCTTTGTTCAATCATCATTCAGAAGTCAACTATAATGATTGAGCGGAAATCTCCGGCCGGAGTTGAAATTCTGTAGCCGGAACTTCCGACCTTCAGCTAAAATTTTGCCTTCAGTGCATCACTACGCTAAAGTAATAAATACGATAGCGATTGTGACAAGGCAACACTGTAAACAGACTACGCAATAATAAAACACCGCACTTGTAACATAAAATTTATACACATGAAAAAACCACTGTTATGAAAACATAACGCATAACAGTAGAATGCAAAATAGGATCAAAAAAATCTTGACAGTGAAGTTCTTTTTCTGCCTATAAAAAAACTTTTCACAGTGCTTATTGATAAACTTTTAATGAGGTGGATGAAAAAGTTGATATTATTTAGAAATTTTCTCAATAGATAAAATAAAATTAATCCACTTAATTAACTTTAAAATATAACAATGGAACACAAATATCAAGTTGATTTGTTATAAACTTGGATAGTTTGTTTAAAAATCCAGATACTTTTTCTGATGCTTTCAACGCAATGCATTGCAAGGTTTTGTCGTTTAGTGTCATTTGTCAAAACGTTTTCTAATAGCATTACATCTTCTCCCGCAATGCTATATATCAGTTTGATGGTTAGAATCAGCTTTTGAAAGCTCTTGTACCTTTCAAACTAGAATTACTATTCATTTACATGGTGTAAAAACTGCAAATCAGTTTGAAGCAGAGTTCTGCCTGTATTTAAGTATGTGCGCATCGGCGCTATAACCCCTCCAAAACTATTGAGCCTCCAGACATCAAAGTTGGCACAATTGATCACTTTCATGGGATGAGCGTCATGAGGAAATTTGTGACGCCATGATGATGTCATGATTAAAAAATATTTTTAATTTGTATTTTTGAGCTGACGAGAAAGTTTTTCCTCAAACGAAAGCCCCCGACTGACCAATTTGAAAAAATTTTATTCTTTTATTGTGTGACCTGACATTACATTTCATGCTGATTACATTATTTGTTCTCTGTATTTTATCAAAGCCTACTGACTATAGAAGCACGATTAAACGCTTTTTAGAGAGATGTTAATGAGGCGCTTTGGATAAGAATATTCAACAACAATTTTTTCTGAATTGACCATGCAACAAGCCATTACTTTTTAAGCATTCTAAGCATGATTTTTCTTTTTTTTTCTTGCTTCAAACTCCTTCATGATGCCATGGTGCCATCAGGTATCATTACAGTAAAAAAAGTGAAATTAGCAGCAGGCGGTAGCTGCGTATAAAGCTTTTATTTACCGTTATTTTGCAATCAATCTATTCACATGCTACCTGTTGAAAAAGAGTGATACATTACAGTTTAACATAACGATAGGTCAAAACACCTGTTTTTTTAGTAATGCAGTGACAAATTAGAACGCTTTTGTACAGACGTGTCACAAGTCAAGTCAAATGCTGTACAACACGTTTTGTACAGACTTCGTGCAGACGTGTCACTTCATCAATTGCAACCTCCAAAACATAACCTTATTTGTCACAAGCCGGCTCTGCCGGCGTCACCCGCAGAGCCCTCATCAGTAACGTCGGGGTTTGAAATATCGGTTCAGCTGGCCAAGCCTGTTTCACTCATCGTGCACTTGTGTGAACAGAAACGATAAAATTGTGTTTTTTATGCACATCCATAATTTTTGTACTTGTAGTGGTCATCATTTTATTCTTCCAATCAAGACCAAAAACGCTCAAAAAGAAAGAATCTTGCCACAAAATACCATTAATACCTGTAAAAAGTGTAAGGGCGAGGGGCTCAAACACAGTCAAAAATGATGGTGTCGGCCAAATATTGGTTGTTTTCACAATTACAGAAATAAACTATTTAGTAGTAAGCCTATTTTGCGATATGGTGCGAAACCGTTTGTATTTATATTTGTGGTATTCTGTTTTTTGGGTGCACTGTTTGCCACGTATCCGGCGTAGCGACAAAAGCAGCTGTGCCTTCCCCAAACACATTCAATATATTACATTAAGCGCCCATCAGGCCAAGTTATTTTTAAATAAAGTATTCCCTCTAAATTCAATTTTTACAAATTGTTAGGTGTATGGATTTATTCTGATTTTTTTCCTAAACTTGGGATTTTATTACATTGCTTTTTATGCTGTGTCCATAAAGTCGCGCACCAAGATAAATATCAATTCATGTACCATTGACGTACGTCGGCGTCATAGTTGTATCGAACAGAATACTTTGGGTGGATTACTTGTTAATTGAGGTAGCGTTCGTGAACCGAAAATGTCTGTGGCAATTGAAGAACGCATCGAAATTATTTTACTTTGTGGGCAGATTGGTGCCACTAATCGATCTGTTGCGGAATCCTTCAACTCAAGCCACGAGGGAATGAACATAAGCCATACGACAGTCGGTCGCTTATTCACAAAGTTCAAAGAAACAGGCAGTGTTCACGACAAGGAGACAAGTGGTCGCCCTACAATAGCTGATAAAACTCGTGCAGTCATTGTTGATAAAGTCATGCAAAGTCCAAAGAAGGCAGTTCGTCGATTCTCTCAAGATATTGATATTTGCGAAGCAGAATTCGTGATGCCTGCCAGAAAGCCTTCTGCAGAGGAATACTCGTCTCTTTCCTCTGCTGCTGCTCTCTTTACTTCTCTGGCACTAAATGCGGCCAAATCTTCTATTCCTTTCGGCCGCATCAAACGCCATCTTAAAGCCTGGTGATCTGCTGAGGTGGAAGATGCGGTTAGCGAAAGACGCAAGGCTTTCGCTGCCGCTCACAGTAGCGATGAAGATCGCCAGGCTTACATCTCTGCTTCTCGACGCGCCTCGTCAGTCATTGCCAAGGCCAAGACTGAGACATGGCAGACGACTTGCTTTTCTCTTTCACATAAATCAAACTCAAAAACTTTACACTCTCTTTTTCGCTCCATCGCTGGCTCTCCTTCCTCGTCTTCCTCCTCTTCTAACTTCTCCAACTACTCTTCTCCCAGGGAATCGACTTCAGTCTATGCCGCTTACCTGAGATCCCACTTTTCCGTGTCTCAGCCAAAGGCCCTGCGTAGCAGAGCCAGAGGCTACCTCTCTGAGCTCCATCGATCCACGTGACCTGAGGAGTCTCACTTGTTCTTCTGCTCTTCTTTCTCCCCCGCTGAATTTCATGCGGCTGCCTCCAACCTTTCTTCCTCCACTGTCACTGGCCCAGACAAAGCTGTCTATCCCATGCTAAAGCACCTTCCTCGCTCTGGCATGGATTTTCTTCTTTACATCTTCAATCTCTCCTGGTCTTCGCATTCCTTTCCTTCCATCTGGAAGACATCTTCTATTATTCCCATACACAAGATGGGAAAGCATCTCGACTCTCCTGCTTCCTTCCGGCCTATCTCTCTCACCTCTTGCGTATCAAAGCTGTTTGAACGCATCATTCTATCCCGTCTACTTTTCTTTCTGGAACCTAATTCCATTCTTTCTCCCCGCCAGGTCGGTTTCCGCCCTGGACGGTCTACACTTGATCAAATTCTGTATCTTTCTCAATCCATTTCAGATGGGTTTAACAAACCCAGGCCGGGCTCTCGGACGATGCTCTCTAATGTTGATTTCTCTAAAGCTTTTGACTCTGTCTGGCATCCCGCTTTTTTCCACAAACTGATTTCGGCTGGCCTCCCTCCTTGCTTTGCTTATTGAACTCAATCTTTCCTTTCTGATAGGCACGCTTGCGTGGTCTTTCAAAATCATAAACGTCGTTCCTTTCGAGTCCGTCGAGGTGTTCCGCAAGGATCTGTTTTTGGCCATGTACTTTTCTCTCTATTCATCAATAATCTTTCGGATTCTCTATCTTCTTCCGTCAGCTGTTCTCCTTACGCTGACGATCTGGCCATTTGGTCCTCCTCCCCTTCGGTCCCTACTGCGGTGGAGGCCACACAAGGAGCTCTGTTTCGATTGGAGCGCTGGTCTGAGTACTGGTGTCTTCCTCTCAATCCGAGAAAATGTGAGACCTCCTTCTTCTCAGTGGATCCCCACCAAGCTAACCTCCAGCCCCACCTTCTCTTATTTGGCTCCCGCCTCCGTTTCAATCCAACTCCAACTTTTCTTGGGATCGCCTTCAACCGCACTTTTTCCTTTTCTAAACACGTATCTTTGCTGAAGGTCAAATTCTTCTCACGTCTCAAGGTCATACGCTGTATCTCTGCTCCCTCATGGGGCTCCTCTGAGGAGTCCCTCTCTGTTCTGTAAAAAACCTTTCTTCGGCGTCTTCTCACTTATGCTTCACCCGAGTGGTTTCCTTTTCTAAGCGTTACCAATCTTACCAAATTGGAACGCCTCCACCGAGCGGCTAGTCGCGCCATCACCGGCTGCGTCTCGTCCTTCGCTATCCCACTTCTTCTTTTCCAAGCTTCTTTACTTCCCCTACGTGTCACCCTGACTCATTTCACTCTTTCATCGTACGAGCGGGCTCTTCGTCTCCCAACCTCCTTTCCTATTTCAGGTTTGGCCAGACTAGGAGTGAAACCAAGACTTTGCAGATCGTCTTGAAGAACTTTTGCGTCTACTCACCCGCTCATGCTTCCTACTACTTATTCTAAGGAGGCTCTCTATGCTTGCCCTCCCTGTCCTCCTTGGAATCTGCCTTCCTTTTCCGTGGAGTTCACCCTTTCCTCCTCATGCTCCCGCTCTGATCCCCCTCATGATCTGGTACTCTGGACTGACGGCTCTGTTCCTTTTGGCAAAGGCAGCTCCGGCATACTTGCCAACTGCTCTCTCTGTGGCACTGAGACCACTCTTTTCTTTTCAGCAGACCCAGTATGCTCAAGTTTTTCCGCTGAAGCCTGCGCCATTCTGCGCGCTGTTTGCTGGTTTCGGCAGCACCAACAAGTCTGCCATTTCTCTTCTCCTATCATCTGACTCTCGTTCTGTTCTCGCCACCCTGTCCTTTCCTCCATTTATCCTCTCATCTCAAACTTTGTTGCAGATCTGGCAGGAACTGTCTTTTCTTTCCTTTTGTTCTATCAGACAACAATGGGTCCCCGGACACTCATTTCTACCGGGGAACGACACGGCTGATGAGCTGGCCAAACGGAGAGCGCTACTTGCGCCCTCCGCTATCCTTTGCAGTCTCTCTCTTCTTATCTCTCGTATCCACTCTCGTCTTATCTCGGACTGGAGGCGTACTGTCTCATCTAAATTCTTTGACACTCAGGTTCCCTCGATTTCCACCGAGGAACTTGTGCTCCCTCGTCATGCTCGCTGTGTTCTCTCTCGTCTACGCTACAACGGACACAGCCTTCTGTTAAGTTCTTATTTTACTAGGATTGGCAGAATCGAGAATCCTTTCTGCAGCGCCTGTGGACACTCGTCCCAGGACATCTCTCATCTCATTCTGCACTGTCCAGCTACGGACTTTTTGCGCCGCTCACTCCTTGGCGACTCTCTGTCTCTTTACGACCTCTGGTCCAGACCCTGGGGAGTTGCCTGGCTTCTGGGGCTCCATGGTCTTCCGCCATGCCCCCATCCCTCGAAAGGGGTCGGGTAAACAACAACAACAACAGAATTTTGGATGCCTGCCAGAAAATCAATGGTGATCGACAACTACTAAATCGTGTTTACGATAACTTTCAACATCGAATCAACTGTATGACTTCCTCAGGTGAAGATTTTGAACATCTGTAAGTTATCTGTCTTTTTTGTGGCGATTTTAATAAAACAACTTGCAAAATTAGTATATGGTTTTCGTAAACATTAATAGATTGCAGGTTTTACCTTGGTGCGCGAGTTTATGGCCACCCTGTAGTATAGATATAGATATCTTAACAGGCAGCTCATTAGCCAAATCAGAAATCCTTGCTTTATAGTTTATGTCGGCGTCGCCTGCAGGGCCTCCATCAGTAACGTTGGGATCGAAAATATCGGTTCAAACGGCCAAGCTTGTTTCACTCATTGGGCACTTGAGTAAACAGCGACCAAAAAATTATGATTTTCTGCACATAAGACATTCACGGCATGGTGCGTCCCTTTTCCAAATAGAATTTCTGATTTTAAGCTCCTAATTATGCTTTAGGTCTATATGCTCTGTTCGTTTCTTACGTAAACACGACCGAAGGGGGCTTTGCGTTTTCCTTAGTCTGGAAGTAAAAAACACATTTCTGATATTAAGATATTTTCAAGAAAAACAGCCAAAATGTCTTTTATGTGGTGGGATTTCACTGTTTTTCTTTTGATTTGCCCTTAAACTTTTTCAAGTCCTTGCTGGCTACGCATTATGTTGCATGTTTTTATCGCCCTGCTAGGCGTTCTCAGGAAAATTAAAAAAGTCTTTGCTTTGCCCCAAATTTTCAGATTTGACCCGGTAGACCTATAGAGCTATCTATTATCAAGCAAAATAAAAAATATGTTTCTCCTAGGCATGGTGTGATTTTATCCCGGCAGGTCATGCCATCACCTGCCCCGAGTTAAAACGTATCAATTAAGGCAGCTGCGCCGGCTTCAGTGTAGAAACTTCTGTGAGAGCAGCAACAAAAAGCTGTAGAAATATAGGCTATAGCTTTTGTACACGTAATGGTGATCATCTTGGTCTATGAATCAAAACAGGTAGTATTCAAAAAGAAAGAATATGTGACAAACAATCATTTATACTTTTTAAGGCTGTATGGAAAGTGAAACATAGTTAGAAATGATGGTAGCGTCCAAATGGTGGTAGTTTTGACAATCAATTGTAGTGATAAGCGTATTTGACAATTTGGTAGGTCCCCTTTTTTGCCCCTGATCCCGACCTCCATATTGTAAATAAGCATCAATGTTTCGTATCTATACAAAGAGTCTATCATTTATAAAAATCAGAAATCGGCTTTAGTGTTTGCCATGAAAATGATAGTGCATAATTAGACCGCCTGCTGCTGTTTTCACTACAAAGTGACAAGCATTATGATGTGCTTTGAGATTATGACGTAACGCTGCTTTGTAAAAAAGATCCAAGACGTAAGAAAACAGTAAGTTTAAAAAACACTTAAATAATCGCTTGTTGCACCTTGATACAACGTAAGATGTTGTGGAATTATTTTTAGCGAATATTAACGCTTGGCTAAAGGCAATCGATTAAAAACAGTATGGGCAGGTGTGCTTAGCCACCACATGCGTATCAAGTTTATCGCGTGCTGAACCAGTTAGTCTATACTAGGAGTGGGTATTTTACGGCCACGAGGGCCGGATCCAGCCCACCATAGTGTTTCATCTGCGCCTGTGTCTGTGCTGCCAAAACCACGAGTAAAGATATTTTCTTGGGCCCTTACCCTGTTTACATTGAATGCAGCCATGCTACCTATTAAGTGCTGCATGCTGAGTGAATGCAATGGTTACGTGCCAGCAGAACAAACCGCTCACAACGTGACGTGGAGCGTTTGGTCTTTGAGACATTAATCACAGCAATAATTATTTAGCGTATTTTCCTAGAGATCAAATAAAGCCCTATAGCTAGGGTCTTGAGAAAAGTTGGGGTATATCAAAAAATTAAGATTCTTATGCAAAATATTGCAAAAAAAAACGATACAAACGGGCAGCATTCTTGCTATTTTGATTGAAAATACTCAAATATACCTGCTACCAACAGGGCTCAACGTCTGAGACAACGTAGGGCCTCCTTGGCGTCCCTGGCTATATGTCTGTGCAGAAAATGAGGCACATTTTATAAGTGTTGGTGAAATCAAAAGAAAATAACACTCCTGCGTGAAATTGCATTGTATGAAGGAATATATTTTTGCTATTTTGACTGAAAATAGCCTGAGAACTCTACCGGGGTATGAGCTAAACATTTGGAACAAGCTATGTCTCTTGTAGCGCTTTTGGCTACGCTCATGCAGGAAGCAGTGGATGTAATGTACAGCCAATAACGTGAGTTACAGATGAAATTAGGCATTGGCTTAAAAATCAATCTCCTATTTCTGCATTTAAAACAGCTATAGCTATTAGGTTGTCCGGAAAAGAATGTCGTTTTTGGACGTAGGTCGTTAAAGATACAAAAACATTTACGTAATAAATATATATTTAATCAAAGTAAGCTCCATAAGATTGAATACATTTGTGCCAACGTGGGACAATGTCATCGATGCCTTTTTTATAAAAGTCGTCAGATCTTGAGTCAAGAAAGGTCTTTTAGCAAGTCGTCGCACTGTTGTCCCAGGGTCTGCTTCCACCACTGTTCTTAGTCTGACGTCGTCAAACTTACGTTTCCTCCCATGATATTGCTTGACCATACAACTTTCATCTCCATTTCGAAACCTTGCAAACCACCGCTGTACTGTACGAACTTCAGCTGACTTGTCTCCGAATGTTTCGTTGATGTTTCTTGCAGTTTCCGTTGCATTCGTTCCACGTTTAAACTCATAAAGATAAATTAAGCGAAGGTCCTTGTTAATCATGCTACTTATAAGGGTTGCAACAATTGCAAAATAATAACAGTTGAGATCTAAACAGCACGGTTTTTTTTATGTTTAACGAATGTACTGTTATAACAAGCATGATGTAGGTTACTACAACTTGGGTTTGTTGGTTGGTTCATTATATATGTGGTTATTTGCGAAATACGACATTCTTTTCCGGACAACCTAATATTTTAGCGCTTTCCTTGACGTTCATTTGACGTCATCTTACTCATTCGAAAGAAAGGCGAAGTCAGAATGGGAAAATGGGAGATATAGGCATCCTCCAATAATGCTTTTCGACTTTATTCCACTTTAAAGTACTTTTGGTTTCAGAACGAGAATTGGTTACGTCGACATCGCACAAACTTTTCTTTACCGTTTTATTCTCACTACTGCTATTCCGGATAAACCAATATTCTCATTATCAACATCACTGATGGGGCCAGGTGAGCAACGCCGGCAGGCTAGTCAATTATAAAGTTGAACTGCCGAAACAATACTGACCGCTTACCTGCCAAATTTGGTAGCCGAGCCTGCATTACTTGCTGAGTTGCTTGATCCACCTTACCTACGTTTCCATGAGCCAACTTACCTGCATACGCAGTATCCGGAAGCTGGAAGTAGAACTTTAGAAATGATTTTTACTCCATATAAAAACCGACCAACTTTAGGATTTCTTCATAGTCTTTTCGCAAGAGATGCAATGCTTGATATGATTTAATGCTTAAAAAGAGATTATCGTGCCTGCTCCATATCTTCTTTTGTGGCAGTCGAGGTTGATTTTTCAAGTGGGAACCAAGTTACTTTTGTTGACTTAGTTGAGCGCCAACTCCTTTTTAGTTGTTGAAACAATTGCATCCCTGGTCCAGTAGAAACCCTAAATATGCCTTTGACTACATGGAAGAGTATTATCTCAAGCATATAACGGCGACAAGCAATCCACAGAAGTGAGCGGCCAAGTAGAGCTTTCAGGAAAATACAGGCGTCTCAATATCTTCCAGTGCTGAAAGCAATAGTATCGAAAAGGACTGGTGAGCCGTTCCGAAAAAGAAAACGATTCAGCTCGGCAGCTTTCAAGCACTCAGGTACCAGCTCCAGCTACTGCTGCAGAGCTGTAAATTTGAAAAAGTGGGTTTGGTTTCTGTTCCAGTTTCATTTAGAATGTTTTGTAGCATTTGCCTCAGTTGAACCTAACAGTTCATTCTGCATTGTAAAGTTTAAAATTCAAAAACAATATAGTTGTGCAAGTTTTACCTAAGCAGAATAAAAAAGAACAGAACACTTTAGTTGACTTTTTGTTTTGCTTTTCTTTGTTACCGAGTGAGAAAAATAACGACCACACATCATCACAACAAAATCGTAAAGAAATAGTTCAAACAAGAACAAATATTTGTTTATGTTTAACTTTTAATATACTTGAGCTAAACTTGTTGCTGGTTTTATTGTATCCTAACCTGATGAAGAGCGATATTTAATCCTCGAAGTATCCGTGCTATGTGGTCTGAGAAACTGGCTCCACACGTACAGGCAAAGGAAATTCTTGTATTATAATCCAGCAATTTGTTTCAGTGGGACAATTGATAATTATTGGTTTTTACACCATGCTCACAAGTAGAAGTTCCAATCTGAAGTTACAAAATAAGTTTGCTTAAAAACTAAAGTCTTTTTTAAGGAAAACAACAAGTCACTGTCGAATTGTGATAACCAGCAACAAGTATTATGCGAAGCTTGTCACTGCAAAAGTTGCAAGTTGCAGGTCAAAGTTTGGGAAAACTAAATCGTATTAAATTTCATTTTTGTGATAAGTCATAAATTATTATAAATATCGGCCAATGTTAAGAATACCCAATACATCGGCATCGGTAACAACGACAAAAAAAACGACATCAATACATCACTATTTTGTTTGCAAATCGATTTAAATATTGTTTTATTATTTGAGTCTTCATCTGGACTTTGCCTCCAAATAGTGGACTTAGTGGTGTTGGTATTTTTCTTATTACTATTACTCACAAAAGCTTTCGGTCTTGTTAGTTGCTTTAGTCTTATTCGGGCACTGCAACATCTAGAATGCCATGAAACTTTAATAGCTATTATTACTGCTATTCATTAAGACATGAAGGCCACTGTCAGTTTAATGGATATATGTACCAACCTTTTCCGATAATTCGCGGTATCAAACGTCATTGCCTCCTGGCTCCAAACTTATTTGGAATTTTCTTCTCCTCGTTGCTCTGTTACGCATTCTTAAATGGAGACAGTATTCTTCTGCACACTCGCAACCATGGGAAACTTTGAAATCTCTCTCGTTGGCACGCCAAAACAAAGATCAGGCGGGTATTTGTAAGGAAGCTCTGTCAATTTTTTCCCACTTTCAAAGTAAACTTTCGGACCTATACCGTGGCGTTTTGTTCTGGCTTGACAATTTTGGTATGAAGATCAGCCTCCGCAAAACATTAGCCTCCTAGCTTGGTCCATGTGCTTCACCAAACATTTTTATAAATAACACTAAGTTGAATACTGTTGATGAATTTGTAAATTGAGTAGTTCTGTCAACTCTTACAATAGTCTGGACGATGAAACAAGCTAATATCACCAAATTGGAACGCCTTCACCGAGCGGCCAGTCGCGCCATCACCGGCTGCCTCTCGTCGTCCCCTATCCCTCTACTACTCACCGAGGCTTCTCTACCTCCCCTACGAGTCACTCTGACTCACTTCACTCTTTTTTCTCATGAGCGGGCTCTTCGTCTCCCAACCTCCTTTCCCATCTCAGGTTTGGCCAGACTAGGAGTGAAATCAAGACTCTGCAGATAGTCCTGGAGAGCTTTTGCGTCCACTCACCCGCTCATGCTTCCTTCTACTTGTTCTAGGGAGGCTCTTGTTGCTTGCCCTCCCTGTCCTCCTTGGAATCTTCCCTCGTTCACGGTGGAGTCCACCCTTTCCACTCCATGCTCTCGCTCTGATCCCCCTCACTCTCGCCAAGGTGCGGCTCTCGCCCACCTTGACTCTCTTCCTCCTCATGATTTGGTACTCTGGACAGACGGGTCTGTTCCTTTTCCTTTTGGTAAGAGTGGCTGCGGCGTTCTTGCCAACTGCTCTCTATGTGGCACTGAGGCCACTCTTTCCTTTTCGGCAGGCCCAGTTTGTTCCAGTTTTTCCGCTGAAGCCTGCGCCATTCTGCACGCTCTTTGCTGGTCTCGGCAACACCATAAAGTCTGCCATTTTTCTTCTCTTCTTCTTCTGTCTGACTCTCGTTCTGTCCTCGCCACCCTGTCCTCTCCTCCACCTTTTCTGTTATCTCAAACTCTGTGGCAGATCTGGCAGGAACTGTCCTTCTTCTCCTCCTGTTCTATCAGGCTACAATGGGTCCCCGGACACTCGTTTCTCCCGGGGAACGACACAGCTGATGAGCTTGCCAGACGGGGAGCGCTGCTTGCGCCCTCCGCTATCCCTTGTAGTCTCTCTCCTCTTATCTCTCGTATCCACTCTCGTCTTATCTCGGACTGGAGGCGTACTGTCTCTTCAAAGTATTTTGACACACAGGTTCCCTCAATTTCCACTGAGGAACTTGTGCTCCCTCGTCATGCTCGCTGTGTTCTCTCTCGTCTTCGCTGCAATGGACACAGCCTTCTTTTAGGTTCTTATCTCTCCAGGATTGGCAGAATCGAGAATCTTTCTTGCAGCGCCTGTGGACACTCGTCCCAGGACATCTCTCATCTCATTCTGCACTGTCCAGCTACGGACTCTTTGCGCCGCTCACTCTTTGGCGACTCTCTGTCTCTTTATGACCTCTGGTCCAGACCCTGGGGAGTTTCCCGGCTTCTGGGGCTCCATGGTCTTCCGCCATGCCCCCATCCCTCGGAAGGGGTCGGGTAAACAACAACAACAACAACAACATGAAACAAGCTCTCGCAATCATAAGGCTTGAATCACCATATCACGGTTGCGAACTCAAGTGTGGGAGAACCAACATCTATCTATGAGCTAAAAACAAGTTTAGCTCAAAAAATCATTATATTATGATCTCTGGAAACGAAACACGGTATTAATCGTACCAGACAGTGTCATGACATCATATTAATACATTTTGAAAAGCAATAGTCGTTTGTTTGAAATGTTTCATTAACTACCATCCATTTCGTACGGAACAGGTCCGACGTTACGAAATATGCTCGTGAAATCGGTTTTAAGATTTAGTGATTATGACCCTGTTTTAGTTGAATTTACGAAATGCTCCAGACCAAACTGCTCAACATATAAATATTCCTCTACAGCTACCAATTTGAATTCATCTATTAATCAACAGTGCCTTAAGATTTTGAAACACATCAATTGTAATTGTGTTTCATTCATTCATGCGTATGAGCTCATGTTCTGTTTGCATCTCTTTCGTCAGACTACTTGGGCCCACCACGTGTTTGCTACCTAAAGATGGAGACATCCCGCTAAGTGCCTTGCCCAAGGACACAACAAGCAACCTTGCCGTTTTGTCTACACACTGTCCCTTTTGTGCTGGGCGCCAAGCAGGTAAGCTGTGAATGTTATATTTTAAAGTCTTTTGATATGTGAACCCAAGGTCTACCGACTACGAAGCAGACGCTCTTACCACTACACCATCGCACCGGTTGTAATTGTGTTAATGTTATATATTTGATTTCTTGTAAGCAAGGCAAGCAACAATATGTCTGTGAAACAAGTCATTAGTTAAAATATCGTTTCAGTGAACGCTTGCGTAGCACCAAAAAAAGGAGATGACAATTCCATAGCCAACCACTTTAATTCAGAAGGAAACTGCTTGGATGATATTCTAGTTACTGGCATTGATCTTCTTTCTAAATCGAACAATTACGGAAAAAACAAAGAACAATTTTAGATTGATAAATTGCATACTCTTCAGTGGCTCGGAATAAACATCAAGGAATAATAGTGTTTAGACTAGAACGCACTATACCGGTAGTCATTTCTTCATATTGTTTGTTCAGACTTTCATGAGTGCCTTATTCTCCCTCTAATTTTAATCTCATTTTAGCCTTATAGTTTTATCAACTTTTATTCAATACCTGATATTGACTAGCACAGCAAGCTAAGAAATATTTTTTGTATTGTTTTGTCATATTAGAGCAGTAATCTTTCATTTTTGTTATTGTTTTAGTTTCTAATAGTCATCCTAGCAGTATGATTTTAAATTTAGCAGTTTAATTTTAAAGGTTTACAGCAGGAGTGCCCAACCTTTACTGACATGGGATGTACCTTTACATTTTCCAGTCTCTGGATATCTACCAATCTGGCAAAGCTTTGAAACAAAACAAACCGAGCCTATGCTAGTGGATCTATCGCTATATCTCAGTTGCACATACTACACTTGCATGATGCAGCGAATAAAAAGCATAATGCATAATGCAGTAAACCAAAAACATATCTTAATAACATTTATTTCATGGAAATACAGTCATTTTTAACATTAGTGAGACACCTGACTCTGGGAGGATGTAACAAGTTCCCCGAGCCAAGGCAGTAGCTGGTGGTTGCAATCTCAAGCAAGCCAGAAGATGTAAATCTGTCATAACGAATTTGTATCTGGATATTTATTATCTTCATTTGAGAAAATAAAAATTCACACAGGTTGGTTGATCCAAAGCAGACCAATATATAAAAAGCACATCTTTTTATATTGAGATGCTTCTCTTCTACCAGCAGTTCCCAGATCTTCCCTGCTTTAGTGAATGCCCTGGATTTTATCTCTGTGCTATTTTGAAGGAAGAATATCATATTTTGCACTGCAGTTGTATTCAGCTGAAAGAGAGCTCCATCTTTGAAGACAACATCCTCCACATCAATATCTGGCGCAAATGGGAAAGGTATGTAGGTGGCAATTGGCTCAACTGATGCAAAGCAAACAAAACGCTTGTCAAACTCTGATGACAGGCTTTGCACCTGCTTAATGTAACGTGCACTATTGAATTGTGCAGTGGTCAGTCCCGTAGCACTCCAACTTCGGGCCCCCCCAAAGTAAGCGCAAGAGCCCCTGCGCACAGGTCATATCACTTTAGAGGTGTAAAATTGAAAAGCTGCATTAAGAAAATACACCACAATTTGTACATAAGTAAACAGGCTAATGTCAGAATAAAGCATGCCGATACCGAAGGTGCAAGTCATAAAAAATTCGGCACCGATGCCAGAGTTCAGTAGGACATTTATGCAGACACTGCGAAACGAAAGCAATGACACTGAAAAACATGAAAAAGTTATAAAAACACAGTATCATTTAAATAGTCTGGAGCGAACCTTTTTGTTCGCAAATGCTGTTATGACATTGTCATAATCAAGAGATCGGGCGCAGTCATTTTCGATTGACAACATGGCTAATGAAGATAGCCTACTGTCTGTCATAGACGTTCTATTAAAAGTTTTGATCAGTTTCAATTTGCTGAAGCTTCTTTCAGCGCTGGCAACAGTCACGGGGCAAGTTAGTAAGATTCGAAGTGCGATGTACACATTCGGATACAATTCAAATAAATGAGTCTTTAGAAGATAGTTCAGAAAGTCTTGAGCCGTATTGAGATTGCGTTTTGTTTGTAAAATTAAAACAAACCGCTGTAGCTCAGCGCTCATTTCATCAGAATCAATGTCACCGAACTTTTTTTGGAACTCTTTACAGCAAGTAAGAAGAGCATTTTCTTGTTGCACAAGCAAAAGTTTGTCTCGTGTGTACAAAAACGAAAAGGCGGAAGAAACCTCACGTAACAAATTAAAGCGCTCCTTTATTGACACAATAGCCTGGTCTACTAATGGATAGAAAAAGTTGCTTTTAAATTTCAGTTCAGGAGTAGCTCGTTGTTCCTCTTCACCTTGGTAATCAAACAATCTTCTTTTCTTTCCACTTCTTGACGGAGGAAAAGAAGGATCAATATCCAATTCCTGTGCTATTTCAACAGCAGGCGTTGCGGCACTGTCATAACCCGTTGTGCGATAGTTTTGCAAAAACTTTTCAGTTGCCTGGATTTCCGTTTCCATTGTATGAAGGGAGACTCCATACGATTGAAGAATCTTGCTTGCTTTATTGACTTGGAATAGGATATCATACCAAATAAACACCGACAAAAGAAAACTCCATTTTGATAAATGAGCTATCAGCAATTTTGTTTCTGAGGCAGCTCTTCCATCTTTTCTTTCTATGGAAATGGTTTCCAAGTCTTTCAGTGCCAGCAACACCTCTTTTAAATTGTATCGAAGAGGTTTGATGCATTTAATTCTGCTTTCCCAACGAGTATCAGATTGTGACTTTATGGACAGCTCCACATGTTTCTTCAAAATTTCCCAACGCTGAGCAGAGGAAGAAAACAGCACATACAACCTTGTAAGTACTCCAAAAAATGTCAATGCTTCCGTCGATGAATTAGCACTGTCAACAACAATTAAGTTAAGGGTATGGTTTGCACAGGGCACGTAAACAGCTTTGGGATTGATGTCTAGCATTCTTGCTTGGACCCCAGAATGTTTTCCTTTCACGTTAGCACCATTATCATATGACTGACCTCGACAATCAGACAATTCGAGTTGCAGTTCGGTCGCTTTTTCTAAGAAAGCGTCCAACAAGCCTTTCCCAGTACTGTCACTTATTCTCAAGTAGCCAAAAAATGTTTCTTTAACAACAGCAGCTTCTTCATTACATAGTACATAACGGAGAATGACAGACATTTGTTCATGATGTGACATATCTGGAGTGCAGTCCAAAATTATAGAAAAATATTTTGCCAATTTCAATTGCTGTAAATTTTCTTTTTCAACTTCTGTCGCTAGCAATTCAATTAGTTCATTTTGTATGGTAGGACTCAAATAGTGATCTTTAGTGTTTTTATTCTTGATTCTGTCTTGAAGCTCTTTTAGGATCGGATCTCTTCTTGCCAAAAGCTCAAATATACCCAGAAAATTTCCATTGTGAGGAGATCCTAAGACTTCTTCAGATCCTCTAAAAGCAAGATTCCTTTCCGATAGAAACAAGGCAATGTCGATAAGTCTCTCTAAAACATTTCTCAAAAAACGTCTTTCATTGAAAAAAATATTCATCTCGCGTTTGTCGATAGTGGATGAATTTCTTATCCCTTCAGCTAGCAACATCCATTGACTGCAGCATTCTTGGTGGGAAATGCCGTTTTCATGGTCTTTCAGTTTTTTCAAAAAACCCTCCCATGTATTTATACCACTACAAAAGGGGCTTAGTGTTTTTCCAAATAGCTTACAACAAAAGCAAAAAACTTGATCTGATTCCCCAGAATAAACTAGCCACGACCGTGAAACACTTTCACCATTAGGTAACACACGTTTATAATGGTTGGAGGAAAAACGTCGCCTTGGAGTTGTGTTATTATATGGAAAATTCATTATTAGTTGATGTGGTCCACGCTTTACTATATCACATCGTTGAGCATCAGAAATACTTTCAGGCCATTTACATGGGTCATCAGGGATAGGGGTAAATTGAGATTCAGTTATTTTTGATATTGAAGGTTGCGTATTGGCAGGTAAATTACAACTTACATTTTCTGGAAATTCACAATCACTTTGATGCTGATCGTCATAGTCTTCTTTTTCTTGTACACTATAGTTTTCTTCATCCCTCTCGGTACTAGTGCCAGGTCTACTCTGCTCAGTAATCTTGAAAAAATCTGTCATCTTGGGCAATTTCGCTACAGCATCTCGAGCAGTGGCTGCTTCTTTTCTCTTTTGAGCACCACTTTTTGAACGTTTCATTCTATACAATGTCAATAAAATACTTTATCTGCACTCTGCAGTGTATATATATTGTCCCGGTATTTATAGCCAAACAGAATTCCAGACCATTCTATGATTGTTGCGTAACAACGGCATTGTTACGTCAATCGAATATTCAAGATTCTATCAGAAAATCAATCGAAATATTCTAGATTCTGCGAGATAAAATGACGTTGCATTCACTTATGATGTCACAAGCCAATTTCTTCCTACAGTTTAAATCGGTTGTAAACAAGTCTGCTGAACTGAAAATAGTCACGTAGCCAAAAAGCAATTTCAGACTAACTTGGGCCCCCAAAGTTGGCGTGGCCCCCCCCCCAATTGGGGGGTTTGGGGGCGGCTGCTACGTCTCTGGCAGTGGTTTTGCTCCAAAGCACAAGTTCTGAATTCATGTGCTAAAAGTAGCGCAGATCATGGCGTTGCAGCTTGGTTGAGAGTAGCTGTAGCTTGCGTTTAACTGCGTTTACAGAACTGATCATGTTAACTATATTTTTCTCTTTTCCCTGCAGCTCTAAATTTAGTTCATTTAGTTGTGCAGTATGATCAGTGAGAAAAGCCAAATTTAGGAGCCACTGGTCATCCTCAAGCTGTGCATATTCTGCGTCTTTAAACTGCTAGAGAAACTTTTTTATTTCAGGCAACAGCTCCCTAAATCTTTCCAAAAATCTTCCTCTGCTCAACCACCTCACATCTGTATGGAGCAGCAGGTCTATGTGTTCTGCCTCAGCCTCTTCCAAGTGAGCGCGGAAAAGTCGTCTCTGCAGGCTCTTTGCAAGAATTGAGCAAACAATTTTCATGGCAATATCCATCACCTCTTTCATATCTGGTACTTTCTCTCATAAAGTCTATTGATGGATGATGCAGTGATAATGAATAAAGGTTGGAAAAGAGTCATTCTGTTTGCATAGAGCAATAAGCCCATTAGTACTGCCCACCATAGCGGGTGCCCCATCAGTTGTAATGGAAATAAGCTTGACGAGTGGCAGCTTGGTCTTGCAAGCAAAATTCATGAATGCTTGGAATATGTCTTTACCCCGTGTACGTCCTTTAAGATACAACATGCAAAGTAGCTTCTTTTTTGTAGTCATGTTCTCAAACACCATTCTCATCAAAATGCACAGTTGCACCATATCCAGAGTCTATTGACTCATCAAATTGAAGTGAAAAGTACTTGCAGCTACCAATATCTCTCTCCAACTGAGCTGCAAGGTTCTTCTCCACTCCTTCAAATCGCCCTTGTCACTGTATTTTTTGATAACTGAAGGTCTTTGATTGATGACATGATTTCATCCTTGCTTTTAAAATTCCCAAACAGTGAATCAGCAGCTTCTATAAACGCTTCCTTGACCATTTCTCCGTCTTACAATGATTTCTTATACTTGGCAAAAACGTGGCAAACTCGATATGATGCTGTCTTAGCTGCCTTACTTCTCGTATTTGGCTTGGTAAAAATAAACTGTTGTGTAGCTAGCTGTGATTTCAATTTCTTTAACTTTTTTTCTTAATTCACTTTGGACAGGAAAATCCTTCTTGTACCTTTTGTGGATGGTTGTGAAATGCCTTTCAAGGTTACCCTTTTTTTTGGAAGCGAGATGCTGGCATAGCAGATGAGGCACACACAACTAGAATTTAACATGACAAACAAATAAACTTCTTTCCATTCCTTGTGAAAGTGATAGGTTTTTCCTTCGCTTCGCATCTGTCCCAGCACTCATTTGTAAATTTAGGCTTATATTTTTATCTAAAACTAGAAAAAAAAGTTTCAAAAAAAATTTTTTAAGGTAAAATTTTGCAGATTTAAGTTGCATAATCAGAATCGTCAGTCATTCCATCAAGTATCAACTTCAAAAAAGAAATTAATTAAAGTAAGAAAACACCCACTGCGCTAGTAGAATGCTGCTACCAATAACGTTGCTAACAAGTGACACGGTTGTCAGATTGAAAAAATGTACACTAGGATTCATAAATAAGTTCTGTAAACCCCAACACATGCAGAAAATCACACGAGATCGACTGCCAGGCATTTGAAAATCGACCGGTAGATCGCGATCGACTGGTTGGGCACCCCTATCAAATAAACCCTATCAAGGTAAAGTTGGCACTGTCTGGATTCAATGACAAGCTTACACTATATCAGCGAAATTTAGCTAGACGACATTTTTTTCGGTTCGCAAGCTTGCAACAGCTTGATTCGCGCTGTGGTAGTGCTATAAACAATGCTGACATAGACGCATACAGTAAACATTTTCAGGAATTAAAGACAGACATGGAAGTGCGATTCCAGGATGTATTTCAATTGGAATTCCCTGATTAGATAATCAACCCATTTTGTGATATTATTTCTGAAAATGGAATTCTGGAATAGGAACTCATAACATTGAAAAGTGACTTTGAACTAAAACCAAATTTCAAGGTTTCTTACAGATCGTTTTGGCTGCAAAAGGAAATTAAAGAAAGGTACCCTCATATGTAGGATCGGGTCAAACTTTTTCTGATTGTCTTTCCCAGCTCTTACTAGATAGAGCGTGCATTTAGTCCGGTGATAACGCTTCTGTACAGCAAGAAAAATTGTCTTGAAATAGTCAACAGTGGAGACATGAGACTGTTCCTTACTAAGTTGAAACCTGATATTGACAAATTGATGACAAAACACCAGCCTCGTCCATCCCATTAAAAGCTGCTGAGTTTGATATTACGTTGTAGAGATGAATGTCGAATAAATGTGTTTTTACTTTTGGTCGAAGGGGGCGTTCGAAAGTTGGTAGGTGGTTCAGGGGGACATGAATTGAAAAAAGTTTGAGAAACACTGCTGTAGGCGAATTAGTATGAACAAACGTCTCTGACTGCGTGCATGTTCCTTGGCCCTGGCATAAACGCCGCCATGCAAGGAGCAAACTAATTCGAAATGAAGCACTCACAGTTGAGTTATAGCAGTAGCGAGGGCCCCCATTAATCATGTCGAGCTTGAGAACATCAATTCAGCTGGCTGGATCGCTAGCCTCGCCCAATCCCAAAGAAATTGCTTCCACATTTAGATCATATGTAGCTCGACACTTACATTTTGTTGCAAACGATAAGAAAGGACCATCTTTACTCTCTCGTACTTTTCTTGGGTGATCACCAAGTGCTTTGCTTGGAGTAGGCTACATATTAAAATTTGTAGACTTTCATTTTTCGATGAATCTTTTTAAATGTTTTGATGGATAATGCCGAAGATCCATGTTTTCATGAAAGAAGAGTAAAGATTTACCAAAGGACTTAGTTTTTCTAGAAATTGGAATTTTGTAAAATGCAGGCAACAAAATTTTGCGTTTGTTTTTAACCAATAGACTACATTTCATAAACATTTGGAGACTTCAGTTGTTGATGGATCTATTTGAAAACGTCGACAGATAATGCAAAAGAATCACGCTTGTGAGGAAATGTAGCCAAAATATACCAAACAACTAACTTTGGTTTAACAATTGCAAGTTTGTTAAGTCAAGTAGGATAATTGTTCAACTAAAATTGAAACATGGTGTATTGCAACCAGTTTCTGATCAGCCATTATAAACTAATCCTTAGCCTCAAGTAATTGGAGTCATATATTGCTGAAAGGAAATCCCCTAAGCTTTCAAAGGACAGTAATAGTTAGTACTTTACAATAACGCTATTCTATTAAAATTACCTGTTTTTACTGAGCTTTCCACTGTTTGGGAGGGGTAAAAGTTACACCACAGGTCGTAAAGTTACGTTTTTTAGTATAACTACAAATATTGATTGTCTATATTATACAGTACACTAACGGAATCGCATTAAAATAACCGTTAATTTGTTGAACAAAGTTTGAAAATCGGTTAAGAAATGAAATCACAAATCAGTTTTTTAGTAAACTGATTTTGCAAAAAGGTTGCAATTTTTAAAAACATCTTTATATTATGATCGGCGGTAGCCAAAAAATTGTGTTAATCGTACGTTACATGTTATGACATCATAAAGCCAGTTTTAAGCGCGCAAGCGAAATAGAAAGAAAAAATGCTTAGATGTTTTTAAAAATTGCAACCTTTTTGCTTATGGAAAAAGAGAGTAAGAAACCAGAATTTTGCTATGATTTTAATGTTGGACAGTAAAATTGGTGATCAGGAAACTAACAAATGGCTGACTGTTTTAATTGATGACACATTAGCAATCTCGAGAAAAAAATGGAAGATTACTTTCTAACATCTGAACCTTCTTTAGCATGGATTCAGCAGCCTTTTATTGCTGAGATGAACGACAATGAGCAGCTCAATCTTAATGAGCAACATCTGGAATTGCAGAGTTTCCAAGCTGCAAAGACCAAGTTGAGCTCCACCTCACTGATAGAACTTTGGTGCAGTGTGTTGCAAGAATATTCTGAATTGGCAAAGAAAGCTCTGGAAGCATTAATTCCATTTCCAACGACATACCTCTGTGAAGCTGCCATGTCTGCTCTAGTTTATATCAAAACTATGTACCGTAATCGCTTTAGAGTTATAAATAACATGAGAATTGCTTTCAGCAATATCAATCCCTGTATTGATGAGCTTGTTTCGAAGAAACAAGAACAGAAGTCACACTGACTATCATTTATGCTGTGTTTTGCAGAGTAAATTGTGATATTCCACTAACTACTTGTGTTATGCTTTCATAAAGAGAGTTTTTTAATTAATTAAAGATCCAGTAGTAAACAACTCATCCGCCTTATCACAATAGTGTTTGTTCTTTCAACATACACCTCTTTTGCAGGTAGCGCAGACAAAGGGTCCCCAAGCCAACGTCTTTAGAAATAGGGGTCCCAGGGGTTGGAAAGGTTAAGAACCACTGGTGCAAACTATGCTTTATTAAAAGCTTCTAGCTTCTTGTCGGTCACCAACTGCACCGAAGAGATCTGATTGGTCGAAACAATGTCATTGTCTGCAGTTTGCTAAGAATAATCACTATTCTCAAACTAAGGCGTTAGATCTCACTAATCCTTAAAACTCTAACTCCTGCCACACCGGAAAAACGGTAACACAACAAAACGCTGACTTTCACAGCATAAATTACGAATTTACCTATTTTTATGAAACGGGCAAAATTTACCAGAAAAATATAGCAACTTCTAGAACTAGAATCTAGAAGACACTATATTTTCTTAATAAATTATTTTACGACAATACAAGCCAGCCAGACAGTTACTGTTACGACACAAAGCACCAAGTTAAAACGTTGTAAATGTGATACTACTAATACCGTAGTTGCTAGCCAACCTGTTTGAGGTACATTATTTGCGTTGAAAATGGCACTAGTTGAGGGCCAAAACGTTCGCAGTATGTTTTTAGCAAGTTGCTTGGCTGTTATTTTTGAATTAATGATACTATTAAGTTACAGGAATATGGTGGAAAATTGTAGAATTATCTCGAAACCATCACGTGTGACAATATCAAAAAGCAAAACTTACTAACAATTACAAAGTAAAATAAAGCGGATAAATATGTTGCTATATGACCATTGTAGCTTAAACTTATTTTACTAAACAGATTTGAGTGGGGATAGGGTACCGATTACGTCATGACTACGATCAGATTTAAAATAAATATGTCACAATCGAAACTTTAAATATATTAAGAAACACTTCAAATAAATTATATCTACATCTATAATATAAAGCGCAGTTCTGTCTGTTTGTCTGTGTGTCTGTCTTAACTCCTATGAAACTATTTGAGGTACAAGCATCAAACTTGGCACGATTGATCATCACCCCGTGGTGAGTGCCATAAGAGTGCTCGTGACGTCATAATCAAAAATATTTTTTTAGAATTTGTATTATTTGACAGAGGACAATCGCTTTTTGCTTAAACGAAAATCAGCTTCGGACTTACCACATTACGAAAACTTTCATTTGTTTGGGGTCTAAAATGACGTCAAAATCAACGATTTATAGAACAATCTGTTTTCCGTTCTTTCTCAAAAAGCACTGATTGCACAAACGCGATTAAACTTTCTTTCAAATAATATTAATAAGGTGCTTTCGATGAAAACAACTTTACAAAAAATAAGCCTATTTGACAATGCTACGATCAATTCTTTATTTAAGCACTTTAAGCCGTATAAGCATTTTTCTTCTCATTTTTGCTTGCACGCATAAAACTGGCTTTATGATGTCATAACATGTAACGTACGATTAACACAATTTTTTGGCTACCGCCGATCATAATATAAAGATGTTTTTAAAAATTGCAACCTTTTTGCAAAATCAGTTTACTAAAAAACTGATTTGTGATTTCATTTCTTAACCGATTTTCAAACTTTGTTCAACAAATTAACGGTTATTTTAATGCGATTCCGTTAGTGTACTGTATAATATAGACAATCAATATTTGTAGTTTTACTAAAAAACGTAACTTTACGACCTGTGGTGTAACTTTTACCCCTCCCAAACAGTGGAAAGCTCAGTAAAAACAGGTAATTTTAGTAGAATAGCGTTATTGTAAAGTACTAACTATTACTGTCCTTTGAAAGCTTAGGGAATTTCCTTTCAGCAATATATGACTCCAATTACTTGAGGCTAAGGATTAGTTTATAATGGCTGATCAGAAACTGGTTGCAATACACCATGTTTCAATTTTAGTTGAACAATTATCCTACTTGACTTAACAAACTTGCAATTGTTAAACCAAAGTTAGTTGTTTGGTATATTTTGGCTACATTTCCTCACAAGCGTGATTCTTTTGCATTATCTGTCGACGTTTTCAAATAGATCCATCAACAACTGAAGTCTCCAAATGTTTATGAAATGTAGTCTATTGGTTAAAAACAAACGCAAAATTTTGTTGCCTGCATTTTACAAAATTCCAATTTCTAGAAAAACTAAGTCCTTTGGTAAATCTTTACTCTTCTTTCATGAAAACATGGATCTTCGGCATTATCCATCAAAACATTTAAAAAGATTCATCGAAAAATGAAAGTCTACAAATTTTAATATGTAGCCTACTCCAAGCAAAGCACTTGGTGATTACTAGGGCCATTTTTTTTTATCCAAAAAATATATTTTTGACTTTATTTTAGCAAAATTTTGACTTTATTTTGACCTAACCGCTTTCGCCTATTATTTATGTCTTGTTGTACTTTTTTAATTAAAAATGTTTTATAATCCGCAATTTACATAAGTTTTTAAAGAAGAAGATAGCCTACTTCAAACATTTTCTCCAACACTCAGTCTTGAAGCTAATGCAGCAAAGCGACGCATGACGTCAAAACCTAGGATAACAAGCCATTTTGTGTACCGGTATCAATTAGTGTGTAATACAAAAAATGCGTTGTTATCGCAACTATACTGTACATTAACAGTCTGTCTATGATGTTTTTAACGAAAGCCACATAGTATAATTACCAGGACTTTTTATTGTAATACAGCATCATATATTTTTTACGTTTTTAACATCAAAATTTCTGTCTTTTCTCAGTAATTTACTGAGCATAGAAAACAACCTCTCAACAGCAGAAGAGGTTGGCTGGGCTTTTTGCAATAGTGCGTAGCTTGTTGGGTCAATTGTCAAGTTGGTACAGTTTATTATTGTTTCTAAATCAGAGTTGGATAGTCGTTTTTTAATGTAATTATTAATTGCGCACGGATCATCATCGAATTGCATATTCTTTAGCAGTCCGTATGCTTCGGTTATTGTGCAGGCACTTCCTTCTAAGAACTCTACGTTGGCTGCTAGAGTCCGGTATTGATTTATTTTAACCAAGTCCGGCACCAAATCTTCCACATTGATAGCGTCTTTTGCTCTTCTGACTAAGAGGCCTGCACTTGTCCAATTGTTGACAATGGTACAAACAGCTGGAAGGTTCTCACTGTAATATAAGGCAGCTCAAAGCCAAGTTGCCCATCTTGTAATTACAGGGTCAGGAGGAGATGGCAGACCAGCATCATGAAAATCTTTCTTGCGATCTTTGTTTTTGATTGTTGCTGCCTTGATCGTTGCTATTATTTCATCAATATTTTTTTAATGAGCACGCACACGCATAGCGCAGTTATGTAGTAAGTGCGCAACACAGGTGACATGCATCAAGGAAGGGTATAATTCCTTTAATGTCTTTCCAGCCAAAGACATGTACCAAGCAGCATCAGTCAAGAACAATGAAAAATTCTCGCGTTTTATTTCAAGTTGTCGCAATATGTCATCCACAGTGTGCAGAATAATACTGCTATTAACATTGCTACCGCTGTCAAGTGGATGGCAATCAACGAGGAATGTCTGATTTGGGGCATCTAAGCTGCCCACAAGCACACTAATATACTTTTGTTTAGCAATCTCTGCTTCATCCACAATCAAAAAAAATTTTTTTCTCACGAAGTAATTCTTGAATTTGTTCTTCTTTTTGAGATGCTAATTTAGTAACACATGCCCGGGCTGCAGTCTCCGAAGGCAATACTTTTTCCATTGTAGCAAACAGAGACTTTAAAGAAGGATGGTTCAGTTTATGAAGTGGGATATCTGCAGCTAAGAATGAAGAGACAACCTGTTCCTTGAAGTTTACTTGATCGAGTTGTAAAAGGTTTGCTTACTTTGGGATTTGCTCTTCGTCTCCGATTTTCTTTGGCGTTGCTTACTTTTTCGGTGGCTTTCCACAAAAAACTTTTTGTCGCATTTGACTAACACGTCGCAAAGGCTGCATCGCAAGTGTGTGTGTGTGTGTGTGTGTGTGTGTGTGTGTGTGTGTGTGTGTGTGTGTGTGTGTGTGTGTGTGTGTGTGTGTGTGTGTGTGTGTTTACCCCTCCTCTTCCTTGGGATGGAGGTACGGCATGAACGGCAATTCAGGTTCATGCCGTCAACCTAATTGATATTAGGCTAGGGCAAAGGTCGGCAACTTTTTACCGTCAAAGAGCCATTTGGACCCGTTTACCACAGCGAGGAGACCGATGATAGCCACAGTAATTCTACGGAGCATAGGTCATAGGCGTTCTCCAAAAAAAAAAAGGTCTTCACCTGTAGTTAGAGTCATTGATCTGAGTATCATTTCACACTCACTTGCTTCAAAGAACAGCAAAAGAGCCGCAGATGGGAGGCAAAAGAGCCACATGCGGCTCCGGAGCCGCGGGTTGCCTACCTCTGGGCTAGGGGAAGATGGCAGCCCATTTCGAACCAGTCTTGAGTGACTGGTAGCCCCACCACCAACAAGGCGGACTGCCACTGGTGGGTACCCAAGAGTCGTCTGACATGCTGGGTTAGCAACTTCACAATTATAATCCGGTGAAGTACGGGTGGGGCCACCTGTCTGCCACATAAAGGTGGAGGCGTCCCGTTAAGTGCCTTGCCCAAGGACACAACAAGCAAGCTTGCCGGCTTGTTCTCCACACTATCCCATTTTTATGCTGAGTGCCAAGCAGGGAAGCTGTGAATACCATTTTTTTAAGTCTTTTGGTATGACTCGACTTAGGGAATGAACCCCAGATCTACCGACTACAATGTGGACGCTCTAACCACTGCACCATCGCGCCGGTTACGCATAGCAAGTCATCGCAAGTCGCGGGCAGGAGTTGCCGAAAACTCATCCGGATATTCCTGGCAAATTTGCCTAACTTTCGCTGTAGAAGATTTGGCTTGTTTAAGCATTCTTTGCTTTGCAAGCTACGACTTAAAAAGACCACGTATAAAGAGCGCAAAGGTTTTATAGGAATAGATTAATTGTCTAACAATTATGTGTTTATGCATCAACAATGACGATTTGATGCATAATAAGTGCTATTTCCTTCTCAATTACCGCACGCATTTTTACCATTGCAACTATTTGAGAAGTTTAAAATCAAATAAAACTGCACATGAAATTTTAATAGCAGTTCAAAAATTCAAAAAAATATTTAAAAAAATATAAATTTGTTCGTTTTTGTAAGGAAATTTTTGATGAAAACAATTTTGACAAGTTTTGACTTTATGCAAAATTTTGACTTATAAAATCTACCAAAACAGACTCCTGAACACCTGAAACGAACGTTAGTACACGTTTGATCATGTAACAAGGTCCTGAAAAAATTTCGACTTTATTGACTTTAGCGGGCCCTAGTGATCACCCAAGAAAAGTACGAGAGAGTAAAGATGGTCCTTTCTTATTGTTTGCAACAAAATGTAAGTGTCGAGCTACATATGATCTAAATGTGGAAGCAATTTCTTTGGAATTGGGCGAGGCTAGCGATCCAGCCAGCTGGATTGATGTTCTTAAGCTCGACATGATTAATGGGGGCCCTCGCTACTGCTATAACTCAACTGTGAGTGCTTCATTTCGAATTAGTTTGCTCCTTGCATGGCGGCGTTTATGCCAGGGCCAAGGAACATGCACGCAGTCAGAGATGTTTGTTCATACTAATTCGCTTACAGTGACGAAAAAGTGGTAAGTAGCGATCCTAATAATAATGACTCAAAATGCATTGTGAGGTCATAATGTTAAATGGCATTGCAATGCTTGCCACTATTTATTGAAAACAGCAGTAGGCAGAAAAATCATCCACTATCATTTTGATAGCGAACATAAATAGTAAAGCTCATTACTGATATTTGCAATTTCAAGGACATCGGTATAAAACACTAATCTTTATTTTACAGTAGGAAGGTCTGGATTAGGGGAAAAGTTAAATGTAATAAAATCTCAAATTTAAGGAAAAATCAAAATTAAACAATAATAGCATCAGTCTGTAACACTGAATTAAGAGGGAATGTTTTTGTTTCAAAAGAGCATAATAGGTTGTATGATTTAAAGGAAAGGCATGGTCCCTTTTCATGCTAAGACCGAATTAAAGCAAAACAGCGCACGCAAAAATCTTAATGTCACAAATATTAATACGAAAGCGGGCCCACCAAATCGTCGAACATGCCTACCACCAAACAGCTCATTTTTTTATGAGTCAAAACGACCACCATTTGGGCAACATCAATTTTGACTGTGTTTCATCTCCCTCACCCCCCCCCCCCCCCCCTCACTCTTTTAAAAATTACGAATGGTAGTTTGTGTTATCGTCAGTGGCGGCTCGTGCCTATGGGCTGCAGAGCTGCAGCCCCCCACGCGTTTTTGTGATCTGTTTTTTTTAATTCTTTATAATGTTAATATTTTTTATAATGTCATAGTTCATACCTTATTTACCAATGCACCAGTTTATGTCGCTGAAAAGACAAATTTTTCTATATTGCTGGCACTAAACTAAGTGAATGCGCGACATAGGGATTCTATGTGACATCATAATGGTGCGTATGACGGGCTGCACCAGCAGCGCCCGAGACTGTAATTTTGTAAAGCGATTTACTTGCTTCATAAATGGTTTAAAGTTTTGGTTTCTGTGTAACATAGCAAAATTTTTTGCCCCGCAAGTATGTACTGTCAACATAATTAAGCCAAATTTTTTTGTATAACTGAATATCTCTAACTTTTGAACACCGCTCGTTAAGCTGCAGAAGATAGCAGCAGGAAGGGCAAAATCAGTAGGGCCCAGACGCATGACGTAGTGCGTTGCTTTCACGGTCGCTTGATTCTTGTTACTTTTCTTGCGACTTAACAATTCCCGCTAAGCTTGCTGATGTTGTGGCTCTAAAACAGAGCTAGTTGCCGTAATTGGTAAGATTGTTTGTAGGTAAGCAAATTCAAATGTTGCTATTCAGTTGTATAATTTAATGAATTAGGCAAATAAATTGGAAGTAAGAAAACTTATCTAAAGACGAGAAAGTTATTTAACTTATTTTTTCTAGTCTACCGGTCAAAAAAGTAAAATTTTCGCTTTGTCATTTAAATATCAGAATACCGCAACTGCGTGGGGGGAATATTGCTGCTGCACGCGACTAACCAAGGGTGGCTGAGCTCTTACGACTCCCCATAGATTGAACCTGCATAACCTATGAAAACGAGGGATAGGAGGGCGAGGCATCTGACCCTCGTTTTCGAGTGGGGCAAAAGCATTGATTTCGTCCAGCCGCCTAAATTTATTTCACGTATTTTACAAAAATTTCATTTAAACAGCTCACGCCCGACTGCCCGCTATATGACAGTCCCGGGCTATGTAGTTCCTGACGACTTAGTTTGGGGGCGTCGATGGTTTGATTCCACCAGCGCCGCGGCTCGCACTTTTAACGTTGGTCAATGCGTTGTTATGGTTTATGATACCTCCTCGTTCAACTCCGAAACCACAACTATTCATTGTTTAGTCACGCTTCGCGTCCACCTGCAATGCAGGGGGCAACGTTAATCTCTAATTCTAGGCGCACAACCTCCCTTCTAGGGGCGCTGCGTCGGGTGGGACTAGTCCTTGTTGATGAGGCCAAAAGGCCGAAACCTGAATCTAGGGATGGTTCCGCTTATTTCGCTATACTAACGTTGTTCGGATCGTGGCTCTTTGTATAACTAATTTTTGCCCGGAGGTATGTTGCGTCGCGTCTGGTTTCTGCGGGCTTCGAACTCGGGTCTTTCGAGCTGCTTTTCCGTGCATGCTGAGACATGCTATCGTGCTGAGGCATCACCTACTGCCATGAATGCCTTAAAAAGCCACATTTAGTATACAGGGTGGGCCGTAAATAACGCACCAAAGATTTAAAATAAATTGTGATGTGAAATAATGTAAATATCTTTTCTTTGGGTATCTGTTAAATTTAATTTCAATATCAGTTACTATAACTGTTAAATTTAATTTCAATCAAAGTTTTTTAGTTATGATTTGCCTTTTAAAAAAAATTTATATCATTTTTAGGGTATGCACTTAACAATTAAAGAACGAGTTGAATTAGTGTTAATGTCTGGTGCCGATGGCGTTTGTTATTATTATCTGAATTGTTTTATATGCTTTGGTGCGTTATTTATGGCCCAAAACGTTTGTTATTATTATCTGAATTGTTTTATATGCTTTGGTGCGTTATTTATGGCCCAAAACGTTTGTTATTATTATCTGAATTGTTTTATATGCTTTGGTGCGTTATTTATGGCCCACCCTGTATAATCATTGGAAGGTTTTTCTATGCCTAATTAGCTTTTGTGTCATCAATTTCATGTAAGGACACCAGTTTTAGTTCATACTTGTACGGTTAGCCGTAACGTCAAAGGAAATTCTGGTTCAAAAGTAAACGGTGCGTAAGTGTTGTGCTTTGTTTTGGATTGTTTGGGTTTGTTGCGCATACAGTCCAATGTTGGATATCGGGCAAGCCAGGAGCCACGTAAAATATCTTACACTTCTCCTGTAATCTGGAAAAACCTAGTAACTCAGTTTTTTGTGAAAAATGAGTTAGGTTCTAAATTGGATTTGCTAGGTTTTTCCACATCTGTTCATCTATTCAAAATGTGAAAAATGTCTTTCTATTGGTTAATTTCTATATGGAAAAACCTAGTAAGTCAAGCCAATTTTGTCTTGTTGTACATTTTGATCTGGAAAAATGCAGTAAGTGAAGTTGCTAGGTGTTTCCAGATTTTTTAAAATTTGTTTTGATAAATTTTTGGCTCTCGGTGAGTTTAGTGTGGTCTATTCGGTGACTATTTTTACTCCTTTTTAAAACTAAAATAAAATGATGATAATGCATCTTCATTACCCGTATTCGAGGGATGGTCCCGCCTATTTTGCTATACTAATGGTGTTTGTATCGTGACTCTTTGTAAAAACTAAAAAAATATAGCCTATACATATATTGCTGATGTCCGAGGATGCTGAAAGAAATTTTGCAGGTCGTCGAATTAACCAGTTATAAGTTCAAGTGCGATAAATTCTTACGGTTTGCACTTGTTTATGTGCTTTACTCTTCAGGCTAGTCCTTAGCTTGATAATATGTGCGAAATTTTGTATTTGTTCTATTTTCTTTGTAGATTACAAAATATTTTCACAAATTAGAATTACAACACTGCACACTAAATTAGCCTACCGCAATCCGTAATATTCAGCCAAAGCATGCACTGCCTGATTGAATACAATTATAGCCTACAACTAATACAGCGCAGAGTTTCCAAAAATTTGCACATTTATAGCTAAACAACGGCAAATAAACTGCCTACAAAGAGTGCAAAAAATTTTTAAATGACTTGCAGCCCCACCGACAAATTCAACCACGAGCCGCCACTGGTCATGTTGTTGTTGTTGTTGTTGTTGTTTACCCGACCTCTTCCGAGGGATGGGGGCATGGCGAAAGACCATGGAGCCCCAGAAGCCGGGCAACTCCCCAGGGTCTGGACCAGAGGTCTAAAGAGACAGAGAGTCGCCAAGGAGTGAGCGGCGCAAAAAGTCCGTAGCTGGACAGTGCAGAATGAGATGAGAGATGTCCTGGGACGAGTGTCCACAGGCGCTGCAGAAAGGATTCTCGATTCTGCCAATCCTAGTAAAATAAGAACTTAACAGAAGGCTGTGTCCATTGTAGCGTAGACGAGAGAGAACACAGCGAGCATGACGAGGGAGCACAAGTTCCTCGGTGGAAATCGAGGGAACCTGAGTGTCAAAGAATTTAGATGAGACAGTACGCCTCCAGTCCGAGATAAGACGAGAGTGGATACGAGAGATAAGAAGAGAGAGACTGCAAAGGACAGCGGAGGGCGCAAGTAGCGCTCTCCGTCTGGCCAGCTCATCAGCCGTGTCGTTCCCCGGTAGAAATGAGTGTCCGGGGACCCATTGTTGTCTGATAGAACAGGAGGAAAGAGAAGACAGTCCCTGCCAGATCTGCAACAAAGTTTGAGATGAGAGGATAAATGGAGGAAAGGACAGGGTGGCGAGAACAGAACGAGAGTCAGATGATAGGAGAAGAGAAATGGCAGACTTGTTGGTGCTGCCGAGACCTGCAAAGAGCGTGCAGAATGGCGCAGGCTTCAGCGGAAAAACTTGAGCATACTGGGTCTGCCGAAAAGGAAAGAGTGGCCTCAGTGCCACAGAGAGAGCAGTTGGCAAGAACGCCGCAGCGGCCCTTACCAAAAGGAGAAGGAACAGAGCCATCTGTCCAAAGCACCAAATCATGAGGGAGGAGAGAGTCAAGGTGGGCAAGAGCCGCACCTTGGCAAGAGAGAGGAGGATCAGAGCGAGAGCATGGAGTGGAAAGGGTGGACTCCACCGTGAAAGAGGGCAGATTCCAAGGAGGACAGGGAGGGCAGGTGAGAAGAGCCTCCCTAGAAGAGGTAGAAGGAAGCACGAGCGGGTGAGTGGACGCAAGAGCTCTCCAGGACTATCTGCAGAGTCTTGGTTTCACTCCTAGTCTGGCCAAACCTCAATCAGGATTAGAGGTTGGGAGACGAAGAGCTCGCTCATAAGATAAAAAAAGTGAAATGAGTCAGGGTGACTCGTAGGGGAGGTAGAGAAGCCTCGAAGAGAAGAAGGGGGATAGGGGACGACGAGAGGCAGCCGGTGATGACGCGACTGGCCGCTCGGTGGAGGCGTTCTAATTTGGTGAGATTGGTAGCGCTTAGAAAAGGAAACCATCCGGGTGAAGCGGAAGTGAGAAGGGATCGAAGAAAAAATTTGTACAGAACAGAGAGGGACTCCTCAGAGGAGCCCCATGAGGGAGCAGAGATACAGCGTATGGCCTTGAGACGTGGGAACAACTTGGCCTTCAGCGAAGATACATGCTTAGAAAAGGAAAAAGTGCGGTCGAAGGCGATCCCAAGAAAAGTTGGAGTTGGATTGAAACGGAGGCGGGAGCCAAATAAGAGAAGGTGGGGCTGGAGGTTAGCTTGGTGGGGATCCACTGAGAAGAAGGAGGTCTCACATTTTCTCGGATTGAGAGGAAGACACCAGTACTCAGACCAGCGCTCCAATCGAAACAGAGCTCCTTGTGTGGTCTCCATCGCAGTAGGGACCGAAGGGGAGGAGGACCAAATGGCCAGATCGTCAGCGTAAGGAGAACAGCTTGCGGAAGAACGCAGGGAGGCCGGAAGATCATTAATGAAGAGAGAGAAAAGTACAGGGCCAAGAACGGATCCTTGCAGAACACCTCGACGGACTCGAAAGGAACGGCTTTTGTGATTTTGAAAGAACACACAAGCGCGTCTATCAGAAAGGAAAGATTGAGTCCAACGAGCAAAGTATGCAGGGAGGCCAGCCGAAATCAGTTTGTGGAAAAAAGCGGGATGCCAGACAGAGTCAAAAGCTTTAGAGAAATCAATAGTAGACAGGATCGTCCGAGAGCCCGGCCTGGGTTTGTTAAACCCATCCGAAATGGACTGAGAAAGGTACAGAATTTGATCAAGTGTAGACCGTCCAGGACGGAAACCGACCTGGCGGGGAGAAAGAATGGAATTAGATTTCAGAAAGAAAAGTAGACGGGATAGAATGATGCATTCAAAAAGCTTTGATACGCAAGAGGTGAGAGAGATAGGCCGGAAGGAAGCAGGAGAGTCGAGATGCTTTCCCATCTTGTGTATGGGAATAATGGAAGATGTCTTCCAGATGGAAGGAAAGGAATGCGAAGACCAGGAGAGATTGAAGATGTAAAGAAGAAAATCCATGCCAGAGCGAGGAAGGTGCTTTAGCATGGGATAGACAACTTTGTCTGGACCAGTGGCGGAGGACGAGGAGAGGTTGGAAGCAGCCGCATGAAATTCAGCGGGGGAGAAAGAAGAGCAAAAGGACGAGTGAGATTCCTTCGAGCACGTGGCTCGGCGGAGCTCAGAGAGGTAGCCTCTGGCTGAGAAATGAATAAGTGAGATCTCAGGTAAGCGGCATAAACCGAAGCCGATTCCCTGTGAGAAGAACAGTTGGGAAAGTTTGGAGAGGAGGAAGACGAGGAAGGAGAGCCAGCAATAGAGCGAAAAAGAGAGTGTACAGATTTAGGGTTAGACTTAGATGAGAGAGAAGAGCAAGTCATGTGCTATGCCTCAGTCTTGGCCTTGGCAATGACTGACGAGGCGCGTCGAGAAGCAGAGATGTAAACCTGGCGATCTTCATCACTTCTGTGAGCGGTAGCGAAAGCCTTGCGCTTTCACTAACCGCACCTTCTACCTCAGCAGACCACCAGGCTTTAGGAGGGCGTTTGATGCGGCCGAAAGGAATGGAAGACTTGGCCGCATTTAGTGCCAGAGAGGTAAAGAGAGCAGCAGCAGAGGAAAGAGAAAGAGACGAGTATTCCTCTGCAGAAGGACAGTGAGAATCAAAGTAGGAGGCAAAGTCATCCCAGCGAGCTTTCTGAAAATTGAAGGAAGGGGGACGCTCGTTGGGGCGAAAGACCGGAGAGAGAGGAATAGATAAAAGAATTGGTAGATGGTCAGAACCCAGGTCCTGAAGCACCTCCCAGGAGCAAGAAAGAGCAAGAGTAGAAGGAGCAAAGGAGATGTCAGGAGAGGAGCGACTGCCAGAGGAGCGATGGATAAGGGTGGGTGTGTCAGGGTAATTGAGGGGAAGGAGGTCTGAGGAGATGACCCAGTCGAATACTTTTTCCCGTGGGGGTCGGAAGTAACTCTTGAGTCCCAAAGGGGGTGATGGCAATTGAAGTCCCCAGAATGAAGAGATTACTGGAGGAGGGAAGAATGGAGGGAGAGAAGGAATCGGTTCTGCCATCCGTTGGGGAGGAGCGAATAGGGGGGGAGCATACACATTAAGAAATGACACCGAGGAGGATTTGTTTAGAGAGATGTTGATCCCTACATAATCAGAGTAGGGATCGAGCAAAGAAAGAGAGGAGGTAGAAAGTTCAGAAAAGGATAGGCCCTGTCTGACGAAAATGACAACGCTGCCACTGGCATGCATGGCATCAGAGGAGAGAATGCCAGATCGGGAGTGGGTGCGATCAGAACGCAGAACAGAGAATCCAGGAATCCGGAAAGAGGAAGATGAGTTAAGATTGGATTCCTGAATGCAGATAAGGTCGACAGAAGGGGATGAAAGAAAGTGAAGTAGTTCAGTCTGTAGAAACTCTTTGTCACTTGCGAATGCAATTCCAGGAAGCCGGTTGACATTGACAGTTCCCAAACTATAAATGGCTTTACTTGCCAGATGAGTTTGTAAAGGAAGTGAGGTAAACCATCTATCAAAATAGAGCAGGTGATTCAAATCATTTGGTATGGTCCTGGCCAGGTTCACAACAATATTAAAACTGGCACCGAGATCTGGTTCATCAGATAGAGGCTCAATCTTTCCCTTGTATATAACAAAGTCATACATAATGCCATCTTCCCCACACAGACAGTGAACTTTGTAGCCCCACTTTACTGGCTTCAAAGGCATGTATTGCTTTAGCGAAGAGATACCTTTAAAAGGTATCATTTGCTCATCGACACAAAGTCTTTGTGGTTTGGGAATTCCATTGAATTTGTTTGTGAGGTGAGTGACTAACGGTCTAATTTTGAACAGTTTGTCATAATTTGGGTCATCTTTGGATGCCACATAGTTGCTGTTGTCATTAAAATGAAGATTTGATTTTATTTGCTCCCATCTGTCTCTAGACATGACTTGTGACACTAGTGGGCAGTTCAATTTTCCACTCCAGTACAGCCGAGAGCTTGACAGCTTTACAAGTGACATGGCCAGCAGCGATCCAATAAATTGCTCCAACTCCGAAACACATAAATTCAAATTATTATTTAAATTTTTTTGCACTGAATAAAGATTACTTTGGTCTACAATGTGCTGGAGGATATCAGAGGAAAAACATGTCTTGAAATATTCAACAGGAGATTTTATGGTTGTGGCAGGTTCCATATGACCCAACCAATCTGGTACTGTCCGTGCAGTATCAGTACTGGTTTGACGCCACTTAGGAGCATCTTTCTTTTTGTTTTTTCTTGATTTTGATGTTGTGGCTGCAGTTGGCTCAGGTGCTCTTGATGGACCTGGTTGAGGTTTAGGTTCATGATCATCATTATCTTTGTTCATAATGAGGTCTTCTTCATCATCGTCCGGAACAGCGTCACTACCTAGAATATATATTGTATTACAAAAATATCATTTGCATAAAATGGCAACAAGAAAAGTGAGGCATACCATTTCCTACTTGCCTCAAATTTTATTAGTTTGTTACATGATAAAGAATTTATCAAAAGGTTAAGCTTTGACTCCTACTAGTTGTATGAAAAGTGGTAAATTTGCAATTCCGACTCCTTTTTTACTATTGAAAACAATGTTTTTTCTCTAAATTGCATTCATGCTGCGAGGCACAATGGCAACTCGGACTGAAATCAAAGGCAGTAGCATCAGTTTCTCATGTGATTCTTCCACCCTTGAACCAGATCAGTTCAAACTTATAATTGCTAAAATAAGTCGCAACTCTTACCGTAATCAGGACATTCGTAATCGGAATCCAAAAGTTCTTGCTCATCGCTTTCAGAACGTTGCAAGCGCTGCAATTTTTGCCTTACACCATAGAACCTAAGAGAATCCATATTTTCTAATACACTAAAAACAGCAATAGTTTTAGACTAAAAGACGAAGTGAACGAAATCGTCACGTTTGAAACAAGAGGAGTTGCTTTCTACCAAAATACTCTAACACCCTAAAATTATTAGTTATGGCATCTGGAAGACCTACGAATCAACTTCTAATTTTCTGAAACCGAGGGCTTCTTGCTTCTCTCTATAGCTATGCCGTAAACTGCAGTAACTTGGCTGGCTGTGAAAAAACCCGCCACGTGAAGCAAAAACCTAGAAAAAAGGTTGGTCATGTGATTTATTCGCGCGCTTTCAAAGCTGAGGGGTAAACTGGTTTGTAACAAAATCGTTAAATTCGGCAGTGTGACCAAAACCTGTAATTAGGTTTGTTTAAAGCCAATTGCGTTGAGCGTAACTAAAAAGTCACGTTCGTCAATAAAGGGTTAAGCTGTTTAGCTTTGATGCAGGAGCAGATGTAGTCACCAGTACATTGAAACTTTCACTACTACCTGTAATTTAAGCCAAAAGTGAAATAATGAAGAATTATTTACACTACATAATATTACATTGATGCAACTAATCATTATAGGCCTTTCGCTTGACCCCCAAATCAGTTTTTCGCGAATAACTTTTTATCTGAGCAAAATAGAAGAAACATTCCTCTTACAGCTGATATAAACTTGGCCATTCTGGTTATTTTGATGTAAGTTTCAGCCTTCTAGCATCTCAAGATATGGCAATTTCATGAAAAAGTTACTTCGGTTGCCATAGAAACGCCCTGGGGGACCGTAAGACATTATTATTTTCTAAAAATTTTTTCATATTTTTGTTTCTATTGGTCACTTACAACTTTCTGGAAAGTTCAAACAAAATTGGTAAACTTCACCAAATTTGGCCCAGTCTAGTGCGTGGTATTAGAAGACAGAATGCCAGACCGGGAATGGGTACGATCAGAGCGCAGAGCAGAGAATCCAAGAATCCTGAAAGAGGAAGAGGAGTTAAGATTGGATTCTTGGATGCAGATGAGGTTGACAGGAGGGGACGAGAGAAAGTGAAGTAGTTCAGTGCTCCTGGCTCGGAAACCTCCTGCATTCCATTGAAGAATCCTGAGAGAGTCAGGGGGGAGTCGAGGCAGGAGGCGCAGAAGGACAGCCGTGAGCAAGAGACGGTGGTGGAGGGGTAGAGGGAGAAGATATAGAATGGGTAGATGGGGAATAAAAAGTTTGGAGACGAGGGTGGGGCGAGAGAGCAGCGTTAGCAGAGGCGGGGCTAGATTGCATAGTGGAGATATACGTGTCGGAAAAGTCCGAAGAGGGAGTCACAGTGATTCGGCAGGGGGGACAGCTCCAAGAGTGAGAGCTGCCAAGAGCTCTGAATTGGGATAAGGAAAGTTGTGAGCACCTTGGATGGACCCATTTGGAGCAGGTGCAGCATTGCACTGACTTGGTCCGCCAGGTTACATTTCCAGCGCACACAGAGCAAGGAAAGATGGGGCCAGGGTTGGGATGAACGTTACCGCTCATCAAGAGAAGGAGGAGAATGAGGAGACGAAGAAGAGCAAGAGAGGGGCAGGAGAAAAGAAAAAGAGAAAAACAAGCGACCGATTTTAAAGCTGTGTGCTGCCCTTCTGCGGTCGTTCAAAGGCAGCATAGCGAAAAAATGAAGGGGAGTGCCCGGGGTAACTGAGACCCTCGGGAAGGCCAACAGTTATTTCGACCCAACCCCAACGGGGCCGGGAACCGCACCACCACGTTGAGGCGGCTGTTGATTGGTGCAGGCCACTGGTCATCGTTATTTCTTTTTGAATACTTCCCGTCTTCATTAATAAACCAACATGATCACCATTACATGTACATGAACTATGGCTTATATTTACTAAAACGTTTTGTTGTTGCTCTCACAAATGTTTCTACTTTGAAGCTGGCGCTGCAGCATTAATTGATACGTTTTAAATGGGCGCGGTTAATAGTATAGCTTGCCGGTTTAAAATCGCACCATACTTAGGAGAAACATTTCTTCTATTATGCTGGATAATAGCTTTAGAGCTACCGGAATCAAACCTGAAAAATTTGGGAAAAGCAAGGACTTATTTAACTTCTGTGAGCATACCTAAGCAAGGAAAAACAAATATGAATTATGATGCGTAGCTAGCAGGGACTTGAGAAAGTTTGAGACGAAATCAAAATTAATGTCACTGTATTGAATCGCACCACATGGAAGATGTTATTGGTATTTTGTTTCATAATAGCTTTATAGAGCTACCGGGGTCAAACCAAACATTTGGAAAAGCACCAGGGCTCTAACTCTCCAGGGCACGTCAAGCAGGGAGAAAAGAACATGCAAGATAATGCGTAGCCATCGAGCACTTGAGAAAGTTTAAGGGGAAATCAAAAGAAAACGTCACAGTGTCAAATCGCACCTCACGAAAGACATTTTTGCTATTTTGCTTTAGAATAGCTTAATATTAGAAATGTAATTCTTACTTCCAAACTAAGGAAAACGCAAGGCTCCCTTGGGTTCGTGTTAGCAATGAACAGAGCATATAGACCTAAAGCATGGCCAGGATCTTGAAATGAGAAATTCTATTAGGAAAAGGGGCACAAAAATCGTGAGCATCTTATGTGCAGAAATCACATAAACGTATGGTAACTTTTCATACAAGAGCCTGATAGGTAAAGCGGGCTTGGCCTGGTGAGCCGACACTCTCAATCCCGACGTTACTAACGGGGTCTCTGCGGGTGACGCCGTTTTATAAACTATAAAGCAAGGATTTTTTTGTGCTGATATGCTGCCTGTTACGGTATTTATGTCTATACTCTACAGCATTGTAATAAAATCCCAAGTTTAAAAAAAGTCAGCATAAAACCAAAACCAGAACAATTTGTAAAACTGAATACACAGAGAACAAAAACGGCTTTTATCGCTATGCCGGAAACAAGACCAACAATGCAGCCCAATTAGGAACTAAACACCACAAATATAGAGAGGAAAGGGGCAGCACCAATTGGCAAAATAAGCTTACCATTAAACAGTTTTTTTCTTTAATTGTAAAAGCAACCACCATTTCGCCGCTGCAATCAGTTTTGATTACGTACAATCCGTGCTTCTTCTCATATTAAGGATAATTTGTGGCAAGATTCTTTGTGAGTATTGCCACTCATGATTAAGAGAATATTATGATCACAATTTCATGTAGAAGAATTATGAAAGTGCAAAAAATTTATTAACCTTTCGCTACTGCTCACACAAGAGCCGGATGGGTGAAGCCTACTTGACCGGTTGAACCGAAATACTAAATCCCGACATTACTGATGGAGGGCCTCTGCCGGTCGACGCCGGCTAGCCTATACTATAAAGCGCAATCCTGGCTGTGTGTCTGTCTGTTTTAACTCCTCTGGAACTGCCAGAGGTAAGAATATCAAACTTGGCACGATTGATCACCACCCCGTAGTGAGTGTCATAAAAGGGTTCGTGAGTCATGATGACGTCATAATTAATTTTTTTTAATTTGCATTACTTGACAGAGAACAATCGATTTGTGCTCAAACGAAAACCAGCTTCCGACTTATCACATCACAATTTAGAAGATATTAATAAGGTGCTTTCGACAAAAACAACTTTACAACAATTAAAGCCTATTTGACTATGCTACGAGCAATTGTTTAATCACTTTAAGCATTTTTCCTCTTTTTCGCTTGCACGCTTAAAATCGCTCTATGTCATAATATATCTCGTACGATTAACACGTGTGTTCGCTACCACAGATCATAATATGAAGATGTTTTCAAAAATTGCACCCTTTTTTTCAAAATTGGTTTACTTAAAACTGAATTGTGACCTTATTTCACAAGTGATTTTCAAACTTTTTCAACAAATTGAAGACTATTTCAGAGCGATTCCCATGGTGACAATTAACATTTGCTTTTATACTGAAAAACTTAACTTTAAGACCGGTGGTGTTAACTTTTTGCCCCTGCCGAAAAGTGTTAAGCTGAGTAAAAGCAAGTAATTTTAATACAAAAACAGTGTAATTAGGTACTAACTATTACTGTCCTTTGAAAGCTTAAGGAAATTTGCTTTCCGGCAATACGTGACTCCGATTGCTTAAGGCTGAGGATTAGTTTATAATGGCTGATCAGATATTGGTTGTTATACATCATATTTAATTTTTAGTTGAACAATTATTTTACTTGGCCTAACAAACTTGCAAATGTTTAACAAAGTTAGTTGTTTGGTACATTTTGACTACTTTTCCTCACAAGCGTGGTTCTTTTGCATTATCTGTCGACGTTTTCAAAGAGACCTAAAACTGAAGTCTCCAAACGTTCATGAAATGTAGTCTATCGGTTAAAAACACACAAAATTTTAGTGCCTGCACTTCACAATATTGCAATTTCTAGAAAAACTAAGTCCTTTGGTACATTTTGTCCATTCATTGTTGATAACATAAATTTTTAGCATTATTAATTAAAACATTCAAAAAGATTCATCGACAAATGAAGTCTATAAATTTTAATATGTAGCCAACTCCAAGCAAAACACTTGGTGATCACCAAAGAAAAATATAATAGGGTAAAGATGGTCCTTTCTTATCGTTTGCAACAAAACGTAAGTGTTGAGCTACATGTGATCTAAATCTTGAAGCTATTTCCTCTGCAATTAATTATGAGGCTGTCGCAGCAGCCAGCTGATTTGATATTCTTAAGCTCGACATTATTAATGGGGACCCCCCGCAATTACGATAACTTAACTGTGAGTTCTTCATATCATTTTGATAGCGAACATAAATAGTAAAGCTCATTACTGATATTTGTAATTGCAAGGATATCTGTACAAAACACTAATCTTTATTTTACAGTAGGAAGGTCTGGATTAGGGGAAAAGTTAAATGTAATAAAATCCCAAATTCAAGAAAAGATCAAAATTAAACAATAAGAGCATCAGTCTGTAACACTGAATTAAGAGGGAATGTTTTTGTTTGAAAAGAGCTTAATTAACGCCTATTGCAATAGGTCATAAGAGTTTAAGAGGAAAGGCATGGTCCCTTTTCATGCGAAGGCCGAATTAAAGCAAAACAGCGCACGCAAAAATCTTAATGTGACAAATATTAATACGAAAACGGACCTACCAAATCGTCAAATAGGCCTACGACTAAATCACTTATTTTTTTATGAGTCAAAACGACCACCATTTGGCGACACCATTATTTTTGACTCTTTCATCCCCCCTCTTTACGCTTTTAAAAATTACGAATGGTCGTTTGTGACATTATTCTTTCTTTTTGAATACTTCCAGTCTTGATTAATAGACTAATCTGATCACCATCACGTGTACATGAACTATGGCTTATATTTACTAAAACATTTGGTGGTAGCTTTCACAAATGTTCGTACGGTGAAGCTGGCGGAGCTGCATCAATTGATATGTTTTTAATTGGCACGGGTGATAGTATGTCCTGCTGGGATAAAATCGCAACAAACTTAGAAGAAACATTTTTTCTATTTTGCTTGATAATAGCTTATAGGATGAAATCTGAAAATTTGGAAAAAGCAAGGAAAAACGAATATTAATCATAATGCGTAGCCAGCAGGGACTTGAGAAAGTTTGAGGGGTAATTTAAAAAACACATCACTGTGTCAAATCGCACCACATGAAACAGATTTTTGGTAGTTTGTTTTATAATAGCTTTATAGAGCTACCGGGTTCAAACCATACATTTGGGGAAAAGAAAGGACTCTTTTCACTCCCCAGGGCGCGTCAAGCAGAGAGAAAAGAACATGCAACATAATGCGTAGCCAACAAGGACTTGAAAAAGTTTAAGGGGAAATCAAAAGAAAACGTCACTGTGTTAAACGACACCACACGAAAGACTGTTTTGATATTTTGATTGAAAATAGCTTAATATTAGAAATGTGTTCCCTACTTCCAAACTAAGGAAAACGCAAGGCTCCCTTGGGTTCGTGTAAGCAATGAACAGCGCACATAGACCTAAGGCATAGCCAGAATCTTGAAATGAGAAATTCTATTAGGAAAAGGGGCACAAAAAGTCGTGAAAATCATCTGCAGAAAACACATAAACGTATGGTAACTCTTCGCACAAGAGCTTGATAGGTGAAGTCGGCTTGGCCTGGTGAGCAGACACTCTCAATCCCGTCGACATGATGTGGACTCTGCGGGTGACGCCGTCGTATGAAGTAAGGATAATTTTTTTTTGCTGATATGCTGCCTGTTACGGTATTTATGTCTACACTCTACAGCATTGTAATAAAATCCCAAGTTTAGGAAAAACCAACATAGAACCATAACCAGAACAATTTGTAAAACTGAATTGAGAGAGAACATTTGTTTGAAAATAACTAGGCCTGAGGTGCGCCCACTAAAATACGGTGAATGATTTTGGGGAAGTCGTAGCCGCATTTGTCGCAATGCTGGAAACAAGACAAATAGCGCAGCAAAAAGAAGTCAATACCACAAATACAAATAGAAAATGGGAAGCACCACATTACCAAATAGGCTTATCACTAAATAGTGTATTTCAGCAATTGTAAAAGCAACCACCATTTCGCCGCTACCATCAGTTTTGATTGTGTTTTAATCCCTTCTCCCTCACAAGTATTAACGATAATTTGTGGCAAGATTCTTTGTGAGCATTACCAGTCATGATTAAGAGAATGTGATGATCACGATTACGTGTGCAGGAATTGTGTAAGTGCATAAAATTCATTAACTTTTCGCTATTGCTCAAACAAGAGCCCAAAGGGTGAAGCCGAAACAACCGGTTGAACTGAAATGCTAAACCCTGTTATTACTGACGGAGGGCCCCGCCGAGCGACGCCGGCAAAGCCTGTTAGTATTTAATAAAATGGAAGCATCACCATACTATTCATATCGGCGACACAGGAAAACACGATACCGAAATTGCATACCGGTACTTTTTTTACCAAAGATAATTCGATACAAAAGTATCGAGCAATATAAATAGGCTATCTAGATACTGCCCATCTCTGCATATGTCAAATAAATACAGTAATAGCGGTTCCTGCACCAGCCCACTAGTTCGCGAAATTGAAGTTTTAGTAATTTATAAATAGCCAATTCAATATTTTTTATGTAACTGGTATTTTTGCTGCTCTGATGTTGGCAGCTTCAGCCAACGAAACCTTAGGCTATACAAAAATACCATAAAAACGTTATCCACAATTCATTCCGTCATTTCAAATAAATTGATTCAAGAATAGGCACACTGAAATACATAGCATGAAAGTTTTACTGGTACATAATTCTAATATTAAGGATCGGCAAAATAAAAGCAACAAAATTTCTGCTGTACAAGGTGGTATCGTATGTTGTTGTTGTTACCCGACCTCTTTCGAGGGATGGGGGCATGGCGAAAGACCATGGAGCCTCACAAGCCGGGCAACTCCCCAGGGTCTGGACCAGAGATCGTAGAGAGACAGAGAGTCGCCAATAAGTGAGCGGCGCAGAGTCCGTAGCTGAACAGTGCAGAATGAGATGACAGTTGTCCTGAGACGAGTGTCCACAGGCGCTGCAGGAAGGATTCTCGATTCTGCCAATCCTAGTAAAATAAGAACTTAACAGAAGGCTGTGTCCGTTGCAGCGTAGACGAGAGACAACACAGCGAGCGTGACGAGGGAGCACAAGTTCTTTGATGGAATCGAGGGAGCCTGTGTGTCAAAGAATTTAGATGAGACAGTACGCCTCCAGTCCGAGAAAAAAGAAGAGTGGATACGAGAGATAAGAGAGAGACTACAAGACTATTGCAGAGGGTGCAAGTAGCGCTCTCGGTCTGGCCAGCTCATCAGCCACGTCGTTCTCCAGGAGAAACGAGTGTCCGGGGACCCATTGTAGCCTGATAGAACAGAAGGAGAGAGAAGACAGTTTCTGCCAGAGTTTGAGATAAGAGGATAGATGGAGGAGAGGACAGAACGAGAGTCAGATTATAGGAGAAGAGAAATGGCAGACTTGTTGGTGCTGCCGAGACCTGCAAAGAGCGTGCAGAATGGCGCAGGCTTCAGCGGAAAAACTTGAACATCCTGGGCCTGCTGAAAAGGAAAGAGTGGCCTCAGTGCCACAGAGAGAGCAGTTGGCAAGTATGCCCGAGCCGCTTTTGCCAAAAGGAGAAGGAACAGAGCCGTCAGTCCAGAGTACCAGATCATGGGGGGAGAGAATCAAGGTGAGCGAGAGCCGCATCTTGACGAGAGAGAGGGATTTAAGAGCGAGAGCATGAGGAGGAAAGGGTGGACTCCACGGCAAAGGAAGGCAGAATCCAAGGAGGAAAGAAAGGGCAAGCAAGAAGAGTCTCTTCAAAAGAAGTAGTAGGAAGCATGAGCAGGTGAGTGGATGCAAAAGCTCTCCAAGACGATCTGCAGAGTCTTGGTTTCACTACAAGTCTGGCCAAACCTGAAATAAAAAAGGAGGTTGGGAGACAAAGAGCCCGCTCGTACGGTGAAAAAGTGAAATGAGTCAGGGTGAAACGTAGGGGAGGTAAAAAAGCCTCGAAGAGAAGAAGGGGTATAGGGGAGGATGAGAGGCAGCCGGTGATGGCGCGACTAGCCGCTCGGTGGAGGCGTTCCAATTTGGTGAAATTAGTAACGCTTAAGAAAACTACCCGGGTGAGGCATAAGTGAGAAGGGGCCGGAGAAAAGCTTTATACAGCAGAGAGAGGAACTCCTTAGAGGGGCCGCATGGTATCGCATGTTCGCAGCCATGTTTGTACAAAGTTGACAGGATGAATCAGAAAAAAGTGCGGAAGAAATAAACGGCAATTGGCCGAGAAAGTTGAAGTGCAAAAGTTACTTTTAAACCGTACTCCACGAATTGACAGGACGACTTCTGTAAAATCTTTAGAGAGCCAACAACTAGACACTGGTTGACGACACGTTAAATTTGTGGAGGTAAGATCAATAATGCAATGTTTTGTCATTCGATAAAATCCTAGCTCGTGTTAAGCTAGAACAACAAACATTTTAACTTTTCACTTTTTGAACCAATGAAACTGAGATTGGAGGATTAGTAGATATGTTCATTGTGATGTTATTTAAAACATACAAGAATGCTCACCCCTTTCAGCCGCAATTGCTGCTTCAATGAGGCAAATTACAATCAACTATGCATCACTCGAACTAAAATGGCACTGATATTTAAAATACTACTAGAAGTGAGTTGCAACATGCGAGACATAACAACTGCAACAATACGTTGACCCAGTAATTACGTATAAAAATATTTAACTTTTCTGCGATTAATTTCTTCAAAACTAAAAACACTACAACACTGCAAAGACAGGAAACATTAAAAAATAGAAAAGTATAGAAACGTCGATGCTTGGATATGTGCTTGGCATCAAAACGTCACAAAACAAAAGTGAATTTGATTGAATAAAAACAGAGGCATATTAACGCGATCATGCATAAAAAATAAAAAGTGCTGTCAAAATAAAAATCTGCAACAATAAAAGATTTCTACTGCTAAAGTTGAATGCGAGGAGTGAAGAATTTAATCGTAAGTGATGTTTAATGAGTTAAGTAAAGAAGGCACGACGCCCAGCACAGCGAATCCAACAGCTGCGTATGTGATGAACTTGTACCCCACTTCGACCTCCTTCCTACGAGCTGAGCTGCGATCATTCCACGGAGCTCCCACTACCATGCACACCAAGTAAATACTGACTCGCTTGAACACAAATCGTATCATGTAAAGCACGAATAACCCAACAACAGCTCGATACATGTCGACGGTTAGCGACGACCACGACGGCCAATCAAGAGAGAATGGAGGTTCGCCAGAAGGTCCACTGAAACAATACACGACTGTTTTATAAACTTGCACGCATCGGTTTGATCACCACAAAAAAATTGTAAACAAGAAAGAAATATTGCTACAAAACTTCAATCTACAGTAGCTCTGAAAAAAGCTGTGCGGGCAAAATTAGTCTTACACGCTTAGCTTGTTTAACTAAAGCTTTTTCTTGATTTTTCATTATACCGTCTGCCACTTGTTTAGCACTGTTGGTTATATTAGCACTAGGGTACGTTTTTATTGACCTAAAAACTAAAACAAATCTACTATAAAATTCAAAAAAATTGACTTTATTGACTTAACAAAAGTTTGACTCAATAATTTAATGTTCTTGAGTTTTTACATTAAAACACAAATCCTCAACAAAACTAGGAATACGCGCGCCTCATATAAGCAGCCGACTCTGCAATCATCAGTGCAAGAATTGAAATCTAAAATCATGTGCCGTTTGATATTTTCGACCTTAAAGATTCTGTCCTTGGCTAACAGTTTTCGCAGCATGGAAAAACTTTTTCTACAGAAGCACTTGTGGGCTGAGAATGTTGAAGTAAACTGTTAACAGCCACTGAAACGACTGGTCTTTCCACGTTCATTATTTTAGAAATGTCACTGGATTGCATTCTTTTTTTAATTTAACAGTGAATGCTGCAAGTGTCTTCTCTGAAATCAAGCTCTTAAATTGCTAGCACGCTTCTTTGACGGTGTATTAGGCACTTTCCATCGTTTCTGTAAGCTTTGCTAGACATTCATATTGGTATTTGATTTTGAGAAAGTGAGTAGTTTTACCAGTCGTTCGCAAGCTAACTTTTGCTTGTGCCACTAAAATATCAGAGCCTTGAAAACTTTCCACAATCGCTTTCTCTTCTGGTAAATTCTTTGCATAAAATACGGCAACATTTAACCAGCTCTCCCATCTCGTAACAACAGGCTGAAGCGGGCAATCAATAGCAGCGAATTGGTCTAGTTTAGTTTTGATTCTAACTGTTGCTGATTTGACTTAAGCGATTTGCTGATCAACACCTTCAAAGTGAGATTTGACTTTTATAGCACAATTGTGGAATAAATGTGCTACAAATGTCACATGAAACAGCTTAGAATATAGAGCTTTTAGTATTGCACCTGCACCCAGCATATATTATAAAACATCAGACAATAAAAGACAGCAAGAGTTTCTGTTGATTCCAAGAAAACTAACAGCATCATCAACAGCTTGTGCAATGCTGTTGCTATTTGGCGCACAAGGTACAGGTTGACAGGTTTCCATGCTTCCAACTAGAATATTTAAATATTGTGTGCCAGACAAAGTGCTCCCATCAACAACTAAAAAAATTCGCTAGTCTTGCACAGCATTTCTTATCCGCTGTAACTCATCTGCGCTTAATTGCAGTACTGCTCTTCTAATAGTAGTTTCTGATGGCAAACTGTGACCAATCACATGAAACGAGATTTTCATATGCTTATTGTTCAGCTTGTACAAAGGAATATCAGTAGACAAGAACGCTTTGGTTACCTTTTCCATATAAACGTGCTACTGCTCCTCAAAAAGATTTGCGAAAAGTGTGGGATCAGTAGTTTAGATCTGCTGCCTAATGCTGTTTGCTGTTTGGACGTATTTCAATGACTTTCAACAAGAAAGAGTTTCTCGCAAGAAGCTGCTGCACAGCTGCACAAATTGCAATATAATTCGTTGCTAGAAATTTTCGTAATTACTTCGGAGAAGTCTTGAAGTACGGATTGAATTTTAGATGTTTTACATGTAGTAGTTTTAACTTTTGGCATCGTTAAAAAACCTAAATCACAAACTAAAGTAAAATCTAAATAAATATGTCAAGTCATCCTTTTCATAGCTGATTTCACAGTAGTATAATACCAGCTACTAGTGAGCTTGCACACTGTATTTGCACAAATAAACTAGTTACTCTTTCTAAATTCACCTTAAATAATGAAAAGATAGTCTTAACTAGCATTGTAGATGCCTCTTTGCTATACTGCAAGCGTTTTTACCAAACAAATGTAGAGTGTTGCGTCTCCTAATTGTCGCTATTATTCGATTGCAACAAAGTCGCACGTAATATCTCTGACTTCGATAATTCTACCACAATCGTTTAATTGTGACAAGAAGTAGAAATCAGTACTATCCTACAAAAAATTGGCAAATATTGTAAGTTAAACAAAAAGATAATAAAGTTTTGACACAGTTATCAATTTTCTCATCAATGCGAAAGAAACAGCTTGACTGGCAGAGTTTATCATTGAAACTCAACTTCATTACCCAAAAAAATTTAATCTAGCGATGAAAAATTGACTTCTTATTGAAAGTTTAATATCATATTAATATTAAACTTTCTCTTTGTATCCAGAGCTCTTTCAAAAAAGCACACCGTTTGAGTTTACTACCAAACAGTTGACTTTATATTGCAAAAACTTTCCCGAATCCCTACGAAACTCTTTGAGTAATGCGTCACTGACAAATCTAAGAATGCCATGTGTCTCACTTAGCATTCTTGAGATAATCTTACCCTAGATCTATCTAGTTGACTCGATACGGTCACTGATGAATGCATCACAAAAAAGGTTTTACCGTAAAGTTTTCAAAGTTATGTTCAAATATTGCCAATCCTGTTTCTTCGGCATTGCTTACATGGATGCGAGTAGCTTTCAACATTTTGCTCTCCAGTTATTACACTCAAAAAAAACAGCGGGATAAACCCATTTCTCCAAACAACATAAACCAGTGCCGGAAGTAGCAGAAACCGCCTAACCAAGGGTCAATAAACAGCCGCGAAAGATGTCTTTATTGAGCAAGCATATAGAACACGCATTGAAACAGGATCAAGTCAACGTGATTCATAAGATCCAAAATCCAAGCGTGCGGACCAAAAGAAAACGTCCACACTGCATACGTATGTAACTAGCCAGATGCAAACGCAATCACATGTCCGTAAATTAAGCTTTGCTAAAAGATTAGCCGACGAAACTTATTTTCCAGCAGGCATATTAGCTCAACGTTGTTGGTGCACGACCATTTCCTCGGAATAGGGCATTGCAAAGACCATCAAGCCCTAGAGCCGAGCAGCTCCCACGGCCTAAACCAGTGACCATACAAAGAGAAAGAGTTAACAACAAGAGTGCGAAGTAGACTCTGTAGCAGGACAGAACGAGATGAGAAGTATCCAGATTCGGATCACCACAGGTGCTTCACAAAAGATTCTCAGTTCTGTCCATACTATAGAGATAAGAGTTTAAAAAGAAATATATGTCTGGCGCAACAAAGAAGAGAACGAGGACTAAGCGAGAGTGACGAAAACAAGTTCTACAGTGGAGACTGTAGGAACTTGTGCGTCGAAAAATTCGGAGGCAGTACAACTCCAGTTCAAAAAAAGAATCAGTGTGTAGTGATTGCTTGCTTTTTTGGTTTTCATTTAATTTGTATTTGGCTTCATTTTTAATATCACCATCAGTATTTCCTATACCTGGCGTTAAATATCAATGTTGACATTTGGTACAGGAAATTGCATTGCTTTCACATCAACCTTATCAAAACTCCATTGCTTTATCGTGTCACGTGATTCGTGTGCATATATATGTTCGTATCGCCCGATTTAACCATTCTATTCTGTTCTGTTAATATATTTATTGACTGCCATACCGAGTGAGTAATAGGACCTCTTCCAAGGGATGGGGGCATGGCAAAAAACCATGGAACCTCACAAGCCGGGCAACTCCCCAGGGCCTGGACCAGAGGTCGTAGAGAGACACAGAGTCACCAAAAGTGAGCGGCGCAGAGTCCGTACCTGGACAGTGCAGAATGAGATAAGAGGTGTCCTGCGACGAGTGTCCTGCACCAATCAACAGCCGCCTCAACGTGGTGGTGCAGTCCCCGGCCCCGTTTGGGTTGAGTCGAAATGGCTGTTGGCTTTCCCGAGGGTCCCAGTTACCCCGGGCACTCTCCAATCATTTTTTCGCTATGCTGCCCCCTGAACGTCCGCAGAAGGGCAGCACACAGCATCTCTAAAATCCGTCGCCTGTTCTCACTTTCTCTTCTCTCCTGCCCTACTCTTGCCCTCCTTTGTCTTCTCATTCTTCTTCTTCTCCTGATGAGCGGTAACGTTTATCCTAACCCTGGCCCCATCTTTCCTTGCTCTGTGTGCGCTGGAAATGTGACCTGGCGGGGCAAGTCAGTGCAATGCTGCACCTGCTCCAAATGGGTCCATCTAAGGTGCTCACAACTTTCCTTATCTAATTTCAGAGCTCTTGGCAGCTCTTACTCTTGGAGCTGTCCCCCCTGCTGTAACACTGTGACTCCCCCCTCCTCGGACTCCTCTGACACGTATACCTCCACTGTGGAATTCGGCCCTGCCTCTGCTAATGCTGCACTCTTGCCCCACCCTCGTCTCCAAACTTTTTATTCCCCATCTGCCCATCTTATATCTCCTTCCCCTGCCCTCCCACCACCGTCCCTTGCTCCTGGCTATACTTCTGCGCCTCCTGCCTCCTCTCCTCCCCGTGACTCTCTCAGGGTTCTTCAATGGAATGCTGGAGGTCTTCGAGCCAGGAGCACTGAACTACTTCACTTTCTTTCATCCCCTTCTGTCGACCTTATCTGCATTCAGGAATCCAATCTTAACTCATCTTCCTCTTTCCGGATTCCTGGATTCTCTGTTCTGCGTTCTGATCGCACCCACTCCCGATCTGGCATTCTCTCCTCTGATGCCATGCATGCCAGTGGCAGCGTTGTCATTTTCGTCAGACAGGGCCTATCCTTTTCTGAACTTTCTACCTCCTCTCTTTCTTTGCTCGATCCCTACTCTGATTATGTAGGGGTCAACATCTCTCTAAACAAATCCTCCTCGGTGTCATTTCTTAATGTGTATGCTCCCCCCCTATTCGCTCCTCCCCAACGGATGGCAGAACCGATTCCTTCTCTCCCTCCATTCTTCCCTCCTCCAGTAATCTCTTCATTCTGGGGACTTCAATTGCCATCACCCCCTTTGGGACTCAAGAGTTACTTCCGACCCCCACGGGAAAAAGTATTCGACTGGGTCATCTCCTCAGACCTCCTTCCCCTCAATTACCCTGACACACCCACCCTTATCCATCGCTCCTCTGGCAGTCGCTCCTCTCCTGACATCTCCTTTGCTCCTTCTACTCTTGCTCTTTCTTGCTCCTGGGAGGTGCTTCAGGACCTGGGTTCTGACCATCTACCAATTCTTTTATCTATTCCTCTCTCTCCGGTCTTTCGCCCCAACGAGCGTCCCCCTTCCTTCAATTTTCAGAAAGCTCGCTGGGATGACTTTGCCTCCTACTTTGATTCTCACTGTCCTTCTGCAGAGGAATACTCGTCTCTTTCTCTTTCCTCTGCTGCTGCTCTCTTTACCTCTCTGGCACTAAATGCGGCCAAATCTTCCATTCCTTTCGGCCGCATCAAACGCCCTCCTAAAGCCTGGTGGTCTGCTGAGGTAGAAGGTGCGGTTAGTGAAAGACGCAAGGCTTTCGCTACCGCTCACAGAAGTGATGAAGATCGCCAGGTTTACATCTCTGCTTCTCGACGCGCCTCGTCAGTCATTGCCAAGGCCAAGACTGAGGCATAGCACATGACTTGCTCTTCTCTCTCATCTAAGTCTAACCCTAAATCTGTACACTCTCTTTTTCGCTCTATTGCTGGCTCTCCTTCCTCGTCTTCCTTCTCTCCAAACTTTCCTAACTGTTCTTCTCCCAGGGAATCGGCTTCGGTTTATGCCACTTACCTGAGATCCCACTTTTCCGTTTCTCAGCCAAAGGCCCTGCGTAGCAGAGCCAAGGGCTACCTCTCTGAGCTCCGCCGAGCCACGTGCTTGAAAGAGTCTCACTCGTTCTTTTGCTCTTCTTTCTCCCCCACTGAATTTCATGCGGCTGCTTCCAACCTCTCCTCGTCCTCCGCCACTGGTCCAGACAAAGTTGTCTATCCCATGCTAAAGCACCTTCCTCGCTCTGGCATGGATTTTCTTCTTTACATCTTCAATCTCTCCTGGTCTTCGCATTCCTTTCCTTCCATCTGGAAGACATCTTCCATTATTCCCATACACAAGATGGGAAAGCATCTCGACTCTCCTGCTTCCTTCCGGCCTATCTCTCTCACCTCTTGCGTATCAAAGCTGTTTGAATGCATCATTCTATCCCGTCTACTTTTCTTTCTGGAATCTAATTCCATTCTTTCTCCCTGCCAGGCCGGTTTCCGCCCTGGACGGTCTACACTTGATCAAATTCTGTACCTTTCTCAGTCCATTTCGGATGGGTTTAACAAACCCAGGCCGGGCTCTCGGACGATCCTGTCTACTATTGATTTCTCTAAAGCTTTTGACTCTGTCTGGCATCCCGCTCTTTTCCACAAACTGATTTCGGCTGGCCTCCCTGCATGCTTTGCTCGTTGGACTCAATCTTTCCTTTCTGATAGGTGCACTTTTGTGGTCTTTCAAAATCACAAAAGCCGTTCCTTTCGAGTCCGTCGAGGTGTTCTGCAAGGATCCGTTCTTGGCCCTGTTCTTTTCTCTCTCTTCATTAATGATCTTCCGGCTTCTCTGCCTTCTTCCGTCAGCTGTTCTCTTTACACTGACGATCTGGCCATTTGGTCCTCCTCCCGCTCGGTCCCTACTGCAGTTTCTCTGTGGCACTGAGGCCACTCTTTCCTTTTCGGCATGTGCAGTATGTTCAAGTTTTTCCGCTGAAGCCTGCGCCATTCTGCACGCTCTTTGCTGGTCTCGGCAACACCATAAAGTCTGCCATTTTTCTTCTCTTCTTCTTCTGTCTGACTCTCGTTCTGTCCTCGCCACCCTGTCCTCTCCTCCACCTTTCCTGTTATCTCAAACTCTGTGCCAGATCTGGCAGGAACTGTCCTCTCTCTCTTCCTGTTCTATCAGACTGCAATGGGTCCCCGGACACTCGTTTTTCCCGGGGAGCGACACGACTGATGAGCTGGCCAGACGGGGAGCGCTACTTGCACCCTCCGCAATCCCATGTAGTCTCTCTCCTCTTACCTCTCGTATCCACTCTCATCTTTTCTCGGACTGGAGGCGTACTGTCTCTTCAAAGTATTTTGACACACAGGTTCCCTCAATTTCCACTGAGGAACTTGTGCTCCCTCGTATTGCTCGCTGTGTCCTCTCTCGTCTATGCTGCAATGGACACAGCCTTCTATTAGGTTCCTATCTTTCTAGGATTGGAAGAATCGAGAATTCTTCTTGCAGCGCCTGTGGACACCCGTCCCAGGACATCTCTCATCTCATTCTGCACTGTCCAGCTACGGACTCTTTGCGCCGCTCACTCTTTGGCGACTCTCTGTCTCTGTACGACCTCTGGTCCAGACCCTGGAGAGTTGCCCGGCTTCTGGGGCTCCATGGTCTTCCGCCATGCTCCCATCCCTCGGAAGGGGTCGGGTAATCAACAACAACAACAACAACAACAACGAGTGTTCGCAGGCGCTGCTGGAAGGATTCTCGATTCTGCCAATCCTAGTAAGATAAGAACTTAACAGAAGGTTGTGTCCGTTGCAGCTAGTGTTGCCAGATTTTCCTAAAGTTTCCCGTGGAAATGATATCTAAAAACCAGCCCAAATTAGCCCAACGCTTGCCCTTGAAAATTTTGCCGAAAATTTGCAAAGTTAGTCCATACAGGGCCGTTGAAAAAACAGTCCAGGCAGGGCATCAGCACAGTATTTGGTCTACCATCGATGGCTATAGTCAAGTCAGCCTGTGCTTTTGCATGATTTTCAAAAAGACAGGCCAACGCTGCTGTTGCCGTGATCGTTTTGCTAATTCTTCTTTTGGTGAAACGATGATCTCTAAAAAAAAAACAAGATGTCCAACCTTCGGGTGGCGTCATTTTCACCTGAGGAGCAATCTTCGGTGGTAATGTCGGTTGAGCCCGTTTTTGGGCTGTTTCAGTAACGACAATACGCCAGCGACGATATTGACCGCCATATAACGCACCGTTGTCTGGCACTTTTACACTTGTTGTCACTCCAAAAACTAGATCAAAATAGCGGAACGGGATGGCTAAAAATAACCCAAAAAACCGCAACCCACGACCGTTAAATTTTTCCCGCAACGCCAAATCAAAACTAGCACGATTCCGCAGTTTTATCGCAGAACGGGCAAGAACTGGTTGTAGCGCAGACGAGGGACAACACAGCGAGCGTGACGAGGGAGCACAAGTTCTTTGATGGAATCGAGGGAGCCTGTGTGTCAAAGAATTTAGATGAGACAGTACGCCTCCAGTCCGAGAAAAAAGAAGAGTGGATACGAGAGATAAGAGAGAGACTACAAGACTATTGCAGAGGGTGCAAGTAGCGCTCTCGGTCTGGCCAGCTCATCAGCCACGTCGTTCTCCAGGAGAAACGAGTGTCCGGGGACCCATTGTAGCCTGATAGAACAGAAGGAGAGAGAAGACAGTTTCTGCCAGAGTTTGAGATAAGAGGATAGATGGAGGAGAGGACAGAACGAGAGTCAGATTATAGGAGAAGAGAAATGGCAGACTTGTTGGTGCTGCCGAGACCTGCAAAGAGCGTGCAGAATGGCGCAGGCTTCAGCGGAAAAACTTGAACATCCTGGGCCTGCTGAAAAGGAAAGAGTGGCCTCAGTGCCACAGAGAGAGCAGTTGGCAAGTATGCCCGAGCCGCTTTTGCCAAAAGGAGAAGGAACAGAGCCGTCAGTCCAGAGTACCAGATCATGGGGGGAGAGAATCAAGGTGAGCGAGAGCCGCATCTTGACGAGAGAGAGGGATTTAAGAGCGAGAGCATGAGGAGGAAAGGGTGGACTCCACGGCAAAGGAAGGCAGAATCCAAGGAGGAAAGAAAGGGCAAGCAAGAAGAGTCTCTTCAAAAGAAGTAGTAGGAAGCATGAGCAGGTGAGTGGATGCAAAAGCTCTCCAAGACGATCTGCAGAGTCTTGGTTTCACTACAAGTCTGGCCAAACCTGAAATAGGGGAGACGAAGAGCATGCTTATTTGACGAAAGAGTGAAATGAGACAGGGTGAAACGTAGGGGAGGTTCAGATGTCTCAAAGAGAAGAAGGAGGATAGGGAAGAACGAGAGGCAGCCGGTAATGGCGCAACTAGTCGCTCGGTGGAGATGTCCCAATATGGTGAAATTGGTAGCACTTAGGAAAGGAAACCATCCGAGTGAGTCGTATGTGAGAAGGAGCCGAAGAAAAGATTTATACACAAGAGAAAGGGACTCCTTAGTGGGCCTCATGAGGAAGCAAAGATATAGCGTATGGCCTTGAGACGTGGGAACAACTTGGCTTTCAGCGAAGATACATGTTTAGAAAAGGAAAAAGTGCAGTTGAAGGTGGCCCCAAGAAAAGTTGGAGTTGGATTGAAACAGAAGCGGGAGCCGAGTAGAAGGAGGTTGGGCTGGATGTTAGCCTGGTGGGGATCCACCGAGATGAAGGAGGCCTCACATTTGCTCGAATTGAGAGGAAGACACCAGTACTCAAACCAGTGCTCCAATCGAAACAGAGCTCCTTGTGTGGCCTCCACCACAGTGGGGACCAAAGGAGAGGAGGACCAACTGGCCAGATTGGCGGTGTACAGAGAGCAGCTGAGGGAAGAAGGCAGGGAGGCTGGAAGATCATTAATGAAGAGAGAGAAAAGAACATGGCCAAGAACAGATCTTTTCGGAACACCTCGACGGACTCGAAAGGAACGACGTTTGTGATTTTGATAAACCACACAAGCACGCCTATCGCAAAGGAAAGATTGAGTCCAACGAGCAAAGCAAGGAGGAAGGCCAGCCAAAATCAGTTTGTGGAAAAGAGCGGGATGCCAGACAGAGTCAAAAGCTTTTGAGAAATCAACAGTAGAGGGGATGGTCTGAGAGCCCAGCCTGGGTTTGTTTAACCCATCTGAAATGGACTGATGAAGGTACAGAATTTGATTTAATGTAGACCGTCCAGGGTGGAAACCGGCCTGGCAGAGAGAGAGAATGAAATTAGATTCCAAAACGAAGAGTAAATGGGATAGAATGATGCATTCAAAAAGCTTTGATACGCAGGAGGCAAGAAAGATAGGCCGGAAGGAAGCAGGAGAGCAAGAAGCTTCTTGTGAATGAGAACAATAGAAGATGTCTTCCAGATGGAAGGAAAAGAATGTAAAGTCCAGGAAAGATTGAAGATGTAAAGAAGAAAATCCATGCCAGAGCGAGGCTCGATGGAGCTCAGAGAGGTAGCCTCTGGCTCTGCAACGCAGGGCCTTTGGCTGAGAAGCGGATAAGTAGGATCTCAGGTAGGCGGCATAAACCGAAGCCGATTCCCTGGGAGAAGAACAGTTGGGAAAGTTAGGAGAGGAGGAAGACGAGGAAGGAGAGCCAGCAATAGAGCGAAAAAGAGAGTGTACAGATTTAGGGTTAGACTTAGATGAGAGAGAAGAGCAAGTCGTCTGCCATGCCTCAGTCTTGGCCTTGGCAATGACTGACGAGGCGCGTCGAGAAGCAGAGATATAAGCCTGACGATCTTCATCACTTCTGTGAGCGGTAGCGAAAGCCTTGCGTCTTTTGCTAACCGCACCTTCTACCTCAGCAGACCACCAGGCTTTAGGAGGGCGTTTGATGCAGCCGAAAGGAATGGAAGATTTGGCCACATTCAGTGCCAGAGAGGTAAAGAGAGCAGCAGCAGAGGAAAGAGAAAGAGACGGGTATTCCTCTGCAGAAGCACAGTGGCAGTCAAAGTAGGAAGCAAAGTCATCCCAGCAAGCTTTCTAAAAGTTGAAGGAAGGGGACACTCATTGGGGTAAAAGACCAGAGAGAGAGGGATGGATAGAACTGGTAGGTGGTCAGAACCCAGGTACCGAAGCACCTCCCAAGAGTAAAAAAGGGCAAGAGAGGAGGAAGCAAACGAGACATCGGGCGAGGAGCGATGTAGAAGGGTGGGTGTGTCAGAATCATTTAGGGGGAGGAGGTCAGAAGAGATGACCCAGTCGAATGCTTCCTCACTATGGGGATCAGAAGTATCTTTTGAGTTCCAGAGGGGGTGATGGCAATTGAAGTACCCCAGAATGAAGAGATTTCTGGAGAAAGAGAAAAATGGAGAAAGAAAAGGAATCGGTTCTGCCATCCATAGAAGAGCGAATAGGGGGGCATACACATTAAGAAATGAGAGTGAGGAGGAGTTGTTAAAGAGAGATGTTGACCCTTACATAATCAGAGTAGGGATCAAGCAAAGAAAGAGAGGAGGTAGAAAGTTCTGAGAAAGATAGGCCCTGCATGGCAAAAATGATGACACCGCAGCCAGCGTGTGTGGCATCACGAGACAGAATGCCAGACAGGGAGTCGGTGCGATCAGAACAGAGCAGAGAATCCAGAAATCTGGAAAGAGGAAGATGAGTTTAGATTGGATTCCTGGATGCAGATAAGATCAACAGGATGAAATGAAAAAAAGTGAACTACTTTAGTGCTCCTGGCTCGAAGAACTCCAGCATTCCATTGAAGAACCCTGAGAGAGTCAGGGGGAGAGGAGGCAGGAGGCATAGGCAGGATGGTTCTTTCAATTTTCAGAAAGCTCGTTGATATTACTTAGCTGTCGACTTAGACTTACCATCCTGCTGCAAAGGTGTATTCCTGTATCCATCCTTTGCAGCCGCTCTCTTTGCTTTTTTGCCACTAAATGCGCCCAAATCTTTTATTGTTTTTTTTTTGGTCGCATCAAACGCCAACTTCAAGCTTGATGATTTTCACATGTCGAAGAGGTAGTAAGGAAAAGACAAAAAGCTTTCGCTTCCTCCCACTGAGAAGAAAACGCTTAGTTTATATTTCTGCTTCTCGGCTAGCTTCATCTGTCATTGCCAAGGCTAAGGCGTGGCAAGAAACATGATTTTTTCTCACTTCAAATTAATCTGCTCCCTACTTTGCTGTGTAGCTGGTTCTGCTTCCTTTTCTCCTCTTAGCTTTCTTACTGATATTCCAAAGAGTCGGTATCTCTTTTTGCTCTTACTTAAGTATTTTTCCGTTTTCTAGGCAAAAGCTCTGCACAGCAAAGCCAGAGACTACTTATTTGAGCTGCGCCGCAAATCTCCTGTAATCCTGGGTTTCATTTTTTTCTTTTCTAAATTTCCATATAATTTGTCGTGGCTCTTGCCAAATTCACTGCCACTGCCACTGGTCCACATAGCGTCGCCTACCCTATCCTTAAAAACCTTTCTTGCTGTAGGGTAAATCTTTTTCAACTTTAAATCTTTCTTGGTTTTATCATTCTTTTCCTTCCAACTTGAAGACTTCGACAACCAGCGTGCAAGTCATCGAGAAACAATGAAAAAGACAGACAAGGAGTGGAGCATACCCAATAATTTTGTAAGAGCAAAAATGGAGTAGTTACAAACTTCTGGCGTAAAGACCTCCTGCATTCCATAGAAAAACCAAGCGCTGGATGTGAAAAAGGAAAAATGAGAGACAGGAAAAGGGGAGATTACACCAGGATTGAAACAAACATTGCTTCGAATCAAAAGAAGAACAAAAAACAAGAGGATAAAAGACAGGTACTCGATTGTAGAGAAAAGGTTGCACTTCTGGTGTCGTTCAGAAGGCAGAGCCACGAAATAATGGCTAGCAGAATAGTGCATGTGTGTATCTTGGACTCTCTGGAAGGTCAACAGCCATTTGACTCAACCCAGCTAGAAAGGCACCACCCTGAGATGGCAGTTGATTGGTGCGGATATCGACTATCGCAGTTGCGTTTGTTGATTTTGCGAAAGCAATTTGTATTATTACGACCGCACTTTAATCGACTATGACGACATTAAAAGCCATAACTCGAGATAATGCCGTCTTATCAAGAACTGCTGAAAATGCAGCAGTGAAGATAGTATCGTCAGCTTGTTAACCCAGCACAGCATTTGCAGATAAACAAGCGACGTATGAGCCAAACAACGTAGCTGGTAGAGTCCATTATGTGGACCTTGAACTTTGAAGTACAGTTTCACCTCGTTAACACAGACCCTGTTAAGCCGGATATCGGTTAACCTGGACCATGACCGAGAAAAAAAATGGAAAAACATTCCAGGATTGAAAAAAAAATGTTTGAAATTTTTAAAAATGTTTGGCCTAAAATCGGCCGTTTTCTTCAATGCGAATCGTAGCAGCAGTTTTCAGAAAATAACCTTGGTAATAGCCGATAATAAGTCGATATCGGTACAGGTTTGTTTGCTAGGCTAGGCTAGGGCAACGTAGCCTTTGTCAGGTGATTTACTTGAATAAATAAAATAAATAAATAAATCTGCTTTTATGCATGTTATGAAGGTAAATGTAGCAAAACAAAATAGCCTATATATTAACGGCATTTTTAACTAAACTTCGTTACCCTAGGCATGCTTATAAGCTATGGCCTATAGGCCGTCGGTTAAGTCAGACAATCGGCTAACACGGACACTCTCCCCCTCCCCCCCAGCTGTCCGAGTTAACGAAGTGAAACTGTACAATGACAATGTAACTTACTGAAGACATTCGAGCTTAAATATCACATAACATGCTTCATGATATAATGCCATACGTTTCATGTTAATGGCAGCTACGCCTATCAAATGCATGCTCATCATACAAGCACGGCACAAAGTTCCTGTGTAAGCTCGTGATTAACGTGTCGATCGCGATGATTAACGTGTCGATCACGATCACGCAGATCAAAGTGATTAGGCAAAAACCAGACGGTAAAAAATTTTGCTAGCACTAGTCAAACAGCTGCCGATGACTTACTGCTGGACTCCGTATTGAAAGCACATCCATGTAGCGACGTGGATCCCAGCTCCAACTCCCAATATAATCACTGTATCACCTCTACTTGTACTGTACTGGCTCGTATTTGGATAGAAAAGACCTGTACAATAAAATAAGAAATGATACCAAACAATTTTTAAGATCTACCCTAGACAGATAAAAGTGCGAGATGAGGAACAGATGGTTAATAAGAAGTTGTAAATTCATTAAAGTTATCCAAAGGTGAAAAATGCGTGGTGATGAAATACAGCCGCTAGTACTTAGGCAGGTTGGTTGGATTTAAAACAAGCATTGACAATCAGCAAACACAATAAGATCAAATAAAACTCAATAATGATTGATGATAAACCGATAACACGAGATTAAATATTAAACAATATTGAACATTTACTTGCTTTATTAACATACCAAGCAAAAAATGGGAGAGAATAATGATAGCAGGAGCGTATGTTGACTTCATTGTGTATTCTTCAACCATATCCATGAAAGGCCATCCAAGCCACAAGTACACAGCAGCAATGCCTATGCCAGCTAGAATGTCCTGAAAAGATATTGCTGGATACTTAACGCACAAGTCAATGCAAAATAGACCCCAAAACAAATTAAAAATTTTTTGCATTTTCCAATTACTTATGCTCTGAATTAGCAGAAGTGACCAACCATATTGCTCGACAGTTCCTCACCCAAAATCAGTTCTCAATTACATCCAAAAAAGGTGAGAAAGGCTTCGCAGCTTGCAGTGGTACAAATTTTGCATGTGATGTGAAGCCCCGCGTTGTGAATGCGTTGCAACACGATACCAATTCTTTTCCAGTGCCTCAAACTTCTTTACGAGGCGCAATCAACCGAAATCTTACAAATCAAAAAGTTAGTGCTTTGCTAAATACCAAGCAATCATTACAGAAATGTAGCAAACACTTTTCGTTGGCCGGTTCTACAGGTCTTACTGACATCAAGCATTGAAAAACATTGCATTTATGTGCAGAAGAAGCATCAACAAAGTCTACACATCTTATCAGTTACACCTTACCCGTGTTCTGATGATGCTCTCCAATTACTCAGGAAAGCAAAACGCAAACTTTATAAGTAAAAAGGAACGTTTGTATCACTTAATAATGTCTATAGCAGGCCTGCACAACTCAAAAGAGTAAAAAGGCGTTATCAACTTTTTTTACGCGGGATGCATACCGACATTGATATTTACAAAATCCACATTTATATGCATAGCTTGGAGAAGTACAAATTGTGGTATTGCAAATAGCTTTAGATATGTATGCAAACAAAAATACCATCATCCCACTCTATCCATTAGGTTCACGTCTATAATAGATCTAAATATGATGTTATTCAAACCACAATATCACATTTTTTGAATTATCTGCATGCCGCACCAACATTCTTTGCGGTCACAATCCGTGCACCCAATGATCTATAGACATGATCTATGTAGTAGTAGTAGTAGTAGTAGTTATTCAGTTTTTATCCGGTGTTTTCCCCTTAGCAGAGATGGCCGGATTCACCTCATTCCTTCTGCAATTACTTGCACTCTGCCACTCCACTTTGCAAGATTCAGGGCATCCTCTTTCTTCAAACCAATCTTCTCTAGCTTCTTCCACAAGCTTCTTCCAGGTTTTCTTCAGTCGTTCTCGTTTTCTCTTGCCGCTCACTTCAAGGAACCAGAGCAACCCTCAAAACACTTGTCAACCCTCCTCAGCACACGTCCATACCCTCTAACTCCATTCACTGTAACTGGTCTATAGTTTTCCTCAACCCCAACATGTTCATCTGTTCTTCAGTCACCTTTCTGTCAACAACTATCTCACGGCACATGGTTCTCACGACAGCTCTCCCAGTTCTTCTTAAAATTGCTTTTTCATTCTCTTTCAAATACCGTGCCTCGCTTCCATACAGTATTGCTGATCTTATGCAACAATGATAAACTTTACATTTCATTCTCAGAGAACACCTATTTCCAAGCAATAACTCTCCACATTTCCTGAACCTTACCAACCGATTCTTACTCTTGCTGTGACTGCCGCTTCACAAGCACAACTGGAATTTAGTCAGTCTCCCAAATAACAAAATCTATTAACTGTTTTCACTTCTTCGCACAACTTCTTGATCGCATCCACCGTTCTTTCCATTATTTCATAGACAAAAAGGTTGGGAACCACTTTACAGTATGTTTACTGCTACTAAATGATATTTTATGTACCTTATAATATACAGTACCTATGCTCACCCTGATTGTATATGTTTTTGCAACGTGATTACTTGTCTTATTTGTAACTAGCCAGCTCTGCTAGCATCACCCGCTGGGCCCCCAATCAGTATTGTTAAGGTTAACATCAGTTCAGCCAGCTGGGCCAGCTTCATCCAATAGATAGTTGTCAAAACACTAATAAGAAGTTTATGGTTTTTCACATAGTCAAATCTTACTGCCAAACAAAACTATCGTTTTTTGAAATGCAATCAATTAAAAAAACATGATGGAGAGGGTTGCTCACAGGACCACATGTCTTCCAAGTCTCTCGAGTTCCTGGCAATGTCTTAATTGGCCTGTTTTCACTATAGGCGTCCTTAAACCTAAAAAGTTTTATTCGTTCAATTCAGCAAGCGCATAAAAGCATATGACAGGAGTTACCACACTTGCCATAAGAGTCAAAAATGATGGAGGCCATTATTAAACGAGTCACTATGCATTCCTTAGTTTGTTTGAATTGATGCATTTTCCGTCCAGATAGAGGGTGATGAACTTCTTTTTGAGACCATCATTTTCAAAGCACAAAATTAGGGTAGGTTTTTTGCTTAGGGTAGGCTAAATTTTAAAATTTGTAGACTTTATTTTTAGATGAATCTTTATCAAATTTTGATAGATTATTTCAAAGAACCATGTTTTCAAGAAGAAATAGTCAAAATGTAACAAAGGACTTGGTCTTCCAAGAAATTGCAATTTTGTGAAGCTCAGCCTCCAAAATTTTGGGTGTTTTTAACCAATAGCTACCTTCCAAACTTTTTGGAGACCTAATTTTTTGTTGAATCTTTTTAAAAATTTAGACAGATAATGCAAAAGAGCCATAACTGTCAAGAAAAAGAGTTAAAATGTACCACAGAACTAACTTTTCAAACAAATTGCAAGTTTCTTAGGTCCAGCAGGAGAAAATTTTTAAAAAAATAAAAAATGATGTATGGCAACGAATTTTTGATCAACCATTGTAAACTAATACTTAGCCCTGAGTAACAGGAGCTACACAATGCTGGAAAGCAATTTTTCCAAGCTTTCAAATGACACTAATAGTTAGTACCTTATCATAACTTATATGCATATACAATTTTAAACACTACATATCAGGTAAAAATAAAATAAAACCACAACAGCTATTTTGCCAAGCGGCCCATCAGGTGGCAACTTATTCCAACAGAATAGCCAAATAGAATAGAAATATATATATAATTTTAAACTCTACACGTCAGGATAAAATAAAATAAAACCAACAAACTCTTTGATTCTATTTGAATAAGTTGCCACCAGATGAGCCGCTTGGCGAAACAGCAGTAATGGTTTTATTTTATATTTTATCCTGATGTGTAGTGGTTACAATTATATACATAAAGCTCTAACCTTGGTTGTAATCGAAAACTGTGCCAGCAACATCAGACTTTCTCTTCTTAATATACAGGGGTGGCCATAACTCACTTTACCCAGTTCAAATAATAATAAACACACATTTGTTATTATATAATTTTTATTTCGTATTGATCGAAACAAACAAGCATGTAAAAACATTTACATCCAATCTTCAAAGTGCTATCCTTCAAAGCCAATACACAACTGGATTCTTCTCTGGATGGAGTGACAGATTCGCCAACACAAATCCTTGTCATTGTCCAGAGCTGCAAATTCGAAAATAATTCTTTCCCTCAACCCTGCCTTTGTGCAAACACCTTGTGAGTAGACGTGTTCCTTCAGGATACCCCAGACTGAGTAATCATAAGGAGACAGGCCCCGCAATCGTGGAGGCCATTTAATGGTTCTTCTCCTGCCAATCCACATCTCGGAAGTGTCATCCAAGAAGTCATGTACAATTCTACCGTAGTGTGGTGGAGTACCATCTTGCATCCAGATGTCATTGTCTGTGTCAAGCTGAGGTATGGTGAAATCATGCAACATATCAAAATATAGCTATGAATATGACAGCTGCATTTATAACGCCATAAAGCATGAAATCACCCACTATAAATAGCACAGCTATCTGTATCTTTTTGTATTTATTATTATTTGAACTAGGTATTTGTGCTAATTTGAACTTGGTAAAGTGACTTATAGCCACCCTATATATAAATATATATACATATTTCTATTTGTACAGCTACAGAATAGACATTAAAACATTAAAACCACAGTGGTCTGTTTCGCCTAGAGGCTCATCAGGTGGTACGTCTGCGAAATACATATAAAGCACTATAAAACGCTATAAAAACTGGCATAAAAATTAACCAATAAGTGCAATACATTTAAAAATTCAGCAACTAATGCAACTCATCTCAGAAGCTAGGAAAGATATCAATTGAGCCACGGGTGGTACTGGGTGATAAGACATTCGGGGAAGGTTGGTTGCCAAACTCAAAGCTTTAGAGAGGGACGAGATTGAAAACAGTGCTGGTACAATGAAAAATTTTTTAATTTAAATTTGTTGGTGTGGCGGCATTTCTACATTAGTTTGGTTTGCTTGTTTAATGATGTAGCGGGACATGCTTGGAGAATAGCGCAATTCTTTGTGAGACACAGCATGCAGGTCCTTGCCCCTGGTTGGTAAGGGGTGGTTTGCATGACACTTTCCCAAGTGATTTGGGGGCTTTTTCCATTCGTTTTGGGCAGCTGGCTTTGACTCTCCAGTTGCACAGTGGTGTGGTGTTACTGGAGTTGGCTTTTCTGTTTAGCACGGTCTTATTATGCTTGGAAATGAGAATTGCCATGTTGGGCATGCAGCTGTAGCTCAGTTTTACGTTGTTGTTGTTGCAGATCTTGTGGTGCTGCCCCTTTCCTATTTATATTTGTGGTATTAAGTTCCTAATTCGGCTGCGCTATTTGTCTTGTTTCCGGTATAGCAACAAAAGCAGCTATTGTTCTGTTTATATTTAGTTTTACAAATTGTTATGGTTATGGTTTTATGTTGACTTTTTCTTAAACTTGGGATTTTATCACAATGCTGTAGAGTAATGACATAAATACCTTAACACGTAGCATATCAGCAAAAGAAAAAATCCTTGCTTTAGAGTACATGCAACTGCATCGCTCAAAGAGCCCCCATCAATAACGTTGGGATTGAGAGTGTCGATTCAGCTGGCCAAGCCAGCTTTATCTATCAGGCACTTGTGTGAAGAGTTACCAAAAGTTTATGTGTTTTCTGCACATTAGATTTTTACGACTTTTTGTGCTCCTTTTCCTAATAGAATATCTCGTTTCAAGATCCTGGCTAGGCCTTAGGTCTATGAGCTCCGTTCATTGCTGACACGAACCCAAGAAAACTTTGAATTTTTCATAGTTTGGATGTAGGGATCACATTTCTGATTTTAAGCTATTCTAAAGCAAAATCGAAAAAAATTTCTTTCGTGTGGTGCAATTTCACACAGTCACTGGCTAAGCATGATGTAGCATGTTCTTTTCTCCCTGCTTGACATGCCCTAATGAGTTAAGAGTCCTTGCTTCTCTCCAAATGCTTTGTTTGCTCACGGTAGCTCTATAAAGCTACCATAAAACAAAATACCAATAATATCTACCATGTAGTGTGATTTAACACAGTGACGTTGTTAATTTTGATTTCGCCTTGAACTTTTTCAAGTCCCTGCTAGCTACGCGTTATGATTCATATTTATTTTTCCTTAATTAGTTATGCTCATAAAAGTTAAATAAGTCCTTCCTTTTCCCAAACTTTCAGGCTTCATTCTGGTAGCTCTATAAAGCTATTATCAAGCAAAATAGAAAACATTTTTCTTTTAAGTATGATGCGACTTTTCCCCAGCGGGCACATTAAAACCCGTTGACAATTTAAAAGATATCGATTAATGCAGCTGTGCCAGCTTCACAGTACAAACATTTATGTGAGCAACAACAAAATGTTTTAGTAGCATTCCCTTTTTTATATTAATATTTGTGACATTAAATTTTTGTCTGCACTATTTGCTTTAATTCGGCCATAGCATGAAAAGGGGCCATGGCTTTCCTTTAAGTCATACAACCTATTGCAGTAGGTGCCTATTACGCTCTTTTCAAACAAAAACATTCCCTCTTAATCCAGTGCTACAGATTGATGCTATTATTGTTTAATTTTGATCTTTTCTTAATTTTGGGACTTCATTACATTTAACTTTGCCTTTAATCCAGACCTCCCTACTTCTAAATGAAGATTAGTGTTTTGTATCGATATCCTTGCAATTACAAATATCAGTAATGGGCTTTACTATTTATGTTTGCTATCAAAATGATGTGAATAATTTTTCTGCCTACTGCTGTTCTCACTATGTAGTGGCAAGCATTGCAATGGCATATAACATTATGACCTCAAAATGTGTTTTGAGCCAATATTATCAGGATCGCTACTTACCACTTTTTTGTTACTGCAGGCAAAATAATATGAACTAACATCTCTGACTGCGTGCATGTTCCTTGGCCCTGGCATAAACGCTGCCATGCAAAAAGCAAACTAATTCGAAATGAAGCACTCACAGTTGAGTTATAGCAGTAGCGGGAGCCACCCATTAATAATGTCAAGGTTTAAGAACAACCAATCAGCTGGCTGCTGTGGTAGCCTCACCCAATTGCAAAGGAAATTGCTTCAATATTTAGATCATATGTAGCTCGACACTTAGATCTTATGTTGCAAACGATAAGAAAGGGCCATCTTTACTCTCTTGTTTTTTCTTGGGTGATCACCAAGTGTTTTGCTTGAAGTAGGCTACATATTAAAATTTGTAGACTTCATTTGTGATAAATCTTTTTGAATGTTTTGATTGATAATGCCAAAGATCCATGCTATCGAGAAAGAATACCCAAATGTACCAAAGGACTTAGTCCTTCTAAAAATTCCAGTTTTGTAAAATGCACTGACTACAATTTTGTGTGTTTTTAACCAATAGACTACATTTCATAAACATTTGGAGACTTCAGTTTTTGATGGATCTATTTGGAAACGTCGACAGATAATGCAAAAGAACCACGCTTGTGAGGAAAAGTAGTCAAAATGCACCAAAGAGCTAGCTTTGTTTAGCAATTGCAAGTTCGTTAGATCTAGTAGGATAATTGTTCAACTAAAAATAAACGTCATGTATGGCAACCAATTGTTGATCAGCCATTGTAAACTAATCCATAGCCACAAGTTGCTGGAGTCACATATTACTGGAAAGCAAATTTCCTAAGCTTTCAATGGACAGTAATTGTTAGTACTTTATTATAACGTTTTTATATTAGTCACCTGTTTTTACTGAGCTCACTGCTTTCGGAAGGGGTAAAAAGTTACACCACTGGTCTTAAAGTTTAGTTTTTTCAGTATAAAAACTAATATTAATTGTACATAATTGTATACTATCGGAATCGCCTTGAAATAACCTTTAATTTGTTGAATAAAGTTTGAAAATCAGTTGAGAAATGAGGTCACAAATCAGTTTTTTAGTAAACTGATTTCGCAAAAAGGGTGCAATTTTTAAAAACATCTTCATATTATGACATGCGGCAGCGAACATTTGTGTTAATCGTACGAGATATATTATGACATCATAGAGCCAGTTTAAGCGTGCAAAGGAAATAGAGAAGAAAAAGTGCAGAGGGATTAAAGTGCTTAAATAAAGAATTACTCGTAGCATTGTCAAATAAGCTTTAATTATTGTATAGTTGTTTTTATGGAAAGCACCAAATCAATATCTTCTAAAAGAACGTTCAATCGCGTTTCTGCGATCAGTACTTTTGAGAAAAAACAAAAAACAAATTGTGCAATAAATCGTTGATTGTGACGTCATTTTAGACCCCAAACAAATGAAAGTTTTTGAAATGTGGCAAGTTGGAAGCTGGTTTTCGTTTGAGCAAAAAGCGGTTGTCCTTTGTCTAAAAAAATTATTTTGATTATGACGTCATCATGACGTCACAAATACCCCTATGACACTCACCATGGGATGGTGATCAATCGTGCCAAGTTTGATGCTTGTACCTGTAGCAGTTTCAGAGGAGTTAAAACAGACACACAGACAGACAGAATTGCGCTTTATATATTAGATTAAACTAACTTCTTTTGACTCAGTTTAACACTTTTTGGGGATAAAAAGTGGCACTACAGTAGTTAAAGTTCAATTTTTGTATTATAAAAACCAGTAGTAAAGGTACATGTCATATATTACCATAATTGTCTTCAAATAACCTTTATTTTGTTAAAATAATTTTGAAAATTGGTGAAGAAATGAGGTCACAAATCAGTTTTTAGGTAAACTGATTTTGTAAAAATTGTGCAATTTTTGAAAAAAATCATCAATGATCTCTGGTAGCAAAAGATTGTGTTGATCGTACCACACAGCACTAGAACATCATAGAGCAAGTGTAAAGCGTGAAGGAAAAACGAAGCAGCATGCTTAGGTTTAAAATGCATAAATAAAGATCTGTTGTTGCATCGCCAACTCAGCTATAGTTGCTAGTTTTTTTATCAAAAGCACTTTGTCAATATCATCCGAAAAAGCTTGTGGTCGCATTTCTACAATCAGCAGTTTTTGAGAAAATACAGAGAGCAAATGGTGCGAACAAGCGTTAGCTGTAACATCACTTTAAACCCCAAAAGATGAATATTTTTGTAGATTAGGACCTGGCTTTTGTGTGAGCAAACAACGATTCTCCTCTACGAAGAAATGCAAATTTTAAAAAAATCATCTTTGATCATGACGTTATAAACCCTCTTATGACACTCACTCCGGAATGGTGATCAATCATGCCAAGTTTGATGTTTGTATGTCCAGTAGTTCGGGAGGACTGAACAGAAAGATTTGCACTTTATAGCATAGATTTGATGATAGTTTAGTACGCCTTCGACCCATCCATATCAAAATTCAATGTGATCACCCAATTGATGGACAATTCTAAGAAAGTAAGTAAGCACCTTCAATATATGGCGTACTCAATAATAAGTCATGCTTTTACCATGCTTTGATCTTGCTCTTTGGTTACTAAGAAAAGGAAAACGTAAATTTTATGCGATACTGAAACACAATCATGCTGACTGAATGCTAGGAGTCTATTAATCAACAACTTTAGATCGAAATCAGAAACCATGATCATCACCAATAACACACAAGAAGAAATAACCAAAACGTCATTCTTTTAAGAATTTCTCAACTAAGCCCCTGACAGTTTTTTAACAATTACAGTACAAGTACTATGTATCACAGTACATTAAAAATAGAGCCTTATGGCAGGAGCTTACTTATGCAGCTATTGAAATAATTGCAAAAGAATAAATCGTTACCGCATCACTATTTTATCTAAATTTTGCTCCTGAAGGCACTGAAACGTCATACACAGTTACACATCTAAGGCACGATATCAGCAAGACGATCATTTAAGGTGAGTGGCACTTCTTAAACTCCAGCAATGTTGGAGTAAAAGCAAGGGCATGAACAAAGACAACCGCACTTCAAACATTAAAGCAGTGGTCCTCAGCATGTGGATCATTGCCTGAAAATTTTTAGGGGTCGCTTGAGTTTGTAATAAAAGCATTGCTTTTCAACTGCATATTTTGTTATTTTTCACTTTCTCTTCACTTCTGGTTGCTATTAACTTTTTCGTAATTCGTTACAATGGCAAAATGAAATCATGCAACCAAATTTATCTGTGTAGTTTAACTTCGAGGTAGAGGTGATTTCATTTTTGCATACCACAAGCGAAAATCACTATTGCATTTTTATTATTTTTACGGCTTTTATTAACTCGTGATGTAATTTTAACTCAAAAAAAAAGCAATAAAGCAATATTAAATAAAGTGGTAATTTTTGCAATTACGTGTTTGCCTCTATGATATCACATGATACTATTCGTTGCAGCCAAAGCAATTTTATGAAACTTTAAGCATAAAATTTTCCTAAAACTCTTAAACTTATTCATGGTAAACTTACTCATGCATTGTGCGGCTTAACCAATAAATTTTTTTTTAATTTAAACTACTTTAAAAACATTGAGAGCTACTGCACTAAACAACTAGCTGCTCTACTTTGCTGCTTTGCATGGCTCCTTAGAAGTTAACATCAGGGTAAAGAATGTCGGCCGAGCAGGCCATAGCTGCTTTGATCAGAATTAATATGAAAATGACGAAAACTTACTTAAGTCATTAACCACTAGAGAAACGCAGTTTTGGAAGACTGCAAAATGACCGCACAACCTTTGAGTAAGCAGTACCCTCTCAATAAATAATATTGCACAAAGTGCTTGCTACAGTTTGAACCCAAAGCGTGAGTTTCAATGCCAGCGCCTGTTCTACTTCAACATGCCTCAGGAATCATGATGCAAGTTCCACATTGGGTCCAGTGCATTACACATAACAGCTTTTGCAGTCTGTTGTCTTAAAGACACAGGTTTCAGCTGCTCTCTTGATACACCGTTCTGTTTATCTATGATCACAAAAGACACAGAAATCTCCTACTTACTAGTCAGAGGAAGAGATATACTTATTTGGAAGAACGACTTGTTTTTACGGCTATCTAATCACTAACAAACTCTTATCCGTTGCTTTTTCATACAAGCGCACAAAGTCAAAGTAAAAAAATCACCTAAACATCTAATACTAACTCCCGCCCTCACTCTCATAAAATGACTTTTCTGGCAATGCTTCCAGGTCACAGTCAGTGCTCTCTCTGAGATTTTATTAAGTGCGCAACTGCTGGTGCAAGTGCTAGCAAATATAAGAAAATGGCCAGACAAATTTTGGTGAACATTGCTGAATAAACTGCTACACCACCCTTACTAAGGTATTTTAAAGAAAGTAAAAAGGATGTTTTTGGTACCATACTGCTGTTCAGTGTATACGCTAAGCTAAAAAAAGATGTCCTTTACCCCAATTCAGATCTCGCATCCTTAGTCAAAAAGTTTTTTAAAGGCAACTAAGCGTCTGACGTAAACATCACGTGACAGTAAGACAATAGCGATTTGCAGGCTATGCGCGCACTGTTTCCATGCATTTATTGTGCAGTAGAATTGGTCTAACGGCTTTATTTATGACGTCCACTTGCCTATCATAATAGAAAAGTTTTCCTCAGTCCCTGCAGAATTTCAATATTTCGGATACTTTAAAGTTTGACTATAAAATTGTTTTACGTATAACCGCACCCTCTGTTTTTCCCTCACACATATTTTTTCAATCATGGCATTTTTGACCTAGTGTAGTGCTTTTCAACCGATTTTGGCATGTGGGCCAATGAGCGAAAAGCACAGAGGCCCAAGGCTGGAATATATATTTTTCTCAATGTCATAGGTGACTTCAAAAAAGTTATCAAAGTAAATTTCAGGTATATCCAAATAAAATAAAGCAAGTCGTCAAAACATTTTCCAATTTTACTTGATGTGAAGTGAAGACCTATGTCCGGCTATTGAAAATCTCTGATCTTGGCCATCATAATCTGTCACGAACGATTTTTTAATTCAATTAAGATGCCAGCTTGCGAGTTGTAGCTTTACTCTGTTACATCTTTTCGCAGCAGGAACTGGAATTAGCTGTGTATCAAAGATCTTCAAAGATGGCCTAAGAACAAGTCCAAAAAAAATTGTATGGGCACAAGCGCAGAGTTTGTAAAATGTTTAGGGATGGAGAAAAAGAAGAGGCAAAACTGTGACGTAATAATTTGCTTATGTCAGTAGTCTATCAGTTACTAATCGGCTGCCGCAAAATACCTCGCTATATCTGTTCAATAAGTTAAATGTGGTCACTAAAACTCTGCAACCTGTGCAACAGTAAATCGTAAATGTTTCAGAATGTCATGTTAACAGTGCATGTAAATAAATTAGCCTAATTGTATGCTGACGCCCAACATGAGCATAAAAAAATGACTTTTTTTAACTTATGGGATGTTAAATAGGTTACCACGACCATAACACCAGAACAAAATTATTGGCAAACTTCAATTGTTGCTTGATTATATTAAAATAATTAAACAAGTTACATTTCTTAATCGTGAGCAATTAAACAGCAGGGTTTTTCGATTGCGAGTAAACTTTCCGTCTGTTGATGATCAAAGCCGCTTAACTTAAAAGGAGAAAATGAAGATTTTTGTACGATGTAGTAGTCATACTATTTCTCTTGCTTTCTTCTTTAAAAGTATCTCAAAAAGCAGTATTATTGATAAGAAATAACAAATTTCACAAGAGTCTTGTCATCGTATTTCACAAACCACGCATGAAAACAAACGAGTTAATTTTTAGAAAGTTTTGTCCCAAATTCGAAAAAATAGCGATACGTCGCTATCTGGCGAGATATTGTGACGAAAGTAACAATAGTTTTGAAACACTGTTGAAGCTTTTCTATGGGACTGTCAATGACAGATCGTAGTAACACAGATGGCTAAATATATTTTCGCTCTTAACAAGTTTTAATTAATCATTGACCAAATCCAAGAAAAGAATTCTACTTTGTAAAGAGCTTTTGAAACTTGACCGAAGTTCTATCTTTGTTGCAGAGCATTCAAAACTTGTCCAAAGTAAAAGAAACAGAGAAATTCATGAACGTGGATATGCACGAGTTTGGAAAACGCAGCTTTCAAGTCCAGTAAAAAATTGAAAAGCTGATATTTGTAACTGCACATAAAACTACAGGGTCACACTTAGAGGCAGTTACTGCAAAAAAAGTAAAGTCCATTTTTTGTTTAAACTATACAGTTTTACAATATTTGCAAGGGAGCTGCCCTTTGCAGAACAATTTTTGGGGACCCCACTTACTTTACCTGGCGCCACTGACTACAGGCAGATGCAAAAGACTGCAATAACCATGCACGTACAATTATACTTTGAAGGAAGGTTTCTTTGGGCAGTACGTAACTTTCTGTGAATTTTTGACTATTTAGTGATTTTTCTCTACACTGGTAAACGTGATTAGATCATACACCTTAATGCTGAACAAAAAGACAGTTTTGGAATGGTCAATCATAAACGATAATTTTTTTACAATCCCCTAAAGTTGTATGCAAACTCTACTGTATTACAAATATCCTTTCAAGCAATTAACGTAAAAAAGACTACATTTTAATGTAAAACCTTTTCAAAGAGATCGAAACTAGAATCCAGACTTTTTCCTCTACGTTTTGGGATTATTTCCATCATGACTGGTAAGCTATATGGCATATAGCAGTGAGCTACATTTTATTTCAAAAACATTTTAGGTGATATTTAAAACTAAAATTGGTCAGAAGTATTCTTTTTACTTTCAGTTTTCATAACTAGGAAGTGTGAGCAAATTATTTATTTGTAAGTAACAACACTGAACCATTTCCTCAAAAAATGGGGTTCTTTGTGCTAACCTGACGGCGAGAGCAATGTGCTTTTCTTTATCTTATTAAGTGCGATTGAAATTGGCGTTGAAGCGTAAGGAAAACATATACATTTTAACCACTTCTAGTTTCGAACTTTCCTCTAAAAATCATGTCTTATGTTAAACTGAAGTTTGAGAGCTCTGGTATTATTGCTCTTTAGCTATGACTGAAATTGGCCGGGAAAGTAAAGAAAAAAAACTTTGTGATTTACTTTGTTAATTTATGCCATTAATTTAATTTATGTTAAGACAGGTGGTCCAGACGCCTCGGAAATGGAAACTCCCAAGCGAGTGCGGACGTCTTGTCCAAAATATAGCAATACAATTCGCTTTCTCGTGAATGGAGAATAAATATGGACAATACAAATAAAACAAAAATTGCTCGAGAAGCAATTTGTTATACAAAAGATATTTAAGTTGCCATCACTCACTGTTGCATCAAAACCACGCAATGTTTATGCAAGACGTTGCACTGCCCTGAAAATGTGTCACTCTAACCTTGGATTCCTATCCACTGCTTCCCACGCACCAAACAGTTGGTTATAAATTTTAACAAACTGCAAAAAATTACCAATTACTGCCGGACTTTTTTACGTATCATTGAACTTTATCTGCAAATCCACTGAACATGTCCTTGCAAATTTGCACTTTTTCGCGTTTGTAGGGAACACTGGTCACAGTCCCCCTTCTTTACTCAAGACCAGTCTGATGCAATAAGTGCATGAAAACTAATTCATCAAACCCTATGACCTTGATGAAATCGAGTTTGCCACCTTGTTGTAACCACATTTGTGCTTTCAAGACAACATTAGCTTTTCGTATTCTGTTTTATGAAAAAGGTTAATATTATCTATCATAATAAGTGATTACACACCTAACTTTGCTTTTTAACTACAGAAGGCTTATCGCTTCTGAATAAATAGTGGATAACTGCAAACTCTGCAAATAATTTTACAAAAGAAAAACATAAATCTGCTGTTTTAGGTAAAACTATAGCAGTAGTATCATAACATGACAAAGGTCATATTTTTACAAAATAGAACTGTTTAAATGATAAAAAAACAGTAAAAAATTGAATCACTTATTGTGGCACCATTCAAGTGTTAATCACAATATAATTTTTGGCACTGCAAGCTTTTTAATATGCATATCTCATTACCAGAAAAGTTTTCAAAACCGTTTCTACGTACAGTTCTTTTTGAGAATACGAAGTCAACAAATTCTACTCAAAAACACTTGGTATGATGTTATCTTAGCAACTTGAAGGCATACATTTTTTTTTGCAAATCTATGGTAATCTGCCCGTTGTTATGCGACCTAAACATCACAATCCTCCATCAAGACAAGCCAGTCAAAAAAATTTATCTTTGGTTCCAACGTCACCAACCCTCTTATGACACTCCTTGCTGAACAGTGATCAATCATGCCAAGTTTCAAGTTTCTTTGCCCAGCAGCTTCTGAGGAGTTAAAACACATACAGAATTTTGCTATTTATAATTACCTGTGACAGCTGGGGCACAACAAATTAAATCTTATATTAGTTTAGCCTATACACTAAATAAATAGCAGTATTAATATTACCCTTTTTTGCAACTTCAAAATATGTTACTTATACTGGTACCATGTTTTGTTCAGTAGTATCCATCAAATTTTTGGCAGGTTTTGTACATTTGCTAGTAATTTTGCACTTGCGCCAGTGGTTGTACACTTTCTACGATGTTATAGAGAACACTGGATTACACCACCTCTTTATTATAAAGAACACAAGCTACAATACAGATCATCCAAGCTCGCTATGCCATTGAGCTTAAGAAAATGCTGATTGAATTGAAAGAAAGCTGTAGCAACTTCACATGAGTCATATATATAGACTGGTAACTTAATCAACACCAGCAGCGCACTATCATCAATGGGTACTGGGTACCCATTAGTTGCCTCTAATAAAACTGCTGTCACATGCTAGATGAGCACTGAGCATTTTTATTACACTAACTGACTGAAACAAAGGTAAAATATATCAGATACATACCAGTATTGAATGCATGCCAACATACAATCTGCTGAGAGCAACCAACAAACACCAACAACATGCCAATAAAATTCCTTTTTCAAGGGAAAACTGCACAAAAAAATTATGCGATGGAGACCAGATCATAAACTTGCATACAAGAAGTTAATAGTACTATAAATGTGAGCAAGTATTTCACTGTCCACTTGAAAAAAAATTATTGCCAACACTTTTCTAAAATAGTTGAATTGCAAGTACACAAATGATTTTCAAGAATAAGACCAGACTAAATACTGACTGAATAGAAATAAAAAAAAAAGTGATTCTATTACTTTTATTCACTACAGTAAGATGGCAACGTAAAACGATGTTTGAGGCAGCCACTATGCCCTGTGTCACAGCATATTTAAATGAAGAAAACCACTTGTATTTGTATATTGCTGTTTATTTATCTTAAAATTAGTGAAAGTTTCTTTAAAACAGCTACATCCAAAAATGAATATACATTGTTTGCTACAATAGATATTATAGTTTAAATATACTTATTTGAAAGAAATATCCAACAAGTGACAGGAACTTACTTCATATCTACCATGCATTGCCATTAAAAACGAGAAAGGTAGAGCTGTGCCTGCCACAGCATGTGTGGATGGGATGCCATATTCAGCTTGCACACGTGCTTCCAACTTGAACACTGGTGGCCATGTAGGTCGTGGCCAACGAATGATGTCTTTCAAAGTTTGTCCAATGTACCTAACAAATGATTTGTCAGCACAGAAAAACATTTCAACTTAAAAACTTCCTTTAATGAAGACAGTGGCTATTTGGTGGTTGATGGCATTTCACCTTAGGGGTCTAGTTTTCCATCACCATTCATAAGTGTGTAAACAGCAACAACTACTATGATTCTGACAGTGACGCTGTGGCACATGGATAATGCAGCTGCCTTGAAATGCAATAAATATGGATTGGAATCTTTGGTGGCTGGGACTAAGACAAAGACAGTGTACACTGGAGGGAGGGGCCCAGTACATGAATGTACAGAGTAGTGTGCACTGGGAGGGAGTGTATAGTGTGGGAGAGTATACACTGGAGGTACAAATTTTTTTAATTCATCATTGAAATTGACCGATCAAAAAGGACCAAAAGTGGCATGTTTATTATGTTATTAAAATTGACCAATTGCAAACGTCTCATGGCAAAATAGCCACAGTCTTTAATGAAACACCAATAACACACAAAATTAAGAAGACTGAGAAATCAAACAAAAAAATCAAAAATCAGTTCCGTCATGATTTTATAACAATGATACTTTTGTGCAACTGCACAACAGCAGTAAGCAACTTTTATTATTTTAGTTGAAAATAATGTGTATGGGGTTTAAAGAATTTGGGAGGCTAGGCTCCCATGTGCCAACATTCTCTAGAAATGTCAGTAGAACGCACTTACCTCCCTCACTTCTAAACAAATTACTGGTATCATTTTTTAAAGAATACTACATTTTTAAAAAATGGATTTAAAAATTTGGCAGATATTTGTACAAGCAATAGCCTATAAAACTCACATTGTAACAACCCAAACAACAACCATTTTTCGACCAACAAGTGGATCTAGATTCCAAAAAATAAATGGAATAAATGTTATATAAAATGTTTCATGTCCCAAAGCACTCCCAAAACGGAAGAGGTAATAAAAAAACCAATTTGTAACTTCATATGTTTGAATAGATTGAGATGAAACCACTTGCTTCTTTTCCCTAACTGTTACCCTATTGCTTGAGCATTCAGAGTGTTCTTGGTACCTTATCAACTCATCATTATAAGAAGTGCAGGTAACTTTTTTTGCACAATGATTATGGCTTATATCAGACTTATGCTGGTTATCATACTGTTTTACATCATTGACCAAGCATTGACCATTTACAGGCTTTTTATGATCCACTGATAAATCCAATGCTTTTAATCCACACAATTCTTGGAACACTCTAACTTTTTGAAAATCCATAAAATAGTCAATAAACCTCCAAAATTTATTCATTTTGCTTTTGCAACCTCTATCCACAAATGCTAAATTTTCATTTACCAGAAGTCCAGAACACATCTACAACAGTAGCAACAAGTTAGTCAAAATAGGTCACACATAATCCCAACAAAATGCTTTGGCAAAAGTTGGCTATTAAGTCATGAGTCAGTAAAACTAACAATTTCTATCAATCTAAAAGTAGATTTTAAATCGATCGATTGTAAACACTTCTCATCTCATCACAATTGTATAATTGTAAACACTTCTCATCTCATCCCAATTGTAAACACTTCTCATCTCATCACAAACAAATCATTCTACTAAATCAATTGTAACAGGGTAATGTAATTAACAGTGGGAACTAAACATGCTGAAATCTTTTTTAGTAATCCTTGCAGTTTATTGGAAGCTAAGCTAGTTAGGTGTCAGCAAGTGGACAAAAATTCATAGTTGTAATGCTGAACAATCAATTGGAAGACTGTTTGATAGCCATGAAAAAAACATAAATGTTGAAAAAAATTTTTAACAAACCAGCTGCAGTGATAAGAATAGGCTTAGTCATTAGACTAGCGAAGCAGCGCATTTTTATCAACTTAAAAATAGAAGCTTACCAGTGCCAGTATGACCTATAACAACACAGCAAATAAGCTAGACCAGCGCTTCTCAACCGATAGGCCGCGAAGGTCCTTCAGGTGGGCCGCGAAACGTTCTGCCATAAATCAAAGATTTTTTTGGAAAAAATTATGAATTGCGAAAGCTAAAAATGTACTATAAACTTAACACTCTTTCGTTTTGCAGCAACTTCCTTCCTGGAATAAATGATTGTTATGAAACCAATTTTTCATGAAGTGGGCCCCAAAACAAAGCCTCGGCGAAAAGTGGTCCACGACATCAAAGAGTTGAGAAGCACTGGGCTAGACCACGTCAATAGTTGCCCCACCAAAAGTTTGGGAATCGATGTGAACAACTTAAACACCTTCGTAATGGGCGATGCACACAGCACGCGGCTAAACTACCGTAGGGTACTTACGGGGCGGTTCGAGCGGGTATCTATGGCGTTTAATACGCACGCACGCACGCAAGCACGCACGCAAGCACGCACGCACGCACGCACGCACGCATGCACGCAGGCACACACACACCTGACCGCCCCCCACACACACAACCGCTGCTTCGGCTAGCGGTGCCGCACGAGTAATTCTTTGGGTCTTGCGAGTGATGCGGCGAAGTAAAAAATTGTCTACTTTCCTGGCAAAACCACAAAGACAGGTAAGAGGGATGCACACTGCAAGCGGATGTGGCCCGCGAAAGAAATCCCCTGAAAACTTGCGACGCGGGTGACCTGGGAGCAACGACAGTTAAAGAGTTAGCTCCATTACACTCTAGGCAGGACCCTGTCGCCGGATGCAGTTATAGTCTTACTGCCCAGGACTATGCAATTTGCAGATAAGTAGTAGCACTATAACATTGCGTTTGAATTTTTATGACCTGATTTTAATCACGTGATTGTGGATAATTTAAGTAAACCATTGGAAGTGTCACTGTCTTTTTTACTCAAATAAAAATTAATCATTTATTCTAATGAACAGATTGAAGTTTCATGGACCTATATCGCAGGTGAATTTTCCTTATTCTTCTTCTTCATCCGAAATTATTTCGAGGAGCAGTTGTCGCCTGAAGTTGGAGTATAAGACAATCATTAGCTCTTTTTAATTGGTAGTTCGAGAGTGATTGGCAGATTCTGAAAAAGAAAGAAAAACAGCAAATACCTATTCTTTTACTTTTTATTCTACTTTGCAAGCTCGTTTTACAATTAGGTATATCTTTAAGCAATCAAAATAAGTAGGTTTCCAGTCTTAAAGCATAATAAATATTAATCTACTGATTTATAATATATTCTTTAAAGCATTTGATAAACCTGGGAAGTGATTTAATATCTTTAAGTGCTACAGGTAGTTTATTCCATAACATTGGGCCTCTAAATTTCAGTGTTTGTTGTGTGAGTTTTATTCTGCAATATTGAGGGCACAATTTGGACTTGGATCGAGTACGAAGAGTGGCTTTCTCGCTAAGAAAGTTAGAATCAAAGATGTTTGAAAAAGCAGAAGGAAGAGATTTATTAAAATATTTGTGCATAAATTTGGCAATTTCAAGTTGTTTAGACTGTTGTATTGTTAGCAGATTGTGTTGTTGAAAATTGTTACTGTTTTTTTGCTTAGTATTAATCAAATTAATTGCTTTGGTTGAAACTTTTTGCAACTTTTGAATCATAGATGCGTTACCATGGCACCAGGATATTACACAATATTGCACATAGCTATTAATAAGAGAGTGATATAAAGTTAGCAATGAACTTTTATCAAGATACTGTTTTACTTTGTTAATCACATGGTAGCTACATCTGAGTTTTTGCAGCAACCACTGCATATGGGGCTTCCATGAAAGATGTTCATTGATGGTTAAACCCAAAAATTTGCAACTGTTTACTTGTTTTAAATGCTTGTTTTTGAATTGAATTGACAACGCACTGCTATGCTCGTGTCGGAATTTCTCTATTTGGATTTCTCAGAATTATTTGTTGGTTAATTTTATAACTCGCCTATTAGATGTTTTGTTTAAATTTGTTCATGCATTAGTTTTGCACTTTACCCTTAAGTTGCGTAACATCACCTCATCTGAATTTACATTGTTGATTATTTTGTCTTTTTTACCTTGTTTCATGCGCACCCTTTGGCAAATTAGTAGGTGATGTAGTTTAGGAGATGTAGCTTACTTTTGCATTTTTTAATTAATTCAAGATTTCCCTGATTCGAGTTTGGAGACATTTAAGAGTGAACATTCAAGTTTGAAGTTTTTTTGGTGGGCAAAACCAGTTTTTAAAATAATTTGTTTCAACCATTTCGTGGTTATTTTATACAAGCACGAAGTCAAAGATAGTCAACTGCTACGCACACTTACTAATTGCCGCTGGTTATCAAGGGCGACATAACTCCTAACGTTAATGAAAAATAAATGCGAGTTCGACGTTTTTTTCAAGTGAAGTCACTTCTAAAGGCTGTTTCACATATAGGCTAATCCGATTACGGTTTACTATACAGTTACGTCAACGTTGTTGCTTTCAGACTGAAAAAGTAGAAAAATTGTGGCCGTAACGGAAGCTAATTTTCTCGTTTTTTACGGTTTCCGGCAATGTTCAAAAAATTGAACTTTGTCAGATTATGTAAGTCCAGCCCTGAGGACTTTTGTTGCCCGACTACGCACTGTTTTAGGGTGTTTTCATGTTTTCTACAAATCTTAAACATTTTAGTTAGCTTTTAAAATAGCTTATTGGTATCAATTTCTTTATTTTTGATTTTAGGTTTGTTAGAGTTACTTTTACAGACAAAATACGAGTAAATCAATGAAGATAGGCTACTGTGGTCTGTAAAGCCTAGCTCTGTTAAAATCTATTAAAGTCAATAGACTCTACCGGGTTGGTTCATTTCGTTGAACGTATGGAACGTACGGATTGTTTTAATTAGCCTTTAGTGGTACATACTGGAACAGTTTCACCATAGATTATGATAAGCTAGGTTTTAATAAACTAGGTCGAACTTTGCTCAGGCAGAGAGTTGTTTCCAATGAGATGTTATGTTATCTTCAACAGTTTACAACTTATTAACAGAGCGGTAACTACCGATGGTGCAATGCACCGGGGCCCCAGCACGATGGGGCCCTTCATTGCTACATTTTATTGTAAAATATTTTTGTTAAGAGCTCAAGTAAACTTATTATTATTAAAACTCACACTTCATTAATAATTTTAATCTATATTTACCATCTAATTTATAGAAGTATTTCTTAATATAAGCTTTTTTAAAGTTTCGTTTGCGACGTGTTCATTATAGTTGTGTCGTAGTCACGACATAATCGGTATGCTACCCTCACGCACGTCTGTTTAGTAAACTAAGTTTAATCCATAATGATCATATGGCATCATATTTATCACTTTTATTTTACTTTGTAATTGTTTGTAAGTTTTGCTTTATAACGTAACCAAGAGCTCATGTAACTTAATGGTTTCGAAATAATTCTAACATTTACCAAGCACTGTCAATCTGCCACAATAAATCTCTCGCTTCAAAAACACAAAAAAAGACGGCTATCGAGTGAAAGCCACGTGACCAACCAAAGCGCTTGAAAAGACATCCCAAACAAAAGAATAAACTAAACAAATGCTATTCACAAAACAAAAGATTATACCTTGTCGGCCAACACCATAAGCAATTCCTCATCAATCCAAATCTAAGCCAAAAAACATCTATTCCCACGTTTGTTTCTCTCAAATTATATATTGTTTGAAAAGCTCATTGAATTTCCTATTTTTCTCATGATATGTGGTAATGATCATCGGTTGCTTTCTGTCACGAATAAGTAAATTTGCGTTGAAAGAATAGTTTTTATATGTGTGTAGTTGTAATCTGTTGTTTTATTTTGCAACGATCATTTTATTTGTAAATCTGAATTGTCTGGAGCCCAAAACTTGCTAAGCTGTTTTCGAAAAAATACCATTTTTCTTCCGCATTTATAAATAGATTTGTAACTCACAGCCTTTTCTGACGTTACAATCGTTGACCACGTCACTATATTTTCCAGTGTATTCTAGTGATTCTTGTTTCTTCTCAAAGATTTTTGTTTTTATATTATTACCGATTACGTAATTTATTAACGGTGTTTTTCCTGTGTCACGTGATGTTCTAGCAATTTCTAGATTATTTTCTAGTCGTATATATAAGGCAGCGAGATTTTTTTCATTCATTCAGAGAGTGTAATTCAAAGTACAGTTCAGAGCGAGATAGTAGAGTGTAGTAAAAAGGCGTTGTTCTGTGGTGATTGCTGTGACAGGAATCATGTGATTATTTTGATGGTTTTAGTTTTGGTTAATCTGATATTTATATATTAAAGTGCTTTAGTTTCTGTATTTGACAAGCGAAAGAATTAGAAGTTTTAAAGTGGTTTGTGAACATATTTGTTTTGTTTGTGATCGAGAAGTGCGTGGGTTAAAGTATCTTAGTGGAAGCCAATCTTTTCCTAGCTATTAAGTTGCAACCAGACTTAATGCTTTGACCGATATTATACATCGTCTCAATTTTAAGAAGTAAATTAAAATTAAGATTGAAATAGCATCCAAAAAAATTCCCACTGAAACGCGACACTTTTGTGTCACAGAATGACAATGAAACACAGCAAATATTAGGTTCCCCATCCAAAACTTGAAATATCAAACTGCTTGAGATGACTTCATATAGTCAAAAATTAAAGGTTATTCCGAACGTTTACTCCCCACAAACCATGTATTTTTAAAAAGGCTATTAAACTTCCTATTAATCACATTGTGCTACAAGCTCATTAAGTTTCCTACTGTTGTCATGATGTGTGGTGAGGATCATCGGTTGCTTTTGTACCATAGAATGACAGCAAAATACAGCAAATATTAGTTCCCCCGTCCGAAACTTTATACATCAAACAACTTGAGTCATTGACAACTTCACATAGTCACGAATTAAAAGTTTATTCCACACGTTTGTTCCTCTCAAATCGTATATGTTTAGAAAGCTCATTAAATTTCCTATAATTTTCATGATGTTCGGTGAGGATCATCGATTGATCTCGTACAACACAATGATAGTGAAATAGAGCAAATATTTGGTTTCCCACCAAAACTTGAAATATTAAACAACTTGTGACAACTTCATGTAGTCACAAATTAAATGTCTTTTCGCACGTTTGCTTCTCTCAAATCATACATTTTTCGGAAAGCTCATTAAATTTCCTATCATGCTCATGATGTGTGGTGATGATCATCGGTTACTCTCGTACAACAGAATGATACTGAAATAGAGGAATCATCAGGTTCCCCCGTCCAAAACTTCATACATCAAACAACTTGAGTCATTGACGACTTCATGTAGTCACAAATTAAAGATTATCCCACAAGTTGGTTTCTCTTAAATCATATATTTTTGGGAAAGCTCATTTAATTTGCTATCTTAATAATCAGCAGTTGGGATCATCGTTTGCTCTCGTACAACAGAATGACAGTGAAATAGAGCAAATAATAGGTTCCCTCCGAAACTTGAAATATCAAATCATTTGAGACGACTTCATGTAATCACAAATTTAAGATTAATCTGCAGGTTTGTTCTTCTTAAAGCAAATATTTTTGGCCAACCTTATTAAATTTCCTATCATTGTCATGGTGTTGGGTGAGGATCATCAGTTGCTTTCGTACAACAGAACGACAGTGAAATATAGCAAATCATAAATCCACCCTTCCAAAACTTAAAATATCAAACCACTTGTGATGACTTCATGTAGTCACAAATTAAAGGCCTTACAACATGTTTGTTCCCCTCAAATCATATATTTTTGGGAAAGCTCATTAAATTTCCTATCACACTGCTGGTGTGCAGTGAGAATTAATTGTTGCTCTCGTACAACAGAATGACAGTGAAATACAGCAATAATTATGTTCCCCCACCAAAACTTGAAATATCAAATAACTTGTGACGACTTCATGTAATCACAAATTAACCCGTTCACTGCGTAAGACGTGTATATCCGTCCGAGTCGCCACCGCTTTTAACTACGCATTTTATTTCGCTTTCGAATGGCGTTTTTCGCGCAACAGGGTGAGAAAATCCTGAGTAAGTATTTTGTACTAATAGAAAAGATTAATTGCGTAAAACACTTTCATGGCTAGATCTATTCATTGATTTCAGACCAATTTATCAAATGCTCTAAAGGTACAATACTGTAATAGCATTTAGACAACTTCTAACGTAATGATCAGTGCGAGAGTGTAAGTTTTGTTGGATAAATACATGTATTTACGACACATTATTTTATTTTTATTTTTTAGTTTTCCGAATATATTTATAAGAGTATTTTAGCTGATACAAATAGCGACGCCAAGCAATGTTTTTCAAGTCTCAGTCGATGATCTTTTGTTGCATATTCTTGATGCTAGTGACAATTTGTCTTCTCTAGACGACTCAGAAAGTGAGAGTGCTGACATAGGGTATTTGCAAAATGCCGACGTACTTGATAGCGACACTGCTCAAGCTAGCAGCAGTGCTCCTAACAATGATAATGTGCAGTGGACCGTTTACGGCCAAGTACGAAGTAGGTTTTTATTTACCGGAAACCCAGGCATACAAGTAGCCTGAACGATGTAACTAACCCTCTGGAATTTTTTGACAATGAAATTGTAGACCTAATTGCTACAGACACCAATCGATGCGCCAGGCGATTTTTGGAGGAACGCATGGCCAACTTGATGGCGCGTCCACGTTTGAAAGAGTGGATTGACACCGACAGCAATGAAATAAGGATTTTCTAGCATTGCTGCTTGTCCAAGGTGTTAATCACAAGCCCGGAATGAAGCACTACTTTACCAAAAAAGAATCATTATATAGCCCATTTTTTGATGAGGTCATGGATAAAAACCGCTTTTTTCTCTTTAGCAAATTTTTCCATTTCAACAATAATCAGCAGTTTGACCCAAACGGTAATATCCTTAAATTATTGTTGAAATTGTGGCCTATTCTGACACACATGAAAGCAAAATTTTTTGCATTTACCAGCCAGAAAGAGACATGTAGTAGTGATATAACTTTCCTGCCGGTTATCAATGGTGCTTTCAAGCATGATCGAACTTGGTCTCGAAATAAGCGAGCTTCAATGTCATGCGCCTTAATCTTAACCGTAACCATTCCAACACAGCGGCTACAGAAACTGCAACAAATACAGTATATAGGTACTTCGTTAAACACTTGCACGCAAAATTTCGCTCTCGCGAATCAAACCTGCCCGTCAGGGACTATCCCGCAAAAATTCGCTGTTGCGAAAATAATCGAGGCAGAAAAAAATGCAAAACGCGCGATTAAATATGCACTGTAACTCGAAAAGAGAAAAATTAATTCTGCACTTAATGGGTTAAAAGTCTTTTCGCACGTTTGTTCCTCTCAAATCATATATTTTTGAAAAGCTCGTTAAATTTCCTAGTATTACCATCATATGCGGTGAAAATCATCGGTTGCTTTTGTACAGCAGAATGACAGTGAAATATAGCAAATATTGGTCTCCCTTTTTCGTGCTTAATATATCAGACCACTTGTGACGACTTTATATAATCACAAAGCAAAGGTTATTTCGCACGTTTGTTCCCCTCAAATCATATATTTTTGGAAAGCTCATTAAATTTCCTATCATTTTCATAATGTGTGGTGAGGATCATCGGTTGCTTTTGTACAACAAAAGGACACTAAAATAGAGCAAATCTTAGGCCCCTTCCAAAAACAATAATGTCAAATCACTTGTGATGACTTCATATAGTCACAAATTAAAGGTTATTCTACAAGTTGGTTCTTCTTAAATCATATGTATTTGGGAAAGCTCATCAAATTTTCCATCATCTTCATGATGTGCAAAAAGGATCATCGGTTGCTTTTGTACAATAGAATGACAGCGAAATAGAGCAAATATGAAGTACCTCTTCGAAACCTGAAAGGACAAAATACTTGAGACGACTTCACGTAACTACAAATTAAAAGCTCTTTTGCACGTTTGTTCCTCTCAAATCATGTATTTTTGGGAAGATGATTAAATTTGCTATCATGCTCGTAATGTTTGGTGAGAATCATCGGTTGCTTTTGTACAACAGAATGACAGTGAAATAGAGCAAATATGAAGTACCTCTTCGAAACCTGAAAGCAGAGACGTAGCAGCCGCCCCCCAAACCCCCCAATTGGGGGGGCCCACGCCAACTTTGGGGGCCCAAGTTAGTCTGAAATTGCTTTTTGGCTACGTGACTATTTTCAGTTCAGCAGACTTGTTTACAACCGATTTAAACTGTAGGAAGAAATTGGCTTGTGACATCATAAGTGAATGCTACGTCATTTTATCTCGCAGAATCTAGAATATTTCGATTGATTTTCTGGTAGAATCTTGAATATTCGATTGACGTAACAATGCCGTTGTTATGCAACAATCATAGAATGGTCTGGAATTCTGTTTGGCTATAAATACCGGGACAATATATATACACTGCAGAGTGCAGATAAAGTATTTTATTGACATTGTATAGAATGAAACGTTCAAAAAGTGGTGCTCAAAAGAGAAAAGAAGCAGCCACTGCTCGAGATGCTGTAGCGAAATTGCCCAAGATGACAGATTTTTTCAAGATTACTGAGCAGAGTAGACTTGGCACTAGTACCGAGAGGGATGAAGAAAACTATAGTGTACAAGAAAAAGAAGACTATGACAATCAGCATCAAAGTGATTGTGAATTTCCAGAAAATGTAAGTTGTGATTTACCTGCCAATACGCAACCTTCAATATCAAAAATAACTGAATCTCAATTTACCCCTATCCCTGATGACCCATGTAAATGGCCTGAAAGTATTTCTGATGCTCAACGATGTGATATAGTAAAGCGTGGACCACATCAACTAATAATGAATTTTCCATATAATAACACAACTCCAAGGCGACGTTTTTCCTCCAACCATTATAAACGTGTGTTACCTAATGGTGAAAGTGTTTCACGGTCGTGGCTAGTTTATTCTGGGGAATCAGATCAAGTTTTTTGCTTTTGTTGTAAGCTATTTGGAAAAACACTAAGCCCCTTTTGTAGTGGTATAAATACATGGGAGGGTTTTTCGAAAAAACTGAAAGACCATGAAAACGGCATTTCCCACCAAGAATGCTGCAGTCAATGGATGTTGCTAGCTGAAGGGATAAGAAATTCATCCACTATCGACAAACGCGAGATGAATATTTTTTTTAATGAAAGACGTTTTTGGAGAAATGTTTTAGAGAGACTTATCGACATTGCCTTGTTTCTATCGGAAAGGAATCTTGCTTTTAGAGGATCTGAAGAAGTCTTAGGATCTCCTCACAATGGAAATTTTCTGGGTATATTTGAGCTTTTGGCAAGAAGAGATCCGATCCTAAAAGAGCTTCAAGACAGAATCAAGAATAAAAACACTAAAGATCACTATTTGAGTCCTACCATACAAAATGAACTAATTGAATTGCTAGCGACAGAAGTTGAAAAAGAAAATTTACAGCAATTGAAATTGGCAAAATATTTTTCTATAATTTTGGACTGCACTCCAGATATGTCACATCATGAACAAATGTCTGTCATTCTCCGTTATGTACTATGTAATGAAGAAGCTGCTGTTGTTAAAGAAACATTTTTTGGCTACTTGAGAATAAGTGACAGTGCTGGGAAAGGCTTGTTGGACGCTTTCTTAGAAAAAGCGACCGAACTGCAACTCGAATTGTCTGATTGTCGAGGTCAGTCATATGATAATGGTGCTAACATGAAAGGAAAACATTCTGGGGTCCAAGCAAGAATGCTAGACATCAATCCCAAAGCTGTTTACGTGCCCTGTGCAAACCATACCCTTAACTTAGTTGTTGTTGACAGTGCTAATTCATCGACGGAAGCATTGACATTTTTTGGAGTACTTACAAGGTTGTATGTGCTGTTTTCTTCCTCTGCTCAGCGTTGGGAAATTTTGAAGAAACATGTGGAGCTGTCCATAAAGTCACAATCTGATACTCGTTGGGAAAGCAGAATTAAATGCATCAAACCTCTTCGATACAATTTAAAAGAGGTGTTGCTGGCACTGAAAGACTTGGAAGCCATTTCCATAGAAAGAAAAGATGGAAGAGCTGCCTCAGAAACAAAATCGTTGATAGCTCATTTATCAAAATGGAGTTTTCTTTTGTCGGTGTTTATTTGGTATGATATCCTATTCCAAGTCAATAAAGCAAGCAAGATTCTTCAATCGTATGGAGTCTCCCTTCATACAATGGAAACGGAAATCCAGGCAACTGAAAAGTTTTTGCAAAACTATCGCACAACGGGTTATGACAGTGCCGCAACATCTGCTGTTGAAATAGCACAGGAATTGGATATTGATCCTTCTTTTCCTCCGTCAAGAAGTGGAAAGAAAAGAAGATTGTTTGATTACCAAGGTGAAGAGGAACAACGAGCTACTCCTGAACTGAAATTTAAAAGCAACTTTTTCTATCCATTAGTAGACCAGGCTATTGTGTCAATAAAGGAGCGCTTTAATTTGTTACGTGAGGTTTCTTCCGCCTTTTCGTTTTTGTACACACGAGACAAACTTTTGCTTGTGCAACAAGAAAATGCTCTTCTTACTTGCTGTAAAGAGTTCCAAAAAAAGTTCGGTGACATTGATTCTGATGAAATGAGCGCTGAGCTACAGCGGTTTGTTTTAATTTTACAAACAAAACGCAATCTCAATACGGCTCAAGACTTTCTGAACTATCTTCTAAAGACTCATTTATTTGAATTGTATCCGAATGTGTACATCGCACTTCGAATCTTACTAACTTGCCCCGTGACTGTTGCCAGCGCTGAAAGAAGCTTCAGCAAATTGAAACTGATCAAAACTTTTAATAGAACGTCTATGACAGACAGTAGACTATCTTCATTAGCCATGTTGTCAATCGAAAATGACTGCGCCCGATCTCTTGATTATGACAATGTCATAACAGCATTTGCGAACAAAAAGGTTCGCTCCAGACTATTTAAATGATACTGCGTTTTTATAACTTTTTCATGTTTTTCAGTGTCATTGCTTTCGTTTCGCAGTGTCTGCATAAATGTCCTACTGAACTCTGGCATCGATGCCGAATTTTTTATGACTTGCACCTTCGGTATCGGCATGCTTTATTCTGACATTAGCCTGTTTATTTATGTACAAATTGTGGTGTATTTTCTTAATGCAGCTTTTCAATTTCACACCTCTAAAGTGATATGACCTGTGCACAGGGGCTCTTGCGCTTACTTTGGGGGGGCCCGAAGTTGGAGTGCTACGAGACTGCCTGAAAGGACAAAATACTTGAGACGACTTCATGTAACTACAAATTAAAAGCTCTTTTGCACGTTTGTTCCTCTCAAATCATGTATTTTTGGGAAGATGATTAAATTTGCTATCATGCTCGTGATGTTTGGTGAGGATGATTGGTTGCTTTTGTACAGCAGAATGACAGTGAAATAGAGCAAATATTAGTTCCCCCGTCTGAAACTTAAAACATCAAACAACTTGAGTCATTGACAACTTCATGTGACCACAAATTAAAGGTTATTTCACACACTGATTGCTCTCAAATCGTATATGTTTGGGAAGCTCAGTAAATTTCCAATCGTCTTCACTGGGATTGTGTAACTTTGGGATTGATAAATGGTTTTAACTACGGGTATAATAGGGCTAAAATTAAGTTTTTCATTTTCTGTTTGAAAATGCTAATATCAAAGTGACATTTAGCAAACTTAAGATCTATATTCCTTGAATGCTGAGCACAGAAAATGACACAATAACACGCAAATAACACCAAAACTTCATTGCACAAAGATTTTTTGAGAAGTATGTTCTACCTTTCGACGTCAACTTTCTAACAGTACGCATAACTTTGAGTGCTAGTTCACCTTCAACAGGGTGAGTATTCAGTCGCTTGAGTTCGTTTTTAACGAAGAAATTGAACACACCTTTCAAAATAGCTTCACAGTCAAAGTGCTGGTTTGCGCAATTTGCTGTCAGCAAACATTGCAACATGTCAGAAGCGCGGATTACTTCGCACACAGCTTTAACAAATAGTTGCTGTTGATTCCCCTGTTTCATGAACTGCAGCATGATGGTGGATCCATTACTTGCCGTGGCAGTATAATATTTAGTTGCAAGTGTTGTAAAAGCAAAGCAATACTCAAGAGCTGAAAGTCCATCACAAATAGCCATTTCAAATATATCCTTATTTTCATCTGGAATGCAGGAGTTCATGTCAGGAGCATCTGTAGCATATCCTTGCAGAATACGCATTTTCTGTGGCGTAAAATGCTCTATGCGATATAGCCGCTAAAGAAGTAGGCCACAGCAGATTCCACATTTGATAAGTCATCATCAACAAAGACAGAAGAAAGAAATTCTATCAACCACTCGTGATTGGTGGCACTGCTGCTTGCGAAGCTTGAATCCAAGGCTGCTAACTCATCATCCCCCAATGGTTGCCGCCAACAAAGCATGTTGTTGTAACAGGCAAGGCAAAGTATTTTCTTCTCCGATACCAGCAGCTGCTTTACAGAAATGTAACAGTTTTCCCCATTTACTTGTCTAAACTACCCAAAACGCCCTTCAATTGGATCAGAGAGCAGTTTTCCAGGGAACAAGTACTCAAATCCATGTTTCGTTTGCAAGTACTTTGCAAGTTTAGGAATTGCTTCAATAGTTTGGGTACATGCAAGAGACGTTTTGGCAGTAAGACCAATACTACCAGAGAGCTGCCATTTTTCAAAGATTTCCTTTGTCTCGGCTAAATAACACAACCCAGCATGATGTTCTTCAGTGTATTGGAGTGGAAGGCAGAATAAATCGTTTTTTTCTGATTCCTGTAACAACCACAGCTTTATTAGTGTCGCGTTTCTATAGAATTTTCGTTCTATTTCAATCTTAATTTTAATTTACTTCTTAAAATTGAGACGATGTATAATATCGGTCAAAGCATTAAGTCTGGTTGCAACTTAATAGCTAGGAAAAGATTGGCTTCCACTAAGATACTTTAACCCACGCACTTCTCGATCACAAACAAAACAAATATGTTCACAAACCACTTTAAAACTTCTAATTCTTTCGCTTGTCAAATACAGAAACTAAAGCACTTTAATATATAAATATCAGATTAACCAAAACTAAAACCATCAAAATAATCACATGATTCCTGTCACAGCAATCACCACAGAACAACGCCTTTTTACTACACTCTACTATCTCGCTCTGAACTGTACTTTGAATTACACTCTCTGAATGAATGAAAAAAATCTCGCTGCCTTATATATACGACTAGAAAATAATCTAGAAATTGCTAGAACATCACGTGACACAGGAAAAACACCGTTAATAAATTACGTAATCGGTAATAATAAAAACAAGGTGCAACATTAAACAAGGTGCTGACTTCAAGAGAAAAATTTGGGTTAATTCTGAATGCGAAGAAAACGAAAGTATTGGTGGTTTCAAAGCAATCACCAGAACCAACAATCAGCATCATGGCTAGCAATGTTAAAATTGAACAAGTTCAACATTTCAATTACTTAGGTTCATGGATTACATCAGATGCCAGATACGAAAAAGAAATCAAGCGTCGCATTACTCTAGCAAAAACAAGTTTCAGTAACATGAAAAACATTTTTAGGGATCATAAATTAACAATTTCTCTGAAAACAAGACTTTTGAAGTGCTTCGTATGGGCAGTACTTTTGTATGGCTGTGAAACATGGACATTGGCAACCAAAACTAAACAAAGAATTGAAGCAGTAGAAATGTAGTTCTACCGCAGAATTTTACATATCCCATGGACAGCACATCAAACAAACGAGAAGGTTCTCCAGAAAATGAATCAAAAACGGAATTTGCTTCGATGTATAGGAAAAAGACAGCTGGAATTTGTTGGACACGTAATCCGTAAAGAAAAAATAGAGAATCTTGCACTAAGTGGAAGACTTCCGGGAAAACGTGCAAGGGGGTCACAATGATATACATTTACAAAAAACTTTAACAAAATTTTCAAACACCGTACTGAATTATGGGAAACTGCATGAAACCGAATTTTACGGCAATCCATCGTAGTACATCGAGGGCTGAAACAGCCATGACACAGAAAGAAGAAGAAGAATAAAAAAAAAAATCTTTGAGAAGAAACAAGAATCACTAGAATGCACTGGAAAATATAGTGACGTGGTCAACGATTGTAACGTCAGAAAAGGCTGTGAGTTACAAATCTATTTATAAATGCGGAAGAAAAATGGTATTTTTTCGAAAACAGCTTAGCAAGTTTGGGGCTCCAGACAATTCAGATTTACAAATAAAATGATCGTTGCAAAATAAAACAACAGATTACAACTACACACATATAAAAACTATTCTTTTCAACGCAAATTTACTTATTCCTAACAATTAGCCAGAGAAAAAATATGTTTTTGGTGTGTCAAAATATCGTACATTCGCCCAATTGGAGTAAGGCAATGATAATGCAACAAAAACATTACTATAATAAAAACACATCATTGAACGAATACAAAAATTCCCATAACAAAGTCAAAATGGCCAGCTCATTGTAAATTGCTTTGGTGGCATATTAGCTGCACTAATTGGAAAAACCTAACGGTTTCGAAAAACTCTTAGAGAAAACCAATCAGCTTATGGATTTGTCACTTCACGCGTTGAGCAGTTTGAAACTGCAAAAGGTAGATTTGCCTGCAAAAACGGTAATTGGATCTAAAATTGTACCCTTGAAAGATGTTTTAACGGACAGGATTTTCAAAAGGTTTGCAATAAATGAGATATAACGTGCTGTCTGGTCGAATGTGGAATATTCTGTAGAATAAAACTCCAAGGCACGTGAAATTGACTTGCTAAAAACACCTGCAAAAGAAAAATGTTGCTTAGGATTACATGTGCTCAACAAAAGTTTATACATTGGTAAACTGGAAAAGATTTAAATTAATTAGTTTGAATAAGAACATTTTCATAGCAAAACCGGATAAAGGCTCTGGAGTGGTAATCTTTAACTATACGGATTACACCGCAAAAATGGAGCTTATTTTAAATGCTTGGGATTAGTTGAAAAGAATGGCGACACTGCAAAGATCGAAATCAAATTACAAAAGCGTCTTCTACAATTGCAAAAATATGACCAAGTTACACGCTCCGATTATGAAATCATACGGCCAACAGGCTTACAACGGCCCAGATTGCATGAACTTCCTAAAGTCCATAAACTATCTGTTCCACTCAGACCAATTTTGTCTGTGATTGGCTTATCCCAACTTGAACTGGCCAAGTGGTCATTTGTACTACTTTAACCCGTGCTAGACCGATACTCAAATCGTTGCATCAAAGACTCTTTTACATTTTCTAAAACTATACAAAAGTTGGCTACTAAACCACATGAAACTTTCATGTGTTCCTTTGACATTGCAAGTTTTTTTAACATCATTTTATTGGCTGAAGCTATACAGGTCTGTGAAAGATATTTATATAACACAAAATTTACAAATACTCCTGGTATGAAAAAACATGTTTTTATTGAATTGACGAATATAGCTACTACTTCGATGAAATTCAGTTTTGACACTGTAGTAAATTGACATACAAGCAAGCAAGCAAATTAGTTTCCATGGGCAGTCCACATGGGCCAGCTCTAGCCAATATATTCGTTGGATATTACGAAGAAAAGCTGCTTTACGGAGACAATCAACCAATTATGTAGTTTCGACACATGGATGACACTTTTGCTATGTTTAAAAAAGAAATTGATTGCGACATGTTTTTAAATCAAGTTAATTCATTACACGCATTCGCTCATGAGATGGAAGTAGAAGGTAAATTATCATTTTTAAATGTTCTTGTGGAAAAGACCAGCACAGAATTTTTAACTTCGGTTTATAGAAAGCCGTCATTTATGGAACAATATATTCGTTGGGATTCATTTGGACCTAAAAGTAGAAAACCAATTCAATTGGTACGCTTGTACACATAACCTTTATCATCTGCTCACCTTCAAAATTATCTCATGAATCGAACTCAATTTGTTGCAACCTCAGCTCCAACGGCTATCCTGATTGTGTTGTTGACTCGGGAATACAAAAGAAGCTCTGAAAATTTAAATTGTTACCAAAAGAAGGTCCACAAAAATGCCCAGTCTAGCTAAAACTACCTTGGATTAACAATATTTTGCTCAAATTTGAAGAGCAATGCAAGAGTGTCATTAGCATATGTTATGGTGAAGTAAAACCTTGAGTCATTTTCTCAACAAAGAAAACGATTCTTGCAATTCAAAAAGATGCTGTGCCTACCATTCAACAAAGCATGGTCGAATACTAATACGTGTGCTGCTGTGATTTCCGGTAGGCTACATAGGCCGCACATCTGAAAGGTTGCAAAACCGAATTATACAACGTACCAAAATCGATAAGAAGCAAATTATAACCAGAGCAACTTTCCATCAAATGCGAGTGCAAGTCAGCATCTCAAGTTTCACCAACAAGCTACTTTGCAATCGGGCAACATCTCTTAGAAAATAGATACTGCGCAATTCACTACGATGACAAGTAATTTTCAATATTAGCTAATGAAAGTTCGCACTTTCATCTTTTTACCTCAGAAGCAACTTATATCAAACCTTAAAACCTGAACTTTGTCATCAAAAGAAATTTGTTCATACTTTGAAATTAGCTCATCTATAATTCGAACTTGTCAAAACGTTTTGATTTGGTCTACCAATCAGGGCGCATTTTATATCCTCCAATCAGAAATCGCTTTGTACTGTACGAATTTTTCGCCACATTGTTAGGCTGCCATTCTAGCGAGAACTCTTGAAGAGAGCTAGGCGAAAACGCTCGAGTTTGTATTTGCAAAAGACTATGACAAAATGGTCGTTTATAAAAGCATCACTGAAGTTTTGTACCACCCATAAATAGTCCCAACACTAAAAGAGTTTGCTATTCTCTCCACATCGCTTTCCTAAAATCTTTCATTTTGACGTCATGTTTTTTGTCACTCACTTCCTTATGACACTCACCAAGAGTAGTTTCCAGTCATGCTGAATTTTGTTTTTCTACTGTCAGTTGTTTGGTGAGAATTGACAACTATACATATGTACTTAAATAAAGACAGAACACTGCTTTGTAAACCAGATCTAGGTAAGCTAAAAGTAAAAACTAAAAAATATCTTTCCTTAACAATGACTCGCATTTTGAAAATAATCATTTTTGGGAGACTGCCGAATGATAGTACTGACTGTAAAATATCAAAGAAATCATTCAACGATCACATATACTTTTGAATCTTCGGAGCAGATGCAAGCCGATTTTGATTTTGTACGATCAAGTTTCTGAGATCAAGCATGAAGCTCTTTGGTGTAGCAATGCGATAAATACAGTAATAATTGTATTTGGTCGACATAAAAAAAAGTTACAATGGAGCTGCTATAGGCTTAAAAAAGAAAGTAAACTAGCTGTGTTTAAATGTAAACGAATAACATGGTAGGCATTGCTGTGCAAATTGTGATTTTCAATTGCTTTCAAATCAAGCATTATCATTTTGACGGCATAGCTACAAACTTTTTCGCTGTAATTGTTTTTATAAAGAGCTTTTTCGAAAAGCCTAATATATGCATTTGAACTATTAATAAAAAGTGTTGGCTAGTGATCATCGCATGAATTTTCAAAAATTTATCATGGGTGATACAATTCAGTGGTCACTTTATAAAATTCCGTTGTTTTGTGTAACGAATAAGTAAATTTGCGTTGAAAGAATAGTTTTTACATATGTATAGTTATTGTAATCTGTTGTTTTATTTTGCATTGATCATTTTATTTGTAAATCTGAATTGTCTGAAGCCCTAAACTTGCTAAGCTGTTTTCGAAAAAATAGACCTTTTTTTTCTTCCGCATTTATAAATAGATTTGTAACTCCCAGTCTTTTCTGACGCCGCAATGGCTAACCACGTAACTAAATTCCAGTGTATTCTAGTGATTCTTGTTTCTTCTCAAAGATTTTTGTTTTTTATATTATTACCGATTACGTAATTTATTAACGGTGTTTTTCCTGTATCACGTGATGTTCTAGCAATTTCTGGATTATTTTCCGGTTGTATAATGTATATATAAGGTAGCAAGATTTTTCATTCAGAAAGAAAGAATTCAGAGAGTGTAGTAGAGTAAAGTAAAGCGTGGAGAGAATAAAAGTGTGTAAAGGCTGAAGGGAAAAACTGTGGTAATTTATGGTAGATTTCTATTAGCGTGACAAGCGATTATTTTGGTGGATTTAGTTTTGGTTAGTCTCTGATGTTTATATATTAAAGTACTTTAGTTTCTGTGTTTGGAATTGAAGGAATTCGAAGTTTTAAAGTAGTTTGTGAATATATTTGTTTTGCTCTTGATCGAGAAGTGAGTGGCTTAAAGGATGTTAGTGGAAGCCAATATTTTCCAAGCTGTTAAGTTGCAACCAGTCATAATTATTCGAGCGATACTGCAAATCGTCTCAATTTTAAGAAGTAAATTAAAGCTGAAGTAGAATCAAAAATTTCCATTGAAACGCAACATTTTGAAAGTGGGGTTTGCGGCACCCGAAACGTAGCTAAGATAATGAGCAACAGTATCTCAATGCTTGTTACTCATGTTCATGAAAAAACGCAGAATACAGAAACACAAAGAATAAATAAAAACTATAAAAATAGGCATGAAATAGACCAAATTTGTTAAATAATTTGTACTAATATTCGGTATTTATTTTTAAATGTGATTTGATCCTTCAACCATCAATTGATTGGTTTTTATGTTACTGGATAATCGAAGCCATAATGAATATGCCTTGACTAGATGATGAAGAAACAAGTTGAGTACAGTCCTCTTCGTCTAAATTATTCATTTAACAAAAAAGAGACTCTTAAATACCGTAATTATTTTCAAGCTAAGTTTTCTATGCTTATTATATTTTTGATGTTTTTAGTTACCATAAATTTATCTTAGTAGTATACATCTTGGGGTAAAATCTTTTGCCACTCCCAAATTTAAATTTGTGATCTCAGATATGGTCAGAACCCATTATTTAAAAATCTCTGCTTAGACCAGGCGGTTTTAAAATATTTGTGCTGATCACACAATGTTCTCATTCATTTACAGATCTTTAAAATTGATTCAAAAGCATGCGGATTTAGTGTTCCAAGTGCTTTGCTAGGAAATCGTTTACAAAACTGCAAAAACCTTGATCCCAAAACTACCAAACTGGTGAGTGCTAAACAAGTTTGCAATAAACAAACAGTTTTACACTTTTCTTTAACTTTCAGGTTTTTGGAAACGGGTTTGCAAAATATTCTCCATCGCTTTGCAAGTAGACAACGACCGGCGCGATGGTGTAGTGGTTAAAGCGTCCGCTTCGCAGTTGATAGACTTGGGCTTCATTTCCCTTGTCGAGTCATACTAAAAAATTTAAAAAAAGATATCCACAGTTTCCCTGCTTGGCGCTCGGCATTTAGGGGATATTGTGAAGAGCAAGCCGGCAAGTTTGATTACTGTGTCCTTGGTCAAGGCACTTAATAGGGCGCCCCCATCTTTATGTGGAAGACAGGTCGCCCAATCATTTCGAAAAACGCGCTCCCAAGCGAGCGCGTGCATCCCGTCCAAAAGTCAGCGTTACAATTTGCTTTTTCGTGAATGGAGAATAAACATATACAATAAGCAAAAACAAACAAACAGGAACCGTTCAAGGTTCAGGTGCAAAATTTTACAGAACACAGAAAATGATAGCTTGAAAATAAAAGCGGATGGGGAAGTGCATGCACTGTGCTGGAGTTAAATTATTCTTTTGCTACGAGGCGTCTTGTCGTTTTGAACAAACAACACATCTAAAATTGGTTTATTGTTTGTTTTCAGACTTGTTCTTTGTTTTTATATTTCGTCCAGGGGAACAACTATTCAAGAGAAAGTACACATACTTTCTTTTGCCTAGTGATGAATGCGAATAAATTCAATTGCAAGAAAACGTTACAGAAAAATCTTTCTGTGAAACGAATTTTACCCAGTATCGTCGGCGTTATTGTTGTTGTCACCCGACCTCTTACAAAGCATGGAAGCATGGTGGAAGACCATGGAGCCCCACAAACCTGGAAACTCTCCAGGGCCTGGACCAGAGGTTGTAGAGAGACAGAGAGTCGCCAATAAGTGAGCGGCGCAAAGAGTCCGTAGCTGGACAGTGCAGAATGAGATGAGAGGTGTCCTGGGACGAGTGTCCGCATGCGCTGCAGAAAGGATTCTGCCAATCCTGGAGAGATAAGAACTTTACAGAAGGCTGTGTCCGTTGCAGCGTAGACAAGAGAGAACACAGCGAGCATGATGAGGGAGCACAAGTTCCTCGGTGGAAATCGAAGGAACTGTGTATCAATGAATTTAGATGAGACAGTACGCCTTCAGTCCGGGAAAAGACAAGAGTCGATACGAGAGGTAAGAGGAGAGAGACTACAAGGGATTGCGGAGGGCGCAAGCAGCGCTCCCCGTCTGGCCAGCTCATCAGCCGCGTCGTTCCCTGGGAGAGACGAGTGTCTGGGGACCCATTGTAGTCTGATAGAACAGGAGGAGGAAGAAGACAGTTCCTGCCAGATCTACCAGAGAGTTTGAGATCAGAGGAAAGATGGAGAAGAGGACAGGGTGGCAAGGACAGGGCAAAAGTCAGATAATAGGAGAAGAGGAGAGTAGTGGCAGACTTGTTGGTGCGGCCAAGACTAGCAGAGAGCTTGCAGAATGGCGCAGGCTTTAGTGGAAAAACTTGAACGTACTGGGCCTACTGAAAAGGAAAGAGTGGCCTCAGTGCCACAGAGAGAGAGAGAGAGAGAGAGAGAGAGAGAGAGAGAGAGCAGTTGGCAAGTACGCTAGAGCCGCCTTTACCAATAGGAAAAGAAACAAAGCCAACTGCCCAGAGTACCAGATCATGATGGCGTAGTGGTTAGAGCGTCCGCTTCGCAGTCGGTAGACCTGGGGTTCATTTCCCTTGTCGAGTCATACCAAAAGACTTTAAAAAATGGTATTCACAGCTTCACTGCTTGGCGCTCGGCATTTATGGGAGGTTGTGGAGAACAAGCCGGCAAGTTCACTTGTTGTGTCCTTGGGCAAGGCACTTAACGGGATGCCCCCGCCTTTATGTGGAAGACAGGTGGCCCATAAACCTCGAAAAAGGCAACTCCCAAGCGAGTGCGGACTTACCGTCCAAAGTATAGCGATACAATTCGCTTTCTCGTGAATGGAGGATAAAAATGGCAAATAAAACAAAAAAAAAAAATAAATAAAACAAAAAAACATAAGGAGAGAGAGGGTCAAGGTGAGCGAGAGCCGCATCTTGGCGAGAGAGAGAGGAACAGAGTGGGAGCATGGAAAGGAAAAAGTGGATTCCACAGTGAAGGAAGGCAGGTTCCAAGGAGATGAGGGAGGACAATCAAGATCATCGGCTTCGCACTTTTGGGCTACCACTTGTTTATCTCGAGTTAAATAGATCGGCTCAATATATTGCGTCCACCGCTGTCTTGACATAACGACGGCTTGTGCCACAATGAAACATAATGGAATTCGTAAGGAAATAATGGAATGAATTGACCGTGTTATGATATGGTCAAATATATGGTGCAAGCCCTTTGATGGGGTCAAAATTGTCATACTATGGCAACCTTGCGAGATACAGACTTTGCATCATTTATGCTTTGCTGAAATCATGTGGATGACTCATAACATTCTTGTTCTGTTCGTACGCTCCTAGTTGTACGATGTATTGTTGTTATAAATCATTCGTGGCCTTAATGTTAAAATCATTCTTTGGCATAAGAACTGGTCATAAAGGAATAAACATAGTTACATGTCATGCTGTGAAATACTGGGTGACTAAGCCATATGGCCAGGCGTGGTTCTGTCTGACGTGTGACGAAGTGACCTAGCATATAAAAGGAGGCATTGTTATTTCAATTGAGGCATTCGATTAAAAGTAAAATTCAAATTCATTTGATTCAACTCAAAATTAAATTCATTCAATTCGATTCGCTTCAAGTTAATTCAATCAAGATTCGTGTTTTCAACGTTGTGTTTGTGATTGATATACATTCGTTCTGTGGGGTCAGATGGATTTGTTCAATTCGATTCAAATCAAAGATTATTGCAAGTAAACATTCGTACAATCGACCATTCATTCCTCCACAATGCAGTGCAGGCATCCCAATTTTTCTTAGTATCATTTGTGAGGTTTTTCAAGTTTGTGGCTGTGTGGTTGCTATGGCGTCGATTTGTGCCTTCACAAATACTAATAACGCAAGAAACCTACTGCACGGATTGTTTTCCTGTCAGGATGGATTAATGTCACATGTTGTCTGAAATGACCAAAATGCACTTCAAGTGGACAGATGCTTTGGTTTTTTTAAGACAAAAAGTTTGCGTTTTTCTAAGCTATTTGTTTTTGTGTTGTCACAACGATGGTTTGTGCCACAACAAAACATTATGGGGTTGACAACTGTTTTCGATTCCAAAATTTCGTCATTTCACGTAATTTCCGTCTCTTACCTGTTGTTGTTGTTGTTTATCCGATCCCTTCCAAGGGATGGGGCATGGCGGAAGACCATGGAGCCCCAGAAGCCGGGAAACTCCCCAGGGTCTGGACCAGAGGTTGTAGAGAGACAGAGAGTCGCCAATAAGTGAGCGGCGCAAAGAGTCCGTAGCTGGACAGTGCAAAATGAGATGAGAGGTGTTCCGCCAATCGCCATGTGGTCTTTTACAGCGATTTGACTTCATATAGCGTAGTCTCTTGAGAACGTGACGCAAAGACTTCATGGACAATTTCTTACAAAATTGATTGATATTGTGGTAAATTAAGTGATCTCGTGTTGTTTTGTTAGGAGTTTAAGTAAATATAGCTTCAAATTAGACACCTACAGCGAACCGAACAATTAGCCCCTACTGAGAAGTAGTAGACGTTATAACCGGGCTTCCTACGGACTACCGGTACTTCTAAAAGCCTTCCTTTGTTGTATTGTCTTTCTTTGGTCTTTTCCCTGTGGTTAAATAAGGCCACATGTTTGACTCATACCTATAACAGGTGCATCTGCTCGTATATATATAGTGACCACGTGTATTTTCGCTATTCTTGTCAAAACGTCAACGTGGCGAAACGAGTAGTAAATTTTCGTTTCGATCTGATTATGCTTCGGATTTCTGTTTGGGCCTGAGTGTTGGTCCCCATGTTTAATTGTTATTAAGGCTGTGTGGTAGCCTTTATCGCCGTGAATTTTCGTTCTGCGCACGCTGGGAGGAGCTGCGCATATTTGTGAATAAAACACTGCAAGAAAGCTTCAACCGCTTCCTGTTTTTTTGTTTGACGAAGCAGAAAGGATCCGTAGAGCTAATATTACTAGTTCTACAAAGCAACTCTACTGGTTCAGTGCTAAACAACCACGGTGCGCTTGGCGCGGGAATCAAAGAGTTGAAATCTGGTGCTGCTGCACCAAGAGGTGTCCTGGGATGAGTGTCCAGAGGCGCTGCAGAAAGGATTCTCAGTTCTGCCAATTCTAGAGAGATACAAACCTAAGAGAAGGCTGTGTCCGTTGCAGCATAGACAAGAGAGAACACAGCGAGCATGACGAGGGAGCACAAGTTCCTCGGTGGAAATCGAGGGAACCTGAGTGTCAAAGAATTTAGATGAGACAGTACGCCTCCAGTCTGAGATAAGAGGAGAGTGGATACGAGAGGTAAGAGGAGAGAGATAAGTGTCCGGGGACCCATTGTAGTTTGATAGAACAGGAGAGAGAAGACAGTTCCTGCCAGATCTGCCACAGAGGTTCAGATAAGAGGAAAGATGGAGGAAAGAACAGGGTGGCAAGGACAAAACAAACAAAATGAAAGGGGGGAGAGAGTCAAGATGAGCAAGAGCCGCACCTTGGCAAGAGAGAGGAGGATCAGAGCGAGAGCATGAGAAGGAAAAGTTGGACTCCACCATGAAAGAGGGCAGATTCCAAGGAGGACAGGGAGGGCAGGCGAGAAGAGCCTCCCTAGAAGAGGTAGAAGGAAGCACGAGCGGGTGAGTGGACGCAAGAGCTCTCTAGGACTATCTGCAGAGTCTTGGTTTCACTCCTAGTCTGGCCAAACCTGAATCAGGATTAGAGGTTGGGAGACGAAGAGCTCGCTCATAAGAAAAAAGAGTGAAATGAGTCAGGGTGACTCGTAGGCGAGGTAGAGAAGCCTCAGAGAGAAGAAGGGGGATACAGGAGGACAAGAGGCAGTCGGTGATGACGCGACTGGCCGCTCGGTGGAGGCGTTCCAATTTGGTGAAATTGGTAGCGCTTAGGAAAGGAAACCACTCGGGTGAAGCATAAGTGAGAAGACGCCGAAGAAAGGTTTTTTACAGAACAGAGAGGGACTCCTTAGAGGGACCCCATGAGGAGCAGAGATACAGCGTATGGCCTTCAGACGTGGGAACAACTTGGCCTTCAGCGAAGATACATGCTTAGAAAAGGAAAGAGTGCGGTTGTAAGTGACCCCAAGAAAAGTTGGAGTGGGATTGAAACGGAGGCAAGAGCTGAGTAGGAGGAGGTTGGGCTGGAGGTTAGCTTGGTGGGGATCCACTGAAAAGAACAAGGCCTTACATTTTCTCGGATTGAGAGGAAGACACCAGTGCTCAGACCAGCGCTCCAATTGAAACAGAGCTTCTTGTGTGGCCTCCACCACAGTGGGGACCGAGGGGGATGAGGACCAAATGGCCAGATCGTCAGCGTAAAAAGAACAGCTGATGGAAGAAGATAGAGAAGCCGGAAGATCATTAATGAAGAGAGAGAAAAGTACAGGGCCAAGAACGGATCCTTGCGGAACACCTCGACGAACTCGAAAGGAACAACGTTTGTGATTTTGATAAACCACACAAGCGCGCCAGTAGTATGTAATATGATTTTCGAGCCCCTTTTTGCGGAGCGCTTTGCGGAGCGCCACGTCATTTCCGAACGTGACGTCCGAACGTGGTGATACGTCATTGAACGTGCAGCTACGTCATTTCCAAACGTGTTGATACATGAACTTGTAACAACTTGTAAACAAATAGTAACACAAAGACGACGTGTACTTGTAACAACTTGAAAACAAATGTCAACTTAAAACAAATGTCAAGACATCTTAAACAAATGTCAATACAAAACAAATGGGAATACAACTTGAAAAGAAATGTTTATAGCAGCTTGTAAATACATGACAACTTGAAATTGATTTGTTATACCCTCGCTTCAGAATACCCCCACTTCAAAAGTTTTCCAATTAATATCGCTTTTCAACTCGTTAACGATCTTTTGTCTTATTGTAAGCACAGCTATTGTAAAGCGGAAACATTAACTTTAGATCGTGACTGAAGGCTTTGATAAATACTTCCTTTCGAGCGTGTAATCGATCACGCGTAATCGGTCGCTCAAGACATCTTAAACAAATGTCAATACAAAACAAATGGGAATACAACTTGAAAAGAAATGTTTATAGCAGCTTGTAAATACATGACAACTTGAAATTGATTTGTTATACCCTCGCTTCAGAATACCCCCACTTCAAAAGTTTTCCAATTAATATCGCTTTTCAACTCGTTAACGATCTTTTGTCTTATTGTAAGCACAGCTATTGTAAAGCGGAAACATTAACTTTAGATCGTGACTGAAGGCTTTGATAAATACTTCCTTTCGAGCGTGTAATCGATCACGCGTAATCGGTCGCTCAAGACATCTTAAACAAATGTCAATACAAAACAAATGGGAATACAACTTGAAAAGAAATGTTTATAGCAGCTTGTAAATACATGACAACTTGAAATTGATTTGTTATACCCTCGCTTCAGAATACCCCCACTTCAAAAGTTTTCCAATTAATATCGCTTTTCAACTCGTTAACGATCTTTTGTCTTATTGTAAGCACAGCTATTGTAAAGCGGAAACATTAACTTTAGATCGTGACTGAAGGCTTTGATAAATACTTCCTTTCGAGCGTGTAATCGATCACGCGTAATCGGTCGCTTCGTAAAATTTTCTGTTTTAAAACCTCTGATCGATTTGATCTCTAGAATGTTGTTTCTTTACTCTTCTATTGGGGGGTATTTCCCTTGTTATATTTCTGCAGTTGGTTGGAATTAATTTACATCTATTTCAGTATGTAGGCAATGGATTCAGCCCTATTACAATCTTGGAGAAAGAAAATCTTAAAAATATAGTATAGATGCCAGTGAGATGAACAACAGATGTTTCAGGGGAAAGTTTGCATGTTTACCACTAACTGAAAAACATACAGAAAATTATTAAGAACTTTTACAACCTCTAGGTCAAAACTAACAACAGACACAATCTTGAACGAGTATAGATTTCAGAACTAGGGGAAGATATAATGTTGTGAGTATAGATTTCATTACTAGCCGCAGATAAATTTTGGAGGAGTATACATTTTAGAACTAGCGACAGATACAATCTCGGAGGAATATAAATGTAATTACCACTGTCCTGAAAGACAGGTGTTTAAGGGAAAAATTTTGCGTGTCTATCACTAGCTGAAAACGTACATAAAAAAATAATTTGAAAGCACAACCAACAGTTTCGAACTAGCCGCAGATACAATGTTGAGGAGTATAGATTTCGAAACTAGGGCAGATACAATGTTGAGGAGTATAGATTTCAAAACTAGGGCAGATACGATGTTGAGGAGCATAGATTTCAAAACTAGGGTCAGACACAATCTTGAACGAGTATTGATTTCATTACTAGCCTCAGATAAATCTTGGAAGAGTATAGATTTCATTACTAACCGCAGATAAATCTTGAGGAGTATAGATTTTAGAACTAACCGCAGATACAATGTTGGGGAGCATAGGTTTTAGAACTAGGGTAGATCATATAAGTATTTCAATCAAAACATTTACCTTTATTACAGCTAGTTGTTAGTTTTAGGGGAAAATAGCCAGCAGTTTTCTAGATTTTCAGGTTTGCTGGGGAAAATCACAGGCAGCGACGTTGCTTCCAGAAGAGTGCCTTCAACTTGGCTACACTAAATACTGCTGCTTTCTATGCCTCTGGGATTCCAGAGCTCGTAATAAGCATTACATTGAGAAGACCTGGCCGCAGAGATTTGTAGGACATTAACATAAAATTCATAGTTTTGCAGTTTCCTCAGCTCATCTACATAGAAATAAGCACAACTTTTGACATTATTCGTAGGACATTTACATAAAATTCATAGTTTTGCAGTTTCCTCAGCTCATCTACATAGAAATAAGCACAACTTTTGACCTTATTCGTGGGACATTAACATAAAATTCAGGGTTTTCAACATTTATGTTTATTACAGCTAGTCGTTAGTTTTAGAGGAAAATAGCCAACAGTTTTCTAGATTATCAGGTTTGTGGGAGAAAAATCACAGACAGTGACGTTGTGAGTTTGGTGGAAGAAACAATATTAAATTTGACACAATTTCAAACTTTTATCGCTACTTTTTAGATTAAAATTTCGGTAGCTTGACCAGACTTTTGGGTAAAATGTAGATTTGTTTCACATGTGACAGTGAGGTAGTTATATTTTTATGTTTGTTTCACACTTTCTTGGAAGAAAATTTTAGATTGACCAGACTTTTGGGTAAAATGTAGATTTGTTTTACATGTGACAGTGAGGTAGTTACATTTTTATGTTAGTTTCACACTTTCTTGGAAGAAAATTTCAGATTGACCAGACCTTTAAGTGAAATGTTGAGTTGCTTGACATATGACAGTGAGGTAGTTGAAGTACAACGGTGGAAACCTTTTAAAAAGATCACAACAAAGAAACTTGTTCAAATTCAGCATCACTACTAAATATTATCAACCAAGAAGATTGAACTTTGCTGTGTTTGGAGACTACTTCAAACTTTTACTTGTAATCATTCACCATCCATCTAATTTACAATATCTTTTCATGTAACTAAAAAACAATTATGACACTGGTTTAGGTAAAAACTATCAAATTTCTCCACCAACATTAAATTTTTCTAAATCACCTAAACTTACTATCAACAAAAATCTGATGCAAGCGGAAACATCAACATCACGTCAGCAAACCTTTAACCAATCACAATCGATGTAGAACTTCAAAAATGGTTTTCTATCAACAAAAATCTGACGCCAGCGGAAGCATAGACCGTACGGAGGTGATTACGTCTTTAAAAGTTATAAACATTCTTACCTCTTATTTGACCAATCACGAACCAGCGGGTGTTTTGATTTGCGCTACATCACAAGTTTTCATTACACAATTGTTGGAAAGAACAAGACAGGTCTAGGCAAGAATAGCGATTTTTCTTCTTTCTTAGTTAACATTTCTCTTTAAAAGTGGTATGTTTTGCGTGAAAATTGGAAGAAGAACAATGGAAAACTGCGGCGAGACACACACTTCAATTGCTGACGACTATGAAGAGAGCAGAAAATGTCGACGTTACAACAACACACCACCCTATTCCTCATGCTACGACGGGTTGTTGGAGCAATCGAAGTTGTTGATGCGTGCAAGAAAACACCAAGAACAAGCAAGAAAAATACATAAAATCTTCCTCGACATTGACAAAGAAGAGAAATCAATACTCTCAGACGGTGAGATGTTACGAAAAGGCGTACTGACTGTGTCAAGAGGAAAAACTCTCTTTTCAACCGATCAGCTTATTCATGTGTGTGAGCATATGTTTCAAGGCCTACCGTTTGCGGCTTTCAAAGGCCCAGCAGATACACATCCTTACGTGGTGGTGATTTTCTCAGCTAACTGTCAACACGGTGGTGTCTGCGAAGTGAAAACAAGATTGGAGATTTTCAAAAAAGAGGCAGCTGTAGAGAATTTTCTTATTCGATTTAAAATCGAATCCATCTTTTCACCCGAGAAATATTTTCAACTTCGAATCTGAAGAAGCGCGAGTCTTATCCTTCTCAGACGTTTGACCTCGTCGAGTCGATAATTTAAGTCCTGAACGAATGGCTAAAGCTGGATTTTTGTACAGAGGAAGTGACGATCGAGCAATTTGTTTTTCTGCGGCTTAAGTATTTATCAGTGGGCGGACACGGACATCCCAGAAATTGAACATGCGAAATACTGGTCCGCGTGTGCCTATCTAGAGAGAACGTTTGGAACTGGTTTCATTAACCAACACAGTGACTTCCGCATTCCAGAAGAGGAGTTTTTGTCGGGAACAAGATTCGGGTTTGATACTCGCGAAGAAGCAGCAGATCCAACGCTAACGAGAAACCCTCCAATTGAAAATGAAGAACCGAACATAACCCCCCTAACTGAAGCAAAAGAGTGTGATACATTTCAAGAACTTGTGTTTAAAGTGTGCTTCGATGCTCGAATTAATGCTTTAACAATGCCTTGTGGACATTGCTTTGGATGTCTGAACTACTCGGCTAAGCTTTATTCAAAGAAATGCCCCATCTGTCGCGTGGTTATTTTGGCTGTAAATCGTATTTATATTGTATAATAAAGCACTCGATTGTATTCAATTCTGTTTATTACACGTAAAACAGTTACATTTTCAGTAAATTCTGAATAAAGTGCTCAACAGTTTTATCGTTTACACTAACATTATCGGAAAAATGAGTCAATATCTCAGATAGAGAGCAACCACGCGAGTGAAATAAGATGTAGTACAAGGTATAATGTCCACAGACTTCAGATATCAAACTCTGTAGGGTCTTCCAGTTGTAGTCCCAGGATAAGGAGTGAGAATCTAAAAAATCTGTCAAACCATAAACAATTGGATGTAGACCATAGCTATCGAAAAACTCAGCAGATCTTGGATTGTTGAAAAATATAGCAACCCAGTGTCCTCCAGGAGCAGTGCTCGGTGTTAACAACATAACTCCCAAGACACTCCACAGTAGGTAGCTGATCTTTAGGATAAACCCCTTAAAAATCTTTTTGCACAGGAATCATTCCTCTCAATCTGTAGTGTATCCATCAGTCAACACGTTTCTATCAGTCGGTCAATCAGTCAAGTCTGCATGAATTACGACATTGCTTCTGTTGGAGGAGTGTTAAAGTCTAGACAAATGTTTTTCATCAACTCCAGATGCGCACAAGAAGCCTCAGATCTGGCGCAAGAATTCAAAACTTTCATAGTTTACAGACAAGAAAAACTCATCGCCAACAGACATAAAATTTCATCATCTCCGCAAAATTAGTTAGAAATCTGCAGAGTGCGGTTTATTTTTCCAATCACAATACCTATTTGGGGCGCTCAATGCTGCAGTCATCACCACACTCATACAAAATAAGTGCCCAGACCCGGGTTTGAACCGGGGACCTTTAGATCTTCAGTCTAACGCTCTTCCAACTGAGCTATCTAGGCAGTAATGGCCAGTACGAGGGCTCGAACCCGCGACATTAACACGGTACTATAACCGACTGAGCTAACTGACCACTTGTTGAAATCCCAGAAATTTCTCTATTAAGTGAAGCAACTGTCTTTGATGTTATGCGTCTGTAGGAAATAATGATTTTCTTGAAAAAGTATTACAGATTTATCTAGTTACAGTGCTTCCCAACAAGCCTCCACTTTCAAAATCACAATTTCCTTTCTTACCTACTTGAGGGGTTGCTGATAGTTATTGTTTTAGGCACTGCATCAGTTCTGATGTGCTAAAGATATTCATGAAAACCGTAAGTTCTAGATCTGCAACAGTTTATAAGGGTAATTGTTAAAATTATATTTTCTTCCTCCTGGACAACATGGAATGAAATATTTTTTACGCTTATGACAAAGACCTATGTATAGTAATTTTAAAAGTTTTTCAAATCTGATTCTGGCTCCAACATTTGGAGATTCTTTAAAGCTTGCGAGCATGTCGAGTGCAACATGTAAAGACAACAAAAGAAAAAGAGACTGTAGAAATATTGGTAACTGAAGATTAAATAACTTGACAAATGTTTGGAAATATGTAGTTTTTGCTTCACCCCATTCAACTTTTTACGTCAATACACTTGAATTCGTACCAAAAGTTAAGTTTCATTGGTTGAAAATGCAGTGGGAGACTAACATTTCTTTCAGATTACTTGTTAAATTCTCACCAAATATTGAACATGTTGAGACAATTAATTTTATCTAACACCCTTGTGAAGACCACTAAACAACCTTGTGTGCGCTCAATGTACAGTATTTTTCAATTTTAAGTTATCAATCACAACTATTATATCTGAGCTAAATCAAAAATGGTGAATGAGTGGCGTAATGTTTTGCACTATGTTAATTCTTTTGCTGTATGTTTATTCAAAAATTCTATCCTATAAGGTTTTTAAACTTAAATTTTCTTACCTCACGACATATCTCTGTACATAACAGCAAATCAAGCCTAATATTTGTAACTTTCAACACTACATAATCACTGAAACGAAACAACACCAATTATTTGTCAGATTTTGATTACCTTACAAGTTATTTTATACAACAAAAAATCAAACTTATGAGGATTGAAATCTACAGATAGGTGGTGGGTTCGATGTACCAGCTGCAAACATAAACTTGTATCGCCACTACATGTAATTTCAAAGACCGCCTGTTTCCAATCTACACCTAAATCGTTCTATTGCTACTCCTCTTCTCCTATTTTGTCTTATTTGCAGTACAAATTTCTAGTGATTGTCTCTAACATATTGTTGCATAACATCCAGTTTGTGTATGAGAAAACTTCCAGGTTTACAATTCGTGGTCATTAATCTAAGAGTAATAACTTTACCTTGACAGATATTGTTCTCAGAGCTGAGAAAGTAACTTTTCACTAAACTTTTTGAGATCATACTACAAATTTGATTGGGTTTATCACATAATGTTCGCATTGGTCAAGGTTTATGCAGCATAGAGATGGGTCTGAACAATTACATCTTATTTGCTAATACTTTAAACTGCAAGCAACTTTAATAAATGATAATATAGCTGCTGCTCAGGCTATATGGTTTGGGATATGGGAAATTCACGACAAATAGCCGCAAACTCAGTCGCTAAATCAAGTGTCCACAAAGTGATGATGTTGAGATACGAAATTTTATTACAGCTCCGATATCCAAAATGACCACATGGTATATTTGATAGGGCGACAGGTTTTCTAAAACACAATGCAAGTGTAAACAAACAGCTACGATAGACACTTAACTAACTTCATAAAGTAAACATATTAAAAATAGGGATTTCGATGCAAATTCGAAGATCAAAAACGGCGTTGCGACGGTGTAACATATGTTGTGATGGAAAATTTACAAATACTACGTCGCAAGCCAACAATTCACATTCAAACTTACTAAGTACATGCAAGATACATACAAACTTACTGAACTATTTGAGGTCCCACGCAAATTATTAATTTTCAAGATTGTCGTCAGCAGCAAAACACTGTTATTTCCTCTGGTTCAAACTTTTTACAGAACCGAAGAACTACGCTCTTAGGCCTTATATACGGTAGCAACAGCCAATCAAAATCCACGATACAGGCCACGTGTAGTAAATTTTCTAGAATAATCAAGCCGGAATTTCTCAGATCTTGTTCTATAGATTCCAATTGTCACATTTCGCAAGTTAAACAGTAGGATCACAGTTTCGAAATTAAGTGGTGCGTAGAGCGAAAAGTAAAGACACGATTAGATTGTCTGGTGGCAGAACAAAGCATTCAATTGTTACGTATGTCCAAATTTGATGAAGGCAGTTACGGGGGTTCGTCTTTGTGCAAATAAATACTCCTAAAACAAAGCGAACAGACAAACGGCGAAATAGTTAATTAGCACATTCGGTTTTTCTTTATAGTTAAAAACAAATATCCAACAGCTGGCAGACAGTTTTGGACCACATAAACTAAAGGTCTCCAGCAGAGTGAAAATCAAGCATTGAATTCGAGCAAACAGCACATTTGCCGAAATAAAAATTTAAGAAATGTTCGATCCGTGACACACCGCCCCCCTTAAGCCGATGAGGGGTCACAAGGCTTAACACAAAGGCGCAAAAATGTACACCAAAAATACAATTTAATTTACATAAGAATCGTACACTATCACATTCAAGCAATGCGCACATCTTAGAAATTGGACGAACACACACAGAAAACTGGGTTTGTATTTTGGCGCTTCTAATCAGACCCTGTTTGTCTGGAAAGGTTTCGATTACTCGGCCCATGACCCAAGAGCTACGAGGTGAGTTATCCATTATAAGAACTATGTCCCCATTTGTGACATTGCGTGAAGTGTGGACCCACTTAGAGCGATTTTGCAACAATGGCAAATATTCTCTAGTCCAACGTTTCCAAAATATATCTGCAAGATACTGCACTTGTCTCCAACGTCTCCTAGCAAAATTGTCCTTTTCTGAAAAGTTACCAGGAGGTAGGGAAACTTGTTCCTTTAAGAGGAGCAAATGATTAGCTGTTAATACATTTAAGTCTCGAGGGTCATCCGTTAAAGTGGTGAGAGGTCGACTGTTTATTATGCCTTCGACCTCGCACAAAAGGGTGAGTAAACTCTCGTCAGTTAAAATTTGTTCGTTGCATATCCCAGTCAAAATTTTTCGAGTAGAGCGAATGAGTCGCTCCCAAACACCACCATGGTGAGATGCTCTGGGCACATTAAACTTCCATTTGATGTTGCGTTGCAAAAGGAAATCATTTATCTGGGCTTGATTCCAATCATCAATGGCTTGGGTAAGTTCCCGTTGGGCCCCCACGAAATTAGTCCCGTTGTCAGACCAAAGTTCCGTGACCTGGCCTCTGCGTGCAATGAAACGTCTCAGGCTTTGAATGAACGAGCTGGTTTCCAGGCTATATGCCACTTCAATGTGTACTGCCCTGGTGGTGAAGCAGGTAAACAGTACTCCATACCTCTTTAGTTTAGATCGGCCCTGCCTCACCAAAAATGTTCCAAAAAAATCCACTCCAACACAGGAGAAGGGAGGTTTATCAGGAATAAGTCTTTCCTCGGGTAAATTAGCCATTTTTTGTGTAAGTGCCTGTCCTCGAATCTTGCGACACTTTACGCACTTGGACAGCACAGAGCGCGCCACAGAGTTAACACTTACTATCCAAAACCTTTCCCTTAGCTTAGCAATGACGTGTAGGCGTCCCGTGTGGCCTAGTCTTTCGTGTTGCTCTCTGATCATAAGCTCACTCTCATAACACTTAGGCAGAATGATCTGATGCTTGTTGTCATGTGGAAGACTTGACTTTTGTAGTCGCCCACCAACTCTTAGCATTCCATGTTCCAAGTACGGATCCAAATTGCGCAATGAGCTTGAAGATGAAATTTGTTCACCTCTTTGCAACTTCTCGATCTCTTTTCCATAGTATCGCCGCTGCAAGTGTCGAAAAATTAGGTACTCCGCCTCCTGAATCTCTTCAAGACTCAGAAGATCCTTCGCATTTAAATGCGATCGACCAAGCCAAATGTTTTTGCAACGAATCACCTGAGCGCAAACTCGCTTTATTTTATGCCAGCTTGAGTAGTTCCTGCATAGTCCATCCAAAAGGCTGATGTCTGGTTGCACCTTTACGGCATAAATAAGGGTTTGGTCTCTTCTTACTTCCGGATCGCTTGTAAACTCTGGTGTGGTAGGATTTTGAGGAATTGTAGGCCAGTAATTAGGTGGCTGCCACAAAAAAGCTGGTCCAATTTTCCACCGATTACATTTTAAAAATTCGTCGATGGTCAGTCCACGTGTAAGTAGATCGGCTGGGTTATCTTTGGAGGGAACATAATGCCACTGTGAGGGGTCACACACGTTCTTGATTCTCTGAATTCGATTGGCCACGAAGGTGTGGAAGCACTTGCTTTCATTGTTTAGGTAGCATAGAACAGTCACGCTATCTGTCCAGAAAACGGATTGGACTTCCAACTCTGGCATTTGTAGTTCTCTGCGAATCATCAAGTCATTCTGGGAGGCCACCACTGCAGCGCATAGTTCCAATCTTGGAATGGTTAGTGGTTTCAGAGGGGCTAGTCGACCTTTTCCAAAAATGAGGGAGCAGTGGATTTCACCGTTTTTGTTGATCATCCTCAAGTAAGTGGCCGATCCATATGCTCCCTCTGATGCGTCTGCGAAGTGATGTAGTTGTGCGTGAACGATATTGCCAAATTTGGGAGGCTTGAAACATCTTGGCAATGTGAAGAGCTTCAATTTAGGAAGTTGCTCGAGCCAGTTTAACCACTTCCCCTTTTCATTTGGGGGAATCGGGTCATCCCAGCCCAACTTGTCACGGCAAAGTTTTTGTAGCAATACTTTTATGGGTAAAACTGCCACTGCTCCAAAACCCAGTGGGTCAAACACAGAGTTTATCATTGACAGAATCCCTCTTCTAGTACATGGCTTGTCTCTTCTTTGAACCTTAAATGTCAATGAATCCTTTTCCACGTTCCATTGCAGGCCTAAAGCTCTTTCTGTGGGTAGCTCATCACTAGCTAAATCCAAATCTAAAGCTTCCTTAGACCACTCTGACTTAGGGATCGAACCCATGACCTCTCGACTACTGCTTATCCATTTGTTCAAGCAAAAACCTCCTTTATCCAACAGATCGCGAAGCTCATGTACCAGTTTAATGGCTGTTTCGACCGTGGGAGCTGAAGTGAAGCAGTCATCAACGTAGAAGTCGCGCTTCACTGTTTCCACAGTTCTCTTGTCAAATTCTTGCTTGTGATCGGAAGCTGCACGCTTCAAAGCAAAATTGGCACAGCTAGGTGAACTCACGGTTCCGAAGGGGTACACGGTCATTCTGTACTCTTCAATTTCTTCATCTATATTTCCATCTTTCCACCAGATAAAACGAAGCAGGTCTCTATCTTCAACCGGGATTCTTACCTGATGGAACATGGCCTTGATGTCAGCCTGAACTGCCACTAGCTCCCTTCTAAATCTCATCAAAACGCCCAGTAAGCTATTTGTGAGGTCCGGTCCCTGCAATAAGTTACCATTTAAGCTAACCCCATTAAACTGAGCTGAGCAGTCGAAAACCACTCTGATCTTACCTGGCTTTTCAGGGTGGTAAACTCCGTGATGCGGTAAGAACCATGTTCTACCTTCGGGCCCTGGCTTCTCAATCCTCTCACAGTAACCTTGGTCTATCATGTCGCTAACGAACCTTTTGTAGTCATTGTAGAATCCATCATTCCTGCTGAATTTCTTCCTCAGCTGACTCGCTCTCTGCAGTGCTTGAACTCGGTTGTTTTGTAGCTTGAGATTTGGATACTTGATCGGGAGTCCGATTTCATAATGGTGATCCTCCAGTTGTTTGGTAGATTCATTGACGGCTTTCATGAATCGCTGTTGATCGACTGACATCTCTTCCTTTCCGTTTACCAAGGAATCCATGATATCGGTGCAGAGAGAGCACATAGGGTGGTTCTGACTGTCGAATGAGGACCTGACAAAAAGGCTAGTCACGTGATCCGAACGACCGCCTGCGCAATTCAATGTCCATCCCACAGGTGTACGAATCGCATAGCTGCCAAACGGTTCTCTTATGACCTCTTGCGGTTGCATCACCATTCGATTGTTATTGCCAATTAATAGACCAACTTTGCATTTCACTTCCGGGATGTAGACATCTTCAAATTCAGCGTACTGGTCTGCATGAGCTTGAGTTGGGATGTCCTTATGGTTAACTGGCAGTTTCTTGCAGGAGTAAAGTGAGCTCAGTGGAATGCAGCAGATTTCGTCCATGTCAGTCACTTCCAGATTAGACACAATCTTTGTTTTTTGATGTCCTTGATCTTTATTGAGCGTGATGGTGCGAATTCCGACCTCCTCACAGTCTTCTATCTTTAGCTTTTTTCTAAGATCTTCAGTGACAAAGGAGTGTGTGCTGCCAGTGTCCAACAAAGCCTTGGTGACAACTAACTCAGCAGACCCTTTTCTTCGTATCTTCACCGGTACTACGGGTAGCAGGCTTTGTTCCATCTGCGGCAGATTGATGAGTCCATTTTTAACCACTTGCTTAGGTGTCTTGGAACTCTCGTTCTCACCATCCTTTACGGGCTTGCTAGCAGGATTTGATTCATCTTCGTCTGGTGGATGCAGCAGTGTTGTGTGAAACTGCTTACAATCACGCTTTTTGCAAGCCTCATTTTTGCGGCGGCAGAACTTAGCAAAGTGGCCTTCCTTTAGGCAGGCTCTGCAGAGTTTGCGTTGACTGACAAACTCTATCCTCTCGTGGTAGTTAAGGTCTCGGAACCTTTTGCATTGGTTTAGGAAGTGCTCCTTTTCACACATGAGACACTTGGCTGCGTGTGTGTCCTTGCTGTTCTTTACTTGTGTGGAAAAGTTCTTCGTTTTTCGGCTGGTACTGTTTTCCTGACTACTGTACGACTTGGAGGAGGTGGGTATTTGAGAAAGATTGGTGCTCTCTCGAGTCTTCTGTCGCACAAAATCACCGAGATCATTGATACTAATATCTCGGTGTTGTTTGTGCAATATTTGGTCCACCTCGTGGTTCCAGGCAGGTATCCAGGGTTGCGGCAGGCGATTCATAATTTTTGTCACCATATCCATGTTGTCCATCCGATTCAAGCAATCCATTCCTTGCAGAGTTATCAGACAAGAGGTAAAATCCGCTGAAAACTTAATCAGGCTTCTATGGTCATTCTCGCTAAGCGCTGGTCCTTTAACAATAGGTCTAATGCACGCTTCAATGACCTTATGCCTCTGACCAAAATACGACTGCAACAACCCTCTTGCTTCCTGATAACCTCGTTCTGCTGTTTGCATATGTTGACACCCCTTAATCAGAGAGTGCGCTATATCCTTAGTGTAGTGCAACAAAAAGAACAGCTTTCTATTCGAGTCGGTCAGTTGCTGATCAATCAAGACGTCGAAGGCCTTAATGAAGCTAAAATAGTCAGCTGGGTTACCATTGAAAAACGGAGGTTCTACCTTAAGGGTAGGTAATTTAGTAAAATATGAGTTATGTTGGGAATCGTCGGAATGTGCCAAAACATTAGCTGGATTAATAGGATTAGCATTGTCGGACAAGGTAGGTGTCTGCATAGCGCTTTGTGTGGGCACGTAAACCCCTGGGTGTATTGACACATCACAATTAAATTGAGACATTACTCTAGTATTCCCAGTACCATTAGAACCAAGCACGTTAGTATTAGAAGCCTTAGGGACATAAAATGTCTTAGTTTCAAACGGCTTACTATATGGGTTAAGGTTTGAGACCATTTTAGCACAATTTACGTTAGCATCGCCATTAACTTTAGGCGAAGTACAAGGCACTGCCACTGGTACGGAAACGGAACTCGACACGTCAACCACAGGTCTTAAAATTAAAGATTCGTTATCAGGCACGGTTTTCACGAGCGGCACTTCAAATTTAGGTTTCAAATCCATGGGCTTATTAATATCAGTGAGCATGCCACTACGAGCATTCCTAGTGAGGCCTGATTTAATTACGTCACTTTTCACACGATTATCATGCAAATTGGTGAGTGCCTTATTTGAGGCATTAGCAGTGCTAGGTATATTTATTGCAGCGTCCGCATCGTTTCCGACCATATCAACCACTGTAGATTTGCTTTGTTCGGGGTGGTCATGGGGGACGTTATCGTTAGCAACAAATGTAAGCACATTAGTATCACATTTACGTTTATCCGCACAACCAATATTAGAAAGTTCACTACTTAGCTCCGCATCGACCTGATCCAATTCGGCTTGTAAATGAGCATGTTCCAATTGTTGTTGGAAGATCATGTCTTGATGCTCTCTTTCTTTCATCAGTTGAAACTCTCTTTCCTCTTCATGACGTCTTTGGTTAAGCTGTTTTTCTTCCAGGCGAAGGCGCTGCTGCATTTGTTGCTGCTTCAATTCGTCAATGTGTTTCTGCGACTTGATTCTGGCTTCCAATGCTGCCTTGCGAGCCCTTGCGCTGCTTGTAGATGATCTCGACCAATTGCTCCGGCTTGACGTTGAACGCCAGGAGGTACTTGAGTGGTGGGATGATGGTGCGACCGAAGGAAATGTCGAAGAGCCAGCCATCTTCTTTGATTTGGATCGAGTCAGGATTTCGCTTTTGGGCGCCTTTGACTTGTAAGCTGATTTGTTCGAACGCTCACTTCGTTCATCATTTTTGTCGACTCGATCCTTGGTTGTTGAAGGCGTTGGTGCTGCAGGCGACATACTTTTCTTCGGTTCATCCTCTGGGGTTGATTGGGTTAGTGCAGTTTGGGCAAGATCTTCCTTTTGCATTGCAGAAGCCATTATATGACGTCGCAGATTCAAGAACAAGAGAGCTGGGGGGGGGGGGGGAACAGCAACCAATTTTGTTCACGAAGAAGTATTCAATGTTCAAGATTAGCTTTTCAAACAGTTCAAAAACTTACATATAGCTGCTGCTCAGGCTATATGGTTTGGGATATGGGAAATTCACGACAAATAGCCGCAAACTCAGTCGCTAAATCAAGTGTCCACAAAGTGATGATGTTGAGATACGAAATTTTATTACAGCTCCGATATCCAAAATGACCACATGGTATATTTGATAGGGCGACAGGTTTTCTAAAACACAATGCAAGTGTAAACAAACAGCTACGATAGACACTTAACTAACTTCATAAAGTAAACATATTAAAAATAGGGATTTCGATGCAAATTCGAAGATCAAAAACGGCGTTGCGACGGTGTAACATATGTTGTGATGGAAAATTTACAAATACTACGTCGCAAGCCAACAATTCACATTCAAACTTACTAAGTACATGCAAGATACATACAAACTTACTGAACTATTTGAGGTCCCACGCAAATTATTAATTTTCAAGATTGTCGTCAGCAGCAAAACACTGTTATTTCCTCTGGTTCAAACTTTTTACAGAACCGAAGAACTACGCTCTTAGGCCTTATATACGGTAGCAACAGCCAATCAAAATCCACGATACAGGCCACGTGTAGTAAATTTTCTAGAATAATCAAGCCGGAATTTCTCAGATCTTGTTCTATAGATTCCAATTGTCACATTTCGCAAGTTAAACAGTAGGATCACAGTTTCGAAATTAAGTGGTGCGTAGAGCGAAAAGTAAAGACACGATTAGATTGTCTGGTGGCAGAACAAAGCATTCAATTGTTACGTATGTCCAAATTTGATGAAGGCAGTTACGGGGGTTCGTCTTTGTGCAAATAAATACTCCTAAAACAAAGCGAACAGACAAACGGCGAAATAGTTAATTAGCACATTCGGTTTTTCTTTATAGTTAAAAACAAATATCCAACAGCTGGCAGACAGTTTTGGACCACATAAACTAAAGGTCTCCAGCAGAGTGAAAATCAAGCATTGAATTCGAGCAAACAGCACATTTGCCGAAATAAAAATTTAAGAAATGTTCGATCCGTGACAGATAAATATTTCAAATTTCAAACGTTTTCAAGAATTAAAATCTGTAAATGTAATAATTTCAAATAATAAAGATATACAGTGAGTTCAAAAAATAGGTACGGTTCAAAATATCTACCTATTTTCCATCACTTTTTCACAATAAGTCGGTACCGTTCAAAATATCTACGTATTTTCCATCACTTTTTCACAATAAGTCGGTACCGTTCAAAATATCTACGTATTTTCCATCACTTTTTCACAATAAGTCGGTACCGTTCAAAATATCTACGTATTTTCCATCACTTTTTCACAATAAGTCGGTACCGTTCAAAATATCTACGTATTTTCCATCACTTTTTCACAATAAGTCGGTACCGTTCAAAATATCTACGTATTTTTTCATAATTTTTTTCACAATAAGTCGGTACTTTTCAAAAAATCCACAGATCTTCCATCATTTTTTCACAAAGGAGTGGTTCTCATTTCTCATATACATAACTGACATGTCATACTTTGTAGTTTATTCAATAAAGATGATTGATTCAAGTGACTACACGGTTGAATATAGAGTTCACGCCGCTTCATTTTTTATTGCAAGTGAGCAAACTAGACACGCCATGAAGCTTGTTAGAGACAGACTGCGTGTGCAATTTGATGTCGAACCACCAGAACATCGCATAATCAAGGCTTGGAGTACCAAGTTATTGGAGACTGGTAGCTTGTTTGACAGACCAAGAGGTGGAAGACCAACCAAACAGAAGATGAAATCGCTGATGTGGAGAAAGATGCCAAAGATGAATGAAGAGGCTATCCAACGAACTTGATATTCCAAAGTAATACGTGGATTTTTTGAAGTATGACATGTCAGTTATGTATATGAGAAATGAGAACCACTCCTTTGTGAAAAAATGATGGAAGATCTGTGGATTTTTTGAACGGTACCGACTTATTGTGAAAAAAATTATGAAAAAATACGTAGATATTTTGAACGGTACCGACTTATTGTGAAAAAGTGATGGAAAATAGGTAGATATTTTGAACGGTACCGACTTATTGTGAAAAAGTGATGGAAAATACGTAGATATTTTGAACGGTACCGACTTATTGTGAAAAAGTGATGGAAAATACGTAGATATTTTGAACGGTACCGACTTATTGTGAAAAAGTGATGGAAAATAGGTAGATATTTTGAACCGTACCTATTTTTTGAACTCACTGTATATCTTTATTATTTGAAATTATTACATTTACAGATTTTAATTCTTGAAAACGTTTGAAATTTGAAATATTTATCATTTATTAAAGTTGCTTGCAGTTTAAAGTATTAGCAAATAAGATGTAATTGTTCAGACCCATCTCTATGCTGCATAAACCTTGACCAATGCGAACATTATGTGATAAACCCAATCAAATTTGTAGTATGATCTCAAAAAGTTTAGTGAAAAGTTACTTTCTCAGCTCTGAGAACAATATCTGTCAAGGTAAAGTTATTACTCTTAGATTAATGACCACGAATTGTAAACCTGGAAGTTTTCTCATACACAAACTGGATGTTATGCAACAATATGTTAGAGACAATCACTAGAAATTTGTACTGCAAATAAGACAAAATAGGAGAAGAGGAGTAGCAATAGAACGATTTAGGTGTAGATTGGAAACAGGCGGTCTTTGAAATTACATGTAGTGGCGATACAAGTTTATGTTTGCAGCTGGTACATCGAACCCACCACCTATCTGTAGATTTCAATCCTCATAAGTTTGATTTTTTGTTGTATAAAATAACTTGTAAGGTAATCAAAATCTGACAAATAATTGGTGTTGTTTCGTTTCAGTGATTATGTAGTGTTGAAAGTTACAAATATTAGGCTTGATTTGCTGTTATGTACAGAGATATGTCGTGAGGTAAGAAAATTTAAGTTTAAAAACCTTATAGGATAGAATTTTTGAATAAACATACAGCAAAAGAATTAACATAGTGCAAAACATTACGCCACTCATTCACCATTTTTGATTTAGCTCAGATATAATAGTTGTGATTGATAACTTAAAATTGAAAAATACTGTACATTGAGCGCACACAAGGTTGTTTAGTGGTCTTCACAAGGGTGTTAGATAAAATTAATTGTCTCAACGTGTTCAATATTTGGTGAGAATTTAACAAGTAATCTGAAAGAAATGTTAGTCTCCCACTGCATTTTCAACCAATGAAACTTAACTTTTGGTACGAATTCAAGTGTATTGACGTAAAAAGTTGAATGGGGTGAAGCAAAAACTACATATTTCCAAACATTTGTCAAGTTATTTAATCTTCAGTTACCAATATTTCTACAGTCTCTTTTTCTTTTGTTGTCTTTACATGTTGCACTCGACATGCTCGCAAGCTTTAAAGAATCTCCAAATGTTGGAGCCAGAATCAGATTTGAAAAACTTTTAAAATTACTATACATAGGTCTTTGTCATAAGCGTAAAAAATATTTCATTCCATGTTGTCCAGGAGGAAGAAAATATAATTTTAACAATTACCCTTATAAACTGTTGCAGATCTAGAACTTACGGTTTTCATGAATATCTTTAGCACATCAGAACTGATGCAGTGCCTAAAACAATAACTATCAGCAACCCCTCAAGTAGGTAAGAAAGGAAATTGTGATTTTGAAAGTGGAGGCTTGTTGGGAAGCACTGTAACTAGATAAATCTGTAATACTTTTTCAAGAAAATCATTATTTCCTACAGACGCATAACATCAAAGACAGTTGCTTCACTTAATAGAGAAATTTCTGGGATTTCAACAAGTGGTCAGTTAGCTCAGTCGGTTATAGTACCGTGTTAATGTCGCGGGTTCGAGCCCTCGTACTGGCCATTACTGCCTAGATAGCTCAGTTGGAAGAGCGTTAGACTGAAGATCTAAAGGTCCCCGGTTCAAACCCGGGTCTGGGCACTTATTTTGTATGAGTGTGGTGATGACTGCAGCATTGAGCGCCCCAAATAGGTATTGTGATTGGAAAAATAAACCGCACTCTGCAGATTTCTAACTAATTTTGCGGAGATGATGAAATTTTATGTCTGTTGGCGATGAGTTTTTCTTGTCTGTAAACTATGAAAGTTTTGAATTCTTGCGCCAGATCTGAGGCTTCTTGTGCGCATCTGGAGTTGATGAAAAACATTTGTCTAGACTTTAACACTCCTCCAACAGAAGCAATGTCGTAATTCATGCAGAATTGACTGATTGACCGACTGATAGAAACGTGTTGACTGATGGATACACTACAGATTGAGAGGAATGATTCCTGTGCAAAAAGATTTTTAAGGGGTTTATCCTAAAGATCAGCTACCTACTGTGGAGTGTCTTGGGAGTTATGTTGTTAACACCGAGCACTGCTCCTGGAGGACACTGGGTTGCTATATTTTTCAACAATCCAAGATCTGCTGAGTTTTTCGATAGCTATGGTCTACATCCAATTGTTTATGGTTTGACAGATTTTTTAGATTCTCACTCCTTATCCTGGGACTACAACTGGAAGACCCTACAGAGTTTGATATCTGAAGTCTGTGGACATTATACCTTGTACTACATCTTATTTCACTCGCGTGGTTGCTCTCTATCTGAGATATTGACTCATTTTTCCGATAATGTTAGTGTAAACGATAAAACTGTTGAGCACTTTATTCAGAATTTACTGAAAATGTAACTGTTTTACGTGTAATAAACAGAATTGAATACAATCGAGTGCTTTATTATGCAATATAAATACGATTTACAGCCAAAATAACCACGCGACAGATGGGGCATTTCTTTGAATAAAGCTTAGCCGAGTAGTTCAGACATCCAAAGCAATGTCCACAAGGCATTGTTAAAGCATTAATTCGAGCATCGAAGCACACTTTAAACACAAGTTCTTGAGATGTATCACACTCTTTTGCTTCAGTTAGGGGGGTTATGTTCGGTTCTTCATTTTCAATTGGAGGGTTTCTCGTTAGCGTTGGATCTGCTGCTTCTTCGCGAGTATCAAACCCGAATCTTGTTCCCGACAAAAACTCCTCTTCTGGAATGCGGAAGTCACTGTGTTGGTTAATGAAACCAGTTCCAAACGTTCTCTCTAGATAGGCACACGCGGACCAGTATTTCGCATGTTCAATTTCTGGGATGTCCGTGTCCGCCCACTGATAAATACTTAAGCCGCAGAAAAACAAATTGCTCGATCGTCACTTCCTCTGTACAAAAATCCAGCTTTAGCCATTCGTTCAGGACTTAAATTATCGACTCGACGAGGTCAAACGTCTGAGAAGGATAAGACTCGCGCTTCTTCAGATTCGAAGTTGAAAATATTTCTCGGGTGAAAAGATGGATTCGATTTTAAATCGAATAAGAAAATTCTCTACAGCTGCCTCTTTTTTGAAAATCTCCAATCTTGTTTTCACTTCGCAGACACCACCGTGTTGACAGTTAGCTGAGAAAATCACCACCACGTAAGGATGTGTATCTGCTGGGCCTTTGAAAGCCGCAAACGGTAGGCCTTGAAACATATGCTCACACACATGAATAAGCTGATCGGTTGAAAAGAGAGTTTTTCCTCTTGACACAGTCAGTACGCCTTTTCGTAACATCTCACCGTCTGAGAGTATTGATTTCTCTTCTTTGTCAATGTCGAGGAAGATTTTATGTATTTTTCTTGCTTGTTCTTGGTGTTTTCTTGCACGCATCAACAACTTCGATTGCTCCAACAACCCGTCGTAGCATGAGGAATAGGGTGGTGTGTTGTTGTAACGTCGACATTTTCTGCTCTCTTCATAGTCGTCAGCAATTGAAGTGTGTGTCTCGCCGCAGTTTTCCATTGTTCTTCTTCCAATTTTCACGCAAAACATACCACTTTTAAAGAGAAATGTTAACTAAGAAAGAAGAAAAATCGCTATTCTTGCCTAGACCTGTCTTGTTCTTTCCAACAATTGTGTAATGAAAACTTGTGATGTAGCGCAAATCAAAACACCCGCTGGTTCGTGATTGGTCAAATAAGAGGTAAGAATGTTTATAACTTTTAAAGACGTAATCACCTCCGTACGGTCTATGCTTCCGCTGGCGTCAGATTTTTGTTGATAGAAAACCATTTTTGAAGTTCTACATCGATTGTGATTGGTTAAAGGTTTGCTGACGTGATGTTGATGTTTCCGCTTGCATCAGATTTTTGTTGATAGTAAGTTTAGGTGATTTAGAAAAATTTAATGTTGGTGGAGAAATTTGATAGTTTTTACCTAAACCAGTGTCATAATTGTTTTTTAGTTACATGAAAAGATATTGTAAATTAGATGGATGGTGAATGATTACAAGTAAAAGTTTGAAGTAGTCTCCAAACACAGCAAAGTTCAATCTTCTTGGTTGATAATATTTAGTAGTGATGCTGAATTTGAACAAGTTTCTTTGTTGTGATCTTTTTAAAAGGTTTCCACCGTTGTACTTCAACTACCTCACTGTCATATGTCAAGCAACTCAACATTTCACTTAAAGGTCTGGTCAATCTGAAATTTTCTTCCAAGAAAGTGTGAAACTAACATAAAAATGTAACTACCTCACTGTCACATGTAAAACAAATCTACATTTTACCCAAAAGTCTGGTCAATCTAAAATTTTCTTCCAAGAAAGTGTGAAACAAACATAAAAATATAACTACCTCACTGTCACATGTGAAACAAATCTACATTTTACCCAAAAGTCTGGTCAAGCAACCGAAATTTTAATCTAAAAAGTAGCGATAAAAGTTTGAAATTGTGTCAAATTTAATATTGTTTCTTCCACCAAACTCACAACGTCACTGTCTGTGATTTTTCTCCCACAAACCTGATAATCTAGAAAACTGTTGGCTATTTTCCTCTAAAACTAACGACTAGCTGTAATAAACATAAATGTTGAAAACCCTGAATTTTATGTTAATGTCCCACGAATAAGGTCAAAAGTTGTGCTTATTTCTATGTAGATGAGCTGAGGAAACTGCAAAACTATGAATTTTATGTAAATGTCCTACGAATAATGTCAAAAGTTGTGCTTATTTCTATGTAGATGAGCTGAGGAAACTGCAAAACTATGAATTTTATGTTAATGTCCTACAAATCTCTGCGGCCAGGTCTTCTCAATGTAATGCTTATTACGAGCTCTGGAATCCCAGAGGCATAGAAAGCAGCAGTATTTAGTGTAGCCAAGTTGAAGGCACTCTTCTGGAAGCAACGTCGCTGCCTGTGATTTTCCCCAGCAAACCTGAAAATCTAGAAAACTGCTGGCTATTTTCCCCTAAAACTAACAACTAGCTGTAATAAAGGTAAATGTTTTGATTGAAATACTTATATGATCTACCCTAGTTCTAAAACCTATGCTCCCCAACATTGTATCTGCGGTTAGTTCTAAAATCTATACTCCTCAAGATTTATCTGCGGTTAGTAATGAAATCTATACTCTTCCAAGATTTATCTGAGGCTAGTAATGAAATCAATACTCGTTCAAGATTGTGTCTGACCCTAGTTTTGAAATCTATGCTCCTCAACATCGTATCTGCCCTAGTTTTGAAATCTATACTCCTCAACATTGTATCTGCCCTAGTTTCGAAATCTATACTCCTCAACATTGTATCTGCGGCTAGTTCGAAACTGTTGGTTGTGCTTTCAAATTATTTTTTTATGTACGTTTTCAGCTAGTGATAGACACGCAAAATTTTTCCCTTAAACACCTGTCTTTCAGGACAGTGGTAATTACATTTATATTCCTCCGAGATTGTATCTGTCGCTAGTTCTAAAATGTATACTCCTCCAAAATTTATCTGCGGCTAGTAATGAAATCTATACTCACAACATTATATCTTCCCCTAGTTCTGAAATCTATACTCGTTCAAGATTGTGTCTGTTGTTAGTTTTGACCTAGAGGTTGTAAAAGTTCTTAATAATTTTCTGTATGTTTTTCAGTTAGTGGTAAACATGCAAACTTTCCCCTGAAACATCTGTTGTTCATCTCACTGGCATCTATACTATATTTTTAAGATTTTCTTTCTCCAAGATTGTAATAGGGCTGAATCCATTGCCTACATACTGAAATAGATGTAAATTAATTCCAACCAACTGCAGAAATATAACAAGGGAAATACCCCCCAATAGAAGAGTAAAGAAACAACATTCTAGAGATCAAATCGATCAGAGGTTTTAAAACAGAAAATTTTACGAAGCGACCGATTACGCGTGATCGATTACACGCTCGAAAGGAAGTATTTATCAAAGCCTTCAGTCACGATCTAAAGTTAATGTTTCCGCTTTACAATAGCTGTGCTTACAATAAGACAAAAGATCGTTAACGAGTTGAAAAGCGATATTAATTGGAAAACTTTTGAAGTGGGGGTATTCTGAAGCGAGGGTATAACAAATCAATTTCAAGTTGTCATGTATTTACAAGCTGCTATAAATATTTCTTTTCAAGTTGTATTCCCATTTGTTTTGTATTGACATTTGTTTAAGATGTCTTGAGCGACCGATTACGCGTGATCGATTACACGCTCGAAAGGAAGTATTTATCAAAGCCTTCAGTCACGATCTAAAGTTAATGTTTCCGCTTTACAATAGCTGTGCTTACAATAAGACAAAAGATCGTTAACGAGTTGAAAAGCGATATTAATTGGAAAACTTTTGAAGTGGGGGTATTCTGAAGCGAGGGTATAACAAATCAATTTCAAGTTGTCATGTATTTACAAGCTGCTATAAACATTTCTTTTCAAGTTGTATTCCCATTTGTTTTGTATTGACATTTGTTTAAGATGTCTTGAGCGACCGATTACGCGTGATCGATTACACGCTCGAAAGGAAGTATTTATCAAAGCCTTCAGTCACGATCTAAAGTTAATGTTTCCGCTTTACAATAGCTGTGCTTACAATAAGACAAAAGATCGTTAACGAGTTGAAAAGCGATATTAATTGGAAAACTTTTGAAGTGGGGGTATTCTGAAGCGAGGGTATAACAAATCAATTTCAAGTTGTCATGTATTTACAAGCTGCTATAAACATTTCTTTTCAAGTTGTATTCCCATTTGTTTTGTATTGACATTTGTTTAAGATGTCTTGACATTTGTTTTAAGTTGACATTTGTTTTCAAGTTGTTACAAGTACACGTCGTCTTTGTGTTACTATTTGTTTACAAGTTGTTACAAGTTCATGTATCAACACGTTTGGAAATGACGTAGCCGCACGTTCAATGACGTGTCACCACGTTCGGACGTCACGTTCGGAAATGACGTGGCGCTCCGCAAAGCGCTCCGCAAAAAGGGGCTCGAAAATCATATTACATACTACTCGCGCCTATCAGAAAGGAAAGATTGAGTCCAACTAGCAAAGCAAAGAGGGAGGCCAGCTGAAATCAGTTTGTGGAAAAGAGCGGGATGCCAGACAGAGTCAAAAGCTTTAGAGAAATCAACAGTAGACAGGATCGTCCGAGAGCCCGGCCTGGGTTTGTTAAACCCATCCGAAATGGACTGAGAAAGGTACAGAATTTGATCAAGTGTAGACCGTCCAGGGCGGAACCGGACCTGGCGGGGAGAAAGAATGGAATTAGATTCCAGAAAGAAAAGTAGACGCGATAGTATAATGCATTCAAACAGCTTTGATACGCAGGAGGTGAGAGAGATAGGCCGGAAGGAAGCAGGAGATGCTTTCCCATCTTGTGTATGGGAATAATGGAAGATGTCTTCCAGATGGAAGGAAAGGAATGCGAAGACCAGGAGAGATTGCAGATTTAAAGAAGAAAATCCATGCCAGAGCGAGGAAGGTGCTTTAGCATGGGATAGACAACTTTGTCTGGACCAGTGGCGAAGGACGAGGAGAGGTTGGAAGCAGCCGCATGAAATTCAGCGGGGGAGAAAGGAGAGCAAAAGGACGAGTGAGACTCTTCCAAGCACGTGGCTCGGCGGAGCTCAGAGAGGTAGCCCTTGGCTCTGCTACGCAGGGCCTTTGGCTGAGAAACGGATAAGTGGGATCTCAGGTAGGTAGCATAAACCGAAGCCGATTCCCTGGGAGAAGAACAGTTAGGAAAGTTAGGAGAGGAGGAAGACGAGGAAGGAGAGCCAGCAATAGAGCGAAAAAGAGAGTGTACAGATTTAGGGTTAGACTTAGATGAGAGAGAAGAGCAAGTCGTCTGCCATGCCTCAGCCTTGGCCTTGGCGATGACTGACGAGGCGCGTCGAGATGCGGAGATGTAAGCCTGGCGATCTTCATCGCTACTGTGAGCGGCAGCGAACGCCTTGCGTCTTTCACTAACTGCTTGTTCCACCTCAGCAGACCACCAGGCTTTAGGAGGGCGTTTGATGCGGCCGAAAGGAATGGAAGACTTGGCCGCATTCAGTGCCAGAGAGGTAAAGAGAGCAGCAGCAGAGGAAAGAGAAACAGACGAGTATTCCTCTGCTGAAGGACAGTGAAAGTCAAAATAGGAGGCAAAGTCATCCCAGCGAGTTTTCTGAAAATTGAAGGAAGGGGGACGCTCGTTGGGGCGAAAGACCGGAGAGAGAAGGACGGATAAAAGAATTGGTAGATGATCAGAACCAAGATCTTATAGCACCTCCCAGGAGCAAGAAAGAGCAAGAGAGGAGGAAGCAAAGGAGATGTCAGGAGAGGAGCGACTGCCAGAGGAGCGATGGATAAGGGTGGGCGTGTCAAAGTCTTTGAGAGGGAGGAGGTCAGAGGTGATAACCCAGTCGAATACTTTTTCCCGTGGGGGTCGGAGGTACCTCTTGAGTCCCAAAGGGGGTGATGGCAATTGAAGTCCCCAGAATAAAGAGATTTCTGGAGGAGGAAGGATAGATTGAGCGAAGGAATCGGTTCTGCCATCCGTTGGGGAGGAGTGTATAGGGGTGCATACACATTGAGAAAAGAGAGCGAGGAAGAATTGTTAAGAGAGATGTTGATCCCTACATAATCAGAGTAGGGATCAAGCGAAGAAAGAGAGGAGGTAGAAAGTTCAGAAAAGAATAGACCCTGCCTGACGAAAATGACAACGCCGCCGCTAGCGTGCGTGATATCAGAAGACAGAATGCCAGATCGGGAGTGGATGCGATCAGAGCGCAGAGCAGAGAATCCAAGAATCCTGAAAGAGGAAGAGGAGTTAAGATTGGATTCTTGGATACAGATGAGGTCGACAGGATGGGACGAGAGAAAGTGAAGTAGCTCAGTGCTCCTGGCTCGAAAACCTCCAGCATTCCATTGAAGAACCCTGAGAGAGTCAGGGGGGAGTCGAGGCAGGAGGCGCAGAAGAAAAGCCAGGAGGAAGGGACGGTGGTGGAGGGGCAGAGGGAGAAGATATAGAATGGGCAGATGGGGGATAAGAAGTTTGGAGACGAGGGTGGGGCGAGAGAGCAGCGTTAGCAGAGGCGGGGCTAGATTGCATAGTGGAGATACCGGTATACATGTCGGAGAAGTCCGAGGAGGGAGTTGCAGTGATTCGGCAGGGGGGACAGCTCCAAGAGTGAGAGGTGCCAAGAGCTCTGAATTGGGATAAGGAAAGTTGTGAGCACCTTAGTTGGACTCATTTGGAGCAAGCGCAGCATTGCACTGACTTGCCCCGCCAGGTCACATTTCCAGCGTACACAGAGCAAGGAAAGATGGGGCCGGGGTTGGGGTGAACGTTACCGCTCATCAAGAGAAGGAGGAGAATGAGGAGACGAAGAAGGGCAAGAGAGGGGCAGGAGAAAAGGAAAAGAGAAAACAAGCGACGGATTTTAGAGATGCTGTGTGCTGCCCTTCTGCGGTCGTTCAAAGGGCAGCATAGCGAAAAAATGAAGGGGAGTGCCCGGGGTAACTGGGACCCTCGGGAAGGCCAACAGCCATTTCGACCCAACCCAAACGGGGTCGGGGACCGCACCACCACGTTGAGGCGGCTGTTGATTGGTGCAGCCGTCTTTTACCTTGTACCCATAGTTGAGTTTGATTTTTGAGAAGATAGTGCCTAATTCACTCTGATTTTGCCGCTAGGTCTAGCAATGGAGCTTACATAAAAATGCTTTACAGCTAAATATAAGAGCATATGTCAAGCAGTTGGTACATGATTTTGTATCTTCTATATTTTTCTTTTAGCGCCAAATTTTGTGTAATATTGAACTATGCCAAGCATAATATGTGTTCATTTAGTTGACATTTTTTCTGTTTGTACATGACTTGAAATGGGTTTATTTTGTTCTAATGTTTAAAATTTGGTATAAAGAGATTAAGCAATGGGACAGGTGTGAGTGAGTTTGTGACACTAGGTTTTAGTAGGCCTATATATTTATCACCACACTTAGTTGAGTGACTTAAAAATCAATTTTGTTTTCTCTAAGCAATAAAAAGAAGCAAACTTTTTTGCAGAAGTGTGCTGTAATTTGTAACGATATCGCAGGATTTTGAACAGTTTGAATTTTAGATGGATGTTGCAGAAATTTATAATGGTATTTAGGAGATTTGTACGTTTATGATCTTGCAAAATGGCTTGTATTAAGCTTAGGACGAAGCAAGCTGTTGAAGAATGCATTACCACTTACCAAAAATATTCTCTATGTAAATTTGTGCATTATAATTCTTCAAAAACGTTTGCAGATACTGGTAAGTTTTTCAAAGTGTTAATTACTGTTATGTAAACCTAGGCTAGATTTACTCTAATAAATCACTATTTGTTTAAACTAATTAAGACTAAGGGTGGTTTCGATGGCTGATTTTTTTGATAATCGAATAATCATAACACCAATACTGTTGTGTACTACAAGAAAAGAAATGCTCGCTTCGTTTGCTAGTTGATCTACAGTCTTAAGCTTTGGCTCAACCATTACTTCATTCCATTTTCTTTTCATGGAAGACATAGTTACTGAATTAGTTTAAACTTAAAAGCTTTTTCATTTGATCACAGCCTGTTATCAAGTACTTTTTGCTTTTGGCACATCATGTCACATAGCAATTTCTCAAAATAAGAATGTAGATGTGCCTTTTATGATATTTGTCAGAGTAGCTTTTTTTGGATAATCAATGTTCAGTACAAATAATGTGCAGTGGTTTGTGCAATTTACAAGTTTTATTTAGCAGTAGTAGTTTCAAAAAATGCCAAAACATGGAAATATAGGTTTGTGGCTATACAATAAAATTTTAATTGAATGATGGTAATCACAGAATCATGCTATACAATGAAATTGTAATTGAATGAGAGTAATCACAGAATCATGAAAATTTGCAAAATTTGATTGACTAAGCATGGTACTAACTTGGTAATGAAGTGTCAAGGTGCAAATTGAATGAGGTAGTTTTATCACATTGAAAGCTTAATTTAAAGTTAGTGGCTATTTTGTTGTCGACGGCAATTTGCTCTTGGAATCTATTTTGCTGTAATCATTCACGTGTGTTTATATAGCCGTATTTGCTAAAATTACGCCAGTGACACTGTGGTGTAGTGGATAGTGTGCTGGTCTTGAGATACCATGGTTGCGGGTTCGAATCTCAGCTGGCAGGGCATTAAAAGAAAGGCAGTGTACACTGAAGGGGCAGGCCTTGTATGTAAATGTACAGAGCAGTGTACACTGGAAGGGAGTGTACAGGGTGGGGGATAGAAACCTGGGGGTGCAAAATTTTTTGAATTGGTTTTTTAAATTGACCAATCAGAAACGACCAAAAGTCACATGTTTAGTGTGTCATTTAGATTGACCAATCACAAATAACTCACGGCAAAATAGTCTCTGAGGGTAAATTGCCATTGACGGCAAAATAGCCACTGCCTAATTTAAATTTGTCGTTGGCTTTTTTAAATATTTGTATTTCTGGACATGTTTCACTTTTATGTTGGTAATTTTTCTTTTACATATTTTTGTAAATCAGTAATTGCTTATTTAAGATGAATTTCTCTGTATTGGTTTTGCACATATGTTAACTTTGTTGGTAGCTTACTTCTCTAGTTTCAGTTACCATTTTTATTAGTTTTTCTAGGCATTAGTGTAAACAGACTATGATGAAACATAATATGTATTATCATGTGATTGAGTGGAATTGTAGTTGCATTGCTGATCTTGCATTTGCCAGCAAGATCTTCCTAAAAGAGTGAGATGTGTCTTAGCCATGTGGCATTTGCATACTATGCCAATTTTTCTCCAAAAAATGTGGGAAATGACTAAAAGAGCATCTCTTGTGTTTGTGCAATAAGCCTAGTTGACAAAAGATCTTTTTCTTTTTATCACTGTTTGCAGTCACTCCATGAATATTTGACAGATAGCTGTTTATGTTATTGCTGGTGATGTTATCACTTGTAGCACCAAGAAATTTTTTAGACTCCTCAACTGTAAGATTTTTGATCCTATTAAAATCATATTTTGTTGCATGTCAATTCAAAAAAAATATGTAGCCTAAGACTCTGGTATGTGCTGTAGCAAAGGCAGGGGTTTTTTCAGAATAGACCGATTTTTTTGCACAATGTCCAAAAGTTTTTGAGCTATTTCGTTCAACATGATTGAAAAATATTTAAACGCTATCAAGAGATAGCAAACAAATTTTGCAAGCTGTATTGTCTAATTTTGTTTAAAAAAGTTCTACAAAAAAACACAAGGTAGTTTTGACAATCAATTTTAGGCAACATAAATTGTTTAAAGTCTTTACAAAAAACTTGCACACTTGTCAGATCGATGCTTTCTTGCGGCATAGCTGAATTTTAAAAGTGCCAGCTAGGAGAAGTGCACCACGGTATTTTGAGGAAAATCCAATCACTGGAATATGTAATTGATCTCTATATTTCTTTTGAAGTTTAATTGCGATTGCTTCTTTAATCACTGGACTCCCACTGCATCGCAAATAATAATCGCACTACTGTAACTTGAATTTTTAAAAAACTTATTGGCAGCTAAAAATCAAAGATAGATAGGAGAAAGTCATTAAAAAGCAACTAGTGAAAAAAGCAATCGGCTGATTATGAAATCTATTTCCACAAGTTGTGCTTCTTTAAAATTGCAATAGAGAAAGTGCTTGGGATGAATGGCAAAATTTCAAGTATAGAGTAATGATCAATCACCATTTGGATGACAACTGGCACAAAATATTACTATCGCAGCAAAGCGTAACAGAGACTGGCTGACGCTATCCCAACTTACCAACAAGCTACTCACGTTAAATGCTTAAAATGCAACAGTTGAGTGCAGCTTCAGACTGTGAGCTCCTACAAGAAATTGCTTGCTTTCATCCACTGCCAACAAGTTGATGCGCTTAAAACTTAATGCTGCATCATACAAAACATTTAATTATAACAGAGTATATGCGTTATGGTTACAAAGTTCTGCCAGCTCTCACTATAAAGTTGGTGGCACTGTCAACACAGAGACTGAAGTCAACAAAATAAATACTTATATAATCGATAGAGCCTGATGTTTTCTAACGAAACAGAAAAGTACTTCAAATATGGTATTGTTAAGTTGGGCATTTAATTTTAATTACCAATGCTGTTGTTTGATTGCTTTTCACTAAACCATATTTTGCGATATATTTCTTGAGGGTACAATGAGATTGCAACTTTAAAGAGATCGTCAGTTGGCAATTGCATTGTTAAAGTAGTTGCCCTAAGTTTTTCAACGTTAGACATGTTAAGTCATTTTAGCTTACATTTAGTTTAGTTTATTAGTCTTGCAGCTAGGAAATACTATTTGTAAAGACTGATCAAAATTTACTTAAAATGTTTGAAATTTTTTAAGACTTTTCAGACATGTTTGAAACATTTTGACGAAAAAAAACAGAGCAGAGGAAACCGGCCTGTTGCTAAAAAGAGCTAAGTTGAAAGAGTAGAAGGACCTTCTGATAATGTTTTAAAGAAAAACGTGGAAAATGGACTATGTTGCATAAAGACTGGAAAGGCAGCTGACCCTAGTGTCAGATAACTAATCATTTACTTAAATTCATGGGAAAAGGTAGTGTCAAAAAGACTTGATCGCTGGAAAATGTCAGACAGTTGAAGAAAAAATGAACTGGTACCACTTTAAAATAGGAATGGTGACACAAGATCATGCAGAAATTATTGAAATGTCAAACTGGTTGCCAGTGATTTTGTCACAGCGATCTCATCACACGTAAACTTTGTCAAAAGTGATCTCGTCACAGAAAAGTTTTGTTAAATTTTCTTTTTTTTTTTGTTCAATATTTCAAAAATTTTCAGCTGACAAAAAACTATACCACAAGTGACAAAAAATCAACATTATTTACAATCTGCTGTTGAGGAGAACAGTGATGGACTGGAGGTAGCCTATTTATAATGATTTCGCTTTTCTTTTTTTGTTTTGAGAAAATAGTTTTTAAACAATTTTGAGCAAGTAAGTTTATTGCATGATATTACACTGTTCACTGCACACAAGAACATCTTGAATAAACTTGCAACATGCGTTCAAAAGTTTTTGAGCAGATTTTCATCTTTTTTTATAATCGTTTTGATACCCAAACAGTTCTTTATGAAGTCCAACATATTTTTTTCTTTGATTCCACTTCAAACATTTCATTTCTAACGGTTTAATGTTTATTGTGCCAGCCTTCAACATTGTTGTTAGTTCAAATTGGCATTCCAAAAATGCTCCAACAATGTGGGCCATGTAATAAAGACGTTATCGATGTATCATTTATGTATGCAATCAATTTTTTTAGGGGCTCACAAATTGCAAGCATGGCCAAGTCCTCAAATATTGGCTTGATATAAACACAGGAATGTAACACAATGCCATCAATTTTCTGATGTACTTCCTGGTGGCGATGTCATTCTGATAGCTGATTTGTAAACCTAGCATTTGCACATGCCTAAAATTTGGTTGTGAAATGGAAACTGCAGCCAGTTAATTTTGCTTAGGGAAAAACCTCAAAAACTTTCCACAATGTAGCTTCAAAATCAAGGATCACCCTCTCCAATTTACTGTGTGAGTGGAAGCTAGTGGTTGTAGCTTTCAAAATTGCCACGATAGTCTAGTTTCTGGCATCTGGTCATGAGACAAAACAATAGGGGCAGCTGCATTGCATTGCTGCCTTTATGTACAAACGCATAAATTGAAAACAATTGAACAAAGGGCTTGCACACTATTTTAAAAGTTCTGTTTACAAACCAAGTTTTTGCAGACTCCAACAGTCTCAATTGGATTGTTGTAGCAAATAAAATACGATGTTCACCATCTAGTGATATTCTAGCATGAAATCAGACAACAAATGTGTATAGTTTAGGTCAAAGTATCTTTCTTGTTGTTTTGGCTTCTGAGGACGATACCTTTGTCAAAAACAATTGATATTGCATGTCATGCTATCTATAGGTGGCAAGGCATCACAATTAGCAATATTGGGAATTCCTTTTTGTAGAGTTCTTCGTGAGATTTGCATAGTAGAGACAAACGGATTTTTGCACACTTCCAGCTTTGTTCTTTTGCAAACGGAGCAGCTTTCTCAACTCCACATTTGGGGAGTGAGCATGTTTCTCTAAATTTGGGACAAATTTTAAATCTTTTTGTCACACCATTGCAGGACATTAAATTTTGCTGTTGTGCACTGCACATCTCCATGTGCTGCTACAGTGTGAAGCTTGTGCAGTGCATATGCATAACTGGAGTTGTCAAAAAGTTTTAGCTTTCCTCAGACAGAGCATTCTTCTACAATAGTGTATGTAGTGATTTCGGGCTAACTTACATCTTCTGAATCTGATGCAATGTTAGGATCTTCATCACTGAAAGAGCTTTCAAAACAGCAAGTTCAAATGGTGACTCACCAATGGTCGATATGTTGCTGTTGATAATTGAATTGTTGGCAGTTGAGGTTAGTTGTGCTGGTAGTAGTTTTGTTTTGTTTTAAACAAAAAATTGGGATTCAAAATAAATGTTGTGGCCTACTTGTGGAAGCCATAACCACATTATGTTTTTTACTGAGAATAAATTAGAAGCAATTAATTTGTATCTGTTTTAAAAGCTATTAAGCTCTTTTCTTTAAACCCAGCAGCCTGCAAGAAAACATAGCAGTACAAAACTCCATGATTCCTATCAATTCCAGACCAATAAAATAAGCTACTTTAATAAAGCTACAAAACAAAATATCGGTTTAACTGGCTGTGCCCGCTTCACCTATCGTGCACTTGCATGAACAGAAACGATAAAATTTTGTTTTTTATGCACATCCATAATTCTGGTACACATAATGGTGATCATCTTATTCTATTAATCATGACTGGTAATGCCCACAAATTACCACCAAAATTTTTAAGAAATTTGAAGGGATGGGGGGGATTGAAACACAATCAAGCTAATGATGGTGGCTACATCATGGTTGTTTTCACAATTAAAGAAATAAACTATTAAACGGAATCCTATTTTGCTATTTGGTGCTGCCTAGGATTGGATTATCTGGATAACAGTGAACCGATTAACCAGTTTTTTTGCTATCTGATATCTGGATATAATTGTCAGTTACCCAGATGAAAATAAGTTTTTACATTCTTTGTTATGTGGAGGCTGACTCTTGCTAAGCGCAATTAAACCTTTGTTCACACTTTTATTGTCTTATATTTTCAAGTACTCGTAAAATGCATGAGTTAACTTTACTCACATGTCACAAAGAAAGCAAAGAAAATGATTATTTTAATAGAAAACTGTATTCACATTGTAAGGTGAAGTGTGCAGAGCTTGGCTGTACGAAGATTTTAGTTGAACTTAAAAAGCTTTGAATACAACCTGGTTTAAACTGACTAAATTTAAGAGATGGAATTTAAACGTTTCAAAAGTGAAAATCCAGTGTGGGGCTACTTTCTACAATTAAAAAATGGAGAGAGGGCAAAATGTAAAACCTGTGAAAACGTGATTGCTTGTAAAGGTGGATCTACAGAGCAATGAGAAACCACCTTTGTCTAAAACATAAAACTCTTCTCAACACAAAGAAGGCAAAACAGCAAGTTTCTTTGGAAAACGCAAAAAAATGTTCTGCAGGCACTGGCACGATTGAAAACTGTTTTAAACCAACCAAAGAGTAGCTGGAAAGGGTTGTTGCAAAGCTAGCAGCTGTGGACAGCCAACCTTCAACTAGCCAACCTTCAGACTCTCTATGAAACTCTGCTTACTATTCAGCCCACTTCTGTGGAAGCAGAAAGAGCATTCAGTGCATGTGGACTCTTTGTTACAAAACTCCGATCTTATCTACTCAATTCCACAATTGATGCATTGTGCTTTACAAGGAATGCATTGCAAAAGCAGTAACTATTAAGTCTGCTGGATTTTTTCATATTCACTCATACTGCATGTGTGTGTATGTCTATAATAAAACTGTACAATAAATTTTCATATTTAGCAGTTATTATCCAGTTAAGCAGTTAGCTAAATTCCAAGTATACGGATATATCCATTATCAGGATAATGAAAATAATTGATATTCAAACTAACTAGTGTGGCCCCTTTCCTATTTGTATTTGTGGTATAAAGTTTTTGGTGGCGCTATTTTCTTTGTTTCTTGCATAGCGGCTATGGCTTCCCCAAAGTCATTCACAATATTTTAGTAGGTCCCCATCAGGCCCAGTTATTTTCAAACAAATATTCTCTCTAAATTTAGTTGTACAAATGATGAGGTTTATGGTTTTATTCTGATTTTTTCTAAACCTTGGGATCGCATTACATTGTTTTATAATATAGATATAGTTAACTTAATAGGCAGCATATCAGCCAAAGAAAAAACTCCTTGCTTTATAGCAGATGTCGGCATCACCCTCATAGCCCCATCACTAATGTTGGGATTGAGAATGTCTGTTCAGTCGGCCATACCTGCTTCACCCATCAAACATTTGAGTGAACGGTAATGAGAGGTTAATGTTTTTTCTGCAGATATGGTTTTAACAACTTGGTGCACTCCTTAATAGAATTTTTTCTCATTTTGAGATCCTGGCTTTGCTTTAGATCAATGTGCACTGTTCATTGCTTACATAAACCCAAAGGGCCTTGCATTTCCCTTACTTTGGAAGTAGGAAACACATCTCTGATATTGAGCTATTTTTAAGAAAAATAGGAAAAATGTCTTTTCATGTGATGCGATTTCACTCATTGACATGGTTTTCTTATAATTTTTTGTTTAAACTTTTGCTCGCTACACAGTGTGTTGCATATGATCTTATCGCCCTGCTTGGCATGCCTAGGGGGAGTTGAAAGAGTCCTTGCTTTTCTCCAGGTGTTTAGGTTTGGTCTCGATAATTCTATTGTCATCATTGTATGACAGGGTGTGTATAATCCATGTCAGAAACAAGAAAAGGATGGGGACCAAGGGTTTATCCTTTTACCACATCAGCCTGCTGTGTTGCCCAGATCAGATGCTGGCAGTGAAGAAGTTGAGCCAGCACCTTGTTTTGTCATCCAAAATATATGGTATTGAACTCTTTCAGTATTTTACAGTACAATAGCAAAGATTTGCATACAAAGTTACCGCATGGTTTCCTTTTGATTTTTTCTAAAACTTTTGAACTCATTAACCTTATCACAATGTTTGTTTTAAAAGAGCATATGGTAATGGAATTATAGGCTTCACCTAATTTTAGTAGCCTAATTTCTTTATATGAAATCTATGCAAGATGCTGTCAAAGCCATTTCATGTAATTAAAATGGAAAATTTACTAGGAAACTAATACATAAAATGTGAACTAGGCTAAAATTTTAATATTTTGTCAAACTGCTTTATTTCATCTTCAGGGGTGTGCGACTTTTTTGCAGGCAAGCCAATTTCTGACTTTATTAAAATTTTGCTTCTAGGCTCAATTAAGCATTGGCAGCGTTCATTCAAACTGGCAGTGAAGACTTTTGTTGATCAATATTTTCAAAGCTAAAATTTTGCCAAAGTATTCGAATTTCATGTGTGACACTGCTTTTTGGGGATGTAAGTGATAGGTTTGCCATGAAAGGTTGCCACGTTTTAGATTCCTTGTGCAGGAAACAAAATTTTGCACTGTGGGCAGCAGATTGCACTGCACACCCTTAAACTACATTATCAGTTGTGTTGAAAGAGAATTTATGATATACCCGTAAATGTGAGCCTGACATTTTTTGAATTTTTCTGTTAAAGTTCCCTATTAGATGTAACTTCCTATGCAATTGATTGTGTTCTTTGAAAGCTTGTAACAAGCCTCAGTCAGATTCACTACTGTTCTGCATACTAGACTGTCTGCCCCTCACCTAGGGATGCAGCTGCTTAAGCTGTCTCATAAAATATTGAGCTGTGTATACCATTCTCAGATATAAATTTAATTTTTTTTAATTGGAAACTATTAATTTTTTTGGCTGAATATTTGAATATGGAATTTTTAATTCGCTCTTTTTGTTATCAGACAGCCACTGGTCACTGATAAATACTGCTATCGCATTCTGTTCGTTGAAGCGTGCTGCCACCATTTAGACTCTTAGTGAGTTCATATAGTACAAATCACGTGTGTGCATTTCTTGAAAACTGTAAAGCACATAAAAGATGAACATTTTGTTAGTGTGACAAAATCACCTGAAAAAACATAGACTACAAAATTTGTGTAAGAAGTGCTGTGTTTTATGAAGCAGAAAGCTCGGTTATGAGAGTCGAGAATATCAACAGGTTAGAAACAACTAAAACGAGAATGCTCCAAATGAAGATAAAATCAGAAGTGAGTGTATCCAAGCAATAACTGAAGTTAAAAGTATTATTTTTATATCATGGAAAGCCAATGACTGAGGTAATGTGGGCATGTAGAAAAGATGAGTGAAAGTAAAGCGCTAATCATGGCAAGGAAAGTTCTTGTTTATAAATGATTGGCAGACCAAAGAAGAGGTGAATAGAGCTGGTAAAAAAAACATCAAGAAAGAAATCTGAAAAGATTTGATCTCTACAACAATGCCCTTGGTGAAAAAGCTGTAAAAAAAAGCTTGTTAGAAGTTTGTAAGAAGCAAAAAGCAGTAATAATTGAATTCCTTGTTGCTCTGGCAGAAACTCCTGTTGATATTCACAGGAGATTGTAAACTGTTTATAAAGAAGAAGACTGTAGCAATATGTGGAAATAAACCCTACGTCCAATAAAGAATTCTGAAAATTCCCCTGAATTTGAAATGCAGGCTTAAGAGACGTCCCTTGTGGTGTTTGCCCATCAAGTTGTGTTGACCCTGCCTACAAAACAAAAGGAAATACTTTAATCAGAGGTGATACGTGCATAAACATTGATAAGTTGGTATCAGAGCTCAGACTAAGTCATGGTAGTGCTCACAGCATAGTTGATTCTTTTGGTTTTTCAAAAATGTGTGCCTGCTAGGTACCAAGACAGCTTGATAGATGAGCACAAAACTAAAAGTGTTGATTATAGGTCAAACCAGATTATTTGAAATTTAGATTATCTTTAAAAAACCTTGTCACCCAAGTTTTTGATTCTAGGGACCATACCATTGACAGCAAAATTGATTATCCAAAAACTCAATTATCCAAGCAAATTCCGTGTCTCCTGAGCATTACAAATAATTGGGTTTGACCTTTACTTCAGAGAAATCTGTGAACTTAGTGAAAGAGACTACAGATTCTGTGGCAGAGTAATAACTGGTAATGAAACTGGAATACATCATTATGAACCAGAATTCATAAGGAATTAATGCAATGGCACCATTCAACATTTTCAATACCAATAAAGTTGTAGTCACATAAGTCGGCTGAAAAAATCATGGCCACTGTCTTCTGGGATGCCCTCAAACTTATTCTCGTTGATCTCTTTCCAAGAGGAAAAGCACCCAACTCTGAAGATGTATTGAGACCCCTCCAAAACTTGGAGCAAGAATTCAACAATTAAGGTCCAATTTGGTAATGAATAAAGTTTTGCTTCAACATGATAGTGGCTGACCACATCTTGCATCAGAACAGAAGCAATTGCTGCTTTTGGGTGGACAATGCTTCAGATCCTCCACACTCACTCAATTAGCACCTTCAAATTACCGTCTTTTTTGCTGCAATAAAAGAGGCACTGAGAGGCAAACATATGGCAATAACAAAGCAGTGAAAACTGTTGTCAAGAATTGGCTTTGTAAGCAACCACCTGAGGTTTACAAAGCTGGAGTGCATGCCTTCATTTGAAGGTCAAACACAACTATTGAACAATATGGTTACTATGTTGAGAAGTAGCAATGTGACCCTTTTAATACAGGCTATTTAGATGCATGATTTGCTTTATGGTGTTTTGCATTTTTGATGTAACAAAAAAATTGCTTTACTTTTTGACTCACTGTTATACATTGATGCTTCCATGCAAGTGTTGAAATGAACAGATAGAAGTTTGTGAAATTATTGGCTGTTACAATTGTCAGCAAGTCCAATTCCAAAGTGCACCTGTTTTGATAATTGAGCAAACTAGATTAAGCTAGCGACTTCAAAAACTTGGGGAAAATAAAATGGCTTTGTGCAACCACCCATAGTGTGTTTCTACTTAATTCCCATTAAAAAAATGTATTATTGATTTTAAAACAAGAATTGAAAATAAAAAGTATTAACTTTTTGTAATTATTTGTCACAACTACCTATTGAAAGAAGTTAGTGCAGCTGTAAGAATCTATATTTTTAACCTCAACATTACTGATAGGGTCCTTCCTATTGTAATCAACTAATCATATAAATGTAAGTGCTTCACTTTGGGTTTGTTTGCTCTTTCCCTGGCTGTGCTTACGCTACGATCAATGCACAAACACAGGCTTTAGGTCATACAGATAGGCTTGCAGTTATGAAAAAGTTGTAGTGGGCTTAGTATTTTCTACTTTATTTCTGAAAATATGAATCAATCGATTTGGCATCTTCTCACAACTTTGAATTTATGCATTTTATACGATTTATCAGATAAGCATATAAACGTTTGTAAAATTTTTGGTTGTTTCAATTATGAGCAAGTCCAGTTTTAAATCATGCCTATGTTGCAAACAGTTTAAGCAAGACATAGCCAGTAACTCCACAAAGTGTGAGAACAACATAACAGCTCTGCTCTGCAACCTCCTAAAATGTTTTGTTTAATCCATACCCTTTTAAAAAACGGCTTTTTTGATTTTGTAATGGCAATTGGCTATGTCAAGAAACATTAGTCATTGGGTAAAGCCAGCACAGCTCGCTTAAGTGATATTGTTGACTACAACACTACTGATGAAGGTTTTCTTGCAATGCTAGCTGAGCCAGCTAGTGCCTAAGTAAGAGGTTGCATTGTTGTAGGATGGAAGCCTTCATCAACTGGTCATGTTTATTGGGAATGGAATAAAGCAGATGTTCAGACAGCACTCATTCCTTTTGACTCTGTTCCTTTCATGTTTATTGGTCACAAGCATATGGCTTGTCATCAAGGCATAGATTTGGCAAAAAAACGAAAAGCTGTTTGCGCAGCATTAAAACAAAGCCTGCTAGTAAGTACTTTTTTATTTAGCTTTCTATCTTTTCATTAAATTGAGTAATATTTTAACGTAACAAAATTATGAAAGTGAAGCTAGAACATGTACTTAAAAAATTTTCTGTTATCATAAGATTTGTAATTACAAACTATTTTTGAGCAAGAAAAATTGAAGAAATTTTTTTATATCAGTCTTCCAGACTTGCTGGACAGCAACAAAAGTATAAAGCACACAGCAGCTCTGCCGTGATAAAGCAAAGCCCAATAACTACATAAGTCATGTTTTTGATAATATTGACTTTGTTGTCATTTATTGTTGTTCAACAAGAGAACAACTAAAACCAACTTTTTGAGCTTGGCCTTGAACCTGTTTGCAATGAATAATTTTTCTTTGCATTTGTTGACCAGTAGCTTTACATAAACAAAAAAATCAAGGTTATTATGACATCTGAAATATAGTCGTTAGGTTTTGCAATATCACGACAGAACTGTTCAAACCTGCTTTGGAGTTTCCAATTTTTAACGTTTTGCTTGAACTTGGTATAAATTTAATAGATTTACTGCTTGTTTAAATCTGCCTAGCTAGAAAATCATTGCAATGAGTAGGCAAAGTTATTCTAAAACCACTACTGCAGTAAAACGACACTTAAATCACTCGGCCACAATTCCAACAAAGTATCTTTGTGCATCTTTGTATTCTTAAAAAGTATGATCAAGTTTGCTGACCTTGATTTTTATGGAGCTGTGCTATCAAATTGAGTTTTAATCTACTTTTTAGTGGATTTGAACATGTTTGTAAGTGCATTTTTGGTACAGTAGGCTATAAATAATGTTTTGAACCCTCATATAATGAAAATGTGGTCTTTGACAGTGTTCCCTTTAAACGCGTAAAAAGTGCGAATTTGCGAAATTATGTCCGGCGGATTTGCAGTTCAAATTCAGCAGTGCGTAAAAAATGTCCGGCGGTTTTTGGTAACTTTTTTACTTTATTAAAATTTTTGCAATTTTGCTAGCAAAATCTTCAATCAACTATTTAATGCGTGCGAGACAGTGAAAAGAAATCCAAGTTAGGACCGACGCTGTTTTAGAGCAGTGCAACGTCTCATGCAGCATCGCGCTGTTGTGACGCAACAGCGAGTGACGGCGACTTAAAATATAGCGCACGCCAAGACGCACATTCTACTTACCGCTACATCATACAAAAATCTTAGTTTTCTTTTTTCAAGTTGCTGGGCTTTGGCCGTCAAATACTTTCCTATTTGAGATAGAAAGTTTACTTGCAACTGCAAAACCCTGTTGTTTAATTGATTACGATAGAGAAATGTAAATTGTTTAATTATTATTTACCGTAATCACGAAACAATTAAAGTTCGCGAGTAATTTTTGTTGTGTCATAATCGTGGTAACCTACCTAACATCCCATTATTTCATAAATCATAAATAAAATAAAATTCATAATTAAAAGTCCTGCTTCTCGTGCCCACGTCGGGCGTCGGCAAAGAATTAATTTTATTTAGGCGCACTGTCAACCTGTCATTCCAAAGCGCTGACGAATCACTGTTGCAAAGGCTGTAAAGTTGGAAGGGTTAAATTTAACCACAATTAACTTACTGAAGAGAAAGGGCCAGGTGCACTTCGCTGCCGCCTTTTAGTAACCGATAAGCTACCTGTTTGCTAACATTTTGGAGCATAATCGCGGTAATTATTACGTCACCGAAGCGCATTGTCACAGTTCTATCTTTGCTTTCCCTGCAAATTTTAAAAACTCAGCGCTTACGCTCATGCCATTGTTGTTTGGACTCATTTTTACGTCTTTTTAGAAGGTCTTTGACGAGCAGTTAACTTGAGTCCACGCTGCGAAAGACGTTGCAGAGAAAACAAGATGCAACTCTCAAGCTGGCGTCTTGATCTGATTAAAAAATAAAGATTATTTGTGACAGATGATTGCCTACATTAGTGATTTTCAATCTGTGGACCATGATCTTCACTGAGCCAGTACTTTATTTAGACTTTATATGGGGTGAAATCGGAAAACTTTTTCTTGATGACTTGTTTTTATGTATTATTCGGACAAAACGCTTGAAATTTAGTTCAACATCTTGTTTGTGATCTCTCATAAAAATGAGAAAAATATATAACCGGGGCACATGCTTCCGTGCATTTCGAAAGAGTTACATGCCAAAAACGCTGGAAAAGCATAAAAAACATAGATAAAGTGTCGTAATAAAACAAAATACGTCTGTGAGAAAAACAAAAGGTGCCGTTATATGCAAACAAGCGTTATGGATAAGCTTTACGGTATGCAACGATAGCTTAGCGTATACAGTAGATTCCGCTTAATTGGGCCGCCGGTTAATCGGGTCAGCCGTTTAATTGGGCCAAATTGTTAAGAAAGAAATCCAATCAAAGATAATCCACTACGTTAAATCCGCATAATCGGGCCACTATTCCGCTTAATCGGGCCACAACTGTAGTCAAGACATACACTGGTTTATTTGCAAAACCGCCTTTGTAATGTAATAGAACTCAATATCACAAAGCCAACTATATTATGTAACAATTGAAAAATACAGGCGCAAATTATTTTGTCATTTCATGCCCTTGGACATGGTAATTGTTGTGTTTTGTTGCAAATTTTGTGAAGTCCCAAGCAGAGATGCCACAAAAAGAATAAACAATTGCTGAAAGGGTTGTTGTCCTAAGAAAAATTAGAGAGCAACCTCCAAACATTAGTCATCGCCAGCTAGCTGAGATAACTGGTGTACCAAGGACAACCCTGGCACAGATACTGCATGACTTCGGATAATCGGGTCAGCCGCTTAATCAGGCCAAATGGTACTTATCCCGATGTGACCGGATTAAGCGGAATCTACTGTACACTAAATGAATAGCAGTAGGTTACAGCAGAAATCTATTTTTACACCTTTAAAATATGTTACTAAGGCTGGTGTAACTGCTTGTTCAGCAATGTTTGTCAAAATTTGTCTGGCGGTTTTCGTACATTTGCTAGCAATTTCGCACTTGCGCCGGCGGTTACGCACTTACTAAAATATTAGAGGGAACACTGGTCTTTGATTTGTGGAATGAAATTTGAGCTTTTTGGTAAGTGTATAATTAACACCTTGATTGAAATTGCTATTCAGGAACAGGGAAGCGTTTTTTTGCATGACAAAATAAGAACACAATGCAGCAAGAAAGTGGGTTGTCCAGCTGTAATGAGGATAACAAGGATTGCAAAGTTTCCTCAATATAAGGTGACTTGCTTTTAGTGCATATTGGTGCTACTATGACAAGATATTAAATTAAAGGTGATCGACCAAATTTGAATATTTTTAAGATGTGCTTATTATTGATTTCAGTTAACAAACAGGGTGTCACTGGGTAAGAAAAGAGAATACTGCAAGGCTTTAAAACGCAAACTCATGAAAAATCCTTCTTCAGTTTATTGGGAAGAGGTTTATTTCGTGTGCATACCCAGTTATAAGGAGCATTTTGGACATCCTGTTGCTTCTCAGGTATCAATGTGTTCATATAAATTAATTTGTAGCATAGTGTTTCTTCATTACAGAATAATAAAATGGTCAAAAATACTAAATGGTAACAAAAGGTCTAATACCTGTATAATAAAAATGTTTCCTGATAATGTTGGTTAAAAGACAAATTTGTTTATCTGATTTCCGCATATAAACAATGTTAACAAATTTAGTCAGTGTGTGGCAACACCATAACACTGCTCTAGTAATATATAAACTGGTCAGAAATCTGGCTTGTATTGTTCAATTTTTAATAATCGCTTGGGATAGCAGTGGTGACCTATAGCTTTCCCAATTTTGAATTTCATAGCTCACCCTTTGAGCATCAATGCATTTCTGAATTTATATTTTATTAATGTGGAAATATATTAATTAAAAAATTTGTAATAACGTTTTAAATTTTGAGTGGTTTTTATAATGTTGAGTAGTTTCCATAATAGTGACTTCTGATTTGCTGCAAATTTTACTTTTAAGTTCAAATTAGAGTGGACCAAACTTCAACATTAGGACCTCAACATACCGAATTTGTTGTTTGCTTTAAGCTAGTTGTTAATATTTTAATTTTGTATTTTAAAAAATCAATTTTGTTAATTAACTGCAATTTTGTTAATTAACTTGCTGTAGCCTATGCTACAGCTAGCAGCTACTGAATCAGCCAATTTAGCAATATCTCTGGTTATATAATGTGATAGCAATTCATTCTCACCACTTATTACTGTGCAAAGAAAATTAATGGTCGGGATCTACCTCTACATTATGAAACCTCATAGGTTTGTAAAACTTGTTTTGAGTAAAGATGATAATAGCAATGTTTTTCAAAAGAGCATTAAAGGCTTTTTGTAATGGTTGGGAGAAGGAGGCAACGATTTGGTTTGTATTCTGCTTACAAGCTTTATTGTGTTGTTTGGTCACTTTGGAGAAGATACTTGCAGCATTAACCATTACATTCAAAAAGGAATGCAAAGCAATGATATTTCTAAAATAATGAATATGGGAAGTCCAGACTTTTTATCAGCTGTTAACAGTTTACTTCAACATTCTCAGCCTGCAACTGCTTCTGTGGAAAGACGTTTTTCCATGCTGCAAAAACTGTTAGCCAAGGATAGAAACTTTAAGGTTGAAAATGTAAAACAGCACTTGTATTTACATTTCAATTCTTGCACCTGGTGATTGCAGAGTTGGCTGCTTTTTTAAATGTGCTTATAGCAAATTTTGTTGAGGATTTGTGTGTTTTTGTTAATTAAATGTTTAACCTCCTCGTGCCCAGAGTTTTGCTGCCGTGTACCATGTGCTGCCAGCCGTGCCTTAAAGCACCATATTTAGTTTGTAACCTTTGGAAGATCTTTAAATGCCTAATCACTGCTTGTGTGATCAGCTTTACATAAGGATATCAATTTTAGTCCATAGTTGAGTGGCTAGCAGTACGTGAAAATGAACCTCGTTCAAAAGTAAAAGGCACATAAGTCTTGTGCGTTGTGTTAGTTTGTCAAAGTTAATGTTATTGGGGGGGTCTCTTGGCCCTTGGCAGGCCCTGCTGATGAGTCCAAAAGGATGAAACGCATCCAGGGATAGCTTTGTAAATTTGATATCTCTCAATAGCATTGATTCCTTCGGAAGCCTCGCAGCTTCAGCACCTTCAGCACTTGCTTTGTTGTTTTGTTTCTCGCGTATAAGATGCTCTCTATCACTCATAACCACTTGGAACTAACAATAAAAAAATCGAACAGACATTAATTTATTGGGTCAAGCTTTTGTTAGATCAATAAAGTCAATTTTTTGAGTTTTTAAGTCAGTTTTTCACTTTTTGGGTTAATAAAAACTTGCCGTACCAAAGACTGTTGCTCAAGTGGTAGGTATGGATGTAGAGGTGGGTTACCTTACCTTACAGCTTTGTTTGGAACATGATGCAGGTTGTAAGCTTCAGAGGTAGAGCTAGTTATAAATTTTCTTGGTGCATAAATGTTATTAAGCTTGGTTTTGCAAAGAAAGTAACGTCATACACTGTAGTAAAAACAAATGTTGCAGTTATTTAGTTAGCTTTTGAATGTTTCAAAAGATGGATGAAAGTTAAAAATTGGGTAATTTTTTGCATAGCCACTAAATGACTTATCGCTCTAAGAGCAGTATAAACTGACATGTTGTGACCAACCTAGAGATGTTATTAAAAAAATTTGTGGCAGCAATCAGTTTTTATAAGAGTGTTAAAATATCAAACTATGACTTCTACTGTAGTAGTGATACAGTTTTTATCCGGTGTTGTCCCTTTAGCAGAGATGGCCGGATTTACCCCATTCCTTCTGCAATTGCTCGCACTCCGTCCCTCCACTTGTCTCATCTCAGGACATCCACCTGCTTCTTCCAGGTCTTCCTCGGTCATCCTCGCTTTCTCTTGCCACTCACTTCAAGATTCAGAGCAACCCTCAAAACACTATCGTCATCCCTCCTCAGCACATGTCCATACCATCTAACTCCATTCACTGTTGCTAACCAGTCTATAGTTTTCTTTAACCCCAACATATCCATCTGTTCTTCAGTCGTCTTCCTGTCTACCTTGTTTCTGACCGCACATGGCTCTCACCATAGCTCTCTCCGTTCTTCTCAAGATTGCTTTTTCATTTTCTTTTAGACACCATGTCTCACTTCCATACAGTATTGCTGATCTTACACAACAATGATAGACTTTACCTTTCATCTTCAGAGGAAACCTATTTCCAAGCAACAATTCTCCACATTCCCTGAATCTTACTCCACCGATTCTTACTCTTGCTGTAACTGCCGCTTCACAACCACCACTAGCATTTAGTCTGTCTCCCAAATAACAAAATCCATTCACTGTGTCCACTTCATCACACAACTTCTCAATCGAATCCATCGTCCCTTTCTTCATTCCTTTACATTTCGAGCAAACAAAATACATTGCCAAGCTAGCGGTAACTCTCTTTATTTTTGCACATTTGCCATAAACCCAGCTTCCACATTTTCTGCACAACACTGAATTGGCCATGACTCTCCTCCCACAAACTCCACATGGATCTATCTTGCTTTTGAATGGTTTGCCTTCTGACCCACTTACCATCAATTTTGTTTTTCTGGTGTTGACCTTCAAGCCTTTACTTTCCAGTGCATCTTTCCAATTCCAAAACCTTTCCTTCAAATCTTCCATGTCTTCGCTCATGATAACAAGGTCATCTGCATATAGCAATTCATTAACCACACCCCTTCTTGCATTTTCTGTAATAACGTCCACCACTATTGCAAACAATAGTGGCAACAGCACAGATCCTTGATGTATACCAACTTTTACTTTGAATTCCTCTGAATATGCAGATCCCACCCTCACTCTTGTCTTTGCACCATCATACAGGCTCATAACTGCCCAAACTATTACTTCTGATAAACCCTTCTTTCTCATGGCCCACTCCATCACTTTTCTTGGCACTCTATCAAAAGCTTTTTCCATGTCAACAAAACACATATACAACTTCTTGTCCTTCTTTTGATATTCCTCCTGCATTCTTCTCACAATGAATATTGCATCCACTGTTCCTTTTTCCTGGCATAAATCCAAACTGCATTTCATTCAAATTGATTAGCGTTCGTATTCGCCTTTCTAGTACCCTTTCAACAATTTTCATGGCATGTTCTAGCAGTTTCACTCCTCTGTATGATCCACAGCGCATCACATCACCCTTTCCTTTAAAGATGGGTGCAATCACACTTGTTTTCCACTCATCAGGCATTCCTCTACCATTCAATACACACTGGCATAGTTCCATCATCACTTTAGCCCCAATTTCACCACTTGCAACTATCATCTCCACACTTACTCCAGATGGTCCAGTTGCTTTTCCTGATTTCATACTTTGAATTGCTTCCACAATTTCATTACGAGCCAGTTTTTCCACTGGTCCTTCTACTACATCAGTTTCCACCATGCGGTCCCATTTGTTTTCTTCATTCATGATCTTTTCCATGTGTTTCTTCCAAATTCTTGCCCTATCTTCTTCAATAAAACCCAATCGTCCGTCTCCTCCTCTCAAGCACCTTCCTCCTTCCCTTCCTTTTTCATTCTTCTAAGGAAGTAGAAAACACTATTAGAATTCTGATATAAATTTTTCAATTCCTGATTAGCTTCCATTCTCATACCTTTAGCCACAATTTTTCTCGTTTGATTTCTTATACATTTGTATTGAGTTTTATTTTGTTCTGATGGAAATCTGCACAGCTCTTTAAATGCCGCCTTCTTTCTTGTTATGGTATCCTTAACCTCTTCATTCCACCACCACATGTCTCCTTGATCTCTCCTAGACTTTTTCTTCCCACACAGATCTCTCCTAGACTTTTTCTTCCCCCCACTTTCTCTGTCACATGCCTTTAGAACACCATCCCTAAAAATTTTCCACAAGTCAGGCGCATCTGTGTTCACTAGTTCTTTTACTCTTTCTTCAAATTTCACTCTTGTTCGGTTTTCATTCAACTTCCAAATCTTTCTTATGATCCGTTCCTTTCTCACAACCTTTTTTAGAACCTTTTTATCTAGATCTACGACCACCATCCTGTGCTGAAGTTCCCATGGAATCACCTTTACATCCCTGATATACTTTCTGTATTTTTCCCCCACAAGCACAAAATCAATTTCTGTTCCACATCCACCGGCACTATAAGTGATTTTCCTTTTATCTGTCTTTTTAAACCAGGTATTTGCCATGCACAGCTCTCTTTCATCACAAAACTCCAGCAATCTTCTTCCTTCTGCATTTCTTTTCCCAACACCATTCCCCCCATGTACACCTTCAAAACCCTCAGCACATTTCCCCACATGTCCATTGAAATCCCCTAAAGAAACAATTATTTCACTAGAACTTCCCAAGTCCTACTCACTTCCCATTTCATCATAAAAACGAACTTTTTCTGCATCTGTTCTTCCACTTTGTGGCCCATATGCACATATTACGCGCATTACTTCTCTACCTAGAGTTAGCACATTCGCCATTACTCTATCACTTTTTTTTCTAACTTCCACAACGTTCCCAGATATTTCCTCTTTCACCAAAATTCCAACCCCTCCGAATCCTGCATCATTTCCTGACCACCACAGTTTATACCTTCGTCTCGAAGTACCCACAAAACGAGCTCCTTGGCCTTTCCATCTTACTTCCTAGATGCAACACACATCAACTTTTCTCTTCCTCAGTTCTTCACACTCTTCCGTTTTCCTTCCACGAAAACTTCCCACATTACCAAATCTTACTGGCTCCTTAAATAAAGGCCCAAAAATATGTAACCAAAATTCAATCAATTTTTAACCATCATGTGGACTCTTTGGTAGTCAAAAGCTGGGAAAACGCTTTTTTAGCATTGGTCTATTTACTATGTGGCACACGAGTGAAGAAACTGGAAATTTTTTTGTTCATATGATTCATGAGAATTTTTTGCAGCAAGAGTCGTGTAATGCTCACATGTTAATGGATAATCGAGTGAAGCAAAGAATTGTAGAATTGACCAGACAAGGAGTAAAAAATGTTGGCGAGATGCGTGAACATATTAATGACTACATTCACACATCAATGTTCCGTGAATGTGATGTGCATGATCCTCCTACAAAACGTTGTTGCTTTCATCCAGCTGATATTGACATTCGGAACTTGATGCAAAAAACAAAAGAAGATATGTATAAGCATGGTTTTGAAGAAAGCTGCTCATCAGTAAGTTTTCATTTTGTTTAAACAAAAGTCTGTGTGCATTATTGTGTGGTGATAATTTTTTGTTGGGGTGAGGATACAGTGTGAAGTGAAACATACAAGCCTTTACTGCAAACTGAATCCAGCTAGTAGAAAGAAGTATGCTAATTAAATTACCAAAAAGACATTTCTGCAGCTGTAAGATAGGGTGAACTTTTGTACATTGTAAAGATTATTGTTGACAATTTTTTAAAAAGGGCTCTCCGCAGTGATATTTCTGATGTCAGTTTTGCAAGAAAAAGCACCTTTATGATGAATCGGCATCAGTTTCTAAGCCTAATTATGAAAATGTTTGTGACAACCCCACCATTGATATATAATACAGAACAAATTTTCCTGGTAGGATATCGGCTTTTTTGTGTTTGTTATACCTGCTAGTCTACGAAAAAGTAAACAGAAATTATATCATAAGTGGATAAGTTTAATATATATTCACTAATTTTTGATTTTTGTGACCGATCACCATACTGTAAAAAATCACGCCTGTAATTTTTGAAAGATATACTGCTACTGAATGGCAAAACCAGTACTGTAGTTTTGTTGTTCTTCACATGTATTTTATATTTTGGTATCGTAGCTAGTTAATATGGCTTAACTTCATTGTAGATGAAGATAGGATCAGAGATGCTTCACCAAAACACACTCAAGTAGTAGCGTAGTTTCTTTTAGTGATCAATGGATTATGCAGACACAAATTTTTATTTAGTTGCTGGCATTGCCCACAGGGTCTCTGTCAGCGACGGTAGTGTAACTGCACCAATCAACAGCTATCTCACCATATTGGTACTCCCCTAACCCTGTTTGGGGTGGTTTGAAATAGCTGTTGGCCTTCCTAAGGGTCCCAGTTACCCCAGGCACTCTCCACATCCAGTCATTTTTTACTCTGCTGCCCTCTGAATGACTGCAGAAAAAAAGCACTCAGCCTCTTTAAAATTGGTGGCCTGTCTTTTCTCTTGCCCACATTCTTATTCTCCTTTTAATGAGTGGCCCCGTTCACCCCTACCCTGGTTTTACCTACTCAGTGTGTGCTGGAAATGTGACCTGGAGGGGGTAGGTCAGTGCAATGCTGCACCTGCTCTAAATTGGTCTGTCTAATGTGCTCACTACTCTCCTTTTCCAAGTTCAATGCTCTAAGTAGCTCTCACTCTTGGAGCTGTCTTCCTTGCTGCACCTCTACATCCCCTGCTCTCTCTTTCTCGCCTGACTCAGTCAGGGTTCTTCAGTGGAATATCTGAAGTCTTTAGGCCAGAAGCACTAAACTCCACTTTATCTCGCTTTGTCTTTTAGATCTTATCTCTATCCAGACATCTCACCCAAACTCGTCTTCCTCTTTCCAGATTTCTGGATATTTTACTCTGCAGTCTGAATGCCCTCCTAGTCTGGCATTTTTTCTCCTGATGACCTGCACACATAAGGTGGTGTCATGATTTTTGTCTTGCAGGTCCTATGTTTTTTTGAACTCTCTACCTCTTTTCAGGTAACTGCGATTCTGACTATGCTGGGATCAACATGTCACTGAATAACTCTTAATATAGCTTTGAAAAAAGCTGTTTGAGCCATAAGCTCTTTGTGATGCTCTTGTCAATGGTGGTATCGTGTCAAAAGGAAAGATCTAGAGTAAATAAGTGTTTTACATGAATAATGTGGATGTTAGGCAATCAAGACAAGCCAATGATAGCGCTAGTATTGTAAAGCGCACCAAAGAAAGATTTTGCAATAGTGAAATGCTAAAGAAAGCACAGCCAGAGGCCAAATAAGAACGCCGTGATTATCAAAAGAGTTTGAGAGTGTAAACAAACTCTTTCTTTTTGCATAGTGCTGGGTGCCGGGTCTTGATATAAGCAGCCTCTAGGAGATTAAGATGGAAAGAGCTGCATGCTGCAGCAAGGATAGAAAACTGCTTGTTATCATAGTTTAATGCACATTGATCATTATCTAGAAGATGCTGCCAATGGCAGAGTCAAAATCTGGTTAGGTGTTGTTTCGTTTGCACGATTCGTGTGATTGAGATCGGCATAACGAGTCAATTGCTGTCTAAACCATTGCAAAACATGTTGCTTGATGCAATCCTGTAGTCATTGAGATGTTCGCCTATGTACTGACTATCACAGTGGCACACTTATTCATATACGACAAAACTTTTCTGAATGGTAGGTAAAACATCCTTGCGGGCCAGAGGCAGCATGCGATTAGTCGTAAAGACCAAGCAGGTGCTGACAGAACCATAGCAGCTTTCCATGGCGGTTTTGACTTCTTTTTCCAAATTTGTGGAGGGCTTACCTATTCAAGGGACCCTTAAGTGCACAAGGCACTTTTCTGGGCCGAATTGCTTAAGGGTGGAGAACTGAGCAATTTTCTTGGCAATCTGAACATTGATGACATTTTTAGGACATCCATTGTCCAGTAATATTTTCTTGATCTGTTCAATTTCTCCATTGAGTCTATGCTTGTTGCAAATCATTGGGGCTCGATGCACTAATGTAAATATTAGACTTATTTTACGTTTGAAAGTTTTAAGAGACTTATTATTTTATTGGACTTATTTTACGTTTGAGGGGACTAAAGGATTCCCAACGCAAATACTGTCCAGTGAAAGTGAGTTTCCAGTATACACTGGTCTCAAAGCCAACATCTGTTCTTTTGATGTAAACATCAAGAAATGGTAGACATTTTTCTATATCAAAGGCGAATCTGAGGGATAGATGAAGGCAGTTGAGTTTGGTCAGAAATTTATCTGCTTCAGCTTTGTGATCGAAGATGGCAAACGTGTCGTCAACATATCTGAAGTATGTTGGAGGCTTCTGTGTTTGAGAAAATAACTTTTCTTCATAATATCTAACAAAGATGTTAGCCAAAGCCAGACCCAGTGGTGATCCCATAGCTACTTCATCTGGTTGCTTGTGCATAGTGTTATTGAAGCTGAACTCAACTGAGCATGAAGTGCTCTTCATCAATTCAACAAGCACGTCTTTGGAATGACTGGTTAGGAATCAGACTGGCCATAGAGGGCTCTGGCATGAATTTTCTCTTACACATTTTTCAATCTTTCCTGGTCTTTGCATTTCTTTCCTTCTATCTGTAAGACATCTTCTAATATTCCCATCCATAAGTTGGGAAGGCCTCTCGACTCTGATGCTTCCTTCCGCTCTATTTCTCTCTCACCTCATGCATCCAAAAGCTTTTTGAACACTTCATTCTATCTTGTCTACTCTTCTTCTGGAGTCTAACTCCATTCTTTCTCCTCGCCAGGCCAGTTTCCACCCAGGATAGTCTACTTTTGATTACATTCTGTTTTTTCTCAGTTCATTTCAGATAAGTTTAGGCTGGGTTCTCAGACGATTCTTGCTACGATCGACTTCTCTATGGTGTTCAATTCTGTCTGGCATCCCACTATTTTCCATAAACTTATTTTGGCTGGTCTCCCTCTTTGCTTTGCTCGATGGACTCAATCTTTCTTTCTGACAGATACACTTTTGTGATTTTTCAAAACCACAAAAGTCACTCTTTTTAAGTCAGCACAGCAGTTCCACAAAGATCCATTTTTGGCCCTGATTTTTTTCTCTTTTCATCAACGCTCTTCCTGCTTCTCTACATTCTTCTGTCAGCTGCTTTGTTAATGCTGAAGCCATGGCCATTTGGTTTCCCACCCCACACCCCCTTGTAGCTACTACTACAGAGTCTACACAGGAAACCCTGGTCTCAGGACTGGTGTCTTTCTCTCAATCCAAGCAAATGCGAGGTCTCCTTCTTTTTATTTGATCCCACCAAGCCAATCTTTACCCCACTTCTTCGTGCTCGACTACCTCCTCTCCACTTCAATTCTACACCTACTTTTCTTGGGTTACCTTCAACTACACTATTTCCTCATGCAAACGCATTTCTTCACTAAAGACTAAGTTTTTTCCTCATCTCAAGGTCTTGTGCTGTATCTCATGGGATCCTCCTAGCGAGTTTCTTTTTTGTATAAAACTTTTCTTTGGCCCATTCTCACTTATGTTTCACCCAGATAGTTCCCTTTTATTGTATTACCAACATTACCAACTTGGGGCACCTTACATAGCAGCTAGCCATGCCATCAGCAGCATCCTCTCAACCTTTCTTATCCCACTTTTCCTTTCTGAGGCGTCTCTCTCTTTTACAAGTCACATGAACTCATTTTGCCTTGTCTTCGTATGATGAGACCCTTCGTCTCCCAACTTTCTTTTGTATTTCAGGCTTGGCCAGACTTGGACTGAAACCACTACTCGCCAGATCCTCTTGGAGAGCTTTTGCGTCACTTACCTGCTCACTTTTTATTTTTGGAGAAGACATCTCTGCTTGCTCTTTTTTTTCTTTGTCGGAACGTACCTTCCTTTAGTGTGGAGCTGACTCTTTCCACTCTATGCTCCCACTCTAACCCTCCTCTTTCTTGGCAAAGTGTGGCTCTTGCTCACCTTGACTCTCTCCCACCCCAAGATTTAGTGATCTGCATGAATGGCTTTGTTCCTTTTCCTGCATCATTCTGTAAGAAGAATGAGCATGTGCCATTCTGCTGGTCTCGGCTGCACCAACAAGCTTGTTTTTCTATTTCCTCCTCTTAGACTCTAGCTCTGTCCTTGACATACTGTCCTGTCTTAGGTTTTTTCTTTTACTTAAAACTCTTTGGCACATCTGGTAGGAGCTGTTTTCTTTCTCCTCCTTTACTATCAGGCTAATATGGGTCCCCGCACATTGGTTTCTTCCAGGCAACAGTATGGTTAATGAGTGGACCAGGTAGGAAGCGCTACTGTCTTCTGCAGTTTCATGTAGTCTCTTCTCTTTTCATATCCACTCTTTTCATTTCTGAAACTGGGGGTGCACTGTCTCATCTAGATTCTTTGAAACACAGGTCCCCTCGGTGTCCACTGAAGATCTTATGCTTCCTTGTCATGCTTGCTGTTCTCTTCTTTACTGCAACAGACGCAGCTTTTATCTCTCTAGAATTGGCAAAATTGAGAATTATACTTCATGCTATACCTACAGTCATTCAAACCAGAAAATCTCATCTAATTCTGCTCTGTCCAGCAACAGTCTTTTAGTGCTGCTCGCTCTTTGGAGACTATTCCTCTCACCTTTGGTCAAGGGCCTAAAAAGGCTCTGGGGAGTTACCTGGCTCATGGGGCTCAATGGTCTTCCACCATGACTCCATTCCTCCAAAGGAGCCAGGTAACAACAGCAACACGCTAGTGTAAACAATATCTGTTCAGCCAGGTTTATCCACTGTGCAGTTGTGAAAATAGTAATAAAAAGAATCTCATACTCGATTTTATTTGTTTTGACCAGAGCATAGAATAAAGAAATCAAATTTTACAAAGAAACCTTATTATAAGGTAATGCCATGCAAGTTAGTAAAGCCGGTGCTGGTTTTTATTGGAGCTAAAAATCATTTTTTTCTGTCAAGAAATGCAGATTAAAAATTATCTTCACTTGTGACGTGATCTCTTGTAATATATATCTCAGGGTATATGTTGCAAGGAATAACAATTTTTAGAATCTTTTTATATACACAAAACTTATTTTGCTTTTAACGATAAAATTAAACGTTTTATCCCGAACTGTCCATCCATTCATCTATGTTGCATCTGGAATATGCAGTTGGCACACAGTCTTTTGCCAAACTTCTCTCGTTCTGGTGTTTTAAGCAGTTTCTCTAAGTACTTGTCTGTCCATTCTTTGATATTGTCTATTCAAAGTTTCCTTTGTTGTGCTTTTGATTCCTGAATTTTTCCCATTAATATCTTGGTAATGTTGGTAATACAATGAAAGGGAACTATCTGGGTGAAACATAAGTGAAAATGGGCCAAAGAAAAGTTTTATACAAAAAAGAAACTCGCTAGGAGGATCCCATGAGATACAGCACAAGACCTTGAGATGAGGAAAAAACTAAGCCTTTGGTGAAGACACGTATTTGCAGTTGATTGTAACCCAAGAAAAGTAGGTGTAGAATTGAAGTGGAGAGGAGGTAGTCGAGCACGAAGAAGTGGGGTAAAGATTGGCTTGGGATCAAATAAAAAGAGGGGGGCCTCGCATTTGCTTGGATTGAGAGAAAGACACCAGTCCTAAGACCAGGGTTTCCTGTGTAGACTCTGTAGTATTAGTATTTCCGGGAGAAGGAGGACCAGATGGCCATGTCTTTAGCATTAACAAAGCAGCTGACAGAAGAATGTAGAGAAACAGGAAGAGCGTTGATGAAAAGAGAAAAAAATCAGGGCCAAAAATGGATCCTTGTGGAACTGCTGTGCTGACTTAAAAAGAGTGACTTTTGTGGTTTTGAAAAATCACAAAAGTGTATCTGTCAGAAAGAAAGATTGAGTCCATCGAGCAAAGCAAAGAGGGAGACCAGCCAAAATAAGTTTATGGAAAATAGTGGGATGCCAGACAGAATTGAACACCATAGAGAAGTCGATCGTAGCAAGAATCGTCTGAGAACCCAGCCTAAACTTATCTGAAATGAACTGAGAAAAAACAGAATGTAATCAAAAGTAGACTATCCTGGGTGGAAACTGGCCTGGCGAGGAGAAAGAATGGAGTTAGACTCCAGAAGAAGAGTAGACAAGATAGAATGAAGTGTTCAAAAAGCTTTTGGATGCATGAGGTGAGAGAGAAATAGAGCGGAAGGAAGCATCAGAGTCGAGAGGCCTTCCCAACTTATGGATGGGAATATTAGAAGATGTCTTACAGATAGAAGGAAAGAAATGCAAAGACCAGGAAAGATTGAAAAATGTGTAAGAGAAAATTCATGCCAGAGTGAGGAAGGTGCTTTAGCGTGGGATAAGTAACTTTGTCTGGTGTAGTAGCAGTGGGCAAAGAAAAGTTTATGGCTGTCGCGAGAAATTTAAGTGAAAGAGAAAGAAGAGCAAAAAGAGAAATGAGACTCTTTAGGACACGTGATCAATCGGAACTTGGACAGGTAGCCTCTGGCTCTGCTACGCAAGTCTTTGGCTGGGAAACGGAAAAGTGGGATTTTGGGTAGGCAGCGTAGACCGATGCTGATTCCCTTGGCGAAGAACAGGTGGATATTGGTGCAATGGTGTAGTGGTTAGAGCGTCTGCTTTGTAGTCGGTAGACCTGGGGTTCATTCCCTAAGTCAAGTCATAGCAAAAGACTTTAAAAAATGGTATTCACAGCTTCCCTGCTTGGCACTCAGCATAAAAATGGGATAGTGTGAAGAACAAGCCGGCAAGCTTGCTTGTTGTGTCCTTGGGCAAGGCACTGAAACGGAACGTCTCCACCTTTATGTGGCAGATAGGTGGCCTACTCGTACTTCACCGGGTTACAATTGTGAAGTTGCTAACCCAGCATGTCATTAAAAAGCGACTCTTGGGTACCCATCAGTGGCAGTCCGCCTTGTTGGTGGTGGGTCTACCAGTCACTCAAGACTGGTTCGAAATGGGCTGCCATCTTTTCCCTAGCCTAATTTCAATTAAGTTGACGGCATGAACCTGAATGGCCGTTTGTGCCGTACCTCCATCCCGAGGAAGAGGAGGGGTAATCACAAGAACAAGTGGAAAAATTTGGACAGGAGGAAAAAGAACCAGCAACAGAACAGAGAGGAGAATATACTGATTTAGGAGAAAGAGACAAGCACATTGTGTGCTCTGCCTCACCCTTTGCTTTGGCGATGATAGACGAGGGATGTCAAGAGGCAGAGATATAAGCCTGTCGATTTTTATCACTTCTGTGAGTGACAACAAAAGCCTTGCATCTTTCTCTAACCGCTTCCACTTCAGAAGACCACCAGGCTTGAAATTGGCATTAGATGCAGCCAAAAGGAATAAAAAATTTGGCTGCATTCAATGCCAAAGTGTAGAAAGTAGCAGCAGAAAAAAGAGAAGAAAGATTCGTCTACCGGAGGAAAGTGAGAGTCAAATTAAAAAGTAAAGTCATCCCAATGAGCTTTCTCAAAATTGTAGGAAGAGGGCCGTTTGTTGTAGTGGAAGAGCGGAGAAAGAAGCACAATTAGGACCATTGGGAGGTAATCAGAACCAAGTGCTGAAGCACTTCCAGGAGCAGGAGAGGGAGAAAGAGAGGAAGGAGCAAAGGAGATGTCATGAGCAGTGTTCCCTCTAAGATTTTAGGGAGTGCGTAACCGCTGGCGGAAGTGCAAAATTGCTAGCAAATATACGAAAACCGTCTGACAAATTTTGGTAGACATTACTGAACAAACCGCTACACCAGCCTAAGTAACATATTTTGAAGTAAAAAAGATGTGGCCTACTGCTGTTCAGTATACACGCTAAGCTAAAAAATGATGTCGTTTGCCCCAATTCAGATCTTGGATCCTTTGTCCAAAAGTTTTCGAAGGCAGTTAAGCGTCAGCCGTAAACATCACATAACAGTAAGCCAACAGCGATTTGCAAGCAACGCGCGCACTAATTCCACGCTTTTATTGTGCAGTTGAATTTGTCAAGCGGCTTCGTTGATGACATCCCCTTGCCTATAGTAACGAGTCGTTTACCTCAGTTCTTGCAGAATTCTAACGTTTCTTAAAGTTTGCTCATAACGATTGTTTTGCGTATAACCGCACCCTTTGTTTTTCCCTCCGACGTTGTTTTTTCAGTTGTGGAATTTTTACCTAGTTCAGTGCTTTTCAACCAATATTAGTATGTGGCCCATTTTCGAAACCCACAGAGGCACGTGGCCCGATTATATATTTTTCTCAATTTCATAAGCGACTTCAAAAAAGTTATCAAAGTAAATTTCAGGAATTCCCAAACAAATAAAAAGCCAAGTCGTCAAAAAAGTTTTCCGATTTCACTCGACGTGAAGAGCAAATAAATAGTGGCCCCGTTAAGAACGTTGCTCGCCGATTGAAAATCACTGATGTAGGCCATCATCATCTGTCACGAATGATTTTTTGATTCGATTAAGACGCCAGCTTGCGAGTTGTAGCTTGTTTATTCTGCTACGTCTTTTGCAGTCGAAACTGTGGTTAGCTGTGTATCAAAGATATTCAAAGATGGTCTAAAAACAAGTCCGAGCAACAATAGCATGGGCGTAAGCGCAGAGTTTTCAAAATTTCCGGAAGTGTGGGAAGAAGAAGCAAAACTGTGACGTTGCGCTTACGTAATAATTTGCTTGATTATGTCAGCTCTAAAAAGGTTCACAAACAAGTAGCCTATCGGCCGCAGCGAAGTACCTGGCTATTTCTGTTAAATAAGCTGAATGTGGTCCTTGAAACTCGATTTGTGCAATAGTAATTCGTTAACGTTTCAGAATGTCAGGTTAACAGTATATGTTAATAACATTACCGTATTTTTCGGACCATGAGGCGCAGTTGTATTTCTTTAATTTTTTCAAAAATGGAACGTGCGCCTTATAGTCCGGTGCGTCTAATGTGTGGATCAGGTTGCGCTTTGTCAGCATGTTCTGAACAAATTTTATGTTGCAATAAGCGCTACCAACGCAATTGCACTACCTCAACTCGTTCTTTTTTGAGAGCAAACTTCTTGTTTCTTTCTTGCGATCAAATTGCCTGCTGTCATTCCCCTCATGAGTGTGTTTTTTCTCTTCATCTGCCCTCGTTCCCTTCACTTTACGTGCGTAAACACACACATGCGTTGCGCATGTATTGCAACATGTACTGTACCTAGCAACTAGTCGTACACTTCTTACGCAATGCGAACACGATAATTGATTGTTTGATCATCAAATACAAGTACAGTACGGATAAAATGCGTTAAGTTTTGGTTTCATTAAATGCGCCTTATGTATGAAAATAAACGCTTTAGAAGACGTTTATTGATACCGCGTCTTTTAGTCAGGTGCGTTTTATGGTCCGAAAAATACGGTAGTACAATTCTATGCCGACGCTCAACATCAACATGAAAGATATGACTTTTTTGAACTTATGGGATGTTGGGTAGGTTATCACCACTATGACACCAGAGCAAAAATTAATGTCAAACTTCAATTCAGTCCCGTAGCACTCCAACTTCGGGCCCCCCCCCCCAAAGTAAGCGCAAGAGCCCCTGCGCACAGGTCATATCACTTTAGAGGTGTAAAATTGAAAAGCTGCATTAAGAAAATACACCACAATTTGTACATAAGTAAACAGGCTAATGTCAGAATAAAGCATGCCGATACCGAAGGTGCAAGTCATAAAAAATTCGACACCGATGCCAGAGTTCAGTAGGACATTTATGCAGACACTGCGAAACGAAAGCAATGACACTGAAAAACATGAAAAAGTTATAAAAACACAGTATCATTTAAATAGTCTGGAGCGAACCTTTTTGTTCGCAAATGCTGTTATGACATTGTCATAATCAAGAGATCGGGCGCAGTCATTTTCGATTGACAACATGGCTAATGAAGATAGTCTACTGTCTGTCATAGACGTTCTATTAAAAGTTTTGATCAGTTTCAATTTGCTGAAGCTTCTTTCAGCGCTGGCAACAGTCACGGGGCAAGTTAGTAAGATTCGAAGTGCGATGTACACATTCGGATACAATTCAAATAAATGAGTCTTTAGAAGATAGTTCAGAAAGTCTTGAGCCGTATTGAGATTGCGTTTTTTTTGTAAAATTAAAACAAACCGCTGTAGCTCAGCGCTCATTTCATCAGAATCAATGTCACCGAACTTTTTTTGGAACTCTTTACAGCAAGTAAGAAGAGCATTTTCTTGTTGCACAAGCAAAAGTTTGTCTCGTGTGTACAAAAACAAAAAGGCGGAAGAAACCTCACGTAACAAATTAAAGCGCTCCTTTATTGACACAATAGCCTGGTCTACTAATGGATAGAAAAAGTTGCTTTTAAATTTCAGTTCAGGAGTAGCTCGTTGTTCCTCTTCACCTTGGTAATCAAACAATCTTCTTTTCTTTCCACTTCTTGACGGAGGAAAAGAAGGATCAATATCCAATTCCTGTGCTATTTCAACAGCAGATGTTGCGGCACTGTCATAACCCGTTGTGCGATAGTTTTGCAAAAACTTTTCAGTTGCCTGGATTTCCGTTTCCATTGTATGAAGGGAGACTCCATACGATTGAAGAATCTTGCTTGCTTTATTGACTTGGAATAGGATATCATACCAAATAAACACCGACAAAAGAAAACTCCATTTTGATAAATGAGCTATCAACGATTTTGTTTCTGAGGCAGCTCTTCCATCTTTTCTTTCTATGGAAATGGCTTCCAAGTCTTTCAGTGCCAGCAACACCTCTTTTAAATTGTATCGAAGAGGTTTGATGCATTTAATTCTGCTTTCCCAACGAGTATCAGATTGTGACTTTATGGACAGCTCCACATGTTTCTTCAAAATTTCCCAACGCTGAGCAGAGGAAGAAAACAGCACATACAACCTTGTAAGTACTCCAAAAAATGTCAATGCTTCCGTCGATGAATTAGCACTGTCAACAACAACTAAGTTAAGGGTATGGTTTGCACAGGGCACGTAAACAGCTTTGGGATTGATGTCTAGCATTCTTGCTTGGACCCCAGAATGTTTTCCTTTCATGTTAGCACCATTATCATATGACTGACCTCGACAATCAGACAATTCGAGTTGCAGTTCGGTCGCTTTTTCTAAGAAAGCGTCCAACAAGCCTTTCCCAGTACTGTCACTTATTCTCAAGTAGCCAAAAAATGTTTCTTTAACAACAGCAGCTTCTTCATTACATAGCACATAACGGAGAACGACAGACATTTGTTCATGATGTGACATATCTGGAGTGCAGTCCAAAATTATAGAAAAATATTTTGCCAATTTCAATTGCTGTAAATTTTCTTTTTCAACTTCTGTCGCTAGCAATTCAATTAGTTCATTTTGTATGGTAGGACTCAAATAGTGATCTTTAGTGTTTTTATTCTTGATTCTGTCTTGAAGCTCTTTTAGGATCGGATCTCTTCTTGCCAAAAGCTCAAATATACCCAGAAAATTTCCATTGTGAGGAGATCCTAAGACTTCTTCAGATCCTCCAAAAGCAAGATTCCTTTCCGATAGAAACAAGGCAATGTCGATAAGTCTCTCTAAAACATTTCTCAAAAAACGTCTTTCATTGAAAAAAATATTCATCTCGCGTTTGTCGATAGTGGATGAATTTCTTATCCCTTCAGCTAGCAACATCCATTGACTGCAGCATTCTTGGTGGGAAATGCCGTTTTCATGGTCTTTCAGTTTTTTCGAAAAACCCTCCCATGTATTTATACCACTACAAAAGGGGCTTAGTGTTTTTCCAAATAGCTTACAACAAAAGCAAAAAACTTGATCTGATTCCCCAGAATAAACTAGCCACGACCGTGAAACACTTTCACCATTAGGTAACACACGTTTATAATGGTTGGAGGAAAAACGTCGCCTTGGAGTTGTGTTATTATATGGAAAATTCATTATTAGTTGATGTGGTCCACGCTTTACTATATCACATCGTTGAGCATCAGAAATACTTTCAGGCCATTTACATGGGTCATCAGGGATAGGGGTAAATTGAGATTCAGTTATTTTTGATATTGAAGGTTGCGTATTGGCAGGTAAATCACAACTTACATTTTCTGGAAATTCACAATCACTTTGATGCTGATCGTCATAGTCTTCTTTTTCTTGTACACTATAGTTTTCTTCATCCCTCTCGGTACTAGTGCCAGGTCTACTCTGCTCAGTAATCTTGAAAAAATCTGTCATCTTGGGCAATTTCGCTACAGCATCTCGAGCAGTGGCTGCTTCTTTTCTCTTTTGAGCACCACTTTTTGAACGTTTCATTCTATACAATGTCAATAAAATACTTTATCTGCACTCTGCAGTGTATATATATTGTCCCGGTATTTATAGCCAAACAGAATTCCAGACCATTCTATGATTGTTGCATAACAACGGCATTGTTACGTCAATCGAATATTCAAGATTCTACCAGAAAATCAATCGAAATATTCTAGATTCTGCGAGATAAAATGACGTAGCATTCACTTATGATGTCACAAGCCAATTTCTTCCTACAGTTTAAATCGGTTGTAAACAAGTCTGCTGAACTGAAAATAGTCACGTAGCCAAAAAGCAATTTCAGACTAACTTGGGCCCCCAAAGTTGGCGTGGGCCCCACCCAATTGGGGGGTTTGGGGGCGGCTGCTACGTCTCTGCTTCAATTGTTGCTTGATTATGGTAAAATAATTTTGATTTAACGAGTGACATTTCTCAATCGTGGTCAATTAAACATAAGGGTTTTGCAATTGCAATTAAACTTTCCATCTAAAATTGGAAGTATTTGATGACCAAAGCCGCTTAAGTTGAAAGGAGAAATTAAGGTTTTTGTACAATGTAGTAGTCATACTGTGTGTGTCTTGCTTTCTTCCTTAAACTTATTTCAGAAAACAGTATTATTGATAAGCGATAACAAAATTTACCCAAGTCTTGTCCACTAATTGCACAAACCACTCATGAAAACAAACGAGTTGATTTTTAGAAGTTTTGTCCCAAATTCGAAAAATAGTGAAACGTTGTCTTGCTAGGTATTGTGACGAAAGTAACGGCAGTTTTGAGACGCTGCTAAAGGTTTTTTACTTGGACCCTCGATGTAACATAGCTGGCTGAATATTTTTTTCGCTGTAAATAGGTTTAAATTAACTATTGACCGAATGCATGAAAAGAATTCTATCTTTGGGAAAAGCATTCAAAACTTGACCGAAGTAAAGGAAACAGAGAAATTCATTGACGCGGATATGCGCGAGTTTGGAAAACGCAGCTTTTTAGTTAGTAAAAAAATTGAAAAGCTAATATTTGTAACTGCGCATAAAACTACAGGGTCTCATTTAAAGGCGGTTACTGCAAAAAAACTAAAGTCCGTTCTTCAATTAAACCGCATAGTTTTACTGGATTTGACAACAGGTTTCTTTTCCGCATAAAATTTTGAGGGACCCTGCCTACTTACCCGCGCCACTGACTACAGGCAGTTGTAAAAGACTGCATAGCAGCGCGCCCACAATTACGCTTTACAGGAAGGTTTCTTTGCGCAATGCACAACTTTCTGAGAGTTTTTGACTAATTAGTGATTTTTCTTTACACTGGTAAACGTGATTAGATGATATACCTTAATGCTGAATAAAAAGACAGTTTTGGAACGATCAATCGTGAATGGTAATTTTTTACAATCCTCTAAAGTTATTGGCAAATTTTACTGTATTACAAATTACCTTTCAAGCAATTAGCATAAAAATGGCTACATTTTAATATAAAACCTTTTCAAAGAGATCGAAACTAGAATCCACACTTTTTTCTTTGCGTTTCGTGGCTTATTTCAATCATGACTGATAGATAAACTATCACAACACACAGCTGTCAGCTACATTTTATTTCAAAAACAATATTTTGGGGGGAAGGTTAGAAGTCGTGTTCTTTTTTACTTTTAGTTTTCATAACTTATATAATTTTATATTTCATAATTTACTTTCGTTGCGCTGCCCTAAAAAAAACGTCTGTCCAACCTTGAATTCCTATTTACTTACTGTCTCCCACGTATTAAACAGTTGGTTGAAAATTTTGCTAGCAAAATCGCATTTTAGCAAACTGAAAAAATTACCGAATACCGCCGGACATTTTTACGCATCGTTAGATTTTGACTGCGAATCCGCTGGACATGTTTTTGCAAATTCGCACTTTTTTCGCGTTCGTAGGGAACGCTGGTCATGAGAGGACCAAATGCCAGAAAAGCGATGGAGAAGCGTAAAAGTGTCGGGATCATTGAGTGGAAGGTCAAAACAGATGACCCGGTTGAATATTTCCTCCGCACGTAAGTCAGAAGTATCTTTTGAACTGATAGGTGTTGTAGTTGGTAGTGCAGTTAAAATGCAATTTTATTGTAAAAATGTATTTGTTGTTTCGAACAAGAAGTGTTATGGATCTACAGCTGGTAGATTAGATATTTGATATTGATTTATCAAGGTCTCCGTAAAGTTGCAGTCAGATAGATTGAGCAATACATGACGTCACTGCAATTTTGAAATAATGCAATCAAGGTAGAACCAAAATTGTAGTGCATGACACTACGTTTCATTGCCTTTTTCTATCAACAATTTTTATCCGTAATTACATACCATAACAGGGTTTAACTATGTTATGTGCAATCTGCATTTATTGATCAGTTGTTCATTTTGACAAAAAAATTTTTTACACCAGCTGAAAACATGTGACAAAATTTATTTTGGAAGACCCGTTGAGAAAAGAAAGTAAATTTTACGACGCTATTATTTAATGAACCAGGATGAATACCTAATCTTTTACTAAAGGGTGGCAAGCACATTGTATGTTATTCGCCATGCTTTAAGTATGTTCTGCCTTATACTGCTGCATATGCCAAACATTTGGTGCGTATTGGATTATCAAGTCTAGAAATAAGGAATTTTAAATACTTTTTTCATTTATTACTGCCCTTGTAGATAAAATGTATGTTCCAACACCTGCATCATGGAAAGTACAAGTACTCTCAAAGATATTAATTGGGGTGAAGCTTGCTGTGTGTTCCCCATTTTCAGGGTAAAAAAATCAGAGTTTATTACTAATTTTATAAAGTATTTCCATTAGTGGGCGTTATTTTATTTTATGTAAAAACAGTAAAGTCCAAGGATAAAACTAAAGTGAAGTGAAAGGACAAAACGTGAAGTGCGAGGATAAAACTGCATGTTTTGCTATCTTACAGGCAATCAAACGACTCATGGAATGACATCTGTTGCAAGTTCTAGGTTAACACTGGAGATGTACCGATACTTTAGTATCGGTATTGGTGGTATCGGGTAGTAGTATCAGTATCAATTAAATATAGCCGATATACCTACCGATACTTTTTAAGCACAAACTAGATATAAAAGTTTTTTGTTACATTTTTCATAGTATAAACATAAAAAATTTTTGTTTCCCCCCTGGAACTGGGTTGGATTTGTAACATAATTAACGATTTGTAGTGTATCAATATTGACCAGTGGGAGGGGTCTTCCAAACAAGATCCAAACATCGTGCAGTCCTCAATATTGTGTTTATATAAACATACATATTAAAAGTATTATATAAATTTCAGTTTCTCGTTTAGCTTCAGAAGCAATGGTTAATAAAAATGACTTCTAATAAAAGCATTGTAAGGAAATTTTTTAATATTGAAGCTACTGATGCCAAAAAAGTTATCTGCAATTTATGTAGCAATGAATTTTGAGAGGAGAAAGTGATGAGAAAGTTTTTAGTTTCGACTTTAATATGAGGGGCAGTTTGTTTGATAAAAAGAGTGTGCAGTGTGTGAATGGTTTTGATTCTTTTAAGTATGGTATACACATTTTTCAGTTTTGACGTACCAAGCTGTTTTTTTGCTAGTAAAGCTGCAGTTTAGTAGTATATATTTTTAGTTTTGACGTGTAAGTGCTGTTTGTTTGATAATAGCTACAACTGGCTAATACTTTTTTATTAATTCGTCTATGGGAAATTTTCACTTGCCGAGGTGTTTTGATTATGTTGTCAAACTTATTTTTTTCTTCGATTATGGCATTGTTACGTTCTCATTTTATTTTTTTAAAAATCTTTTGTGGTTGTAAGGTAAGCCTATTTTCTTTGAATAATGATATTCAATCCATTGCTTTAGTATTTTGCCATAAAAAAGTACTGCTTGATTTGTTCAACTTTCTTTTACAGATTTGCAATAATATTGTGATGAATAATGATAGATAAGTACCTAGAAATAATTCAAAATGCAATAAAAAGCAAGATTTACTAAATGCATTCTTTGGTACTGCTTACAAAAGCTTTTATTGTTGGTGCTCAATAGATAAAAAAGTATCGGTATCGGCTCTAAATGTTGGTATCGGTATCGCATTAAAATGTGGTATCAGTACATCTTTAGTTAACACAGATTACATCGTCGTGTATAGGTGCCACTTAATGTATTCAACTTGTTGTGTTGTTATGATTACCCCTCCTCTTTCTCGGGATGGAGGTACGGCACAAACGGCCATTCAGGTTCATGCCGTCAACTTAATTGAAATTAGGCTAGGGGAAAGATGGCAGCCCATTTCGAACCAGTCTTGAGTGACTGGTAGACCCACCACCAACAAGGCGGACTGCCACTGATGGGTACCCAAGAGTCGCTTTTTAATGACATGCTGGGTTAGCAACTTCACAATTGTAACCCGGTGAAGTACGAGTAGGCCACCTGCCTGCCACATAAAGGTGGAGACGTTCCGTTTCAGTGCCTTGCCCAAGGACACAACAAGCAAGCTTGCCGGCTTGTTCTTCACACTATCCCATTTTTATGCTGAGTGCCAAGCAGGGAAGCTGTGAATACCATTTTTTAAAGTCTTTTGCTATGACTTGACTTAGGGAATGAACCCCAGGTCTAACGACTACGAAGTGGACGCTCCAATCACTGCGCCGTCGCTGCATAAATTGGACCTTCAATATCACACAGCAGTTTTCTAGCACGTTTACTTGGTTGTCAGAGTGCGTTTTCCAGATAAAGTTTTTCTGTCTTTCATTACTTGAATATGGTTTTGAAGATCGTCTCGTTTTCTGTCCAAGTGAAGAAAACCTGCTTCAAGGTGTATCCCCCTTTTCCCCGTTTTTTGCTGAGTGTTTGCAAACTTCAATTATTATCACTCTTATGAATTATTTAATTTTATACTTGTGCCACAAGAGATTGTATCCCATTTAGAGAGCATCTAATCAGGTTTAATACAAAGCCGTGGTTCGATTTAAACTCTCTACCATTGATTTTTCCAAAGTTTTTGACTCTGTCTGGCATCCCCCCTTTTCCATAAACCTATTTCTGCTGGCCTCCCTCCTTGCTTTGCTTGTTGGACCCACTATTTTCTTTCTGATAGGCGCGCTTGCGTGGATTATCAACATCACAAAAGTCGTTCCTTTCGAGTCTGTCGAGGTGTTCCGCTCAATGATTTCCCTGCTTCTCTGCCTTTTTCCGTCAGCTGCTCTTTTTGCGCTAACGACCTGGCCATTTGGTCCTCCTCCCCCTCGGTTCTCACTGCGGTGGAGGCCACACAAGGAGCTCTGGTTCGATTGGAGTGCTGGTCTGAGTACTGATGTCTTCCTCTCAATCCAAGCAAGTGTGAGGCCTCCTTCTTCGCAATGGATTCCCACCAAGCTAACCACCTACTCAACTACCGCCTCTGTTTCAATCCAACTCCAACTTTTCTTGGGGTCACCTTCGACCGCACTCTTTCCTTGTTTAAGCATCTATCTTCGCTGAAGGCCAAGTTGTTCCCACGTCTCAAGGCCTTACGTTGCATCTCTGCTTCCTCATGGGGCCCTTCTAAAAAGTTTCCCTCTCTCTTCTATATAAAGCTGTTCTTCGGCCTCTTATCACATACGACCCCCCCGGTGGTTTCCTTAAGCGTTACCAATTTCACCAAATTGGAACGCCTCCACCGAGCGGCTAGTCGCGTCATCACCGGCTGCTTCTTATCCTCCTCCTATCCCACTTCTCTCCGAGGCTTCTTTACGTCCCCTACGAGTCACTCTGACTTATTTCACTCTTTTATCTTATGAGCAGGCTCTTCGTCTCCCAACCTCTAATCCTGATTCAGGTTTGGCCAGACTTGTAGTGAAACCAAGACTCTGCAGATCGCCTTGGAGAGCTTTTGCGTCTACTCACCCGCTCATGCTTCCTTATACCTTTTCTAAGGAGGCTCTTGTTGCTTGCCCTCCCTTTCCTCCTTGGACTCTGCCCTCCTTCACGATGGAGTCTACCCTTTCCACACCATGCTCTCGCTCTGATCCCCCTCTCTCTCGCCAAGGCGCGGCTTTCGCTCACCTTCATTCTCTCCCTTCTCATAATCTGGTACTCTAGGCTGACGGCTCTGTTCCTTTTCAGTAGGCCCAGTATGTTCAAGTTTTTCTGCTGAGGCCTGCGCCATTCTGCACGCTCTTTGCTGGTCTTGGAAGCACCAACAACTCTGTTATTTCTCTTCTATCTGATTCTCGTTCCGTCCTCACCGCGCTGTCCTCTCCTCCATTTTTTCCTTTACCTCAAACTCTCTGTCAGATCTGGCAGGAACTGTCTTTTTTCTCTTCCTGTTCTATCAGGCTACAATGGGTCCCCGGACTCTCGTTTCTCCCGGGGAACGACGCGGCTGATGAGTTGGCCAGACGGAGAGCGCTACTCGTGTCCTCTACAATCCCTTGTAGTCTCTCTCCTCTTGTCTCTCGTATTCACTTTTCTGGGACTGGAGGCGTACTGTCTCATCGAAGTACTTTGACACACAGTTCCCTCGATTTCCATCGAGGAACTTGTGCTCCCTCGTCACGCTCGTTGTGTTCTCTCTCGTCTACGCTGCAACGGACACAGCCTTCTGTTAAGTTCTTATCTCTCCAGGATTGGCAGAATCCTTCCTGCATCGCCTGCGGACACTCATCCCAGGACACCTCTCATCTCATTCTGCACTGTCCAGCTACGGACTCTTTGCGCCGCTCACTTATTGGCGACTCCCTGTTTCTCTACGACCTCTGATCCAGGTTTCTGGGGCTCGATGATCTTCCGCCATGCCACCATCCCTCGGAAGGGGTCGAGTAGCAACAACAACAGCATTTAAACCGATCTTTTAAGCTTTTCATGAGGACCATCTTTCACAGTGATTCATCACCCATGATTAATGTAGATTATGATGCAATATAATTTATGGTTAGCTCAACTTTATAGAAAGGCAGTAATTCTATCGGAAACGTTATTTAAAAATTTATTTTATTTTTTTACTGCATGCAGTTTATCTTATCCCCATGTTATCGTTACCCCTGCACTTCCTCGCGATGGAGGCATGGTGGAAGTCCGTGGAGCACCAGAAGCCTGGCTAGATCAGAAGTATGAAGAAAAAGAATGCTCGAAAAGCGAGCAGCGTGAGAAAACTGGCAGAACTGATCAAAATGAGATCAGAAGTGTTCTCACTCGGGTGAGCGCAACCACACAATAGGATTGTCAAATTTGCCAGTCAAAATTCTAAATAGATTAGCAATCAAAAGAAGATTATGTCCGTTGCAGCGAAGACGAGAGAGGAGACAGCCAGCGTGACATGGAAGCACAAATTCTTCACTAAAGACTAAGCAGATTTGTCGAAAAATTTTGATTGGGAGTGTGCCATCAGAGAAAGAAGAAATGAGGAGATACGAGACGCAAGAAGAGAGGGAGATAACAAGGGACTGGATTGCTAAATTAGCTTACCCTGTTGTGCAAGCTTATCAACCGTGTCTTTGCTCGAAAGAAATGGGTGACCAGGGACTCCGTCTAAGAATAGTTAAGGAGGAGAAAATGGAAAGTTCCTGCCATGTTTGTCAGAGAGTGTGAGAAAGACGGAGGAGAGGAAAACGGAGGAAAAGTTTAAAAATAGTCTTAGATGAGAATAGGCAAACTTGTTGGTGTTGTCGAGATCAGCGAAGAGCTTGAATTAATATATAATGACACAAAGCTCAACGTCGAAAAATTGCTTCAATGTCACGAAGTGAACAGTTGGCAAGGACGCAGAAGCCTCCTTTGGCGAAAGGAGAAGGAACAGAAGATACAATGCTTAAAGAAGATGTAAGGATATCTCCAGGATTGGCAGAGGTAGAGCAAAGAAAAGAATTCCATGAAATCTTAAACGGTGATTGAGTTCAACTCTAATAAAGAAAGGCAAATGCAATCATTTGTGGCTTGAAGAGCACTGCGTTGACATGTCTTCCATGGTCACATTGCCGTTACAGAGAAAGCAAGAAGACGTAGGACTAGGGTTTAGATAAACGTTGCCGCTTAACAAAAGAAGGCGAAAAGAAACTCGGCCGGAAAGAAATTAGGATAAAGAGAGTTGTGAAAGAGAAAAGGCGAAAATAAAGACTGTTGGTTTTAGTAAAGAACTGAGCTACTCTTTTGCGATCGTTTATTGGGAAGCACTACAAAGAAAAGAGAATGCCCGGGGCTTCGGAGACCGTCGAGAACCCCACAGCCATGTCTACCCGTGGCAGCGACATCGGGAATTGTACCATCACCATGATGTGACAATTGATTGGTATGCATCCTATCCCAATGCTGCTTTTCAATGAAATCGATCAACGCTATGATTCCTTCTTGCACCGCTGATTGAGATTCCATAAAAATATTTGTCCTGTGGGTACTGGTAGCACCGTCGCCCACAAGGCAGACTGCCAATGGTGGGCGACCAATAAGTGGTTTTTTACCTTATGTTATGTACGTTTGCTGCTTTATTATCCTAGACCGGTGAAACACGGTCGATATTAAACTTAATTGTTTCCTTTTATCGAAAATTCAAAACCAGGAGTAAATCAAACACATTAATTGAAATCATGTATATTTATCTTTTTCCACGATCAAAAAAAGTTTATGGTTGCGAATTAGCATCGAAGAACTTGCACTTAGATTTGGTTTGCTAATGCTGCCGGCACAGTGCTTTTCTAGCAAAAACGATGCTACAAGACAATAGCAATTGCCCTAAATTCTTTTTTTTTTTGAGAAGGTGCAAGAATTCAGAATCCATACTAAAGTTTAACCCTTAATTGCCGGTGTCTCGCTGAGCGAGCGTCGAACATGTTCGGCAAGCGGTCCTGTTTCATATATTGCAAAGTAATCTTGGGTATGCGTCGCCCCCCAAATGTTAATTGCTGGTTGTTTGACAAATTTATGAATGATTTTATTAAGAGCCCTTTAGAAAATTGCGGCGGCAGTTTGACTGTCAACACAAACCTCATTACGGTTGTTTATCAGGATGATGAAATCGTGGAAGTGCACATATCTGATTCGTTCATGGACGATGATGTCGAACACAACGCTGTGACGGAGCGTGATGGTTTGAAGAAACGTTGTTTAGATCAGCTAAAAGCGATGATCAATCTTGTTGAAGAGATTGGTGATGATGAGAATTTAGAGAAGTTGGCTTATCAGCTGGGGGATATCCACGCCAACACACATTCTAAAGCGCCAGAACAAGTTCGTTCGTATTCCAGGGACGGTTTTGTTAATTTTTTGGAATCTTATGTTGATATGGAAACATTGCCGACCAACACCAAACCCATTGAAGTAATTGTTGAATCAGAACCAGAAGTTAACCACAGTATTCCAACGTCGGTCGTCGAAATTGCTCTGCATGATCACGCCGTGTTGGACGATGAATGGTGCTGATTGCAGACACCGGTCAAAAGTTATTTTCACACTGTCAAGTTATTCTTCATGCTGATGTGCAGCATAACGTGCTTTCTCGGTGTCAAGAAAAGTGAATGATTGTACGCAATCTTCACTCAGCTCCTACTTGAATGATGGATGCAAAACCATCGAATAGTTTTAGGTTGTTTATCGCGACTATGCTTTTATGAATAAACTTTCGTGAGGTGCAGGTCTCGTAATTATGCAGCCGTAAGTGTTGCTGTCAAGTCTGCGATACCAATCAGTGACGTGTTTTAACCAGCGACCACAACAACGTAACGGTAACGTACTAGTTTGAAATTGAATTGGTATTATTTTTAAGATTCTTCGCAACTCGCAGATTTAACTCTCGCTCCCTCGAAGCAGTCTTCAAATTCTTTGCATAAAAAAACCACTACTTGTCTATACTTTTATTATTCACTGGTTTTAGGCCATTGGCTATTATATCGATCATTTTATATCGCCAAAAAGGAAATTTCATTGTGATTTAAAATATGCTCACCTCCAAAAAGAATATTTTGTCCAAGAATATAATTTATGCAAATTAACCCCCTTCTTTTGGGAGAGTAGGTCACTTTTAAAATAGGGTACTGTAGCTTTAAAAAATTCCAGAGACTTCATTTTTTTGATGTTTCGTTTCAAAAATATAGACACATTATGTTAAAGAACCATGCTTTCGAGGAAAAATAGTCAGAATGTACTAAGATACTTAGTTTTTCTACAACTGTTAATTTTCTGAGACCCAGAGCCACAGATATTTTAAGATCTTTTTAGGCCAGAACAAAAAGATGTGTATTGGAATTGCGTTTTTGATCGATCAAGATTAGATCCTGACTACGCAGTTTAATATATTTTTGGAAAGAAAATTTCATCCCAATTGGCATGATGTGTAATCTAAAAACAATGTTTTGTGACTCAAAATGAAACAAAAACATCTTTACCCCCTTCTTTTTTGGTGGGAGAACCAATGTTACCACAAGTTCAAAAGGTATTACAGGCCTCGTGTTTAAATGAAATTTTTTTGAAAATGGCTGCTAGATGATGTAAAAGGATTATACTTTCGAGGAAAAACAGTAAAAAATCACTGAAGAACAATTTTTTGTACTATTTTCAATTTTTTAAAGTTTAGCAGTCAAATTTTTGAGGGGTCCTGAAAGCTACCGCAACTACCCTTGTCATCATCGTTATATAATAACTCTGCCTATGCCACCTAATATCGCCTATCTTTGAAAAGAGGGGTTCTGCCCGATTCAAATGATTTGCAGTATAAGTAGCTTATGGTGAAACATAGCTACTATTTTCCACCTCTTTTTTTTTGCTGGGAGAAAACTAATTTTGATTGATTATTGCCCGCCTGTCAAATTCAAGAAAAAGTGCTTTGTTTGCATTTTCTCCTTGGTAACTTGATACAACATGATAAGATAGGGGCCCAAATTAGTAAGAATGTTTTAAGATTTTTAAAAGGTGTACTTTTTTTACAATTTGTAATTTTATGAGGTCTAGCACCAAAATTGGGGTAGGTTGGCCAGTACCGAGGATAATTTAGGATTTATTATGTAGGCTAGCCTTTTTATCAATCAAAACTTAGCCTAAAATATGTATTATGATATATTTTTGAAAAAATTTCTACAACTTTCGAGTGATATAAAGCTTAAAACTGATATTTTATTGCTAAAGATGAACCAGGACCATTTTTACACCCCTTCTCTTTTGTTAGGAAACCAGACTATCACCCAAAGTACCCTACTTTCGCAAAATCTATAAAAAGTGTTTGATATACACCAGCTCCGTGGAAACTTGATACTGGGCGAGAAAAAAGTTGTGTAAACGGATAAACATGATTTCAAATTTGGAAAGTGAATATTTTTTGTGTCATTTGCATTTTCTACGGTCCAGCTATCAAATTTTGAGTGTTTTGGGCCGGTACTAAAGATAGCTCCAGGTATCATGTTTCATCAATCATTATACCAGTGGTTCCCAACCAGGGGTCCGTGAAAAGCTTGCTGAGGGTCCGCGAGTGCATTGGAATTGAACAAAATTTATCAACAATATTTAATAAATTTCATGTTAATGTAGGCACTAGGCAGCAACTTGTTCGTACGAAAGTAATGTAGCGCAGTTGGCTAAACTGTTTCCGTATTTGGCTAAATATTGTGTAATCCCTAATCGGCATTTTTTGCTGATTGTGTCGTTTATTCAAACCTAGAGATTGAATACCGGCGCGATAGTGCAGTGGTTAGAGCGTCCACATTGTAGTCGGTAGACCTGGGGTTCTTTCCCTAAATCGAATCATATCAAAAGACTTTAAAAAATGGTATTCACAGCTTCCCTGCTTGGCACTCAGCATAAAAAAGGAATAGTGTGAAGACCAAGCCGGCAAGCTTGCTTGTTGTGTCCTTGGGCAAGGCACTTAACGGGACGCCTCCACCTTTATGTGGCAGGCAGGTGGCCTACTCGTACTTCACCGGATTATAATTGTGAAGTTGCTAACCCAGCATGTCAGACGACTCTTGGGTACCCATCAGTGGCAGTCCGCCTTGTTGGTGGTGGGTCCACCAGTCACTCAAGACTGGTTCGAAATGGGCTGCCATCTTTCCCCTAGCCTAATATCAATTAAGTTGACGGCATGAACATGAATTACCGTTCATGCCGTACCTCCATCCCAAGGAAGAGGAGGGGTAAACACACACACACAGAGATTGAAATTACGCGTTGAACCAGCCTTTATGTCATAAAGGTTTATAAATAGCAGATCAGCATTAGCAGTTCAGACACAGCATAACTTTTAGCAAAAGAACAGGTTGTAATGGCGACGAAAGTATAATGAAGAGTACATATCATATGGATTTACCGTTACGTTGGATCGCGAAGGTACAGAAAAATCTCAATGCTTCCTTTGTAGAAAATTTCTCGCCAATAGTAGCATGAAGCCAGTAAAACTAAAGGAACACCTAAACGCTAATCATCCGGGAAACATTTCCGACAGCCGCGATACATTTTTACAAAAGAAGGCAAGATTTGAATTAAGTGGAACTTTAGATAAGTATGGTTTTATTCCAACTGAAAAGCCTTTACTTGAAGTTAATTACAAAATTGCGTGTCGGATTGCCAAGGAAAAGATGCCGCACAGTATTGCCGAAACACTAATAAAACCCTGTGCTCTGGAAATGACTGAAATAGTTGTGGCTCAGGTCAGAGAAAAAAACTTGAAGGTATATCAATGTCAAATAACGTTGTTAAATCAAGAATAGATGGTATTTCAGAAAATATTCTCAAACAAGTGATAGAAGAATTGGCAACTTCTCCTTTCCCATTTAGCTTCCAGCTTGATGAAAGCACTGATGTTTCTCACTGTAGTCAGCTGGTGTGTTATGTGCGTTATGTTAATGGCAATGAAATCAAAGAAGAATTTTTGTTTGCGAACCTCTTTTGGAAACTGCAAAGGCTAGCGATGTATTTCAAAAGGTAAACAACTTTTTTGTCAAGCAAAATTTTGACTGGAAAAGGAAAATAGGCTCAATTTGTACGAATGGAGCACCAGCGATGCTCGGAAACAAATCCTAGTTTGCCGCTTTAGTAAAAAAAAAGCTACCAATGTAACCGTTACGCATTCCATGTTGCATAGGCATGGCTTAGCAGCAAAAAGTTTGCCATTAACTCGCAAAGAAATTTTATCATATTGTGTGAAATGGTTAATTTTTTAAGAAGCCGATCCATTAATTATCGTCTCTTCAAAGCTCTCTGCAGAGAACTTGGGTCAGATCACGAGGTGCTTTTGTCTCATTCAGAAGTGCGTTGGCTGTCGAGAGGCGAAATTTTGAAACGATTACAAGAGCTAAAACAAGAGGTCTCGTTATTTCTGAAAAATAAAAACAGTCCCCTTGCAGAAAAAATTGAGTCTGAATCATTTTTGTACGGCCTATCCTACTTGGCAGATATTTTTGGTCATATTAACAACGTTAATTGTCCTATGCAGGGACCAGGTGTGACAATAATGGATGCAGCTCAAAAATTGAATGCGTTCTTGCTCAAGTTGATTCTTTGGAAATGTAGATTGGAAGTAGGTAATCATGCTAACTTTTCATTGTTAGATCTTATTTTGAAGAATGAAACTCGGAAAGAAAGTGAAATTTTTATTTTCATGAGAAAGGAATTTTGTTCACACTAGGATGCTCTACAAACTTCCTTCGAAACCTATTTTAATTTGGGTAGCTTGAAGGATGAAACATGGATTCGAAATCCTTTTCTCATTGACTTAAACAGTATTGATGACGAAGATCCCAACAAAGATGATTTTATTAATTTGAGAGCAAGCAAACTTTTACAGATTGAATTTAATGCCACCTCTCTGGAAAATTTTTGGTGCTCTCAACAACATTCCTACCAATCTCTGGCAAAGCAAGCAATTAGCACTCTGGCTCCATTTGCTACTACAGTAGAATTTGCCTAATTCGTCACCTAAAGGGGATTAGAAAAAAGTGACGAATTAAACAAACTGACCAATTATGCAAACAGGTGAAAACTCTATAATGGCTTGTATACAAGGGGCTTGTTTTGCTGTTAACGCAGTTTGTTACGTCTATTATTGAATACAATGCACTTACACAGAACACAAATCACACAGTACCCAAAAAATAATACAATACACAAAGTCGGTGTAACCAAAATTGCTAACTCGCAAAAAAATGAGTAATTTTGGTTTGTTTTGTTCTATTACAGGCTTCCCTTGCCAGTATGTCCTGCTGCATTTTAGACACGTTGCGTAGCATCACATCGCTGTTGCCTTGAGTTCTGTAGTAGCGATCTAACGTCTTTATGGCTTCCAATGCAGAAAAAGGAGTAGGTCCAGGTTCATCTAGAGAGTTGTCTTCATCATCGTCATCTTCTTGATCATCTGCAGGATGTTCGCTAGCTCCAAGGTCGTCTATTATGCTGGCTTCTGTTATGGTCTCGCGTGTAATCAGCTCTGAATCACCTTCCACGTATTCGTTGAAATTGAAACCCTCGGGAACTAAGCCGGCAACTTGCAATCTTTCCCAAATTCCTTCTGCGCTATTGTCGGACTCATTGGTGGTTTCCAGGTTTTCTTCTGATGTTGAAGGAGCAAAACGTACCTTCCTGAAGCAGTTTTGAATCGTCGTGTCAGATACAGATTTCCAAGCTTGATCAAGAAGCTTCATAGCTTCCAGAACATCAACTTTAAATTCTTTCTTCCCCTCAAAAGCAAGAAGGCGCATTTCAGCTAGGTTCTTTCTGTAGTGTGCTTTTAAACAACGGATTACCCCAGCATCCATCGGCTGAGTTTTGGCGGTAGTGTTAGGAGGCAAGAATACCAGCCTAACATTCGTCAACCCACGCATAACAGCATGGGCTGTACAGTTGTCAACAACAAGCGCAATTTTTCTGTTATTGTTCTTCATTTTTATGTCGAGTTTCCTAACCCAGGTTTCGAAAATGGATGAGGTCATCCAGGCCTTTGAGTTGGATTGGTACGGAAGTGGAAGTTGTTTCACATTTTTAAAGCATCTTGGTTGTGCTGCCTTGCCGATCACGAGAAGGGGTAACTTCTCTCCCGCCATACTGGCCGCCACTAGCACACTTAATCTCTCTTTTGACAGCTTACCACCAGCGCAAGTTTCGTTCTTAAAAACGTGGGTCCGGTCAGGCAAGCATTTGTAAAAAAGCCCAGTTTCATCAGCATTAAAAATATGTTCTTTTTTAAACTCTTTCAGAAGAATAGGGAGACGATTTTTGTGCCAATCATCCACACATGCTTCATCAACAGACGCCGCTTCGCCATGTAATTTCTTGCATGCAACTTCTTCTCGTGATTTCCACCGGTTTATCCAGTTTATGTCTAGCTTATCAACATTGTCATAGCCAGAGATGCTGGCGAATTGTCGAGCCTTTAAGACAAGCATTTCTCCGCTAACGGGTATCTTTTCATCTCTTGCACTGCGAAACCACTTAACTAGAGGCTCATCCACATCTTCAAATCCATGCTGCCGCTTTCTTTTCATTTCGGCATTACGCCCTGCTTCAAATTCGAAGATTATTTTGTTTTTTTGTTTGCGTAAGGTATTCAGTGTAGTTCTTGGAACATTGAGGTCCTTTGCTAACCTTGACACGTTAACATTTTCTTGGCTTAACTTGCATGCAATTTCGTATTTTTTTTTAAGCGGTAAGCTTACGTACTTAGATCTTTTATCTGACATTGCTTTTCTGTAACTTCGCTCTGACAATAATACTGAAATAAAATGCTGAAAGCACAACTATAGTTTAACGGTCCAAACTGTAGTTGCGCAATCTCGCGCGTCAAAGCTATCTCGCACGTGTACAGTATGTACTCGCACGCACGTCTAAACGTGCACACATGCGTGCTAACACATGCAGACATTGCTGAGCAACGAAACAAAACGAATGGCCAGACGTTTTGAATTGGATCGAATATGCAAATGACGAATAAGACAAACAAAAGGTCTCTCGGGGATTTAGATAGGTGACGAATTCAGCGAAGTGACGAATTAGACGATGACGAATTAGACGATCTGGAATGCACGTAAAAGATAGGAATTTTGCCGGGACTGACGAAAATGTGACGAACTGAGCAAACTGACCAAATAAACGAAGACGAATTAGGCAAATTCTACTGTACTTAGCGCTTCGAGGCTGCATTTTCGGCTCTTATTACTATAAAAACGAAACAAAGAAATCGTTTGAACGTTGAACATGATATGCGTGTAGCTTTATCAAAGACCCTACCACAGTTCACTGTTTTGGTGCAAAAAAGACAACAACAGGCTTTTCATTCAATTGCACTGGTGCACCTGTATTCGTTTGATGAAGTTACTTTTCTGATGGTTCTTGAATGTAAGTAAAATGTTATGATTCAGCAATTTGTAATATAATTCTACGTACAATATTGCATTTAAAGTTCGCTAGCATTTGTAAAAAAAGCGTAGTTTACCACATTATTTGTTTTGGGTCGGTTTTAAAAATGTAGGGGTCCGTATGCTTGATGATTATTTGAAAGGAGTCCGTGACTAAAAAAAGGTTGGAAACCACTGCATTATACAATAACTCTTAGCCTAAGTTATGCAACAATATATATTTTTGGAAAGAAAATTTCTTAAATTTTTTAATGATGTGTAGTTTGAGAAGAAAATTTTATTGCTAAAGATGATACAGGACCATGTTGATCCCCTACCTTTTTTGAAGGGGAATCAATTTTTTTGTTTTCATTATTTTTTGAGTCGGCTATCTATCAAAAATTTCACAGATTTTATTTTTTGATCAATCTTTCTGAAAACTTCGATACAGACAGCTAAGTAGCCATAGATTTCAAGAAAAATGGCCAAAATGTACCAGAGGAATTAGTTTTTCGACAAATTGCAATTTTGTAAAGCTCAAAAGCCCAAATTTTGAGTGTTTTTGACCGGTATCGAAAACAGATTAGGCCTACGAAATTTACCAATTTCATCAGTCATAATAGAATAATAACTTTTAACCTAAACTATGCAACAGTATATATTTTTGGAAAAAAAATTTCTTCAAGGTTCAGATGATATATAGTTTGAGAGGAAAATTTTGTCGCTAAAGATGATACAGGACCATGTTGACTCCCTCCTTTTTGGTGTTAAAATAATTAATTTTTTCGCTTGGTGTCGGCTATCCATCAAAAATTTCAGAGCTTCATTTTTTGATCAATTTTTCTGAAAACTTCGATGCAGACAGCTAAATAGCCAAAATGTACCAGAGGAATTAGTTTTTCTACAAATTGCAGCACAAAAATCCAAATTTTGTGTTTTTTTGACCGGTATCCAAAACAGATTAGGCCTACAAAATTTACCAATTTTATCAGTCATTAAGAATAATAACTCTTTTGTTTGTTTTTTTTTGTTTTATTTGCCATATTTTTCCTCCATTCACGAGAAAGCGAATTGTATCGCTATACTTTGGATGGGAAGTCCGCACTCGCTTGGGAGTTGCCTTTTTCGAGGTTTATGGGCCACCTGTCTTCCACATAAAGGTGGGACGTCCCGTAAAGTGCCTTGCCCAAGGACACAACAAGCGAACTTGCCGGCTTGTTCTCCACAACCTCTCCTAAATGCCGAGCGCCAGGGAAGCTGCGGATGCCATTTTTCAAAGTCTTTTGGTATGACTCGTCAAGGGGAAAGAACCCCAGGTCTACCGACTGCGAAGCGGACGCTCTAACCACTACGCCATCGCGTCGTCTTTACTTAAACCATGCCACAGTATATATTTTTGAAAAGGAAATTTCTTCAAGATTCAGATGATATATAGTTTGAGAGGAAAATTTTGTTTCTAAAGATGATACAGGCAGTCTCGTAGCACTCCAACTTCGGGCCCCCCCAAAGTAAGCGCAAGAGCCCCTGCGCACAGGTCATATCACTTTAGAGGTGTAAAATTGAAAAGCTGCATTAAGAAAATACACCACAATTTGTACATAAGTAAACAGGCTAATGCCAGAATAAAGCATGCCGATACCGAAGGTGCAAGTCATAAAAAATTCGGCACCGATGCCAGAGTTCAGTAGGACATTTATGCAGACACTGCAAAACGAAAGCAATGACACTGAAAAACATGAAAAAGTTATAAAAACACAGTATCATTTAAATAGTCTGGAGCGAACCTTTTTGTTCGCAAATGCTGTTATGACATTGTCATAATCAAGAGATCGGGCGCAGTCATTTTCGATTGACAACATGGCTAATGAAGATAGTCTACTGTCTGTCATAGACGTTCTATTAAAAGTTTTGATCAGTTTCAATTTGCTGAAGCTTCTTTCAGCGCTGGCAACAGTCACGGGGCAAGTTAGTAAGATTCGAAGTGCGATGTACACATTCGGATACAATTCAAATAAATGAGTCTTTAGAAGATAGTTCAGAAAGTCTTGAGCCGTATTGAGATTGCGTTTTGTTTGTAAAATTAAAACAAACCGCTGTAGCTCAGCGCTCATTTCATCAGAATCAATGTCACCGAACTTTTTTTGGAACTCTTTACAGCAAGTAAGAAGAGCATTTTCTTGTTGCACAAGCAAAAGTTTGTCTCGTGTGTTCAAAAACAAAAAGGCGGAAGAAACCTCACGTAACAAATTAAAGCGCTCCTTTATTGACACAATAGCCTGGTCTACTAATGGATAGAAAAAGTTGCTTTTAAATTTCAGTTCAGGAGTAGCTCGTTGTTCCTCTTCACCTTGGTAATCAAACAATCTTCTTTTCTTTCCACTTCTTGACGGAGGAAAAGAAGGATCAATATCCAATTCCTGTGCTATTTCAACAGCAGATGTTGCGGCACTGTCATAACCCGTTGTGCGATAGTTTTGCAAAAACTTTTCAGTTGCCTGGATTTCCGTTTCCATTGTATGAAGGGAGACTCCATACGATTGAAGAATCTTGCTTGCTTTATTGACTTGGAATAGGATATCATACCAAATAAACACCGACAAAAGAAAACTCCATTTTGATAAATGAGCTATCAACGATTTTGTTTCTGAGGCAGCTCTTCCATCTTTTCTTTCTATGGAAATGGCTTCCAAGTCTTTCAGTGCCAGCAACACCTCTTTTAAATTGTATCGAAGAGGTTTGATGCATTTAATTCTGCTTTCCCAACGAGTATCAGATTGTGACTTTATGGACAGCTCCACATGTTTCTTCAAAATTTCCCAACGCTGAGCAGAGGAAGAAAACAGCACATACAACCTTGTGAGTACTCCAAAAAATGTCAATGCTTCCGTCGATGAATTAGCACTGTCAACAACAACTAAGTTAAGGGTATGGTTTGCACAGGGCACGTAAACAGCTTTGGGATTGATGTCTAGCATTCTTGCTTGGACCCCAGAATGTTTTCCTTTCATGTTAGCACCATTATCATATGACTGACCTCGACAATCAGACAATTTGAGTTGCAGTTCGGTCGCTTTTTCTAAGAAAGCGTCCAACAAGCCTTTCCCAGTACTGTCACTTATTCTCAAGTAGCCAAAAAATGTTTCTTTAACAACAGCAGCTTCTTCATTACATAGTACATAACGGAGAACGACAGACATTTGTTCATGATGTGACATATCTGGAGTGCAGTCCAAAATTATAGAAAAATATTTTGCCAATTTCAATTGCTGTAAATTTTCTTTTTCAACTTCTGTCGCTAGCAATTCAATTAGTTCATTTTGTATGGTAGGACTCAAATAGTGATCTTTAGTGTTTTTATTCTTGATTCTGTCTTGAAGCTCTTTTAGGATCGGATCTCTTCTTGCCAAAAGCTCAAATATACCCAGAAAATTTCCATTGTGAGGAGATTCTAAGACTTCTTCAGATCCTCTAAAAGCAAGATTCCTTTCCGATAGAAACAAGGCAATGTCGATAAGTCTCTCTAAAACATTTCTCAAAAAACGTCTTTCATTGAAAAAAATATTCATCTCGCGTTTGTCGATAGTGGATGAATTTCTTATCCCTTCAGCTAGCAACATCCATTAACTGCAGCATTCTTGGTGGGAAATGCCGTTTTCATGGTCTTTCAGTTTTTTCGAAAAACCCTCCCATGTATTTATACCACTACAAAAGGGGCTTAGTGTTTTTCCACATAGCTTACAACAAAAGCAAAAAACTTGATCTGATTCCCCAGAATAAACTAGCCACGACCGTGAAATACTTTCACCATTAGGTAACACACGTTTATAATGGTTGGAGGAAAAACGTCGCCTTGGAGTTGTGTTATTATATGGAAAATTCATTATTAGTTGATGTGGTCCACGCTTTACTATATCACATCGTTGAGCATCAGAAATACTTTCAGGCCATTTACATGGGTCATCAGGGATAGGAGTAAATTGAGATTCAGTTATTTTTGATATTGAAGGTTGCGTATTGGCAGGTAAATCACAACTTACATTTTCTGGAAATTCACAATCACTTTGATGCTGATCGTCATAGTCTTCTTTTTCTTGTACACTATAGTTTTCTTCATCCCTCTCGGTACTAGTGCCAGGTCTACTCTGCTCAGTAATCTTGAAAAAATCTGTCATTTTGGGCAATTTCGCTACAGCATCTCGAGCAGTGGCTGCTTCTTTTCTCTTTTGAGCACCACTTTTTGAACGTTTCATTCTATACAATGTCAATAAAATACTTTATCTGCACTCTGCAGTGTATATATATTGTCCCGGTATTTATAGCCAAACAGAATTCCAGACCATTGTATGATTGTTGCGTAACAACGGCATTGTTACGTCAATCGAATATTCAAGATTCTACCAGAAAATCAATCGAAATATTCTAGATTCTGCGAGATAAAATGACGTAGCATTCACTTATGATGTCACAAGCCAATTTCTTCCTACAGTTTAAATCGGTTGTAAACAAGTCTGCTGAACTGAAAATAGTCACGTAGCCAAAAAGCAATTTCAGACTAACTTGGGCCCCCAAAGTTGGCGTGGGCCCCACCCAATTGGGGGGTTTGGGGGGCGGCTGCTACGTCTCTGTGTGATTTCGTTGGCTCTGGAGAACAATGTACGAGTCACACTAACCTTTTGATTAATAGGGTGATGAGAAGAATATTGAAGATACTTGTCCGTGTGTGTTGATTTGCTGTATACGCTTGTTGCTAGGGATCCATCTTCCATCTGTTGTACGCTTACGTCCAAAAAGGCTAATTGTCCTGATTTTTCCAATTCTTTAGTGAACTTTATTGAAGTAGATATTGTACGGTATTTAAGTAGTCGTGAAAGGGCTCGACCTCAGTTTTTTTTTCCATAATAGCATACACGTCATCTACCTAACGTACCCATAAAGATGGAGGTTTCAAGTACGTGCTCAAAGCTGTTTGCTCAATCTCTTTTGTAACCATGTTCGCTATTATTGGTGACAAAGGAAAGCCCATCGGACAATCAAAACCTGTTTATAAATGACGTCATTGTACACAAAAACGATGATTGTAAACAGATATGTTTGTTCTTGTTCTTTCTCCCAAGGTGCAATCATCGCCGACTCGATTAGCCACAATGGTTTTGGTGGTTTCAGGTGGAACCAAAGTAAACAAACTTACCACATCAAACAAAACTTGTGATTCAGATTTGCCAAGTTTAACGGATGAAATCAATTCTACAAACTCAGAGGAATTCTTGGCAGTGTATAGGGTGTTTCCAACTAAGGGAACAAGAATTTGCTTGAGGAATTTGGCAAACTGGTAGGTAGCTGTACCAATGAAGGAAACCATACGACAAAGAGAAACATTGGGTTTATGAATTTTCGGAAGTCCATATATTCTTGGCAAAACTGAATCACTGCTACGTAAAGTTTTACTGTGTTTGGTGCTGAAATGACGTTTTAATTTGTTTGTTACCTTACTTTCATTTGCAAGAATGTCTCCACAAACTAAATACTGGGGCCTAGGATTGCTTTCATTTCTAACAAATGTAAAACCGAATTTCAAATACTCTGAATTGTATAAACGAGGCTTTTCAATTTTTCGTTTTTTACTCGTAGCCGATGGCCCTTCAACAATTAAAGTTCAGGCTGTTTCCTTAGGCGTAGAAACTGACACATTATGCTCATTTTGCGTGTCATCTTTTCTTTTCTTGATTACAAACTTATCCATTTTCAGGGCATTTCAATTGAAATTGATTAATAAAGACGAGTTGAATTGTTGTTGTACGAACGATGTTGGGACCCGAATTTGAGGCAGAAGTAAATAAAATTTCTTTGGAAGATAACACAATTGGAAGACGTATTGAAGATATGCCTTATGATATTAAGCAACAAATTTAGAGTATTTTTCAAGAAAATAGTGCACTGTTTGCATTGCAAGTAGATAAATCGACTGACGTCACTGGGTTAACCCAATTGATGATTTTATAAGGTTTATTCACAACGACAAAATAACTAAACAATTTCTTTGTTGTCTCGAACTTTTGAGAACTATAGGTGAGGACCTTTTTCAAGCTTTGAATAAGTTTATGGAGGAAAATAATATGTCCTGGCAAAACTGTGTAGGTATATGTACAGATGGAGCTCGGTCAATACTTGGTTCACTAAAAGGTTTTACAACTCTAGCAAGAAAAGAGAATGAAAATATTATTGTCACTCATTGCTTTTTGCATCGCGAAGCTCTAATTGCGCAAACTGTTTTGGATGATTTACAAAAAGTGATAGACGAAGTGATTCAGATGGTAAATTATACCAAAAGTAGGCCTCTTAAATCAAGACTATTTTGTCAGATTTGTAAAGAAATGGGTGCATGTTTTAAGACTCTACTACTACACACTCAGGTGCATTGGCTTTTAAGAGGTCGTATGCTATGTCGTGTCTTTGAATTAAAAGATGTAATGCTTAAATTTTTTCAAGAAAATCATCAAAAGGAATTTTGTAATCTTATTCAAAACGAAGTTTGGTGCAACAAATTAGCATATCTTTCGGACGTATTTGAGCATGTAAATAGATTTAACACAAGTATGCATGGAAGAGCAGAAAATATTTTAACATCAATCGAAAAAATTTGCACTGTGAGAAACGAGATCGAAATTTGGAAAGAATAAAATGAAAGAAAGAAATTTTGAAATGTTTCCAACACTTTGTAACTCCGAGCTAAAATTTCAAATCAGCTCACAAATAATTAACCATTTAACATTGCGTGGAGGGGAACTTCAATATTATTTTCCAAATATTAAAAGCGAAAATTATGATTGGATTAGAAACCATTTCTTGCAACGGCACCAACTGACTTGTCACTTACCGAAGAAGAACAGCTAGCTGAAATCAAGAATGATCGATGTCTGCAACCAATTTATGAAGAGGAGGATTTACAGAAACCTTGGATTCATGTTTTAAAAATTCATTCCAATTTAGCTGAAAAAGCTGTACAAATGCTGTTACCGTTTTCCACTACATACATTTGCGAAGCTTCTTTTTCAGCAATGCTAAATTTGAAAACATCAAAAAGGGGAAATTTAAAAATGCTTGATAGCGAATTGCGAGTGGCATTATCATCGATAACACCAAACATCAAAAAGCTTTGTTCTTCCCACCAAGCGCAAGTATTTCATTAAAAGAGTAAGGTAAGCAAAGAAAATTATTGGTCATTTTATTTTTATTAATTTTTTCACATATTTATAAATCATTACTTTGTTTTGAAAATGCTGTTTATTTATCATATGAAATAACTTTGAAAACAATTTTCGGGAAACATTTTTTAGTAAAATTTATTTATGCTCAGTATGTTTTAGCATAGCTGAATATGCTAACGTCAGGTTACAGAAGTGAGTTGGTGTGTCACAAAATTATGTATATGCAAAAAGTGCGTCGTAAAATGAAAAAGATTTGAAAACACTGCCTTAAGCACTTAGGCAATACACCTTCTCCCTTGCATGCATGATTAAACCTTAAATGGCAATATTCTTTCTCTATGGTAATATAACAACTTACTGGTTTTCTTGAGCTTTTCGATAAATCTTTACCATAGTTTCTTTTCATAGGTTAGATATAGCAGGCATGCAAGAAAAAAGGTGTATTGCCTAAGAGCCTAAGGTTTCCTCCACCAATTAAATCGCGAAAAGGTTTCCAATTAGCTCGTAAATCTGTATGGGAATTTCTGTATTTTCGAATAAATGACTCTTATAGAAAAAATTGGACGCGCTAAAAGATTAGTTGAGGAGATCAGACTTCAATTAAACAGCAAATTAAATCCCGGAAGACTTCAATGACCTAATGAATTATTCGAATTATAAAAAAAGTAAAGTTCGTTCCAAAACCCAATACATTCACAACCAAAAACTGAAACAGCTTATTCCCAGAGAGCGAGAAACAAAGAGCTTGAATCAAAATTGGGTTAAGAACTTATCCTCGCGTTCCCTCACTAATGCTCAGGAATCACTGCTGAAAAAAGGGAATAAATTTGTGATTGCACCATCAAAAATTCCTGTTTTGGATATTATGAGCGGAGTTGAATTAGGTCTTAGCCAAGTTAACTTTGCCAACAAGGGTTTAATTGATTCCGAGCGATCTAAAGTGGGGGGAAATCCTAAAAAAAGCCAAACCACCTAAACCAAATCTATCAAAAGCCGAAAGGCGCGCAATGGAAGAGTTGAAGCATTTTGACGACATCGTAATCCTTAACCCGGATAAAGGAAGCAACACTGTAATAATGGATAAACTGTAATATGATAAAAAACCTTTTGGATTGTTATCTGATTCTGCAACATACCAAGTAATTTTTAAAAATCCCATCTGTGCTATTGAAAAGCGTTTAAATCGTTTCATTTGAAAGTTGTACAAAAATGACAAGATTTCCTCTTATTTGTACAAAACTTTACGTAGCAGTGATTCAGTTTTGCCAAGAATATATGGACTTCCGAAAATTCATAAACCCAATGTTTCTCTTTGTCGTATGGTTTCCTTCATTGGTACAGCTACCTACCAGTTTGCCAAATTCCTCAAGCAAATTCTTGTTCCCTTAGTTGGAAACACCCTATACACTGCCAAGAATTCCTCTGAGTTTGTAGAATTGATTTCATCCATTAAACTTGGCAAATCTGAATCACAAGTTTTGTTTGATGTGGTAAGTTTGTTTACTTTGGTTCCACCTGAAACCACCAAAACCATTGTGGCTAATCGAGTCGGCGATGATTGCACCTTGGGAGAAAGAACAAGAACAAACATATCTGTTTACAATCATCGTTTTTGTGTACAATGACGTCATTTATAAACAGGTTTTGATTGTCCGATGGGCTTTCCTTTGTCACCAATAATAGCGAACATGGTTACAAAAGAGATTGAGCAAACAGCTTTGAGCACGTACTTGAAACCTCCATCTTTATGGGTACGTTAGGTAGATGACGTGTATGCTATTATGGAAAAAAAAACTGAGGTCGAGCCCTTTCACGACTACTTAAATACTGTACAATATCTACTTCAATAAAGTTCACTAAAGAATTGGAAAAATCAGGACAATTAGCCTTTTTGGATGTAAGCGTACAACAGATGGAAGATGGATCCCTAGCAACAAGCGTATACAGCAAATCAACACACACGGACAAGTATCTTCAATATTCTTCTCATCACCCTATTAATCAAAAGGTTAGTGTGACTCGTACATTGTTCTCCAGAGCCAACAGAATCACATCATATAACGAAAAAAAGATCGAAGAGTTTTATCAAATAACAAAAACCTTAAAAAATAACGGATTTCCGAGTAATAAATACAGTTTTAAGAAGTACTTGCGAAATCATAATATTAGAAAAACAGAAAAACTGAAACGGTTTACTTCAATTGCCTATGTGCAAGGTGTCTCCGAACTTAGTAGCCGAATTTTGACTCAAGTTGGTATCGGAGTGGTTTTAAAATCACATCATACGTTGTCTTCGTTGTTTCGTAAACCTAACGATGTTTCGTAAACCTAGTTTTGAACAAAAGCGTGGTTTGGTGTATCAAATTTCTTGCCAGGATTGCAATGCTATGTATGTAGGTGAAACAGCACGTAGTGTTAAAACCAAAAAACGGGAACATGCTGATGCTGTCAAGACTTTTAACACTAAAAGTCATCGCTGAGTCAACATATTATGGATTTCGATTATAGAATAGACTGGGATAATGTCAAAATACTAAATTCAGAATCACATGCATACAGACGTCGCGTTGCGGAAAGTTTTTTTGATAAATCAAACGGCTTGTTCATGTAATGTAATTAATCGTAATGATGGTGCAAATTTTCCCGCTGTTTATAGTGTTTTTATCGCCAATAAATAATGTCTTACGTATTTTACAACACTTTTTACTTGTGCCCACTCCTATATCTGTGATGTAACAATGTTTTCGTCATTACGTGATTGCCTGCCCCGTTGGTAAATAATTTTTAGTGCTTAGTAATACAAGTTGTCTTTATATTTTTATGTTGTACAGTTTATATGTTACACTGGTAACATCTACCGTATTCTGAAGAAACTCCCCGGTAACTAAGGAGAGCGAAACGTCAATTTTGAAGAATAAATTTGTCAAAAGAACGACTTGATCTGGTAGTAATATATTCAACGGCCATTTAACAAACGTCTAGTTTATCTATTTATTTGCAGAAAACAGTATCACTTCTATTTAATTCAATGCAAAACAATGAAACTGGTCAGCCAGCAACATGCCTTCCCCGCCATCGATGAGAGAGAGATGAGCTTGCCGGCCGAAGTGAATGAGATTTCCGTCAAGACTTCATTTAAAAGGCGTTCTTGAGGTTAGGGCTCGGCGACTCAACGATGGCTTCTGTTGCTTGATTGAAGGCGCTGCCGTCCAACTACATCGGGGGAGATGTAGCTTCTTTGTCGGGGTCACCATTGTAGCGCAACGGCTGGCACCTGGCTGTGGTCCGGTGTCAAAAGAGTGCACTCCATACGACGACTAGTCACTTCTATCATGATAGCTACTATTCGTAGATTTTGTTCGGTTTATATATTGATATTGCTGTTGGTAACTTTCGGTTTGTGGTTTGTAACATCTTCGTGCTCATACGACTCTTAGTAGCTAGATCTCGTTGTCGCGATAGCTGCGCATGTATGCATCGAAGTTGCAGTGGCTGCAACAGCCCCTTAATCACGAGGAATCAGTATTAGACGTTGGACAACTAGTTTGCTACGCACAGCTAAATTATACAGGGCGTCTCAAAAGTAAGTGTACACTTTTAAAATTTAATGGAGGCAAAGTTTGTCAAAGTTTATAAAAATATTCTGTAAACATCTAGGAAAATTTTTTAATTCTAATATTTTGTTGAATGTACTTATTTACGAGATATTTGACCTCAATATGGGAATCAGCTATTTCGAGACATTTTACCCATCTTTTGACGCATTCTTGTCTGACATTTTGCAATAAATTTTGTGTAGTTAGTCCAGATAATTTTTTGATCTGTTGTTGCAATTCTTCGAGGTTTGGCTATCTTGTGGATTAAACTTTGCCTTTAAGGAAACCCCAAAGAAAAAAGTCGCATGGTGTTAAGTCAGGTGAACGAGCGGCACATTCAAGGGGACCCCGGCGAACGATCTAGCTATTGGAAAACAGCTGATTTAAATAATTTCTGACTTGTCTCGCATAAAGTGCGGGAGCTTTATCTGGATGAAAATAACAGTTTTCAAGAACTGCTTTGTTTCATAAAAATTGTTGATCTTGTAGAAGCTGAATTAATTTCAAATTTCTTGTCAAAGACGGGCCATTCGCTTCTTGCTAAATAGCAATTTCGCACCTTATTTCTTGAGTTAATACTCCCGTCATTATGTGGGTTGGCGAAAAATGCAAACTATTGTATACCCAAAATTTAGCAGCTATCTACCCTATGTTTTCTGAAACAATGAATGCCCAATGATCAATAACTAAAAAGAAAGTCAAATTTGAAAGTGTATAGGCCTACTTAATTTTGATACCTCTTGTACAGTGACAGTTTTTGTGATTTGAATGTTAAAGATTAAAACATTTTTTTCTATACAAATATACGCGGTACCAGATTTGTGTTTTTGATATTTCTGACCGCAACCGTAAGGACAAACTTGGGATACGGCCGAACCTTTCTCTCAGAGGCCCCTTTTTGACATCTAACAAGCGGAATTTGACTTCACATTCAATAAATTAGTTTTACTATTAGGATGATTGATAATAATCGATCAAAATTGATGCTGACTCTTATAGGCAGGCGTAACCCCTCATCCCCCAGGGGTTCTGTTTGACGCAGCATCGTGACTAATTGAGTAACCGACCGACTTATTTACAAGATAGTTTGCAAATGTACAAAAAATCGTTCTGTATTATTCAAAAGTGTCTGGGGGAGGATGAATGCTCCCAGTGCCCCTGGATTGGACCTGCCTGTGACTGGTTGCTTGGGAGTGTTTTTATTGAGATTTCTTATGTGTTTTTTGTATACATATGAATATATGTATACGAGTTCTCTAAAATTCCTTTGTCCTTTCCCAATAAACATTTAATATAGTAATTCTACAGTATGTATAATAAAGATACATGTATTGTAGAATTACGGTATATGGATCAAAGAACAATCTTAATTATTACAAATCAGCATTTCAAGATAATATACCACATTGGAGTTGCTTATTAACTCTTTCGGTACCAAGATCATTATATGATGATGTAACCTTCGAACCTTTCAGCGCCTCTATGAACCGAAGTGATGCTATCTGAATAAGTCCGGATACGAATTTCAACTTCACTTTCTCGTCTCCCGGTGATCAATGGCCCGACAATAATTAAGCAATTCTTTATTTATCGAAGATTTAAAATATAACACACGTTTCATGGGCCATAAGAACAATTAGAGGGAAGCGTTAAGTGCGAGATAGTGATTATGATGTTAAATTTGGGTTATCTTACTTCTACAAATACAAAGAATCATATTACTATTTCTATATCTACAAATCCATACAGAGCAGCATTCAGTAAACGTACCGTACTTAATGTTTATTAAAGCTGATGGATACTGCAGCATGGCTTTGTAACCAATGCTTTCTTTAATCTGCCACAGTAGAACTCGGGGCCGTTATTTATAACGACCTTGGGGTAATTTCTCCGAAATGGAGAAAGTGGCATGAATAGTTTGTTTTCTGAGTACGAACCGGTAGTAGTCATAGGAGAAAGCAGCATCCATGACTTGTTTTTTTTAGGCACAATTCAATCTTGGTCATAATAAATAAACTAAAGGTGATATCAACCCCCCTTCCGTAGTGTAAAGTTGTTTTTCATTAGAACTGCGAACTCACCAAAATGACTTATAACAATACGGCCACATAAACACACGAATGTCAATTATGCGTTCAGTTCTATGTCAGATATAAATGAATTGTACACTGGCCTTATTCGCTTGCTCATAATTTAGGATTTTCTCCTTTCTATGATGTTGTTTGTCAGTTCACGTAACAGATGATCTTGTATTTTTAGTGTTTTCCTCAATTTTTTCGCTAAGTTACAAAATCAGTTCACTAAAAACAAATTTGTGACTTTATTTTTCATTCGATATTCATAAAATTTTCAAATGATTACTCTTAATTTCTCACGCATTGGACGATGTAAAATTTGTGACCTAATTCTTCAATTTTTTTACCCAAAATGGGTTAAAAAGACCAAGACAAGCACCCAGTTGCAGACGACAAAAATTGCCAAATTTTCAGCATGAACCAACAACCTTGAAACCAAATTGAGGCATCATATTTTCCAGGATAGCAAAGCCTTTATCATTAATTCAGTCTAAAAATTACTTTTTTGGGATACCATTTCACAAAATTTTAGGCAAAAATCAAAATATTTTCAAATTTTTAGGGGTCTCAAAATGCCCCCAAATCATCATGTCAGTTTAAAACCTCCCAAAATTTTTAACTTAGCTTCACTAAATTATAATTTTTAGAAAAACTGTTTCCTTGAAAAGAATAAAATAAATTGAAAATATTTTACCACTAAAGTGGTTGTTTTGTATCAAGTTTTCAAAGAGATAGAATCCAAAATACAAGTTTAAAAGCTAGCAGAACTTTGGCTTCTTTAAATCAAAGTTTGCTGTTTCTCAATTTGTGGAAGGGGTGTAAAAAAGCTGCTGTGTCATTGTTAGCGACAACATATTCTATTTGAACTTAATATTTTCTAAATCTTCAAATTTCCTTTTCAAAAATACATAACGTTGCATGGTTTGGACTAATCTCTTGCAGATAATGACTGATTATATTTTAGTTACTAAATTTAAGTAACAAAATTTGGTACCGGCCAATAAATAGATCATGGGCCTCAGAAAGTTGCATTTGTAGAAAACCTAAACTTTTAGGTAAGTTTTGAGTAATATAACTTAAAAGTTTATTTCTTTAGCATCATCTAGCGACCATTTCTAAAAAAATTTGTACAAAAATAAAATCTGTAGTGATGTTTGAGGTAAGGGTACCACTTTAATTTCGAAGACAACTCAACATCTATTGATGGTGAGGTAATTAGCATAAAATTTGCATATTCAAAAAAAAATTGTTTTTCCTATTTGAAATCTTCAAGAAATAAAGATTTCAAGGATACATAACACTTGATGTAGAAGTAAACAGATCAGTAATGATTTACAAACAAAGTTGGGGTATATAATTATGATTGATTATAACAAATTATGACAGTTTTCTCCCTGCCGCCTTGCGGACATTTTTTTTTGCGATTCACACGGTAGCGAAAGAGTACAGTTAAACCTACCAATTTCTATGTTTTGGTTGCATGTGTAGTGTACCAAACACTCACTTGTTTGTTGTTAGCAGCTTCTATTTCCTTGCGTAGGCATAGAATAAAATCATTTGTTGATAACAAAAGAGATGTAACAACTTCATCTACAAACCACAAACAGAAAGTCACTAACAACACTTGGCTATATATGTGGATTGCCATCCACGTTCAGTAGCCGTCATGAGAGAAGTAACTAGTCGCTACATAAAGAGTACTCATTTTAACTTGGACTACAGTCAGATGTCTGCCGTTGCGCGACAATGCTGACCCCGATAAGGAGGACAAATACATTATTTTAGACCTTGGAGACCAAACTGAATCAGTCTCAATCGACAGACTTAAGGCCGCACACATGTATATGCCGCAACACCTGAACTGTCAGGAAGATTACGGAGACCACGACGATTCGGCTGCCATTGAAATCTCTTCTACCGCCACTAACGACAGCCCTTCTGTACACCCTGACGAAGAGTCGGCGCTCGAGTTTCTTTCGCGCCAAGTAAGAACCATAAGGCTCCCGGTTCGTTACAGAAGATCACTGGATGATTAAATTTTGCCTTGCCCCTCTATTTTCTTCGATTTAGTTCTGCAGTTATGTTTTATGCTTCATTTTTTGGGGCATCTTTTTTATTAGCTCTAGTAAGGAACTACTTTCAATTTATGACTTTGATATGTGCCGTATCACTGCCGCGCCCCTCTATCTTGTTAATATTTGTGTAGTATGTCTATGTGCTGTATTGATGCGTGTACTTTATTTTCAGCTTACACTGATCCTGTGCTGCTGCTTTCAACCTTGTGAATGCCTAGAAGACAAGCCCGAGATCGACGACGAAATCTTCTTCCGTCCTTTCGCAGGTCTCCGCTGGCTGCGCGTGCTTGAGAGGAGAATTGTGTAGCGTGTCGCGCCTTGCACTTCATCGAGCTGACATGCCAAACATTTTTTTGTGCTGTTTTTATTTTTTTATTCGTTTACTTTCGACGGTTCAGCACCCTACTCCGCTGTTGTGTGTGATTCGAGTTTTTACTGTGTGTATTCGTGTATTATTATTGTATGTGTCTAAAATCACACACGCATATTTTTATTTTTTTTATTAGGGCTATATAATGTTTATTTTTTGTTTGCTCATGGTAGCTCGTTTATCGGCTTGCCTTTCCCGCCATCATTTTGTAGCTCTATTGTTTTTATTCATGTGACGTGCGCAGTGTCTTGGTTTATATAGACGTGTGCAGCAACCTAGTTTTTAGTGACGGGTGCAGTATTTTGTTGCCGACCATGCAGTCGGAGATTTTCTAGTCTCTTTCGCTGTTGATCGTCTTTGAGGACGGACGTAATTCTGATTGCCTGACACAACTGAGTAATTAGAGTTTAACATCAATGCAATAAAAGCATTACTGTCGTGCTTCTTTTCTTGTGACTGCCATAGTTCCCAGCAATCGGGGGTTCAGTCAGCACGCTCTTGCTCAAAAGAACTTATTTTTTCTATTTTTTATTTTAATATTTGCCATATTTATCCTCCATTCTCGAGAAAGCGAATTGTATCGCTATGTTTTGGATGGGAAGTCCGCACTCGCTTGGGAGTTGCCATTTCCGGGTCACCTGTCTTCCACATAAAGGTGGGGCGTCCCGTGAAGTGCCTTGCCCAAGGACACAACAAGCGAACTTGCCGGCTTGTTCTCCACAATCTTCCCTAAATGCCGAGCGCCAAGCAGGGAAGTTATAGATACCATTTTTTAGAGTCTTTTGGTATGACTCGACAAAGGGAATGAACCCCAGGTCTACCGACTACGAAGCGGACACTCTAACCACTACGCCATCGCGTCGGTATATTTTCTACAGAGAGATGAAAATTTATTTTTCTGCATTGAGAATAAAGCGAAGAATTAAAGTCACATCAGTGGCAACACTGATTATCGGTGAAAGTACATGTACATTTACATGTTGTAGATGAGCAATCCACTAGACATGTGGGCCAACATATTATTGTCGATGTGCACATAATGCAATCAATTTTTACTAATTGCAGTAGATTTCTACGTATAGCAGTCGATACCTTCTTGAGTCAATTTAAAGTATTGCAACTAATTTGCATATATTGTATTGATTTTTTTGCGGATAAAACCAAAAGTATTTTTTGACCAGCAGCGTTGCGTAGGCTACACGTTTGTGATAGTGATCAGAAACCAATATAAAGTTTTTGTATGTATACACACCCTACACGGTATTACTCAGCTCTTTCGCTATTTTGAATCTAAAGGGGACACTGAATTGCCTCCTTTTTAAACTCTGAAGAGCTGTTACCGCTAGAGCGTCACTGTGAGTTAAAATTGTTAGATAATCCCTTCAAGTTCATGTGCGGATCATAGATTTTGGCTTTATCCTGAAAAGGAATTTAAAACAGCTACAATTATTGTATTTTTCTCATAGCGGGATCTACGCAGTGTTACCAGCATAGATGCCATTCTAAGTTATTTTCATCTAGATCAAGATGTTTTTGTATCAATCTAGATGTAAGATTATACAATCTAGATGATGGATATTTTTATAGATTGCCATAAAAAAATCTAGATGTTTTTTTTTTAGGCCTGTGTTCAAAGGAGAATTTACGGCAAGCAAAATTTTTTAGTATTTGAAATAACTACGTCAGTACGTACGGTAGTGATTAACAATAGTGTTGATTATCAATAGACTTTATTTTTTAATTGGGGAAATATATGGCAGTGAGACCTTGATGTAAGAACTTGTTACAACATATATTTCATTGCTTAACCTTCAATATGCCAAAATTTAAAAGGTATGAACAGAAATTTAGAAAAGAATGGTTCAATGATACCTCTAAAAGTCTGGCTAATAAAAGTTCCTGGAATTTCTAATAAAAGTCGTTGTAAGAATTGTAATTGCGAGTTGAAAGCAACGTAGTGTACCAAGACTTGAAGAATTACATCAGAAAGAGTAAAAAGCATGTAGCAGCATTATTTGTTGGAAACATTACACCATTGACTAATATTTTCAAATGCATAAAGAACTACTGGTATGCATCATCAAAAATTGTAGGCTCAACAGCCATGTTTTTAAGCTGTCGCTGTGCAATGGCAAATTGTGATCATTTAGTCGTTATATTCAAAAATAACATTAGTAAAAATAAAGTTGTGGATGTAAAAATGCATAGAAGCAAATGTACAAATATTATAAAGAATATTTTTTGTCCACATTTTGAAGAAAATTTAAAGTGTGATATAGGTAGCAAGCAATAAATACAGTTTATTGCTTGATCAATCAAACGACGTTTCTGTAAGAAAACTGCTTGGTGTTTCAGAGATTTATTTTAGTGACAACACTGGACAAGTTGTTTCAACATATTTGGCACTTGTTCAACTAGAGCAATGTAATGTAGAAAGTATTGTTGTGACATTTAAAAGATTTTCAGCTTATAAAAAATTAGATTTCAAAGATCTGGCTGCAATTGGTACTAATAATGAATCTGTGTTGGTTGGGATAAATTGGTGTTTATGCAAAATTTAAAAAATGTTCCTTCAATAATCTTGATAAAGTGTGGTTGCCATTCTTTGCTGCTGGCAGTATCACATGCTGCAGCAGAGCGCTTACCAAGAAATTTGGGATTTCTTATTGCTGAAAGTCGTAACTAATTTTCAAATTCTCCTGTCAGACAACAACAATATTGTAACTTATACAAAGCCATAAATAATGGTTCAACACCTTTGAAAATTCTTTCAAAAGGCCAAACTAGATGGTTGTCAATTCAAGTGGCTGTAGAAAGAATTGTGAATCAGTGGTTGGAACTGGAAGCACACTTTCAAGTAACAAGACAAAGTGAAAAATGTTTCACTTCAAAAATGTTATTTAAAATATATAATGATAAAAAAAATTTAACATACCTTCTGTTTTTACGTCCTATTTTGAAATAAGTACAACACATAAACAAGTTATTTGAATCAAAAAATATTGAGAAAGTAAAATTATTTGATGAATTAATATACTACTCTTTGAAACATTTGGTAAAAGATTAGTGGTATCAACTTTTCAGGTTGGTTTATTTAACTGCACAATCAAAGACTTTCTACACCCTTAGCCCTATCTTGGCTTTCAAGTTGAATCAAAAATTGAAGAGTTAAGAGCAACAGGACATTCACCTGGTTATGAAGAAGTAAATTAAAGAAAGTGCTGTCAAAACTTTTGCCTTGTATTATTTAAGCAATTGAAACAGAGACTGCTAGAAAATTGAAAAACCTTAAGAAATATGTCTCTCTTTTCTGTAGAAAACATACTTCATCCAGTTAAAGATGTACCCAAGTATTGTCAACTGATGAAAGTATCATCAGTATCTTGGTGCTTCTGATAATAGCATTGCAGAAGCTGAAATTCAACTCACATAAATTCGTTTGATTGACTGGAAACAAAGAACAGAAACTGAAGTTTTCTGGAATGAGGTAAAGCAGTTCAACTTTATGCCTCTGGTAGCGACCCATTTAATGCACTTTTTGAATGTGCAAAGCCTGCATTGATTTTGCCACATTCAAATGCAGATATAGAAAGAGTTTTCAGTGCTGTAGTGGTTCTTTTATCTTATGACTCTGTGTTAGATAAGAAAACCATGAAAATGGTTAACACAGTTTATTTTTTGAAGTCTTTGCCAACTACAAACTAAATAACTCTAATGTCCAAAATGTCTCCAACAGTACAGAACACTAGATCAACTAGTAGAAATTACCCTTATCAGAGGTAATGACCCCAATCGGGGACATTAGTCACATGTTCATGATGTCAACTTAGTATTGTTCCCCAATCGGGACATTTTACATCATATCTTCACTACTATTTATTTTTGGGATAGGTTGCTTTATGCATTTGGGCCTTTCTCTATGAGCAAACTTGGGGAGGTGGATTAGTAGTCATGACAACAAAGATCAAAGCCGATTAAAACCGCTATTTTACTTTGAAACTCTAGTGTTGAACATCCTGTAACAGTAAAATCAACTTTATTTGATTTTATCACTAGCCTAAATTATTTTTTAAATTTATAGTTAGAGTATAATTAAAAAAAAAATTCTGGTTACCGCTGGCTGGTAAGTGAATCTAACATAAAAACTAGATGACATATGATACGAAGAAGGAAGAGCTCCAAAAAGTTCACACAAGCATGTATTTGCGTCACAAACGCAAATAACAAATCTCGCTTGCTGATTATATTATTAAAAAAAGTAAAAAAATTAAATTGCAGCTTGTCAACGACATGCAAGCACAAAATCTACTACCATGCTCAAACAACAGAAAAAAACACCCAATGAAAGTATTTGTTTGGATGGTGTAAACTATGCTGAAAAGTTGCGTTTGACTTCTGATAGGACTTTCACTTTTATCAAAGGCAGACAAACGTTTTATGACAAGCCCACTAGTTCTGAAGATAATATGTTTAGTAAGTTAGACAAAGAAATTCCAGTTTTCGACATTGAAAGCCTAAATTCAATAATTGATTGGGATATTGAAGAACTAGTAAAGAGAAGCGGTGCTCAGAGCTTAATTGTACTTTATCATTTAACCAGTCTGTACTTCATCATTAACCTGTCCAGTCCCAACGTATCTTGGGATAAAGCTGAATAAGTCGATCACTTTCCGCTCCCTCCTCGAGGCTTTGCGCAAAAGACTCTCCATCCAAGTTGCACTGTTGAGGCAACTTGCCAGATCTGGGTGGGGTGCAGATGCCAAGACATTGCGTATCTCTGCTCTTTTCTTGGTCTACTCCATAGCTGAGTGCTGCGAACCAGTTTGGTGTCATAGTATGCATACTTGCCTCATTGACAGCATTCTCAATGATGCTGTGCACATTGTCGCTAGATGCTTGCATCCCACACCAACGGAGGACTTGCCTGTCCTCGCAGGCATCCAGCCAGCTGAACTCCGCTGATTAGGAGCGACATTCTCTTTGGCAAATCGTGCTATGCATGATCCTGACCATGTACTGCATGGACAGTTGGTTGGGCAGCAGAATGTGCACCTGGGGAGACTTAGATTAAGACGCCCATTTGTACCTGCTGCGTGGAAACTATCAGGTAGTCTGTCTAAACTGGACATCTGCGTGAAGCAGTTGATGAATTATAAATGGAACGCAGACTACTTGGAGAGTACTGGTACTTCAAGTAGTCTGTGCTTTTATTCCCAGGATCATTTCTAGGCCACTTTAAACGAGTCTGCCCAGAACATCTTGGGTAATGCTCAATTAGCCTGCAGACTGGTGTAGGACATTTTCAAAATGGGTTCTCGCTCCATCACTGAATTGTGTATGTGGCACCACTGAGCAAGCTTCGGTATTCGATGGTCTACTTCATCTGATCTATTTGGCTATTAGGAACATCAATAATCTTGCTGCTTCTATGCCTTCTTCCATCAGCTGCTCTCTTTATTGCTGACCATCTGTCAATTTGGTCCTTTTTCCTTTCAGTCCTTACTGCGTTGGAGGCCACACGAGGAGCTTTGATTCAATTGGAGCTCTGGTCTGAGTACTGATGTCTTCCTCTCAGTCAGAGCAAATGTGAGGCCTCCTTCTCAGTAAATCCTCACCAAGCTAATCTCCAGCCCGACTTCCTCTTATTTAACTCTCTCCTTTGTTTCAATTCCACTCCAACTTTACTTGGGATCACCTTCAACAACACTCTTTTTTTTTCTAAACATGTATCTTTGCTGAAGGCCAAGTTCTTCACCAGTCTCAAGGCTTTACGCTGTTTCCCTGCTTCCTCATGGGGCTCGTCTAAGGAGGCTCTCTTCTGTATAAAGCTTTTCTTTGGCCCCTTATCACTTATGTTTCACCCGGATGATTTCCTTTTGTAAGCATTACCAATATTACCAAATTGGAATGCCTTCACCGGGTGGCTAGTCACGCCATCACCGGATGCCTCTTGTCCTCCCCCATCTCATTTCTTCTCTCTGAGGATTCTCTTCCTCTCCTATGAATCACACTGACTTATTTCGCTTTGTCATTTTATGAGCAGGCACTTAGTCTCCCAACCTTCTTCCCTATTTCTGGTTTGGTCAGACATGGAATGAAACCAAGACTCTGCAGATCTTCCTGGAGAGCTTTTACATCCACTCATTCTCTCATGGTTTCTTCTACTTCTAAGAAGACTCTTCTTGCCTGCCCTCCCTTTCCTCCTTGGAACCTGCTTTTCTTCACTGTGGAGTCCACTCTTTCCCATGCTCCTGCTCCAATCCTCTCTTTCTTGCCAAGGTGCAGCTCTTGCTCATCTTGACTCTATCCCACCTTATGATCTGGTACTCTGAACAGACAGCTCTGTTCCTTTTCCTCTTGACAAAAGTGGCTTTGGCGTACATGCCAGCTGCTCTCTCTGTGACACTGAGGCCACTCTTTCCTTTTCAGCAGGCCCAGTATGCTCAAGTTCCTCCGCTAAAGCCTGCGCCATTAAGCAAGCTCTTTGCTGGTCTCGGCATCATCAACAAGTCTGCCACTTTTCTTCTCTTCTCCTATATGACTCTTGTTCTGTCCTCATCATTCTGTTCTCTCCTCCGTCTTTCCTGTTACCTCATTCTTTCTGGCAGGAACTGTCTTCTCTCTCCTCCTGTTCTATCAGGCTACAATGGGTCTTAGGACACTTGTTTCTTCTGGGAAACAACGCAGCTGATGAGCTGGCCAGACGGGGAGGGTTACTCGTGTCCTCTGCAATTCTTTGTCGTCTTTTTCCTCTTATTTCTCGTATCCCCTTATCACTTTTCTTGGACTGGAGGTGTACTGTCTCATCTAAATTCTTTGACACACAGGTTCCCTCGATTTCCATCGAGGAACTTGTGCTCCCTCGCCATACTTGCTGTGTGCTTTTTTGCCTTCGCCTCAACAGACACTGCCTACTGTTAAGCTCTTATCTCTCAGGATTGGCAGAATCGAGAATCCTTCCTGCAACATCTGCAGACACTCCTCTGAGGAAACCTCTCATCTCATTCTGCACTGTCTAGCTATGGACTCTCAGCCCCGCTCGCTCTTTGGCGACTCTCTGTCTCTCTATGACCTCTGGTCCAGGCCCTGGAGAGTTTCCCAGTTCTAGTGCTCCATGGTCTTCTGCCATGCCCCCATCCCTCGAAAGGGGTCGGGTATCAACAACATCAAATGAAAACAGAATTAACAAATGCCCCATTTGCCCTTTGCCTTGCGTAATGTGGATTGTTATCAATCTGAAATTCCTTAGTTGGTGTAGGCCAGTGAAATTATTTACCAAACTGAAAATTCAACCAATTAATCAGCTAAAAGCTTAACTAATAAAATATAGATTAGCCTAAATGTGAAAAAAAATAAAAGGCAAATAATAAGCTATTTAATCAATATCCTACGTTGCTACACTGTTTACCTTAAAACTTCTAACTTTTTTGGAAAATCATGATAAATTTTTTCCTCTTTGGAAACTTAATGTTTTTTGGGGTGGGCAACACGATGAAAATGGCAAAAATCACATTAAAATCACAATTGTCTACAAAACAACAAAAGTGCAGGAATATTTCTCTTTGAAAAGCAAAACTCCTCTGGCCTTGAACTCAAATGTCGTTTATAAGTTTACCTGTTCACGTGATGTAAACGTCACGTACATCGGTACGTCCGCAAGACATTTGAGTATAAGAGCAGGGGAGCACTTAAATGTTTCAAGGTCAAGTAAAAGTGCCATCAAAGAACATATAAAAAAATGCAGTTCCTGCAAAACTCAGCCGAATAACATGGGGCAATTTAAAATAATTAGAAAATGCCAAACATCCTACGAAGCCAAAATCCATGAAGCCTTGGTCATCAAAAGAAGCAACCCTGTGCTAAACAAACAACTCTATGCAAACGGAGCGTCAATTTTACTAAACGTGTTTTAATTAAAGATATTTATTTAATCATTTAACCAAACAATTTCCATTCATTTGAAACAATTATTTACAAAACCCTAAATCCGATCAACTCCTAGCAGGCAATTGTTTTTCTTCTTTTTTTTATTATCAAATTCTTTGTTAGCAGTGACCAGACAATTACGAAGAGCGTAGAATGAAGCTTTACTGTTTTTTGTCAGAACTATTTCAAGTTATTTTATGTTTTTTGTGTTTTCGTTCAACGAAAGTTTTAATGCTGTAAATATTTGTGTATAGATCCTGATGAGGGCAAAATGTAGCGCCGAAAATGTTTGAATTGTATAAATATATTGTATTATTATGTTCAACGGCGTATTGCTAGTAGCAATAATAGCAACTTGGATACTAAAAGTCACCTCTCTACCGAAATTGTAAAACGGCAAAACATCCCGATTTTGCTCCGTTTTTTGCGCATTTTAATTTTGTGAAATTCTTTGGTCCTAAATAGGGTAAATGACTCTGATCAGGGAGCAGATTTTCCCTGATGTGAGTGTTTTCCACCAGTTGCTCTAGTGTTCTCTACTGTCCAAGCTTGAAAGATGCAAAACTTGAATTGATTAAAAAACTGCAAAACTAAACTACATCATCTACTAATTTGCTGACGGGTGCACAAGAAAAACTACAAATGTGATTAAAGAAGGCAAAATAATCAACAAAGTAAATTAAAATGAGATGATGTTATCCAACTTGAAGGTAAAGTATAAAATTAATGCATGAGTGAATTTAAACAAAACATCCAATAAATTAACAATCAAATCCAAAGAAAATAGTTCCAACATAAGCTTTTCCCAACATGGCGATTGGAGATCAACATTGACAAGGTCAACTCAGTGTCAGAGAAAATAATCTGAAACTTAAAAAAATATGAATGTATAATACATGGTAAGCTAAAAATCTAAACAACTTAGGTAGTTTAATAAGCAGTCTCACCAACAATCAAGAGAGCATACGAGACATATTAGCTATGACACCACCACCAGCAACATATGAATTGTGTACAATGAACCAGAAGACCTGTAATACAAAAATACACAATTAAGTAACAAGTCGATAGAATGATCTTGACTTATTGAGGACGATAATCATCAGCAAGCAAGGAGCGGATGTCATATGACTTCAGTAAAGCTTACTTACCAATACTAAAAATTCAATAAGATTGCCAAGGTATATAGGTGACAATATTCCATTGGAAGGAGCTGGCTAGCAAGAACAAACTAGATTAGTTGGACAAGAGAAAATAGCAAGTAAGGCCTCTGAAATTGGTTGATTACCAAATGATGAATGAACTAGATGGGTCTTACATGACTAAAGCTTTGCCCAATAAATTATAAATTGAGAATAGCAGGGGGTTTGATGACATACTCCACTCAACTGCATCTGAAAACGGGATCGGAGTCAGGAAGTTGAGGTGATTGGGAAGAATACTTGTCATCAGAAGACACATGAACATTTTCTGCTGATTCTGTAGTCTCGCATGTTGAAGATTATAAGGATTCATCTGTGTGAAAGAGGGGCAGGTGTGCAGTTTTTAGATGGTTCATAGAAATGTTATTAAGTACTCCACTCTGTAACAAAGTAAAGTACTTATCAGCTTTGTAGATTACTTTAAGTGGTCCAATATATGTTCTTTCCAAGGGAGATTGTGATGCATCTTTTCACACAAAAACATAGTCTGCATTATGTAGTTGCAGGTCAATGGAGGATGCATTTGAAGTGACTAACTGAGGAGGAACTGCTCAAAGTAAATAAATGAATTTGTTTAGTGGATGAAAATACTCAAAATGAGAATCAAATTGATATTTACGAAATTCAAAATATTAACCAGGGAGATGTACACTTGAACCAAGAACTAACTGTGCAGAAGAACAACCGAGGTCTTTTTTTAGTGAAGATCAAATTCCCAACAGAACCCATGAAGATGAGAAGTCCAGTCAACGTTAGCATGGGTTTTTAAAGAAGTTTTTAACTGTTTGTTAAACCTCTTACACATGCCATTAGCAGCAGGTTGGTATGCACATTTCTGAGAAAGTCTGTATCCCAAGAACTCACAAAGTGAATGCCAAAGATTAGATGTGAATTGTCTTCCACGATCACAGATTATGATTGAAGGGCAACCAAAACTATATGACAAAAAATCCACTAAAAAACTGTATAACTAAAAAACCCAGTGCAAAAGAAATACATTTACAATGGTTTTGGTTTCAATGTTACAAAGAGGAATTACTTTGCACCAACGAGTGAATTTATCAACAATAGTTAAGGCATAATAATAACCATGGGATTCATTTAGAGGTTCAATCAAATCAATGTGAATATGGCTAAATCTATCGTCTGGAGCAAGAAAAGTTTTTAATGGAGCTTTGTTGTGACATTGCACTTTTGCAGTTTGACAGGGGACACAAGTTGTAACCCAATCTTTAATTTTCATAATTCATCTGGGGCCATACAAAGCGCTCTTTAATTAGGGATTGAGTAGCCCTTATTTCAGGATGAGAAAGGGAATGAAAAACATCAAATACCTGTTTGCACATAGATTCAGGAACGATCGGCTGAAAAGATTTGGTGGGAACATCACCAACAATGTTAGTGTTACTGTCAGATAATGTTTGTGTTTCTATAGAAAGGGTATTGGTATTGAAATTCATCAAGTTTGAAATGCTTGCATCGGCTTATTGTTTAACCTCCATCTCATGCAAGAATACTTGAGGAAGTTATTCAAGCAAAGCATTGCATTGAGTCTGGGACAAGCAATCTGCAGCAACATTCTTTGAACCTGAAATATATATGACGTCAGTAGAATACTGTACAATAAAATCAATATACCTACTTTGACATGGCAAAAGGTTAGTAGAAGGTGCTAAGATAGCGCAGGTGATACTTTTCCTCTCCATGATAGATGTTGGTAATCTGTGGTTTTATATCACATTGGGGTCACCAAATAAATGTAGCAGTTCTCCATCTTATGACTCTGTGTTAGATAGGAAAACCATAAAAATGATTAAAACAATATATTTTTTTAAACTCTTTGCTAACTACAAACTTTAAAAAACACAAATGTCCAAAATGGCTCCAAGCTCAAAAGATGCAAAACTTGAATTGATTAAAAAAAATGCAAAACTAAACTACATCACCTACTAATTTGCTGATGGGTGCACTAGAAAAACTATGAATGTGATTGAAAAGGCAAAATAATCAACAAAGTAAATTAAAATGAGGTGATGTTATCCAACTTAAGGGTAAAGTACAAAATTAATGAGTGAATGAATTTAAACAAAACATCCAATAAATTAACAAACAAATACATCCAAAGAAAATAGTTCTGGACAGTGCCATGAATTATATCAAATCAAAACTCCAGAATAAAATAAAGCTGTCACTGCTTAATGCTATTTTGACTGTTAAATTTGGTTTAGCACGTTTAGGAAAGTGCTGTTCTACTTATGAATTGCCTTACCAAGTCTTAAAAATAATTGACACTGCAAAGGTATATGACAGTCATTCTTCAGTTGCACAATGTTCTTCAGGTGCATCTTGTGAAGCAGTTGAAACAGACGTTGATGATGATACTTGCCTTTATTTTGAATAAATATGATAATGATAAGCAATATTTTATATGTTGGAAAAACTTTCAAATGAAAGTTTTTCAACTGATACATGAATTGGTTTTATTGAACAACTAATTTTTAATTGGTTTTTCTTGATATGACAATTTTAATTACTTATTGTAAAATCTTAATTGGTGACAGATTCATTATGGAGCATAAATATTTCATTAATTTACAAATTTAAAATTTTTGTTAATTAAGAAATTAATTAACGAGGCATAAAAACAAAATTTCAATAAATGCCCATGTTTAGTAATGTGTTTTATGAAATAGAAGATTTCAGATCTAAAGCATCAAGCGAGACTGTTGATGTAACTTCACATGGCACTATGCTTTATAATATTTATATTTTGTACAAATGTGTGCATTATTTTTTAAAAATCTTTTCTAGTTTATTCTATGGAAAATCTAGCCATTTTTAGATGTAATTTCTATTAATTCTAGATAGTTACTGTTAGAAATAAGTGGCAACTAAGGTTGCCAGCAGCCACATTGATGTACTAACATATTAAAGGTGTGCAGATTACAAATAAGTGTATTTCTGGGGTCACTGGTATATTTTTGGCTTATTTTTCTCATCACTTGAAATTTTTTGTTTTCAAAATGTGATGTGTTAAGGGACCAAGTAAGTAATGTAATGTTAGTAAATAATTTACCGTTTCACACACTAAAATGCCAGAAGACAAATCTGAATGGTTGCATTTAACACATGATACAAGCATCAGTATATCAACTTTAGTGTCATTACATTGTGTGTAATAATACCCAGGCTCTCCCAGTAATGTTCGTTCCTGTCATGTAATTACAAAAAAATTATTGCCATGTTCCCTCCAAACAATCCAATCCTAACCCCACTAAAAAGGTAGAGTTGCCCAACCGAGAAGTGAATTTCTGACCATACCATTCAAAGGTCATGATGCTAAACACTACATTACAGGGTTGATGCACACATTGTGTCTAATGTGCTTTGTTATAGGAAGTGCAGTTTACCAGCATTTTAGTGTTGAAAGCTACAAAGCCGGTGCTGGCACTCTAGCCACTACCATTTTCTTACATTTGACAACTTTTTCTTTCATTAGTGAGATGAATTCATTGTTGTGTCAAATTTGATGTCAAGATTATTGGAGCAGTTAGCTTTTTTAATGCTTTGAGCTCTAGGTAGTTTAGACACTGAAGAGATACACTAGGGATCACTGTTTAAACGGGAAACCAATTTCTTGGGAAATCCTTATCACGCAACGTAAGATGATATTAGATTTGACTCCTGATCAGCATTAAAACAAATCGAAAAGTTAATTAACTGGTGTAGTCACTATTCTGCTGATGAGCTTATTGTCTCAATTGAGCTAGCAAACTTTTAGACTAGCAGTTCTTAGCAGTTCTTAACAGGGTCCCCAGGGACCCCCAGGTGAGCTCAGTGAAAAATCCGGGGGTCCCCAGAAGGATTGCCAAACTGTATTCTTTTAATCCTCAAATGCATAAACAACAACAACCGCTACTTTGACTGACAATAACAGTGGTTTTACAGTAACATGCTACCTGTAGTCAGATGTACGCAGTATTACATCGTTCTAGTGGTGAACAAATTTCTTTAGTGTGATGCAATAGGTCATCATTTTTAGTTTTTTACTACATGTTATGATGCAGTAGACCAGAGTAAAAAAAACAATCCCACTGCCACACCTGTTTCAAAGTTTTGTAATAGAAAGACTGACGTTTGTTGCTTCCAGATTTAAGAATTAGTTTGGTGGATAAAGCTATGTAGTAGTGATTCTTTTATCAAGAATACAGTTATGTAAGCTTAGACAATAGCATCGAAGAAGTAGTTGAAAACTGACAGCAGTAGCTATGATAATTCTGGTGAGAATGATGCCACGACCATTTCTAGAGAAGCATATGACATTGGCCATTTCAGACAATCTGAGCCACCTACCCATTCCAACAGCAAAACAGACCATGCAGTAGGCTGGTTCAAAATCTTGAAAAAAAATTTTTTTTCTTAAATTTTTTTCTCCATTGGTAATGTTGTTCCTTTTGGTAAATGCATTTCTGACACCAAATTTCACAAAAAAAATTAATGTTTGACCCTGGCTCACCCAGTCTGAAAGTTATAATATATTGAAGTTTGCCTATCCCCAAAATTAGTCAACTGCTGTCTTCTATTACTCTCTAACATGATACAAGCAGTAATCTGAACTTTTGGCATGCAAATTGAGTTTACTGTAGCAACTCCATATGCACTGGCACATATAGTATACACAAGAAGTTGTTGAATTTTACCACATTTCAGACATGATCTTTTTGGTACACCTTCTGTGTTTGGTTTCACCACCTGGTAAAGGAATTGTTTTTGAGCTTGTGATTTCATTACCACCAACTGATGATTGTCTGTGGCATGTCCAAGTGATCGTTCTGAAAAATGGTTGACAACTTTTAGATGAAGAAGTCATGATTTCATGCAAACAGACTGCCCCAGATGATTTGTGCCACATATTCAACCCTATCATGACGCAGCCAGTGCATTCCCATGCATGCTCCATAAACATTTATTATGGCAACCAAAAACTGACAAATGTTACCTAACACACAAATTGAACCAAAAACCTAGGGGGTGCCTGCAGTTCCATGGTCAAATGGGTCATTATCGATGGCTTGTACCACATGCTCAACTGTATTTTAACATGGCTAATGGATCTCCATACACACCCATAGACCTACATTATGGAAAAAACTGTTACTGTGGCAACCAAGCGATCACAAACTTTAAGCACTACATAAATCATATCAAGAAAAATTAGAGGTACTTGCAGTTGTATGGGCATTTTGGTTATTTCAGATGACTTATGCCCTAAATGCGACTTATCCCTACTCAATTGATACATTTCTCTACATGTCCCATCAACTTTGATTGCAGCACAAACCATTGCTATGCCAACCAGACAATGATGAACGTTACTGTATGCTCCAATTAAGAAGTTCAAGGAATGCCGGCTATTCCATAGGCATTTTGATCATTTCAGACTACTTGTAGCACATATTTGATCCTACCTTGACATGACCAATGCATTCCCATGCATGCTTCGTAAACATTTGTTGTGGGACAAATCATCTCTAAGGCAAGTAAACCACTACAAACGTTACCTAACACACAAATCAAACCAAAAGCCTAAAGGATGCCTTCATGTTCATAAAAATTCATAGAACACTGCATGCATTCATTTCCATTTTCCTTTTTAAGACCTGGCCATCATCCCAAATTATCAGGATTGACCAGTCTGCAGCAGTGCTTCTATTTGTTTCTGTCCAGAGCATCTGCAAATTTCAAATTTCTTCTTTTCATGTCATCCTTCACCATCTCCTCCCACGTTTTCTTTGACTTTTTTTCATACTTTCCATAATTATATTCTTTTTGTGCTCTTCTTGTTAAACACTCATTCATTTGCTTAAGATGCTCAGCTGCCTTAGTTAATGTCTTCTAAGATCTTTTTTAATGTCAACACCAGTTTATTTAAGTGGAATACTGTTGTCAATTTTGTCTAGATGTGTCACATCCGAATCATTCTTATTTCTGTCATCTACATTTGCTTTATATCAGCTGCAGAGCTGTAGTGTCTCAATATACATCCGGTCTTGAAGGTCTGAAGTCTCGGTCTTGGCATGTCTCAACTATGTTTATAGGTTTGTTTCGAAATTGAATAAAGTAAGCCAAATTTCTTACAGTTTTGCTTTACAGTAAAACCCACATTAATTTTAACTTATACTGAAAAGAACAGCTTTACATACAGTGCATCATGATAAATGTGTGTGCCATGACATATAATTATTTTGAGCTCTATAGTGCTTTTTGTACATTTTTTATATAGTCTATCTTTTAAAGTTTGTGGGAAAGTATCCTGCTGCAAAATGTACCAGACAGTTGTTTAAACTTTCCCCCTCCAGCATGTATTCTTGATGTCACACCCTTCCCAGCATGTCTTCCAAGTGACAAAACTATTTAACAATCTCAGTTTCATCACATCAGAACACTGCCTGCAGCCCCAAAATTTTATTATGGATAACTCAGAATATTTATTGATTTTTCAACGAATACATGCCAACCAACTACCTGCAGCCAACTGTGTATAAAATCTATTGAAACAAAGTTTGCATCAATAGATCCTGTGCCAATTCATTGCCTTAATGCAATGACCTAACATTATTATCTTGTAGACTTTAGAATTTTACTTGTTACCCAGAGTATTCATCATCTTGTAGATTAGTGGCTGCCTACTTTTTTTTCATCTACCCCTTGAATACATTGTGTTATCTGTGAGTCCCCAAACATTTCCAAACTTGAAAAACCCGAAGTCATGTCTTTTCATATAAATTGATTTCTTGTTGATTATTTTCAATCTGAAGTTTGTTAAAGCAATGGTAATAATGTACACATTATATGTAAATATAAAGAAACAATTGAGAGTATTTATGTTTTTGTGAAAAATGTATTGAGTTTTGTCATGATTGATGAGCATCTTGTGTACTCACCCCCCCCCCCTTAGTGATATGCACTTAAGTTTTTGGATGAAGGACCCGAAATCTGTATTTATGTAAACTACATTTTTTGTTAGCTTAGTGTACTCTACACACTAAAGAAATAGCAGTAGGCTACTGAAAATATCTTTTTTACAACTTTAAAATATGATACTATGGCTGGTGTAGCGGGTTGTTTAGCAATGTCTGCTAAATTTTGTTTGGCAGTTTTTATACATTTGCTAGCAATTTGCTCTTGCACCTGCAAGCAATTGCAGAAGGGATGGGTTTGGCCATCTTTAATAAGAGGACAGTATTGGATAAAAAAACTGAATAACTACTACCAGAAAAGGAAACTATTACCAGCATTGTGCACTTACTAAGATCTTGGGGTATGTACTGGTTCTACCTCAGTTATCTTAAAAACAACTTTACTTTGTGGAAAATATATTTGTTAAATATTACTCAATCTCCAAACGGCTGCCGTTTCTGCCTTTGTGGCATCATCAGCAGAGCACAGAGCGTTCTGGCATGCACTACCAACTAAGAGGTTAATATGTGCCAGAAAAATCGTTTCGTTTGTGGTACGTAACGATTTCTCCACACCACATCGCAAAGAGCTCAAACTGCACAAGCAGTGAGCAACGCATAGTTGCAGCGCGATACGATGCTGCCAGATAGAGAGCTCAATCTGCACTGCACCGAGGCCCAATACAGAGAGCATAATGCTCAATCTCCGAACAGCTGTTGTTTCTGCCTTTGTGGCGTCATCAGCAGAGCACAGAGCGTTTTGGCATGCACTACCAATCGAGAGGTTAATATGTGCCAGAAAAATCGTTTCGCTTGTGGTACGTAACGATGTTAAATATTATATATTTTTGGGCACTAGTTTATTATTGGTTTGGATGCTTTTTAAAGCTTTTGTCTGACAACCCTGATTAAAGGCAATGTACTGCATACAAACACCAAATAATCTGCAGAAAATAGTCCAGAGAATTGATATGACTGAAACACTGAAATTATGCAGAAGTGCAGATTTATGTTGAAATTGTTTGGATGAGATGAAAATGTTATAAATTGATCACTTTTTTACTTCTTAGCACTCGATAAACAGGTAACTTGAAAGTGTGCAGAATAACTTTACAGTTATTGTTTAAGCAGACATCATCTTGTTAGTTTTTAAAAAGTTGGCATATGCTTAAAATTTTGGTTGTAAACTGGAGATATTGTTTCTTTTAGGTTGAGACTGCTTTCTGCAGAGCCTTGCAAAGCCTATAACAGTGAAAAAATGATTTAAAAATGGTTAGAATCAGATCAGGTGCATTATTGGTGTGTTTATGAGTATTGTTTCACTAAAACTTTTTCATATTTATTGACAAAATAAGGGCTAGTAAACAAATTAGGCTTGCATAATTTAGATGTCACCAACATTTATTCTTGTCTTTTTCCTGCTGGAATAAAACACCCCTCTTTTTGAGATGAGTCAAAAAACTTTATTGTTGCCATTATTGTGAGTTAAAGCTAGGCATTAGAATGTTCATTGCATGTTTGTGCCACTCCTGCAGTTCCGTAGAATACAGAGGTTAAATTTACATTATTATGTATTGTTACTTGTATCTTTTTCTGTCTAGTGTATGCCTAATTTTTTCAATCATTTTAGCATTACTTGTATTGGTAATTGTTGAGGACTGTAATGGAGTCAATAAAACAAGGTATTGATGACACTAAAGCCACTTATGGCTTTTCATCTTCAGATTTGGCTGATTCAAGTGATGATGACCAGCTTCAAACTGTTATTTTTATTTGTAATGTCCATCAGGATGTGTTTACTGTTGCAACTATCAAAGAAAAATTTGAGCAATTATTTGACAAAACTGATTTATTACAGTTTATTTACTTGCCAAGTTTTCGGCGTGTTAGAGTTGATTGTAACACTCCACAGGAAGCTGCTAATGTCAAAAGAGAACTTAATGGAACAATGTTTTTGGACACAGAAATAAAAGTATTTTATGGTCAATCAAAGAAAAAAGAATCTGCTCCTGTCAATTTAGCTCCTCCTCCTTTAGAAAAACAATTTCTTATTTCTCCTCCTGCTTCTCCACCAGTGGGATGGGAGCCTGTAGAAGAAAACAAACCAGCTTTTAATTTTGATCTGATTTCCTCCATTGTAGAAATGGCACCAGGACAATCTCATGAATTGCATGAAGGATCTGAAAATGTTCCTAGTGTTGTTGTACATGTATGTGAAAACAGGAAATCTGATGATGTAAAATTAAAAATTCAGCAAACTAGAAGACCTGGCAGTTGATCTGAATATTTTTTTATTTGTGACCAGCACATGAACATAAATCAAGAAATTTGGTTTTGTATTGCCTAATTATTTTTTTTAAACAAAATGTAAACTTAATTGGACTTGCTTACCATAAAATCTGTCTGTGTTTGTCATCTCAAAAGAGTTGATATTGCTGATACAGACAGAGTGATGATACAGACCAATGGTTCTCAAATGGGAGCAGCCACTACCTAAAAGAGGAATTATTTGTTTAGGGGAGGCAATGTGATCTGGGGAGAAAAAATTTAAGTCTTAAAGTAGGAAAAGTGTTGTAGTGCAGATTGCAAATATGAAGACAAAAAACATCACCTGAGTAGGTCTTCACCTACCAATTAGTGGTAGGAGAAAGATTAAATCTGACATATGTAAGGCAGGAAGATAGAATAAACGTTGAGAATAACTGATATAGAGAAAGTTGGCATTGTTTAGATCAGCTCCATTTCTGTTCATTGCACAGTTTATTTTTTGAAAATAGGTTTTATTAACAGTTTTCTCTGCTTGTTTCATTAGTTTTGGGTAAAATATACTGTTCCAGCATATTGACAACTTTAACACAAAGATGTTCTAGAGTGAGTGACATCAGATTAACCTGTGGCCAGAGGATAATGTATTACTAAATTACCTTTAAAAACATATTTATCTGTTAAGCAGAATTACAGTCTTGGCTTTCACTTTATATTAGCTACATGCACTAAAGTTCTATGTAAATTTTTTGTAATTACACACAGCTGAGTTAAATTGTCAGGTTGATAAAAAAAAAAACTCCCTCATTCCATATTTGAGCAAATTCAATTCAATATTAACTGAGAATAAAGATAATGGAAGGTCGAATTAGAAATGAAACACAAATAAGAATATGTGCAATGTTATTTTTGTAGCCACTTGTGTTATTGAAAGTTATGTGTTGGAAAGCCACAACCATGATCAGTATAACATCAAGAGATATCTTTGGTGGCATCATATGTCTTAAATGTATTGTTCATTGTCAATCACATATGTTTTAAGACATTTTTGCTAGTCTTATTTTTGAAACTTTTAGAAATTTTGAAACAATTTAGTATGCCTATTAGCGTCACTTTGCTATGCAAGTGTGTTTTGAAGTTGGCAATTTATTGCCAATTAGTTTTGAAGTTGGCAATAAACAAACTAGGTGCCAACTTTAAAGCACCTTTAAAACTAGGTGCTTTAAAGTTGGCACCTAGTTTGTTTATTCCTGTGAATAAACTAGCAACTGACTGTGAATTGCCAACTTTAAAGCACACTTGCATAGCTAAGTGACACTAAAAAATAGAGGTAGTAAATTGTTGCAAAATTTCTAAAGGTTTCAAAAATAGGACTAGAAAAAAATGTCTGAAAACATCATGTGATTAACAGTGAACAATGCATTTGGGATGTGTGAGGTGGTTTAGAGAAATGTATTTTTGAGGTCATGCTGATGATAGTTGTGACTTTCACACATCTATCTTTTAGTGACATGGGTGGCAACAACAATAACTTAGCAACTCTTTATTTGTGTAACCTTAGAAGCTATTTGGAATCATTTGGTGCCTAATTGTTTTGTGTGTGCGTTAGGATTAGAGTTAGTGTTGACCAATCATAAGAAATAGTGTGAGCTGATTTGGCTTTACAGGTTTTTTGAAGTCGGCAATTTTTAAACTCATTGGCACCTCGTTTGCCCCACACTTAATTATTCTGGGATCCAGTTTGTTTCATGCCTGGCTGCACATAATTGTTTGTAGCCAGTTGCATACACCTAGTTGTAGGTTGTGCAAAATAAGCTTTTGGGTTTTGAGTCAGCTGTCACTTATAATTAAATAAGATATAATTTGAAGTCAAAGCATCATGTGGAAAGCTGCTGAAAAATTGGTGAAAAATGTTGCTGAAAATTGGCACAATGCATTTCCAACCTAGCATGAGTGTGATAGCATGGTGAGAAAGCGATGTCTTACTTAGCAACGTGATATAAATGTTGTTGCTTTCATTTAAAAGAAGCAATTTTTAGCTGAAAAAGACAGCTTGTTATGAATTCTGTATTCATAAAATACTGTGCATATATTAGCTTTTAAAGGCTGCAATTCAGGGAAAAAATGCTTAGCTATATCCAACTAAATTGTTATGGCTTTAGAACTATTTGTTTTGAAATATTGTTTGTGGGTTGTTTTTTCAGCCTCCTTTCAATTATTTTCTGTTTGTGAAAATGTAATTGTTGATTGTTTCATCACATAGTCAAATGCAGTTTTGTATGAAGTTTTTAGCTTACAGTGCAAAACAAGATAATTTTACGTAATGCTTGTAGGTGAAGTGAGCACTGAAGAAATATTGTTTTGTGCTATATTGTTAGCTATCAAGACCATATTTCTAAATTCAAATTAATGAAACTATTTAATGTGATTTTGAGACATATGGTTGGTGAAATGTGATTGCATTGTTAAAGAGGTTGCATTATTCTACTATAACTCTTGATGCCATAGAATATTTGCCAAGCTAACATCCATATGTTTGTAATTATGATTACTGCTAGTGCTGAGCGTTTCTGGGCAGTGGCCAAATGTGCAAGTCATCTATAAAAAGTTAAACTAAATGATTAGACCAGTAGTTCCAAACTCTTTGAAAAATGTTGTCTCATAGACCTCTTGCAATTGTTTTAACGATTTGAAATTTTAATAAAAAATTCTCAAAAGCCTCAATTATAAAAGAATATCTGCCACTGATTTGGAAAGACTAGAACTTAGCTTTTGCAAACCCCTTGAAACTGGTGCACACCTCACTTAAGGAATCTTTGGAATAGATCATGCACTTGATCCACTTTGTTCATATGCAAAAGTTGTATGTACTATTTTCGCTTGAATGGCACAATACAGATTTTTTGTTTGGTTATTTATACTGTGTTTAATTGTTGTTAGCCACAGCTTGTAAAACTTTTTGTTTTTCTTTTTGCAGTGTACTATTTTTTTCTTATCTGATTTCAATGCTTTTTCTGATGTTCTGTCATGTATGCTAGTGGTAAAGAATTAATGTAGACATTTTGAAACACACAATAAACACTTTTGAGTTGTTGTGAAAGTAGAGAGTCAATGATATTGATGTTATACACTGAGAAAGCATTTAGCTGTGACAATATATTGCTGATATACATATGGCTAGGTCAGGGGTGGGCAAACTACGGCCCGCGGGCCGCATGTGGCCCTCGAGAGCAATCTGTGCGGCCCGCAAAGACTTTTTGAAACTTTGCCATTTGTAAATTAATACGACAAGGGGATTGACAAGGCGCAAAAGCGACGGTGTTCTTAAAAAATGGTAATCGCCCCTACATTAGATGGAAAATGCGTCAGAGCCTACAATAGCCCCAAATCAGGCATTTACCGTCTACGAAAAGGTGAAGACCTTTTTTTTTTTTAGAGACACCGCCGATTTTGCGCGCTGAGATACCACATTGCCAGAAGATTTTGCAAAATTGTGAGCTAATCCAATTTCTTCTATATCATGCAGCTGTACGAGACAACAAGCCCTGGCCCTCGACCACCCTCAAAATGGTCAATGCGGCCCTCCGGCTAAAAAGTTTGCCCACCCCTGGGCTAGGTTGATATCATCACATGAAACTTGCAATTGAGGACAGCTTGCACTATCTCACGCAGTTTACAATTGAGGGTAACTTACAATCAGGTAGTTACAGCAATATCCGATGGGTGAAAATTTGTGACAAATTATCATTTTGTTAACTGTAAAGAAATATTTTTGTTGAAGGTTTTCTAGGCTTTATTGCATTAATAGGGTAGATATCAGATGCTCTGTAATTTTAGTGTCATATTGATTTTTCTACTTATGATTACAAGTGTTTATTTGATATTTGACTACATAAATAATAATAAATGTGGTTTAAATCCAAAGGATTTCCAATAAACCAAAAATATTTGAAATTTTTGACAGAACTTAATTTTATTTGTTTGCATATTACAATGTTTATTAACTTTATGATTGTTTTGTCAGGTTGCTTAAAGCACATTAGATCTGAATTTGTAATCTCAATTTATTTTCTTTTAATAATTTGGAATGGCGACAGATGACTTGGAAACATTGGTAATGCTTGTTGTGTATTGTTACACTAGTTAGCTTTTGTAGTTTAATCTTTTTGCCAGTTTTTGATGTTCTAGTGATTTTATGTAATTGCTTACAAGAAAAAATAGGTTGCGTGATATTTTAAACTGGCAAACTTCATCATTTTTTATTTGCCTTAAAAATTAAATACTATTTTTGATAAATTTTAGAAATTCTAACATTCAGACTTCAATGTTGTTGAAACGCTCCATATCACTGGTACAACACTGAAATATGAAAGTTTATATTGAGTTATGGGATTTCTGATTTATGGAAATGTGAAAATTCATTTCAACATTTTAAAAATGAAACTATTGACTTACGGAATAAAAAAAAAAACTACTGATGCTAACTAAAAAAGTAAGGAAATTGCAGAAACACATTAATTTAGGAAAGTCAAATATAAAAGTATGTACCACCCAGTGGGATAAAGTTAGATAGTTCCGTTGAATTAGACCAAGCATTTTCATGTTTGTGTAATTTCTGTAATTTAATTGGTGTTTTGTTTCCGTATTTCTGTGAGAATTTCTGTGTTTGTGTAATTTCATAAATTTTCATCTTTAAGTATTGTACTCTTAAAAGACATAATTTTTGTCAATGCAGCAGAGTTAAAATGTAGAATTAAGTAAAGAAGGATTAAGGTTAGTAAACTTTATTTCTTTAAAATGCTTTCTCATTGGCAGATGGTATAATTAGGAAAAAACTAATAACTCTATTCCAAAAATAACAGCCAAACTACTTGTCAAAAAATATTGCAAACAGGTTGAATATCAACTACACCATACTGACACTAAAAAAAATGCACCTGCAAGAAGAAACAATGGTCATATGTTATATAATGAGAAAGGAAAGGATTTGAAGTCTAAATTTAAAGTAGGCTTCAATAGCCAAATGTAAAGAGATTCCAGAATGAGAAGTTTGGATTTGTCAGGAGAACTGATGAGAATCTGTGGTTTGTTGAAGTCAACTGTATGGTTGGGATTGGATTGTAGATGCTTACACACTTCCAAGTTGAAACTGGTCTGATGCTCATTCACACATTTTACTAAATTCTGGGAGGTTTGGCCAATATAGAAATAACCACAAAAACAGTTTAACTGGTATACTAAGTTGCTTCTTAATAAGAGGCATTGGAGGTCTAAAGTTTAAGTGTTGTTTGAGATTTTTGGTGTCATAGATAAATTGAAACATACTGTCTGGTAAGTTCTTAAGAATGAATTCTGGTAATTTTTTCTCAACTTATTGGCAGATATTTCCTAGGTAATGTGATTTGAATAGAAAATATTTGGAGTGATTCTTTTGAACCAAAGGAGTACAAGGAGCAAACTTTTTCTTAAGAAATTGTGTGTGCGTGCATGTGTGTGATGGGTGCTAATTTTAATTCCTTTGTCAATTTTTTCAATGCGAACATCAAGAAAAACCAGGGAGCTGTGCAATTTTACTTCCTTGGTAAACTGAATTTGATGGTACAAAAGTAGCAAAACAATTGTCAACATAACGACAAAAGAACTTTGGTTGATAGTCTAGGGGTGTGCTTTTGATTGCTCTATCAATGACATAATTTATCATGACATCAACCAGTAGGGGTCCAATGGAAGAGCCCATAGTGACAACATCAAGTTGTGATATTGAAAAGTCATGTTTTTGTTGACCAGTTCAATAGCTTCAGTGATCTACTTTTGTTAAGGTCTTTCCACTCTGTACTGATGGCAACATAAATGGATTTGAGTATGAGGTTTAAGATAAATGAGGGAGGAATGTTGGTAAAAAGGTTTTTGATGTCAAATGTTACCATAGCTTGGTGGCAAAATTGTGGTTGAAGACTCCTTTAATTCTCAACTTTTTACAACTAGCTATTGAAACCTAGTTGAAAATCTAGACTCCAAATCCTTTCCTTTTCTTTATACAATACTTTATTTCTCCTTTGTTTCTCAAATCTCTTTACATTTAGCTGTTGAAACCTAGTTTAAAATGTAGACTCCAAATCCTTTTCTTTTTCTTGATATAACATGTGACCATCACTTCTTTTTGTGGGTTGATTTTTTGGTGTCAGTATGGGTAGTTGATTTTCAACCTGTTTGTTGTTATATACATTATTTTTGTTGAAAATGGCACCAGTTGAGGGCTGAAACGTTTACAGTATGTTTTTGACAAGTTTTTTGGCTGTTATTTTTGGAATAATGTTTTCTTTTTGTTTAAAAGAGGTTGCACTTTTCACTTATATCAAAGCAGTGTATTACATATAAATGTCATCCTATTTTGAAGCAAACTTTATGACAATTGTTCTTTTTGAGTTAATATTCAGAATCAAATTGAGCAATTGTCACATTCAAATGCTTTAGTATTGCTCACTACTTCACACAATAAAGTATGCCTTGCACTTGCAAGGAGGTGTGCTTACCAGCCAAATAGTTTCTGTGTTGTCAACATCTCCAGGGCCAGCCTGAGCACTATGCTGCTGTATTTAATCACATGAGTTGTCCTGTGCAGTGGAAGCTGGTATCTGTTTTTAATTGTTTTATTGCTGCTCTAATCAGATGCCATTTATTGACAAAAAGCATACAAACTATAAAAAAAAGTTTTGTCAAAAATGCAGCTCAGTTGGTGAGAAAACTGTAGAAGTCATCGTTTGACTACCAACTTATTAACACAAACCTAGTGATCTAGAAAAATGAAAGAATATGCTACCAGGAACAAAAAACTCAAATTATGTTCTTCTTTGGGTGGTAAGAGAGAAAGATAGCTAGAGATTTTTTATATTTGGTTTTGGCTTTGTATGTGGAGGTAGCTGAATTCACCTCAAGTTTTTTTAAAGTTTGAAAAACAATTGTGCATTGCTTTGCTAAGGTGTGGCATCTTTGTTTTCTTTTTCCACCCCATGCCATCTTTGATGATCTTCTTTTTCCCACCACTTCCAAATCCTCTGCTCTTTATTCTCATTGGCTTTTAAAAAACTGGAACACAATTTACCTTTTTTAGACTTTTTACAACTTTTGGACAAACTAAATGCAATGTGATAGGGGTGTATAACATGTTCACTTCTAGTATGTGATAAAAACTTTAGACTTCTGTGGAACTTGGTACTAACATTAAAATAGTTTGCTTGAAATTGCTGTGCTTTGATATTCACTCACTACTATTATTTGAACTAAAGTTCAATAAGACCCTATTCTGTGTACAAACAGTCTATAAACACTTTTTAAACAATGAAGTAGTTTTCCTGCATTCATGAACTGTGATTTCATTCCATTTCTCACGGTTTTATTTTTTGGAAATTTTTTGTTTGCCCTAACTTTTTTATTATGAGAAGTCCCAAAATGTTTTTTTATTGGATTAAGCACATGTTTCCATTCATCCTTTTAAGTAAAGTGTGGTGCTACTTTTTCCTTTTTTATGGTTGAAAATAACTTTCTGATGCCATCAGCTATCAGGATGATTCATGTATTGGGTGTTACAGATTTTGACTCATTTTTTATACTTTGTATTTTTGCAATGTATGAAATGTTTATGTGGCATTTCCACACAAGCCAAATAAACTAAATATTTTGTTAGATAAAATGCCATTACATTTATTCTTTAAGTTTAAAGTTATGTTCTAGTCCAGTGTGTCTAGTTTTTTTGGTTCATTTGGTATGATTCACGTTATTCAAATTAAAACCAGATAATTGCGTTTCCAATTTGTCAAATGCCTTTTGCGATTTTGTGTGAAAAAAGTAGAAAAATTGCTCTAGAAATAAGATGTATGACAAACATATTCCCAACTGCAATTGGGAATATGTACAAGCTAACTTGGGAACAAAAGTGCATGACAACCACTGGAAACAATCTTACAACTGTTTACAATTCTTGTTAAACTTGAAGAGTTTATTGCTACTGTACTGTGTTTACACAATACAGTGCATCAATGGCTGCTTAAACAGATTGTATATGTGTGAAATTGTGACTTCACAAGCTGCTGCAATAAGACTTGCGTTTATAGCAAAACTGCAGACAGTGACACTGTTTCGACCTATCAGGTCTCTTCAGTGCAGTTGGTGACCGACGAGAAGCTAGAGGCTTTTAATAAAGCATAGCTTAGACCGCCATACTTGCGGGATCTATACTAGATCCACTTGGTGGATGGTCTGTCAGTACTCTGCGAAGCCGTATCACTCGTGAATGAGTGGCGGTTGTCGCAGGTGCACTAAGTCTAGCAACTGCTAGAACAATAGTGCTGTCACAGCCTAGTGATAGGTCGAAACAGTGTCACTGTCTGCAGTTTTGCTATGTGCATCGCTAGCCTCTTGCATTACTATACTTGCGTTTATCTTTGGTAATTTCTGTTATGTCATAACCTAAACTTTAATCAGACTGCAACGATTTTGCTTTTCTTCTAGCATGCTATTATTGGCTCAGTAGCAATGCGGCTATGTGAATAACAAAAAGTTGCTTCTAGCCTGTTCTAGATCAGTTTTGCTTCCGATCTTGTGCATTTGTCATGCAGCCATTCCATTTCTTTTGTTTTCAGACATATTATCACCAAAAATTATGCAGTTTAGCAAGCAAGCAGGCAGGAGACAATTTTATGTAAATATTTAACTTATTTCTTTTAGCAGTTGGCAATTAAATGACTTTTTTTCTTAAAGTTGGCTAGGATTTGGTTTAGGATTTCAGATTCATGTGTCACCAGTTTTTTCTTAAAGCTGGTGACACATGTGGTTACTTCAAACTGGCAGTGTTGATTACATTGCAGTTTTTCATCATGTGCGTTTTGATGTAGGAATTTATGTCCATGTAGTCTTGCTTCAAAATCCAGATTTGAAATACCAGTTTGTACTTGGAGTTCTCCAGCTGATGAAATGATTGTCAATAAGAAAATAAAATTTTTATGTTATCATTCCATAATGACTTTTTTAAAAGTTATGATAATGCAATTATGTACAATTTTGAAATTATTAAAAACTTTATGTGCTTTATAGGGTTAATTAATATTAACTTTTTTGACAAGTTGAAATATAATTGCTTTTTTGATAAAGCTAAATCATATTCAATTAACAAATTTTGTCTGTACCACAACACCCCATTGCAATAATTTTTTTGCAAAGCAGTAAATATTTAGTAGTAGGATGAACCAATGTCTGTTTTACAGGAGGCATTTTTTCATGCTTATTGCTCAGTCTTTGGAATCTTAATTTTTTCTCCAACTATACATATCAGGATGCATTTAATAAATGTAATTGCCCAATTTCTTCTTCTGGAAGGGCTAATTGTGGGAGTTTGTTGAGTCCCAGGAATCAGGTAACTTGCCATGGTCTAAACCTGTTATGGGCAAACTATGGCCTGCAGGCCAAATGCTGCTCATTGGGTCTTCTAATCTGGCCCACCTGATGTTGGTATAAATTAGTGCTTTGAACCAATTCAATATTCGTTTTATTTGATTACTGCATTCAGTTAACTCACAAGAAAAAAAAGGTCTGTTTTACACCATTTTTCCCATGTTTTGCAGGCTTAGACACGCTGATTTGATGTATGTCTGCCACAACACACTTGCTTTCAATCCTGACTGACTTTGTGCTGGAGCACTGTAGCACTTCGAATTTCAGATGCCCTTTCTGACAAATACCAATAATGTTTTTATAAAGTTTTGACCTCCAGAAACTTCCACTCCGAAACCTGCAACAATACCACTACATCACAATGACTACATGCCACTACACCATGGTAGCTACTCACAACAAAAATTATTATAATGTACATTCAATCAATCTATCTTGTATGGATTTGGTTTATTCTTTTGTCACACCTAAACATTGTGAATTGAATTTATGCTTTCATCATAGCTAAACAATTGTTGAAAATTTGTTTGTCATTGGTCAAGCACATTGATGTCTCCGAGTTGAATCAAGCTTGCAGGGCTAGTGTAGGAAGGTTCCTAATCTCTCCAAAAGTTAGCCTGCAGATTTATAGAGGAACTTATTAAGTTAATTTTGGGAAACTTTGTGAAAGTCTGATTTAAATAAGTTATGCTTATCTGTATTAAAGCTATGCTTTCATGTAGGAATGGTTGATTTGTGGTACAGAATTTGAAAATTGCAGAAAGTAGAGTATTCATTCTCGAAGCTTTTCGTCTTACACTTTTCAAGAGAATCCGTCAGAAATAGAGTGAAAAGGTGAAGTGAGTCACTTATATAGAGACACGGTTGACGACAAAGGAAAAAAGGCTCTATTATGATTGGTAAAAAGAAGCAACCAATAGAAGGAGCGGAAACTAATGCGTGATTTTTAGACCATAAACGAATTCCTTTTGTTTGCATAAATTTGGTTTGGATGTTTTAATGTACGTGGCTTCAAGGGTGGAAAGGTGAAAAGAAGTACGGCCACGGGCAAGAATAGAAAATTTGTTGTCATTATATTCGTGTGCGCATGTAGGATTTTGTAAAAGATGTCCTATATCAGAAAAGGAAGTTTCAGTTTTATAGCTTCTGGTTGGCTTGCAAGAGCGGGCCAATGTGCTTTGGTCCTGAGAAATATGCTTCTGGAGAATGGTTTTCGGCATGTGCTGCTTAATCCTCTGTTGTAGCCTTTGAGACGTACGACCCACGTACTGACTATTGCAGTGGCACAGAAATTGATAAACAATGTTGCTTTGATGAAAAGCAGGTAGTACATCCTTTTTGGCTACAGGCAGAAGTTGTCTGGTGGTGTAGACAATGCACGGTTCAACTGCAAAGTAACAGCGTTTGACGGCTGTTTTAATTTACATTTCGTACCTCAGCAAAACATTGCCCAGCCATGGCAAGTGAAGATAAACTGGGCATTTCTTCGGACCGAATTGCGTTGGTCTGCGAAATTGATTCATTTTCTTGGTCATAACAGTGTTGATTATAGCTTCAGGGTAACCGTTGTTCATAAGGATTGATCGAATATTGGAAAGTTCATTTTCAAGAGTAGATTTCGAACAGATAACTAGAGCTCTGTGGACTAGAGTTGAAATCAAATTAGTCTTCCGCTTCATGGGGCAAAAAGAGTTCCAGCAAATGTATTGGCCAGTGAAAGTCGGCTTCCTGTAGATAGATGTAACAAATTCGTGATCATTCTTTTCTACCAGGACGTCAAGAAAGGGCAAAGTCCGATTGCATTCCTTTTCAAAAGTGAAACATGTAGGAATGATTGATTTGGGGGAACACCGCGTGCCTCTGTTTCAAACACTCGCTTGGTTTACGTAGATGTATTTTCTCTCTCGTAACCCTAAAACATAAAATAACAAATAATGTGCTTATAAACAAATTAATAAACTAATTACTTACAAAAGTGGCGAGCCAAAATAGATTTCAGAGACAGGTTAGATTACAAACATAAGTAATAGCTACACAAGTCTAGATCAAATAAAAATGTTGTTAATTAAACAAATTCTAACTAAAGCTACATGCTATTCGAAAACTAAGTAATTCTAACAGGTGCCCAGCTTCCTTAACAAAGAACAAACTACTACTGCTACTGCAATAAAGGAGATTTAAAATAGATTGTAGTGCGAGATGCGCGAGGCAAACTACGCAAACCGGATTAATTACTTATTTTAGATACGAGCAAGCACGCAAAATCATTAAAAAAAGATTAAACAAAAAGGGCACGAGTAAACCAAATCACTCCCCACCAAGCGCGGAAAGAAATTGAGCCGTGATAACAAAACTTATTTTCGGTAAAACCCGGAACCAGAGGGGACAAAGTGGAGTCAAAACACAATAAGCTCATCAAATAAACTATACATCATCACACGGAATAAATATACATTACATGCAATAACAAAACAGTAGGTCTAACTATCATAGTTCAGTTCTTCAGCGGTTGCTATTAAGCAAAGTTTGTGAATAGGTCGTATTAGCATTTGTTGACCAGAGAGACGCAATTTGCATTTTCGTACAAGGCCGTCAATTCCAGGGAAGGTCTTAGTGACAATGGCGTGTTCCCATAAACCGCGGGGCGCAGCTCAGCCTTTCATCCCGGGTTCCAGTATTATTACATAATCTCCTGTTTTCAGATTTTTCCGTGGCCGGAACCATTTATTTTGAAAAAGTAAATGTGGTGGCATGTGGCGAATCCACGCTTCCCAAAATTGTTTAACGAAAGATTGAACGGATTTATAGGATATTCGGGGGTCCAATGGCTCGATCATTTGAGGTTGTGGAATTGAGGGTTGTCCGTGCGGATAAAGCAGTGTATTTCCATTGAAGGGTTCTTCATCTAGATCATCAACAGATTTAGGAAACAAAGGTCTCGTTTAGATACGAAACGTCGCCAAGCTAAGATAAAATCATTTGTAGATTGAGTTTCAGTTACTTCAAGGTGAACGACTCTTGTGGTGTTGCAAGTTATCAGTAATACACATCCATCAATTACAACATTTCTTGTTTTTTGAAGTTTAATGGGGCCAAAAAATCCATAGAAACTGATGTAAAAAGGGGGTTGGTTTACTTTAAATCTGAATGTGGGCAATTGTCCCATCTGCTGTTTCATCAAGTTGCGTCTGTTGATTCGACAAGTTATACATCGGGCAGCAATTTGCTTCAATAGTTGTTTGCCACGTAGAATGTAAATACCTTCTAAACGTAAATTAAGAATAATTACACGATAACTTTGATGCCCGAGCTTTCGATGCATATAATCTGCGTATAATACCACAATTTTGTTGTTGCTAGGCAGGGCAATAGGTTTGGTTACTTCATCGTTATACGAGAAGTTTGATAAATGTCCACATATGCGAAGGAGGGCAGGTTGAGTGTTTAGAGCCTTCAGATTCATTCTCTTACAAAGTCATTGTTGTTCAGGCTCTCTCAAATAATCCTGTGCGATCCAAAACAAACACAATTTTGCATTGGTTAGTTCACGTGACGTTAAAATAGAAATTCTATTCTCGCGATTTATTAAAGGTCTTTTTAACCATGCCACTACCCGAACTAATTTTTGCCATGACGAAATACGTGCTAATAAATGTGATGTAAAATCGATCAACTGTTCTGAGTGCAGTACAAAAGGAGGAGGACATTTTTCCTCACCTTGTGCCGTTGAGGAAAGTTTATCCAAAGGGGGTTTACCTAGAGGCCATTCTTTTGGAGGCAATACAAGAAACTGAGGCCCTAAATGCCATTTTGCTAGCTTAGAAACATGAATAGGTTTCGTTAATGCATCAGCAGGGTTTAATTTGCTATCAATGTATTTAAAACATGCAGGGATATCGGACAAACTTTCTTGAATTTCTTGTACACGAGTTGAAACGAAGGCCTTAAATTTCGATGAGGGCTTAGATAACCAATGAAGAACAACAGCGCTATCACTCCACATATACACATTAGAAGCAGCAATGACAGTTTTAATAGAAGTCAGCATGCGAGAGAGGATGAGTGCACCCAGCAGCTCCAGTCTCGGTGTAGATTTCCGTTTGATGGGCGCTACAAAGGATTTAGCAGCAACAAATCAAAGAACAAATCCATCTGAGGTAGGCCACCGCAGCCAAATTGCGGCACCATATGCTTGCTCTCCTCTGTCACAAAATCCATGGAGTTCTGCATTGCCAGTTGCATTGTCAGGTTTTACAGATCGTGGCAATTCCACTTGATTGAGAGCTTGCATTTCTTCGATTATATACAATACGCTTGATTCAATTTCTTTGCTTACAGGGTCGTCCCAGGATATACGCAAAAGCCACAAAGATTGAAGCAATATTCGTAACCGTAAGGTGACAGGAGCAAAAATTCCAATAGGATCCCAAAACTTTGAGATAACCCCAAGGATGGTTCTTTTAGTAAGAGAGTCGGTTATCTTTAAATTGGGAATTTTGGGCTTGAACATATCATTTGATTTATCCCAATCATGACCTAACACGCACAATGTTGGTTGGTCAGGAAATTCATCAACTTTTAATGAATTCGAGTGCCAACCTTTGACAGAAAATTTTCCCTTAGCTAATATCACATTGATACCTTCTTTGGCTATGATCGCTTCATCTTCAGAAGGGAGCGAAGTGACAATATCATCCATGTAACAGTGATGCTTGATAATTTGCGAGGCAATGGGATGCATTGATGACAGTTTATCAGCTAGATAATGGAGGGCACTAATGGAAAGATCAGGTGCGGGTTTGTCTCCAAAAGGAAGTCGTTTCCATTGATAGTCATTGGGTGGTTGACGGATATTTCCGTTTCTCCATAAAAATCTGTGATAGATTTTATCAGTGGGCTTCATTTCAATTTGATTGAACATCTTCCTTATGTCACCAGCAATAGCAATAGTGTTGTTGCGCCAAGCAATCAGGACATGAAATAGGTTGTTGAGCAAGTCTGGTCCTTTGTGAAGACCATCATTGAGTGAAAATCCATTGTACTTCGCGGCGGAATTCCATGCAATTCGGCAGGATGTTGATTTTCCTGGACTGAGAACTGGAAAGTGATTCAAATACCAGCCATTTTGCCAAGAAACTTTTTCTTCTGGAACAGGTTCTGCGAATTCATTGATAATCTGGTTCATCTCCTCGTTGTAGCTTTGCAATAGATTGGATTTCACAAGTCTGCGTTCAAGCAATTTTAGATTAGACAAAGCCTGATGCCTATTAAATTTGAGACAAACAGGAAAGCCTTCTTTCCAGGGCATAGACACTTCGACACGTCCATCTTCAGTCAGATGAATAGTCTTTTTCACGTGTTTTAAGAACTGGGATTCTTTTATATCGTTTTTAGAACAAGTACATATTTCAGTCGGCTTGACCCCAGATAAATTCGCTTCATACCAAGACTTTACGCAAAGTAAATCATTCTCAACCAAACGGACATGTTGCGATTGTACAAATCCCTCAGGAAGGGATTCTGATTGATTAGGTCCAAAAACATACCACCCTAAAGACGTTTCTGCAGCCGTAGAATAATTGTGCGGTTCAGTAGGATGTTTTAGATAGGACATACGGGCCATTAAATTCGCATAATCATATCCAATCAATATGTCAACTTCGCTGTTTTCTTTAGGCAAATACTTTTTAATTGCTTTTAGATAAGAATGGTCTTCAAACAACTCGTTTTTTAAACAGTGAGACGGGTGAGCTGGCTTTTCTAATTCTAAAGCATTAATGTTTTATCGACAAGACCTTTTGTCGAAGCGACGAATCCAAACTGACACGATAGCAGACTTTTCATAGCGATAGCTGCCACCAGCTACACCAAACTTAAAAGTTTTTGGATGACGCTCTAACTGAAGTTTCTTTACAATGTCCTTTTTAATTAAAGTAACATCACTTCCGGAGTCGAAAAGAGCTACGGCTTTATGCCAAGTACCGTTAGCGTCTAATAATTCTACCAAAGCCGTGGGCGAGTAACGAAAGTTAGATGCACATTCATTTGTCGATCGTACAGAAGGCTGAGATAGTTGAAAGCTTGAAGCATTGGCATTTAGCGAAGAGTTTTGCTGAGAATTTTCAACGCGAATCTTGTTTTGCTCAGGTTTGGATACGCAAGCTAGTAAAGTGTGATAAGATCGACTACAACTTGTGCATCGGCGCCGATAATAGCAGTCTCTAGGATCTTTGTGCATTGGTGAAAGACAAGTAAAACACCGATGTAGGCGTCTCATTGCGTCAGTTCTTTGTTGGGGTGAATAACTCATAAATTTTTCGCATTCAACAAACTTATGGCGTGATTTGTTACATAAAGTGCAACGATCATCAGAATTTGAGCGCACTTGATTGATCGTAGAGCTTTTCGGTATACTAGTTACATTCAAAGACAATTCATTTGCGAATCTTTCTTCCAACTCTGTTTCAGTTTGCAGGAATTTGATAAGCGTATCAACCGAGGCTTTTTCATTTTCGAAATGCAAATAACGACAAAAATTGTGAACTAAAATAGTTGTGAGTTTTTGTTTGATTAAATCGAGAGTAACATGACAATTCAAATCGCCATTGCAATTAGCATCTTTAGTGCGACGAGAATATTCCTTAATTTTTTCTAGCACTCTTCTCATTTCACGCGCGGAATTTGAGGCCATTGGTTTTGTTTCCTTTAGTTTAAACAAAATAGCTCTAGGTATGCTTTCTGGAGGAAATTTTTCATGAAGTCTTTCCCAAACGCCATTAGCTTCATGTACAGACACGCAATCTTGCAGGGTAAGTTGCAACGTGGCAGGGAGAGCTTCTTCATACAACAAAATAGCTAATTGCTCTTGATCACTATCGAGCCCCGTTAACTCAAAATAATCAGTTATGCGCAATTTCCACGAATTGAAATTGACAACATCACCGTCCCATTTGGGAATACGAAGATCCCTTGGTTTAAATTTAGGCTTTATTTTGGTACTAGATATTTCAGTAGGTTTAGATTTAGAGTCTGCTTCTGCCATTCTTGCGTCAAAAACTTGTTGTAAATTAGCGAGGTCGTCTTCCCTAGTTTCATATTCAAGCTCATTTTTTTCCAAATCTTGTAATGCATTTTCATGCTCATCTCCGGGCACGTTTAATAAGGTCTCGGAGATGGCATCTAAATTAGATCGCAAACTACTGAGAGTTGACTGTAGGGAAGATCTTTTTTGTTCAAAAATTGATTTACTTAGAGTGTCCACGTTTACATAGTTTCCCAAGCTATTCAATTGTCTCGTCACAGAACTTTTCAAACTTGTTCTCCGTGCTTTTAGTCGAGCATATCTCTCCATTCTAAGTGATTTTTATTCAAACAAAACAAGAACAATCTCACCAAGCTTTGTAGCTGCTTTTTGGTTACTGATTTGGGGGAACACCGCGTGCCTCTGTTTCAAACACTCGCTTGGTTTACGTAGATGTATTTTCTCTCTCGTAACCCTAAAACATAAAATAACAAATAATGTGCTTATAAACAAATTAATAAACTAATTACTTACAAAAGTGGCGAGCCGAAATAGATTTCAGAGACAGGTTAGATTACAAACATAAGTAATAGCTACACAAGTCTAGATCAAATAAAAATGTTGTTAATTAAACAAATTCTAACTAAAGCTACATGCTATTCGAAAACTAAGTAATTCTAACAGGTGCCCAGCTTCCTTAACAAAGAACAAACTACTACTGCTACTGCAACAAAGGAGATTTAAAATAGATTGTAGTGCGAGATGCGCGAGGCAAACTACGCAAACCGGATTAATTACTTATTTTAGATACGGGCAAGCACGCAAAATCATTAAAAAAAGATTAAACAAAAAGGGCACGAGTAAACCAAATCAATGATAAATAGGTTTATTGTTTGCTTGCTAGTTAATTATCATGAAATAGTTTATTAAAAGGAGTGCGTCAAAGAATTATAAATTGATAATGAGTGCAAAGCATTCAAAAAGGAATGGGCGACCAAATGTTTTGTGTGAGAAGTCTGATCAAATGTATAATGTCTTTTTAGCCAAAAAAACATCGTATTTTAAAAGAATACAACATCCACTGTGATAATAACACCAACCATATTAACTGTCTTAGCAGCCAGTCAACTCAACAGCACATGCTACTGCTCAGAGATTAGCAACAAATTTTCAGATTCAGCTAAATACTGTTTTTTTTGCAGAAATGCCATTTGTGAGTCAATCATCAAGGCAGGGCTTATACTGGCTTTCACAATAGCAAAAGCTGGCATGCCATTCTCCAATGGAGAGTTTATCAACCAGTGCGTGGTAGCCACAACAGATCTCTGGTGCCCAAATACAAAAAGGAATTACAAACAAATTATTTTATCATTCACATGTATAACTTGCAGCATAGAACTACTTGACAAGTACTTGTTTGTTGGTATTCTATTCGTTAGTGTTGAACAAAAGTAATGGTGTGAAACAGGGGTGTCAAACTTGTGGGCTTCTGGGGGCCACATAGCATATATGAGCAATTGTTCCGAGGGCCACATGAAATTTTGAATTTGGAGATGACCACTTCTCTGAGCAACGATTTCTGTAATGTAGCCCGAAGTAAGACCGATCTCCAAAAAAAAGGTCATCACCTTTCCAGCATCAGTAAAGTTATCTCCGAATGACAAAAGTTTGTACCTCTCAAGTGTGGCCTGTGATCAGAGCTTCAAATGTTTGTTTGACAATGATTCGTTGCAATACTGCCAAAATTCATTAGTAATTGCAGAATTGTCTCGCAGGCCGCACTAGAAGGCTTTGAGGGCTGCGAGTTTGACACCCCTGGCATAAAAGACACTGCCAAGCTTTTGATTTTTGCTGGAAGGACTAATCAAAGTTTTGAGATAATGAAGAACTTTTGGCAATGGAATTGCTAAATGGGAAGAAACAAGAAGAGGACCTGTTTTCAAAGTGTATGAATGTTTGACATGCTGAAATTACATTGCAGTTAACGTGCAAATGTTGCTGCAGATAAATTTCTTTGGAAAAAATGTTGGGGTGCTGAAAAGACTTCAAGATAAGATAAAGAAAAAAAAAAGCTTGAAATCGATGTAACTTTTTTGCTCTGTATTATCCATCAGGAAATTCTTTTGTATGTCTTGCATTGCAGCTTAATAATGTGATGGTGGAATTAATAAAATTGATCAATTTTAGAAAAGGGAGGGGACTTGATCATCAACTCTTCCTCAACCCTTTTCATGTGCTCTGGTTAAATTTGGCTAAAGCTTGTAAAAGCATATGAGACCTTTCAGAGGCCATTAGGTCATTTTTGAAATATATTGGGAAAGCTGCTGACTTCCTGAGCTAAGAAACAGTGATTTACTTTATGATTTTAATTTTGCTGTGGACATTTTAATGCATAGAATTAAGCTCCATGCAAAGCTGTGAGATGAAAATTTTTTTGCTTTCAAAATGTACACAAAAGTTAAGGCTTTCATATCTGAATTAAATTTATTCTTAGAACAAATGTCTTGCAATTCTTTTGCACATTACTTTAAATTAGCAACACTCAAAGAAGTCCCTAAACATGTGATTAAATACAGCAAGTAATTGGTCGATGTGCACCAAGAATTCTGCCATAGATTGCTTGATTTTGAAAAACTCTAAAAATCATTTGACATTACCTCATCCCCCCCTTTGTCACCAGTTGCTGTATCAGTAGCATAAGAGCTGTAATTGGAATTTGTCAACCTGCGCAACCATGCTTAAAAAGAGAAATTCAAAGTCTTGAAGCTTAACTCTTTTGCTCCCGCGTGAAAAGCGAAAAAAATGTCCGTAAGGTGGCAGTGCGAAAAACTGTCATAATCAATCATAATTAATCATAATTATGTACCTCAAGTTTGTTTGTAAATCATTACTCAGCTGTCTACTTCTACATTAAGTGTGATATATTGTTGAAATCTACATTTCTTGAGGATTTCAAATAGAAAAAAAACATTTTTTTTGATTATGCAAATTTTATGCAAATGAACCCCCCAACTGGGGGATAGTTGTCTTCAAAATTAAAGAGGTACCCTCACCTCAAAGATCACTACAGATTTAATTTTCTACCAATTTTTTTAGAAATGGTCGCAAAATGATGCTAAGGAAATAAGCTTTCAAGGTACATCAATCAAAACTTACCTAAAAGCCTAGGTTTTCTACAATTTGCAATTTTCTAAGGCACATGACCTTTTTTTTGACCAGTACCGATCGGTACCAAATTTTGGTAGTTAAATTTAGTACCTAAAATATGATCAGTTATTATCTGCTAGAGGTTAGCCTAAACCATGTAACATTATGTATTTTTGAACAGGGAATTTCTTCAAGATTCAGAAAATATCAAGTTTAAATAGAATATGCTGTCACTGACAATGAAACAGCCGCTTGTTTACACCCTTCCCATTTCATGAGAAACAAGGGGGATACAGCAAACTTTGATTTAGAGAAGCCAAACTTCTGCTAGCTTTTAAACTTGTATTTCGCTTCTTGTCTCCTTGGAAACTTGATACAAAATGACAACTGTAGTAGTGAAATATTTGCAATTTATTTTATCTTTTTAAAGGGTGTAGTTTTTGTAAAAAATATAATTTAGTGAAGGTAAGTCAAAAATTTTTGGGGGTTTTGAAGTGACATGATGTACAGTACTCATTTTTGATCAGTGAATATCATATACCACTTAGTCTAAACTATTTAAAGTTATACATTGCTGGAAAGCAAATTTTCTAAGCTTTCAAATGTAACCGGTATTTAGCAACATATCATATTTTTTACGCACTAAATTTACTTTTATCTACTTACCATTCAAATTTGTTTGGGGGGGTTTTGAGACCCCTAAAAAATTTGGAAATTTAAAAAAGTAAAATTTATTATTGTCGCTTAAAATTTTGTCAAATGATGTCCCAAAAGAGTAGTTTTGAGACTGTGTTAATGATAAAGGGTTTGGTTTTGTGGTAAAGATGTAATCTGAATTTGATTTTAGTGTAGTTGGCACGTGCTGAGAATTTGGCCGATTTTGTCGTCTGCAACTGGATTGTTGGTCATTTTAACCGTTTTTGGGTATAAAAGTCCAAGAATTAGGGCTCAAATTAAACATTTTTTGATGCGTGAGGAAATAAGCGTGATCTTTTGAAAATTGTATGAAAATCGAATGAAAAATAAAGTCACAAATCGATTTTTGAGTAAACTAATTTTGTAACTCAATTTAAAAAAAATTGAGGTAAACACTGAAAACGAGATCATCAATCGATAATTGCGGGAGTGAAAGAGTTAATGACTTATTTGATTCAGTAAGTACCATCAGGTTTCTGAAAAATTAAAAAATGGCATAGAAAGTGCTGGGCTCCACATATACTGTGTTTGTGATCAGATGTTTTGCTGAATAAACTTTAAAAAATCTAGCCCTATATCTCAATTGACTAATGCACACCTCAAATCTGTTCTGAAAATTGCCACAACCAAACTAACCAAATTTTGCTTCTTGGGCAAAAATATAGTGTAAGAACATTTTACAGACTGCAATTAAATATAAGTTTGGTGCAAGTTATATTATTTTCTAGTTCAACTTGTTCAAGAATACTGTTGTTAATACTTTTGTTCTTAAACTAACTTCAACACTCTTTGTTCAGTCTTTTGTTTAAACTCACTCGGCATTTCCATCAAGGTTTCAAAATTTTTTGCATCTGCTATACAAACTTTGCCCTCCCCTGGATTGTACCTTGGATGCATAGAAAAAAAGATATCAAATAAAAAATGTGGCATAAAAAATTTGCAACAGAACAGAATTAGAAAAGAGGTGTCTGGAGTTCAAGGGCTCCAGGCACTGTGTAAAAGATTTTTATTCTGTGGAGATGGGTAGCATCTCAATAATTTATGATGTGCAGCAAATCCATAATATTATCATGTTCAACTAAGATCAGAGAGGGCACAGTGAGCTTAAAAAAGAAGCACAAGGTTTTTGGTATCGATTGAAGGAGTTTAGGTGTCAAATAGTTTAGTGGTGTCAGTGCATCTCTATTCCAAGAGAAGGTAATATTGAATTCACGGGGTGAAATTAAGGAAGCTGCAAGAGACTAGTTGAGCAGGGTATGAGCAGCATGAAATATGGAAGTGCAGATTACAGAAATACAAAAAATATTTACTGAATTATAGAAATCACAAAAATTTGAAAACTTACGAAAATGGATTGACTAATCATCACACCAACGTAATTATTAAATATTGCTAAGCATATTCATGTTTAATTTGTATTTGTCAAGAGAATAAATAGTTGGAACTCTGAGCATTTTAAAAACAGTGCTGCAGGTGGAACTGACTTCTAATCATCAAGCAATGATCATGAGTTATAGGTTTAGAGCTTGATTTAATGAAAGCAACCACCTCAACTGTTTAACCATCCTAGTTTTGCAGCTGAGTGTAACTAATTATAATGTGCAAGTTAATTGGGCATTTTTGCCTTGATTGGCTCATAGCCTTTATGACTTGTTAAACTAATGTAACACGGATCCTACTATAACACATCAGTCAATCATACAACTTATTTTGGCTAAGCTACAACCAAATCCTGAATCAGCTTATCTAACTACATTGTATTGATGGTAAATATTTGTAGAATTGATAACATGTAATTCGAATCACATATAATTGTAGCTAGAAAATAAGTCTTTGGATGTTAAAAGCAATGCTGAGATGTGGGCTCAAGTCCAGCTCCCAATATTGTTTTCAATGTACTGGGAGTTATAACACCAACAGTTATTGCCCAAAGTTTTTGTAGTTTAGGTCACATGTTTGTGGTGTGAAGTTTTAACAGGCTGCTAAAGAGCTGTTCTGGAGTGGTTTAGCTGGCTTCAGTTACAGATATATCTGAAAAGCCAAAATTAGTGTTCTAAACTTGAATTTTGTTGGTGATATTTGTCGCTAGACTAGTCGTGAGCTGCAAAAACTTCTTGCATAGGCTGCACTTTGTGCACCCTATATCTGAAGGTAGATCTAATTATGTATCTTCTTGACACATTTATATGTGACTCAGATAAATGGTGGTCACTTCTAAAAAGACAAGGCATATTGCCCAACAGGTTGATTCAGGAATTGCTTGTAATCATTCAGCTGCAATAAGCTGCACAGAAAAAGTTTAAGGATGTCTCCATTATTTTTTGCAAGAAAGGCATGTCTCTGAAGATTAATGGAATTGTATAAAAAAAGCTATGTGTGAGGCACTTTGAGTTATGGTGCTGAATGTTGGGTAATGAGGGGGGAACATAAAAAAAAATTGAAGACAACAGAAATGAGGATGTTGCATATGTAATTCGGCAGAACTGTAAAGAATAAAGTAACTAATAATAAGATTAATGAAATGATGGGGAAAAAATATTGACGGGTTCTTGCAAGAATGGAGACTGTGATAGCTCAGACACCTGAAAATATTTGACAGAGAAATGGGACCAGTAAAGACACTCCACTTAAAATAGAATGTTTCAAAAAAGGTAGACCAAAGAAGAAATTGAAAGAAGGGTAGAGTGAGATATGACTGCCTGTGGGCTACAGAGGATGAATGCACAAGGTTGCACACAATGGAGACTTGGCTCTGAAAATTGGCTAAGCTCCGCTTGTAGGGAAGATCTTTTGAGCTCCAGAAATAAAAAGAAGATGGATCCGCTCTCTAGACCAAAATGATGATAATGGTGATGATAAAGCTGTATTATTAATTCAATGGTTTAATTTTGCCCTGTTGGGAGGTGTTTTTGGTTTTTCACCGACTTTTGTAAGTTTTCATATTTTTGTGTTTCCATATTTGAGTTAAAAGTTTTTTGTTCTGTAATTCCACCCTTCACTACAAATTTCCATAATTCTCTAATTCCATATTTTAGCATTGCTCCTGGTAGGCTATTCTGTTTAGCTTGTTTATCTTCCATGCTGTTGTACAGAGTGAATCATAGACCAGAGACTCATTGCAACTTCATTTATGCATTTGAGGTTATACTCTGTTTGCAAGTTTTAGGTTGGACCACCACGATGCAGAGACTGGTTAACTTCACCATCGTCTGCCAACCTATTAAGTTGCAAATATCTCTGTAAGTGCCTTAAATTGAATTAGGTAGCATTTTCACTACACTGTATGTTTATTGCTAAGCATCAAATAAGGGGAAGCAGGGAAGAAAGGGAAACTGTAATTATCAGTTTTAAAGTGGTATGGCTTAACTAATAAAAGAAACCAATATCTTTTGACTACAAAGCAGATGCTCTAAGAACTACTTTGTTGCTCTGGCGTTGCAATCTGAGCAGAACAGATAAACAGATGCCAAAGAGCAAAACATGTCAAAGAGTGTAAGAAAAAATAATAAAAAAGAAATGATGGAGAGGAGGTAACCTCGGCTTGGGCAAGGCACAAGTTAGAACGATAGAGAAAAAGAATCACAAACCTGTTGATGCTGCCGAGATTAGTAGAGAGAAATTATACAATAGCATAGGCTTTATCAGAAAGACTTGCGCAAACTTGACATGCCAAAAAGGAAAAGGTAACCGGAGCCTCACAAATGACCAGCTGGCAAGAAAGCTGATGGATCCTCCTCTGGAAAAAATAGGGCTGAGCTGTTAATGGAAACTACAAGACTATGCATTGGAAAGAGTCATGGTGGGCAAAAGCACCACTTTTTCAATGTAGGTTGAGAGCTGCAACAATGAAGTAGGCAAATTTTGTGTCCTATACTGGTTAGCGACAGCAAATGGAGCTAAATGGTATGGAGATGTGCTGAGGAGGAATAACAATATGTTTTGAGGGCTGCTCTGGATCTTGAAGTGAGTGGCAAGAGAAAGCAAGGACGATCAAATGAGACCTGGAAGGAGCAAGCGGAAGAAGAGACAGAGAAGATTGGTTTGAAGAAGAAGGAGGTTTGAAGAGACCTGAATCAAGCAAAGTGGAGAGATGAAGTGCAAGTGATTGCAGAAGGAATAGGGTAAATCCGGCTATTTTTGCTAAGGGTAAAACATCAGAAAAAAATGAATAACTACTACTACGAATACCTTGTTTTACATCTCCCAAAAAAATGTTAAAGTGTGTTTTTACGATGAGTACTTTTTGAATTGAGTAAATTAAGAAAACATAATACAATTTTGGTAGAGAGGTGACTTTTAGTATCCAAGTTGCTATTATTGCTACTAGCAATACACCGTTGAACATAATAATACAATATATTTATACAATTCAAACGTTTTCGGCACTACATTTCGCCCTCATCAGGATCTATACACAAATTTTGCAATTAATTGTTAGTTATGATGTCATGTGAGATGCTAAAGACACGAAATTTGTTGAAATAGGTAAGTCAGGTACTGACTTTTGCTTAAATCAAGAACTGTATTCCTCAATTTAAAAACGCAAATTAAAACAAATTATTTTTGATTGTGGCATCACAAACCCCTTATGGAACTCACCTTAGGGTGGTGCTCAATTGTTCCAAGTTTGATGTTTGTGCACCTAGCAGTTTTGGAGGAGTTAAAATAGATTGACAGACACACGCACACAGATAGAATTGCGCTTTATATGTTAGATTTACTGCAAATAATTGCTGCAATTGCACTTGCATCGTGAGAAATTACTTGGTGTGACTGAGGTTCAAAATTTTAACACTGGACTGTGTAAAGTTGTCTAATAAAATTAATTACTTATTCTTAAGTCCTAGCAGCAAAAATCAGCTGCATTGTTGCATGAATTTTGACAAGTTTGTCCTATAATCTTTGCAACTTATATTCATTTTTGACCAGGATTATGTTTGTTATTTGGTACACATTTTAGTTATGCTACATCTTGTTTTGATTGCATTATTTTGTAATTTTATATGTTACTCCTTTTCCAATGCTTTGTTGAGTGGTAATTCTGTTTTTAGCATTAGAGGAAGCACTATTCCCTCTAAGATTTTAGTTAGTGCCTAATCGCCAGCACGAGTGCAAAACCACTAGCAAATGTACAAAAACTGCCGGACAAGTTTTGGCAGACATGCTGAACAAACTGTTACACCAGTCTCAGTAACATATTTTGAAGGAGTAAAAAAAAGATGCTTGCAGTAGCCTACTGCTATTTAGTCAGTGTAAATGCTAAGCTAACTTTGCATAGCTTACAGTTTGTTGATAATGTTGGTTGGTGTGCAACAACATCCTTCTTTTTCCACTCAGATGTACCTTGATTATGAAACCTTTTATTTAGTTCATTGCTTTTCAACTGTTTTTAGTATTTGGCCCATTTTTGAAATGCACAGAGGTATGTGACCCGGTTATACATTTTCTCATTTTCATAAACGTTTTTTACATTTGGCTCATTTTCAAAATGCACAGAGGCATGTGGCCCAGTTATACATTTTTTTGTTTTCATGAGCATTTTTAGAATTTTGCCCATTTTCAAAATACACAAACACATGTGGCCTGGTTATATTTTTCTCGTTTTCTTGAGCTTTTTTTTGCATTTGTTGGTTTCAAATCATTTTTGGCATTTTGACAATTTTTTAAATGCACAGAGGCATGTGGTCTGGTCATATTTTTTCTTGTTTTCATGCACAATCTCAAAAAAGTTATCAAAGTAAATTTCAAAAGTGTTGTCCAACTAAAATAAAAAAAAAACATGTCAAGAAAAAGTTTTCCTTTCCAGCAATGAAAAGAGGGTAGATTTCAACAAAAAACGTTTTTAAAGAAATTGAAACTGCACTTAATATTTTTTCTTCTCGTTTTAAGGCTTATTTTAATCATAGCTGGTAAGCTATCACAGCACATTGCTGTTAGCTGCATTTTATTTAAAAAAAATTCTGGAGGGGATTTAAAACTAAAATTGGTTAGAAATTGTACTCTTTTTTTACTTTTAGTTTTTATAAATAGCAAGTGAGAGGTTATTTATTTCTGGTTTACAAAAGAGTGTTTTGTAAACTAAAGTGAAACCGAAAGCTATGCGTTTTTTTATCTTAACAAGCATGATTGAAATTAGCATTGAAACATTAAAAAAATATAATTAAGCAATTCCAGTTTCATACTTCCCTTGAAAACTAATGTCTTGTGTTAAAGTAAAGTTTGAGAGCTACTTGCTATTACTGCTCTTTAGCTACGATAGAAATTGGCCAGGTTACTTGGTTTGGAGTTGATTTGTGATTCAAAAGAAGTTTGGTAATGGCATGCGCAATATTTTAAGTCATCGTCACTCACTCTTGCATCATAGCCGAGCAATGTTTATGCGAGACGTTGCATTGCCCTAAAAAAGTGGCTCTTCAACCTTTCATTCCCGTTCACTGTCTCCCACACATTAAACAATTGGTTAAAAATTGCAAAAATTTTAACAAACGGAAAAAGTTACCAAAAACCGCTGGACTTTTTTATCCACTGTTGAATTTTAACTGCGAATCTGCTGAACATAATTTTGCAAATTCGCACTTTTTTCGAGTTTAGGGGAACAATGAAAGGAAGTCTAAATCTCAAAGTGGAAATTACTTTTACAGATGTTACTGATAGTATTGAAAATTAATATTATCTTAATTGTTATTGTGTCTTCCAGGATGCCTGTTTTATTTGTTGTGGTGTTGGTCGCTACTCAATGTTAAAGTTTACGTTTACTTAACTGTAATTTCAACCTTAGTACATTGATTATTCAGGATAATTATATTTTTTTGTTTTGTAGGGTTTGCTAAGTTACTACATGCTTGAGCACTACTATCGACATGTTCAGATGTTTGCACTTGATGCTACAAGAAGATTTGGAAGTGATCCTGTCCTTTCTTTGTTCAAAGGTATAAGCATGATGGCAGAAGGTAAGAAGACTTGTGCCTAATTGCTTGTTTAATTGCTGTTAAGTTGAGCTAGGTTGTGATGTGATGTAGTGGTTTATTTTTGAGTAAAGCTAACTTTTCATTCAAAAAGTGAATAGATTTTTTTTTCTTGAAAAACATAAACCATACTAAAGTTGCAGAGTTTGAAATTGTTCGGATAGTGCTAAATTTGCAGTGTTATTCACTAATATATGTGGAAAATGTCATAAGAGACACTCTCTTTTGTTGTCCATGCTACTTTTACTGTTTTACGCAATATTAATCATTATCTTTGAACAGCATAAAATCTAGTGACTATGCAGTGTGTCACAACAATGGCTATGACATCTTATATCAAAGCATGCATTGTTAATTTTAATGACTTTTGCCTCTTCTGTGCAACAAGTTCAAGACTTGGAAAACATTTGAAAGTTTTTCCTATTGTTGAAAACTTTTGTCACGAATTATAATTTTAGCAGTTTTGAAAACTGTGAGGTTAATACAATTTTCATGACCTCTTTACACCAACAATGAAGTAAAAAAAGCATATGATTTCACTACACACGGTGAAACTCTAAAATTATTTTTATTAATGAATGCAGACAGAACCATAAATTTTGCAGGTTTTTTGCCCAACCTGGCTTTAACTAGATCTTTTTACAAAATAATAGGATTACTTCTGTTACCTCAATTGATGTGCAATTTTCATTTGTTGCTTTCTTGAAAATATTCTAGTACAAATTAAAAATATGAGCTGATTTATAAACTCATACACACACATGCATGTATGCACACACTCATGCACATAATATTACTTGACAAATACAAGATTGTTGTATTGTACACTATAATGTTGTATTGTGTAGTATAATGTTGTTTTAAGCAATTTGTCTTTTTGTGTTGGTGTGATTTCATGGATAAAGTAGTGTCTAACAGCTCAATAGAGTAGTAAATCAATGCTGGTGTTGTTCACAAAGAATGTATTTGTTCTTTGTATGGTACTGGTGATGGTGAAGAATTTATTTCTGTTAAGGAAGCAGAAAAGTTTAGACTCCCATTGTCCTGGTACTACCACGCTGATAGGAGTGGGAGGACCAGTTGTTTTTCTTGCTTTTCTATGTAATTCTATTGGTTACCTTGTCTATCTGTGTTGTTACATCACTAGCCAGTGTCACCTGGCAAGGGCCCTCCATCATGATGTCAGGGTTTAGTATTTTGGTTCAACTGGCTGTGTTGGCTTCACCCATCAGGCTCTTGTGTGAGCAATAGCAAAAAGTTAATGAATTTTATTCACTTTCACAATTCTTCTACACGAAATTGTGATCAACATATTCTCTTAATCATGACTGGCAATGCTCAAAGAATCTTGCCACAAATTACTGTTAATTCTTGCAAGGGAGCAGTGATTGAAATATAATACAAACTGATTGTAGCGGCAAAATGGTGTTTGCTTTCATAATTATAGAAAAAAAACTACTTGATGGTAAGCCTATTTTGCAATGTGTTGTCCCTTTCCTATTTATATTAGTGGCATTAAGTTCCTAATTTGGTTGCACTATTGGTCTTGTTTCTGGCATGGCGACAAAAGCGGCTATTGTTTTCTTTATATTCAGTTTTACAAATTGTTGTGGTTATAGTTTTATGTTGATTTTTTTAAACTTGGAATTTTATTACAATACTGTTGAGTATTGACATCAATATTTTAACACGCAGCATATCAGCACAAGAAAACATCTTTGCTTTATAGTGTATACGACAGCATTGGCTGAAGAGCCACCATCAGTAACGTCAAGATTGAGAGTGTCAGTTTGGCTGGCAAAGCTGGCTTCACCCATCAGGCCATCAGTCTTGTGTGAACAGTTACCAAAAGTTTAGGCGTTTTCTGCACATAAGACTTTGACAACTTTTTGTGCTCCTTTTCCTAATAGAGTGTCTCATTTCAAGATCCTGGCTATGCCTTAGGTCTATGTGCCCTGTTCATTGCTGACATGAACCCAAGGGAGCCTTGCGTTTCCTGTAGTTTGAAAATAGGAAAAATATTTTTGATGTTAAGCTATTCTGAAGCAGAATAGCAAAAATGTCTTTTGTGTGGTGTGATTTCACACAGTGATGGTGTTTTCTTTTGATTTTCTCCTTAAACTTTCTCAAGTCCTCGCTGGCTATGCATTGTGTTGCATGTTAATTTCTCCCTGCTTGATGTGCCCTGGGAAGTGAAAAGAGTCCTTGGTTTTCCTCAAATGTTTAGTTTGATCCTGGTAGCTCTGTAAAGTTATTTTACAAAGCAAAATATTTGTAATATCTTTCATGTGGTGCAATTTGACACAGTGATGTTGTTAATTTTGATTTTCTCTCAAACTTTCCTCAAGTCCCTTCTGGTTATGCATTATGATTTGTATTTGTTTTTCCTTGCCTAGGTAAAGGTATGCTTATAGAAGTTAAATACTTCCTTGCTTTTCCCAAAGTTTCAGGTTTGATCCTGGTAACTCTATAAAGCTACAATATTATCAAGCAAAATAGAAAACATGTTTCTTATAAGTATGGTACAATTTCACCCTGGCAGGCATACTATTGCCTGCGCCAATTCCAAATGTCTCAATGAATGCAGCTGTGCCAGCTTCACCGCACAAACATTTGTTAGAGCTATCACAAAATGTTTTAGTAAATATAAGTCATAGTTTCTGTGCATGTAATGGTGATCATGTTGGCATATTAATCAAGACTGGAAGTATTCAAAAAGAAAGAATGATGACACAAACTACCATTCATAATTTTAAAAGTGTAGCATAGTCAAAATTAATGGCATTGCCCAAATGGTAGTCGTTTTGACAAAGAATGAGCTAGTTAGTGGTAGGCCTAGTTGACGATTTGTTAGGCCTACTTTCATATTTATATTTGTGACATTAAGATCTTTGCCTGCGCTGTTTGCTTTAATTTGGCCACAGCATGAAAAAAGGCCCTGCCTTTCTGCTAGGTCATATAACCTATAGCAATAGACGTCTATTAAGCTTTTTTTAAACAAAAACATTCCCTCTCAATCCACTGTTACAAATCGATGTTACTTATTGTTTAGTTTTGATCATTTCTTAAATTTTTGGTTTTATTACATTTAACTTTGCCCCTAATCCAGACCTTCTACTGTTCAATAAAGGTTAGTGTTTTGTACCAATATCCTTGCAATTACAAATATTAGTAATTAATGGGCTTTACCATTTATGTTCATTATCAAAATGATAATGGATAATTTTGCTGACTGCTGCTGTTTTCACTACATAGTGGCAAGCATTGTGATGTCGTTTAATAGTATGACCTCACAATGTGTTTTAAGCCATTAAAAATATGCTTTGCTCCTTGCTGCTTTTTTGTTATTGTTAGTGAATTTACATACTCTAATGTCTCTGACTGATTACATGTTCCTTGGCCCTGGCATAAACGCTGCCATGCAAAGAGCAAAATGAAGCACTCACAGTTTAACTATAGCTGTGGCGGGGCCTCTATTATTAATGTCAAAATGAGAGGAGATCAAATCAGCTGGCTGTACCAGCCTCACCCAATTGCATGGAAAATTGCTTCAACATTTAGATCATATGTAGCTTGACATTTACATTTTGTTGCTAACGATGAGAAAGGACCATCTCTACCCAATCATCTTTTTTCTGTGTGATCAAGTGTTTTGCTTGGAGTTGGCTACATATTAAAGTTTGTAGACTTCATTTTTCAATGACTCTTTTTTAATAATTTGATTAATAATGCCAAAGATCCATGCTATTGAGAAATAATAGACAAAATGCACCAAAGGACTTAGTTTTTATAGAAATTGCAGTTTTGTGAAACGCAGGTACCAAAATTTAGGTGTTTTTATCCAATAGACAAATTTTATAAACAATTAGAGACTTCAGTTTTTCATGGATCTTTTTGAAAATGTCGACAGATAGTGCAAAAGAACTATGCTTGTCAGGAAAAGTATTCAAGATGTACCAAAGAGCAAACTTTGTCTAACAATTGCAAGTGTGTTTGGTCAAATAGGATAATTGTACAACTAAAAGTGAAACATGATGTATGGTAACCAATTTTTGATCAGCCATTATAAACTACTCCTTAACCTTAAGTAATTGGAGTCACATAGAGCTGGAAAACAATTTTCTTAAGCTTTCAAAGGATAGTAGTTATTAGTACCTTACAATAACGTTTTTGTGTTAAAATTACCTATTTTTTTACTAATTGACGTGATAACATAGTGTTTAGAGGGTTTGCTTTACAGTCAATAGGCCTGGGGTTCAATTCCCAAGTTGAGTCATACCAAAAGAGTTTAAAAAATGGCATTCACAGCTTTCCTGCTTGGCACTCAGCAAGTTGGTATAGTGTCAGCAAGCTTGCTTGTTGTGCCCGTAGGCAAGACACTTAATAGGATGTCTTCATCTTTATGGGGCAGACAGATGGTGGGGCCAAGCAGTCTACCCATCATGGTGGCACCAGTCTAACTGAAGACTGGCAAACTAAGCATGAGTGCTAACGCTGTGTAACCTATACATACATCTTCCCGCAGAACACTCACAAAGCAGCTCATATGTAGAAGAATAAGAACCTGTATTTACTGAGCTTACCACTTTTTGGGAGGGTAGAAGGTTACACCACAGGTCTTAAAGTTCAGTTTTTTCAGTATAAAAATTGATGTTAATTGTACATGTTATACACTATCGGAATCGCTCTGAAATAACCATTAATTTGTTTAAATAACCATTAATGAAAGAAGTTTGAAAAGCAGTTTAGAAATATAATCACAAATCAGTTTTTTAGTAAACTAATTTTGCAAAAGTTACAATTTTTGAAAAGATTTTCATAGTATGATGTGTGATAGTGAAGATTTGTGTTAATCGTACCAAACATAATATGACATCAAAGAGCCCGTTTTATGCTTGCAAGCAAAATAGAGAAGAAAAATGCTAATAGGGCTTAAAGTGCTTAGATAAAGAATTGCTTGTAGCATTGTCAAATAAGCCTTAATTGTTGTAAAGTTGTTTTTATCGAAAGCACCTTATTAATATCTTTTGAAAAAACGTTTAGTTGCATGTGTGCGATCAGTACTTTTTGAGAAAAAACAAAAAACCGATTGTGCATTAAATCATTGATTGTGACATCATTTTAGACCCCAAACAAATGAAAGCTTTTGTAATGTGGTAAGTCGGAAGCTGGTTTTTGTTTGAGCAAGAAGTGGTTGTCCTTTGGCAAGTAATGCAAATTTAAATAAAATATTTCTGATCATGACGTCAGGAATATTTTTATGACACTCACCACCGAGTGATGATCAGTCGTGGCAAGTAAATGATGCTTGTGCCAAGTAATGATGCTCAAATGCTATGTAATGATGCTCAAGTAATTTGCCAAGTAAATGATGCTTGTACCTCTAGCTGTTTCAGAGGAGTTAAAATAGATAGAAACACAGACAGAATTGCACTTTATATATTAGATGAGTGTGCAAGTGGTGAACTGTTTTTCAAAATTAAGATGCTCCCAGAATTCAAACTCTAATCTTGCACTTGCAAAACTAGTGCCCTAGACCAGTGCTACTCAAACTTTTTAATATAGTGTACCAGCAGTGCACTTTCTGTCATTCAATGTACTGGTTATGTATTTCAAACGGAAAAAATCGACAAAAGCAAGTATTATTTAAAAAACAACTGTACCATAAACAAAGTCAAAAATGCTTTTATTTTAATCCTCTAATCCAAGGTATGGGCTTGCTTCTTTTCTATTAGCTTTTCCAATTGCAGTTCAATGGAAGACAGTGCTGCTCGAAGAGGAGCATGGATATTGAGTGCATTTTTACACTTTCCCTTTAAGTAAGTCATAGTCAAAAAGCCAACTTCGCAAAGATATGTGGAAGGAAATGGAAGTAGTGTTTTAATGGCCATATCACTTAACCTCGGAAATTCTGCTTTCACTTTAATCCAGAAGTTTGCAAGTTAGGTTGACTTGGTAATTTAAATTCTAAAAAAAATAAAGTACCAGTGCCTGCAGCATGTTTTGCTAATAAGAGCGTATTATGATTTCTACAAGCTGACTTATCAAATACCTTCTACCACCTGATAGAAGACTAACAAGTTTAGCTATTGTTGTGCTAATTACTAACTTTGTTGTTTTTGGTTAGTACGTTTGGTTTACTATTAAGAAACTTTAACGACACAAATAAAATTAGTATCTTCAAAGTTTGCTTTCAACAAAACTACTACCAAACACATTCAACTCACTGCTAGACCATACTGTATTCTAAAGTCTACATTAATTTGTTGCATTTGCCTATAGCTAGCTGTTGGAAGACAAAGGATAACAGTTGGCAAATAAAAATTTTTTGCGTTGTAACAATAGATTTTGCATCTTAGCTAATGCATTTTTTCTTTCACACTAGTCAGGCTCCAGCTGCGAGAGCGGTTTAAACGTTGTCCTGTCTTCCAGTAAAGATCGCCATGTCAGTGAATGTAAATGAAATGCTATATATTCATGAAAGCCTAAGAAAGTACGTGAAATTACACTTAGAACAAAAAAATACTCAGACCACTGTGTGAAAACATGCTCTGATCAATGTAAATAATACTCAGCACACTTATTTTTTAACTGACCGCATACCGGCAGTCATCTGCTTGTGCATCGGCACCGGTATACGTTCATCAGCTTGTGTAGCACTGCCCTAGACACCACTTGTTGAGCTCACATGATACTAGTAGGTCTTTAAAACCGATTTGGTTTTATTCTTTTTTATGTATAGGTTCATGGTTTGTTTGTAAGTCTGTAGTTGAGTTAGCACGTAGTGTAGTAGCTAAAACCTCCATTTTACACTTAGTAGGCTCGAGTGGAAATCTCTTGTCAAATCATAGCTAGTGTTCCCTCTAAGGTTTTAGTAAGTGTGAATTTGTCGGCAGCAGTGCAAAATCCCTGACAACCCTGCAAAAACCGCCAGTTAAAATGTAACAAAATCTGTTGAAAATGGATGCATTTATGCTGGAAAATTGTCATCCGCTTAAATGTTTTTGTAGTCATTCAAACAGCATCATATACTCTAAGCCATACGAGTATAAATATCTAAGCGAATCAAAATTTCCTAATAAAAATGCCTGAGAGCAAAAACAGGCACTGTGGTGGAGAACCTCATAGCGTTAGTGTATGATAATTTTTGTTGTGATTGGTAATTAAATTTCTGCGTACACCTTTGGAGTGTGACGTCAATAGCTCGTTCAGGTGGGGATTTACCCAAAAAGCCCTGTGACTACATTACTAATTCCATCCTGACATTGAAAATATGTGCACTTTTATTGAAAAATCAACTCCCGCCTAAGGCAATTTTTCTTCTTTGCTTTTTTCTTTTGAAAATGCCACTTCAGACTGTTGTATATCTTTCACTGTCCATTGCATGCTCCATCATCAATCCCACATTTTTGTAGATAAGCGTTGTGCAGATGCCTAGATTGATATGCTCGGAGAAAAACAAATAGTTAATGCTCGGAGAAAAACAAATCAAGTTAAAGTGATTACAGCTCAAAGTGAAGAAAGAGAGAACAAGAAAAATATTTGACATTATCCGTAACATATCTTTGAAAACTACAACTGAAATTGGCAGTGTCAGAGAAACGTCCAGAGTGAACACCAAATTAACCATAAGCTTATTTGTTTGCAATACATACCATATTACACACAATTTAGTGTGAAAACAGTGTGGCTGACATCACTTCACTCCTACATAATGGTTTGCGTTGGTTCACGGTGCCTTATTAGGAAAAACAATAGTGCAGTAACTTCAAGTGTTGTCAGACTTTATACTCTGCAAACTGGTTATTTAAAGTGGGCTATTAGAAACAATCGATTTTTACAATGTCACGATCCTTGAAACTCTTTAAATGTGGGAGACTAGGCTACTGTGAGTGAAAATCTAAAAGCTTTCCTTTCGAGTCGACCTGCATTGGAAAAATTGGCATGCTAAGTAGTAAGAAAATATGTCATTACAATTTTTAAGTTCCTACATCAGTGAGTGCAATTGATTTTTTTAAAAAGGCGGTTGCACAAATGCCAATTTTGAGACTTTTTTCTCATCACGGGCCTAATTCAACTTAATTCAATACCATGGATTCAAGTGAAGACAAAGTAACGATCCAGTGTGATCTTGATCTTATAATTACCTCTTCCAGCACACCACAAGCATTACTAAATCATGCTCCATACTTAAAAGTAGCCAGCTTAAACATCAATGATGAAGGTCATTATAAAAATTCAATAATTTTACCACTAACTGCCTAAAAGTACTTAATATAATATGACAAAAATTGTCGCAGTCGAGTATCCCCTACAGTATTAGCAGCATGAAGATTAAAAATTTCAAAAGGTATAGCTGAAAATTTTTATTTCTATCCAGATCAAAAAAATGCACTTCCACTCTGGAGTGTTGAGCTTTAAATTAGGAAAGGGAGTGTTTTTCCCGATATGTACTGACAAAATCTACCCTATTTACACGAATGGACTTTACGTACATCACTAAAAATATTTAGCCAATTCTCACATAATTACATTTGTACGTGACTTTTGTCCCTATTGCATACATAACAAAGAATGTCAGCCTTGCACCTAGTTGATATGTGCTGTACAGGTGTTAAAAAGTATAGAGCTATCAAAAGCTAGCATAATTTTTTTATTGTGTTTTGTTGTTTTTATTGCGTTTTGTAGTAAGTCATCTTCCAATTTGTCACATGTGGTGAGAGAGAAAGAAACGATTCTCCGGTCTTTATTTTCCTTCCATATTTTATAGACCCTTTCTGAAAAGGTATTTTCATTTTCGACTTTTCTGCCACTGCATCTCACCAGCATATCCAAGGCCTTTGTCTCTAGCCTGTTTCTGCAAAATGTTTAATATGGTTTTAGGCAATTACTTACCACATTATATTTCATATTTGTAAATACTTTTTAGGTTGGCTATAACAATAAAATTTGCTGCAGTTGACTATAACAATGAAATATTGATGTTAAACATAGACTTCAATTTGGTTTAAAAGTTAAAGCAAATGGGAAGCATAAATGGAATTCTAAAGCTATTTGTTTAAAAATAGGTGTCTACAAATGCTTAATGATTGCAAAAAATGTTCTCTAACTCTTCTTTCATTAATATGTTATTTAGCTTATAGCGCATTTGTTTATACTTTTATGAAGTTGAATGCAACTTGCTCCAGGCTTATTCTGTCATTTCATCATACTCAAAAAATTACCGTTGTTTTGTTTAAAGGAGGTTCACCAAAGAAAATCCTCTTTTTGCTCCAGCACTAGACGCCGCAAAAACTCGAGCAATATTTGCCAATATAGCAAAAGCATGGTTGCTTGAGTTCATGAGGGTCTTGCATACCTAAACACAGAACCAAGTCTTAAATTTTGAGTAGTGTTTGTAAAATATGGTTTGTTTATTAGCTAGAACAGGGGTGAATAAACTTTTTAGTCGGAGGCTGCATTGGCCATTCAAGAGTGGCTGAGGGCTGGTGCTTAAAACCTTGCAATGTCTGCATACTATGCAAGAGCTTGCAGTAGCTTAAGATCTTGTGACAACCTTAGTCTGTCGTAACACATGGCTGTGAAAATGACGGTGTCCAAAAAAAAAGTCATCACTCTATCTTGACAGTAAAAGCATCAAATTACACTGAGATATGCGTAGCAGCTCTTTCAATGGTCACTTCTAACGTTTTTCGCTCTTTAGTACGGCTAGTGTGGCTACCCCTGCCATATTCAATTAGATATATGGAAGTTTCTATAAGTGTTTGCAGGTTGCACAAAATGCTCTGGCGGGCCATAGTTTGCCCACCCCTGAGCTAGGCAAATTATAATCCACGTTGCCTATGAATAATCCTTCACATTTGAACCAAGCCTAACTTCAAACAATATAACCTCCGTTTTTTACCGTTTCCATGCTGGAGTGTCCCAGATTATGAATTTCATGCTTTACCTATCTCCATTTGCCACTCAAATCTTTTGCAGGTGAAGATATGCAAAGCAGTTGTTGGTATCTACACAAAAATATTACATAGCATATACCTAAAAATGGTTTCAATTACGGAATAAGAAATTTTGTATTTATTTAAAATAGATAATTAGGCTTAAATTAAATGTCTTTTTTTGGAAAAAAACATTTACTGGCAAAAATGTAATGGAACTGTGGCGGTTAAAAAAATCAGCGACTAACATTAAAGCTTGCTCTAATTTTAAACGTTATCTGTGACTTTTTAAATGAAGTCTGTAAAGCTTAATGGGAAAGTAGAGTAAGGACATTTAAAACGTTTGATTGGTCCACTAAACTAAGTTGCTTATTTTATTCTTGAGTATTAACCCCTTCAAAATATCATTTTTTTCAGAGTAAAAATACAATTCTTAAGCTTGTAGCTATGATAATTTGATCTGCTGACAGCTAGATTTGAATCACTTTTAGAGCTGCCACACGGTTGCATTCACATTCTGAGTAGTGTTAGTAACTATCTGAAAACCTTTCTTTCATCATCGTCTCATCTTTTCTGAAGACACTTAACTTGCAGCAGTGATCAATTGTGTAAAGTTTGATGAGGCTATATTTTATTTTATCTTAGCCTAAGACCATAATAAGTTTGTCTAACCATGGTGATGCATTATACTTTCCACTAAATTTTTATTTGTAAACGATAAAACTTTACGCATCTCCTTTTTTTTGTAAATGGGTGGTATGAACAAATAAAACTAAGCTTAACCAAGTAACTAAAGATGTTACATGTAATGGGTTGAATACTTTCTAGAAATTATGTAGCCTACTTTTTTTGCAAAAGGCACACTCCTGAGACCCCAAAGTTTTTCCTTTCTTCAGCTTTTGATGGAATTGAAGCCAGGTCCAGAGTTTTGAAGCTTTTCATTACTTCTTTTCAGGAAATCTGGCCTTGAATGAATTTATGAGGTGTTCGATTTTAAATACAAAAGTTTTGGTGGTTTTAGTCTCCTTAGCTTTGTTATGTTTGCAGCTGATGGTAAAAATACAATTCTTAATAAAGTAACTGAAAGCAGTTAACTAAATAAAACGTTTTCTAAGATCACAGAAAAGACTGGCTAAGCACCGTGATCGCGACTGCAGACAAATACATTGTTCGAACCAATCAATCAGCTCTTTTCAGTGCAGTTAGTAACTGCGACCAAAAGTACAAAACTGAGAGTGTAGTTCATTTTTCAGCAAGAATATAATTGCCACATCAAATAGTTTTTTTGTAGAACAAAGAGTTCTGCAGTTGTACATGCTGCTGGCTTTGGCTGTAAAAATTTCGTAGTTTTGTTTTGCTTTTGATGTACCAAGTAAACCACATTTACAGAAACTTTTGGGCTACTTAAAGCTTCATATCGTCAGCAAATTTGCTTGCGCTGTTTGCATTCACTTACAGACGTCAAGGCAGATTCTATAAAATTTTGGACCACTTCTTTTATTTTGCTTCTGTCTGCTGTTATCAACACTCCTCCAGATCGTAATTGTCGACCAGCTGGAGCTAAATCAAGCCACCTTGCTTTGAGGTTTGACAGAGCTTTTTGAACGTTTGGTTCCCATGTGACTTGGTTGAGGGAGCAAAGGTACAAGCTTGATAAGGCATTGCAAATCTAATCAATGGTTGCAGCATTAAAAAGATTCCTTAGCTCCACGTAAAAATCAGTAGCCATTTTTACTGAGATTTTTTCTTGACAAATTTTAATTGTGTAGCTGATCGAATTTTTGTTTAATAGCATTACTGTTTAGTTTTTAGATGAAGTTACTTACATTCACAATAACAATCATGAAACACTAGGTTGTGGTTGCTGGAGATGAAATTGATTAATAGATGTTATCAAAAACTTTTTTCATGAAGCAAAATCAAAAACTCTTCCAAAACAACCTATTTCTTGCTAAACTTTGACCAATAATCACTTTAAAAATTAAGCTTTTGAAATCAAAGATTGATGACTAAATTCTGCCTAACAAAACTGTTTCAGTAAGAACTAGCCATATCCTATTGATATCATATCGCTTCAATCCCAGCTTGAGCATTGTGGCTGCTGATATATTTGCCTGGGAGATATATATTCAGTCTGTTGACATCAGTGAATATGTCTCGCAGAAAATGTAACAGCAAGAAGTTTCTGCAAGTAAGAAATCGGGTGGTAAACCGCTCGTGATCACAATCAACAACACTAAACAATTTATAATATTGATGACATAAACATATTCAATCAAGAAAAGAAACCATCAAGCACAACACCAGTGATTCGGGTAAAAATCTGCAAAAAATTGTGCAATACAAATTAAAAATGAATCATATTATTTATAGTCGTGAAAACTTGACTATTTGGTATGCCTTTGCTTCTTGGATTATTACTATTGATTGAAAAAGTTTAGCTATCCAAAGCAGTAAACCAATTGCCTTTACTCAAAGTAAAAGAAAATTTGTCATAAACTACCTGCAATATTGTGGGTAACACAGCCACCTCAACCTCAATTATGAAACTGAAATGACTCTAATCCGGTAAAGCACGGGTAGAGTCTATGTTCTTGTGACAATGACTGCACTCTTATTTGTGTCTCAAGTTTACGAGCATTGGCACATATCAAACGCAAAATCTGTTTGTCTTGCCGTGAAATACCTCAGAAGCAGTTTAACTCCCGTTTCATTAGATCATTCAAAAGTGCAAACAAAAAATATGACCAACATTCTTTTGACAGGAAAGAAAAAACATAATCAGATTACTTAAAACTTCATGTATGGAACCAAGAATAGCAGATTTACAATCGGAAAAACTTTTTCTCAATTTACTGTCTTGTCTTTATTGGTTTATTAAATTTTGCCATGCGTCTCTACTTTGATGATCACCATCCACCAGTATGTTTCCACTAATGTCATTACGTGTTTATCAATTTTATTTGCATCTTCAATTTACCAATTTTTTTGCCATGAACTAGATCAGTTTTTTCCAACTTTTTTCTTGTATCTCTCCTATAACAGCTTACTAAATAGCAAATGCCCCTACTAGACAAAAAGTTTTAATATAGCTTTGAAAAAAGCTGTTTTAGCCATAAGCTTTTCGTGACGCTCTCATCAGTGGCAGTATCGCGTCAAAAGGGAAGATCTAGAGTGAATGAGTCTTTTATGTGAATAATTTGGATGTTACGTAATCAAGACAGGCCAATAATTGCGTTTGTATTGCAAAGCGCGCGAAAGAAAGATTTTGCAAGTGCGAAAGTTAAAGAAGGCGCGGCAGGAGGCCAAATGCTACGATTATCGAAAGAGTTTGAGAGTGTAAACAAACTCTTTCTGTCTGCATAACACCGGGCGTCGGGTCTTGATATAAGTAGCCTCTAAAAGATTGAGATGGAAAGAGCTGTGCGCTGCGACAAGGATTGAAAACCATTTATCATCATAGTTTAATGTGCATCGATCATTATCTAAAAGATGCTGACCAATGGCGGAGTCACAGTCCGGCTTGGTGTCGGTTCGTTTGCACAATCTGTGTGGTTGAGATCGGCGTGGACGAGTCAATTGCTGTCTTAACCATTGCGGAACATGTTGCTTGATGCGATCCTGTAGTCGTTGAGATGTTCGCCCTACGTACCGACTATCACAGTGGCACTTGTATTCATATATGACAAAGCTTTTCTGAATGGCAGGTAGAACATCCTTGCGGGCCACAGGCAGCATGCGCTTAGACGTAAAGACCAGGCGGATGCTGACGGAACCATAGCAGCTTTCCACGGCGGTTTTGACTTCTTTTTCTAAGTTTGTAGATGGCTTACCTATCCAAGGGACCCTCAAGTACACAGGACACTTTTCAGGGCCAAATCGCTTAAGGGTGGAGAACTGAGCAATTTTCTTGGTGATCTGAGTGTTGATGATGTTTTTAGGATAGCCATTGTCCAGTAATATCTTCTTAATCCGTTCTATTCTTCATTGAGTCTACGCTTGGTGCAAATCATTAGAGCTCGATGCACCAATGTAGATATTAGACTTATTTTGCGTTTGAGAGGACTAAAGGACTCCCAACGCAAATACTGGCCAGTGAAAGTGGGTTTACGGTATACACTGGTCTCCAAGCCAACATCTGTTCTTTCGACGTAGACGTCAAGAAACGGTAGACATTTCTCTTTCTCTTTTTCAAAGGTGAACTTGAGGGATGGATGAAGGCAGTTAAGTTTGGTCAGGAATTCATCTGCTTCAGCTTCGTGATCGAAGATGGCAAACGTGTCGTCAACATATCTGAAGTATGTTGAAGGTTTTTGCGTTTGAGAAAATAACTTTTCTTCATAATATCCAACGAAGATGTTGGCCAAAGCCGGACCAAGTGGTGATCCCATAGCTACTCCGTCTGTTTGCTTGTACATGGTGTTATTGAAGCTGAACTCAACTGAGGATGTAGCGCTCTTCATCAATTCAACAAACATGTCCTTTGGAATGACTGGTTGGGAATTAGACTGGTCGTAGAGGGCTTCCGAACAGATTTTGATGATTTCCTCAAGGGGAACGTTGGTGAACAAGCTGGACACATCAAAAGAACACATGAAGACATTAGGGTCGATGTCAAGATTTTGCATGGTCTTAGCAAACGTAAATGAATCTGAAATGCAATGTGACGAAAACCGCTCCAACACAGGTTGTAATAGGCTAGCCAACCACTTGCCAAGTTCATGATGGGACGAACCTGTCATAGACAGTATTGGGCGAAGTGGAGTGCCTTCTTTGTGTGTTTTCGGCAAACCATACATTCGAGGTCTTTGCGATCCAGTTGGTCGTATTGCGTCATTGCGGATTAAGAAGATATTACTGGACAATGGCTATCCTAAAAACATCATCAACACTCAGATCACCAAGAAAATTGCTCAGTTCTCCACCCTTAAGCGATTTGGCCCTGAAAAGTGTCCTGTGTACTTGAGGGTCCCTTGGATAGGTAAGCCATCTACAAACTTAGAAAAAGAAGTCAAAACTGCCGTGGAAAGCTGCTATGGTTCCGTCAGCATCCGCCTGGTCTTTACGTCTAAGCGCATGCTGCCTGTGGCCCGCAAGGATGTTCTACCTGCCATTCAGAAAAGCTTTGTCATATATGAATACAAGTGCCACTGTGATAGTCGGTACGTAGGGCGAACATCTCAACGACTACAGGATCGCATCAAGCAACATGTTCCGCAATGGTTAAGACAGCAATTGACTCGTCCACGCCGATCTCAACCACACAGATTGTGCAAACGAACCGACACCAAACCGGACTGTGACTCCGCCATTGGTCAGCATCTTTTAGATAATGATCGATGCACATTAAACTATGATGATAAATGGTTTTCAATCCTTGTCGCAGCGCGCAGCTCTTTCCATCTCAATCTTTTAGAGGCTACTTATATCAAGACCCGACGCCCGGTGTTATGCAGACAGAAAGAGTTTGTTTACACTCTCAAACTCTTTCGATAATCGTAGCATTTGGCCTTCTGCCGCGCCTTCTTTAACTTTCGCACTGCAAAATCTTTCTTTCGCGCGCTTTGCAATACAAACGCAATCATTGGCCTGTCTTGATTACGTAACATCCAAATTATTCACATAAAAGACTCATTCACTCTAGATCTTCCCTTTTGACGCGATACTGCCACTGATGAGAGCGTCACGAAAAGCTTATGGCTAAAACAGCTTTTTTCAAAGCTATATTAAAAAATTTTGTACCACCAACAAGATTTTTGTGTACAAAAAGTTTTATCAAGCATATGATTTTTATGGCTTAACAATAACGCTACTGTGGTGGATTAGACTGGTGCAATACAGCCAAATAATCAACGTGAAATTATTTATTAGCCCAAAAATGTTAAGTATCCTCGTCCAACATTGGGGAGACCAATGGTTTCCAGAGTGAGGTCAGCGAAGTCCTTGGAGTCCATAAAGCAGTATAAAGATTGCACTACAAACGTTTTATCTATTTCAATCATAGTGAATACTTTTTCAAAGTAAGAATAACTACTTTTGACTTGGCACGTAAAAGTTGGATAATACCATTTAAGGTAATAGCATGATTTGTCACCAGCAACACCATTTTGCCTTGCATCTACAGGGTGCGGACAAAGTCCTTGGACAACGTAAAAATTTGATAATTCTGTAAATCATGAATATAACTACAAATAATTAATTTTTTTTATTTGACATGACTTTCATGAACTTCTTTCTTTTTCTTTGTCTTTTGACTTATTCCTGATTAGGGGTTGCCACAGCAGATATCTGCATTTCTGTTACATGGCATTTGTTTTTATGGTCGAATGCCCTTCCTGCCACCAACCCTCTATTTGGAGGGAAAACTGGGCTACCTGTCTTCTACATAAAGGCGGGGGCATCTCGTTAAGTGCCTTGCCCAAGGACACAACAAGCGAACTTGCCAGCTTGTTCTTCACAACCTCCCCTAAATGCCGAGTGCCAAGCAAGGAAGCTGTTGATACCATTTTTTAAAGTCTTTTGGTATGACTCTACAAGGGGAATGAACCCCAGGCCTACCGACTGCGAAGCAAATGCTCTAACCACTACACCATTGCGTTGGTGCATGACTTTCATGAACAATAGTACAAAATATCATTCAATATGTCCCCCTCTGGCCTGAATTACACGCTCAAGTCTGCCACAAAAGCCTTCTGCTGCTTTACACAGGGTTTCTTGGGGTATTGTCACCCATGCCTTCTGAAGAGAACTCTTGAGCTTCAACTGACACATGACAAGAAGCACAGGCATCTGCCTCCAAAAGGGACCAAACACAAAAGTCCATTGGGTTGAAATCTGGTGATGAGGGTGACCAAACATCCTTGCTCCAAAATCCTGGAAAATGGTCTTGGCACCACTTCTGAGTCTTCTGGGATGTGTGTGATGGTGCACCGTTTTGTTAGAAGATGAACGGCTTGTCTTTGAAGTGCTTTTTGGCTGCTTGAAGTGCAGGAGTCAAGATTGTTTTAATGTATGCATTTGTATTCACTTTTGCTCCTTGTGGAACAAAAATGATGGAGGACTTCCATGTATTTGAAATGGCGGCCCACGCCATGACAGAAGAAGGTTTCTGTCGCCTGAAAATGCTTCTTGTGGAGTCAGGAATGTCTGCAGAGGACTTTGCTAGGACTCTGTTATTTTGTTGGTTGCAGATTCCCTTGACAGCGAACAATTTCTCGTCAGAGAAAATGATCTCGCTCATGTCCATACCTGCCTTGTGAACAATTTTTTGTCAGAGAAAATGATCTCGCTTGTATTCGTACCTGTCTTCAACTTGTTAAGAAAAATCTTTGCTCGAGCCAGTCTTTTTTTTTGGAGGTCTGTGAGGTGCTGACGAGTTTGCATTTTGAGAGACGACATCTTCAAATTGGTTTTAACAATGTTTCTGATCATCTTCTCACTGACATTCATGTCAAGGGCGATTGCCCTCATGGATCTTTTGAGATTGCATCGGATTCTGGCTCTGACAGCATTAATCATCTTTGACGTCCGAGAAGATCGTGGTCTTCCACTTTGAGGACAATCTTCGGTACTTTGAAGTTCTTTAAACCTGCTAACCATGTGGTAAACAGTTGATCTTGGAGCTTCAGAATTTATCTTTCCAGCACGATGGAGCTCAATGATGGCTGCTCGTTTATCACTCATACTCGATATTCAAGCTAAATTTGGACAAATATATGTAACAATATGAAAGAAGAGGATGAAATTATTAATATTCAACAGTGTGAAGTTAATACATATGTTTAAAAGTTATTAAATTAAGTATTATATTTTGTCCAAGAATATTGTCTGCACCCTGTAATTGTTTTTGTGAGAGATCGATTGTTGGTGTTTTCATATTCTTTCTTAAATTGCTTAAAATCTTTGTTGTAATTATTCCTATTTTTTTAGACTAGATGTTGTTAGATCAAATTACTTCTATTTTCCATCTGTTCAAAAAATGTGTATCAGCGACTTTTCAATACTTTTAAAGCTAAATTTGCTCAAAATTTGATTGCAGTTACCATATATCTTACTCAAACTCAATAGCTGTATTTGCGCTTTTGCTGGGTTAGATGATCTTTGTAGTTTGTCTGGGTGAGAAAGATAGGATTAATGTCAAAAATCCTTACCAGCTTGTATCAGGGTGGCGAGACTTGCCTCATAGTTGTTTGAAAAACCACTTTATGTTACATTTGTTGATGACATGACCTGTTGTTCGATGCAAACTTGACACTTGTTTTAGATTTCAAACAGATTGCATATACAAAACTTTGCCATTTTTTACACATAACACCAAAACTTTCGTGTTTCAAAATTGTAGTTACCAATCTTTTCGCACAATGTAGTCAATATGAAAAATGTTTATTTGAAAAACCACTTTATGTCACATTTGTTGGTGGCATGGCCTGTTATCAGACGCAAATTTGGCACTTGTTTTAGATTTCAAACAGATTGCATATACAAAACTTTGCCATTCCTTACATGAAACATCAAAACTGTTTTGCTTCAAAATTGTAGTTACCAATCATTTCGCACAATGTATTCAATATGAAAAATGTTTATTTGAAAAACCACTTTATGTCACATTTGCTGGTGGCATGGCCTGTTATCAGACGCAAATTTGGCACTTGTTTTAGATTTCAAACAGATTGCATATACAAAACTTTGCCATTTCTTACACGAAACATCAAAACTGTTTTGCTTCAAAATTGTAGTTACCAATCATTTCGCACAATGTATTCAATATGAAAAATGTTTATTTGAAAAACCACTTTATGTCACATTTGCTAGTGGCATGGCCTGTTATCAGACGCAAATTTGGCACTTGTTTTAGATTTCAAACAGATTGCATATACAAAACTTTGCCATTCCTTTCACGAAACATCAAAACTGTTTTGCTTCAAAATTGTGTATAAGATATGGTTGTTTGAAAAACCATTTTATGTCACATTTGTTGGTGGCATGATCTGTTATATGATGCAAATTTGGCACTTGTTTTAGATTTCAGACAGATTGCATATACAAAACTTTGCCATTTCTTACACATAATATCAAAACTTTCATGGTTTTAAAATTGTAGTTGCCAATCATTTCACACAATCCATTTTGTATGAGAAATGGTCGTTTGAAAAACCACTTTATGTCACATTTGTTGGTGACGTGACCTGTTATGTGATGCAAATTTGGCACTTGTTTTAGATTTCAAACAGATTGCATATACAAAACTTTGCCATTTCTTACATGAAACATCAAAACTGTTTTGCTTCAAAATTGTAGTTACCAATCATTTCGCACAATGTATTCAATATGAAAAATGTTTATTTGAAAAACCACTTTATGTCACATTTGCTAGTGGCATGGCCTGTTATCAGATGCAAATTTGGCACTTGTTTTAGATTTCAAACAGATTGCATATACAAAACTTTGCCATTTCTTACACAAAACATCAAAACTGTTTTGCTTCAAAATTGTAGTTACCAATCCTTTTACACAATGCATTTTGTATAAGATATGGTTGTTTGAAAAACCACTTTATGTCACATTTGTTGGTGACATGATCTGTTATATGATGCAAATTTGGCACTTGTTTTAGATTTCAAACAGATTGCATATACAAAACTTTGCTATTTCTTACACGAAACATCAAAACTTTCATGGTTTTAAAATTGTAGTTACCAATCATTTCACACAATCCATTTTGTATGAGAAATGGTCGTTTGAAAAACCACTTTATGTCACATTTGTTGGTGACGTGACCTGTTATGTGATGCAAATTTGGCACTTGTTTTAGATTTCAAACAGATTGCATATACAAAACTTTGCCATTTCTTACACAAAACATCAAAACTGTTTTGCTTCAAAATTGTAGTTACCAATCCTTTTACACAATGCATTTTGTATAAGATATGGTTGTTTGAAAAACCACTTTATGTCACATTTGTTGGTGACATGATCTGTTATATGATGCAAATTTGGCACTTGTTTTAGATTTCAAACAGATTGCATATACAAAACTTTGCTATTTCTTACACGAAACATCAAAACTTTCATGGTTTTAAAATTGTAGTTGCCAATCATTTCACACAATCCATTTTGTATGAGAAATGGTCGTTTGAAAAACCACTTTATGTCACATTTGTTGGTGACGTGACCTGTTATGTGATGCAAATTTGGCACTTGTTTTAGATTTCAAACAGATTGCATATACTAAACTTCATGGTTTCTCTAAATAAAATCAAAAACTTGTGTTTCAAAATTGTTTTGACACACCATTGACAGGTGGTAGTTGAAGCAAGCACTTAACGCCCTTTTTTTCATCTGGGTATTGCTGCAAATTTGGCGATTTTTATATCCCAAACAGCTTGCTTAGTTTTTCGTTTACCAACATAAAAACAAAAATTTTTTTGTTTCAAAATTTTGTGTCATGTGTTTGAAACAACTTGGTGCTAAAACCATAATATTTACGTGATGTTGATATCAAATCAAACATGTTTAGTTGTCCCACAGTTTGAATGTTATCGATTGAAATGTCTGGCGTTTTGTTTTCTCAGATCTTGACAGGGTTAAAAAATAGCTATTAGAAATGACACGTTAATATCAAGTCAAATATGATTGGTTGTCCAGCGATTTCTGATCAGTTTCAAATGCATTTGAATGTTGTAGATTGAAATGTCCGACGTTTGTTAAAAAGTAGCCATGAGAAACAGCACGTTAATATCAAGTGAAATATGTTTAGTTGTCTGACAGTTTTTGTTAAGTTTCAAATGCATTTGGATGTTGTAGATTGAAATGTCTGGCGTTTTATTTTCTCGAAACTTGACAGGGCTAAAAAGTAGCTATATGAAACAATTCAATGAGGAATATGTTTAGTTGTCCAGCGGTTTCTGATCAGTTTCAAATCCATTTGAATGCTGTAGATTGAAATGTCTGGCGTTTTATTTTCTCAGATCTTGACAGGGTTAAAAAGTAGCTATGTGAAGCGACACATTAATATCAAGTCAAGTATGATAGTTGTCTGGCATTTTCTGATCAGTTTCAAATGCATTTGAATGCTGTAGATTGAAATGTCTGGCGTTTTGTTTTCTTGAAACTTGACAGGGTTAAAAAATAGCCATGCAAAACGACACGTTAATATCAAGTCAAATATGTTTAGTTGTTCGGCGGTTTGTGATAGCATTCAAATGCATTTCAATACTGTAGATTAAAATGTTCGGCATTTTTCCCCTCGAATCTTGACAAGGTTAAAAAGTAGCCTTGCGAAATGACGTTAATATCAAATGGAATATGTTTAGTTGTCTGGCAATTTCTGATCAGTTTTAAATGCATTTGATTACTGTAGATTGAAATGTCTGACGTTTTTTTCCTTTCGATTCTTGAGGGGTTAAAAAGTAGCTATGTGAAATGACACGTTAATATCAAGTGGTATGTGTTTAGTTGTCCAGCGGTTTCTGGTAAGTTTCAAATGCATTTGAAGTTTATAAATCTTGAAATTTTACCCCAATACAACTTTAAAATTATATCAAGCAGCTTTTGTACTAGATCTGATATTAATGGCGTTTTACATATTTAGTTTGTTACCTATCAAGTTTCAAAACCAAACACCGCTAGTCATGGTCCTAGCTAGACATTTTATCTATTTAGAAAGATTAGTTAAGAGTAAGATTAGGCAGTTTTAATATATATGGCAAAAGTCAAAACTTGGCCGCAATGATTGTGTGTTATCTGCAGAAAATGGTTTGAAAATAATTTTTGAACAGTTATTTCATGTTTTATGCCTTTGTTAATAGTTTGGAACAATTGTTTCGATGCTATTATGTAAAACCGTTTTGATTATCAGGTGTTAATGTCAAAACAAGCATTAATGTTTCATGCATATACCATTTATTGTATATTTAACTGTATGGTGTTTTTAATTTGTAGAATAATTACAGTTTTATCTGCCCGCATCAACAAACAATGCAAAAGGACTAGCCCACTTTTTGAAATCAGTCGTTGAAAAAAGCCATTGATAATAATTAATGGAGTTGTTTTGCAAAATTCGTTACTCAGCTTAGTTCAGAAGTTATCAAAATAACAGTGTTTATGTTCAAATGAAACTGTAGCTGTTAATTTATTATCTAAACATTTGCCAATTTTTTGACAAATATTTCAGATCAGGTAAACTGGAACTAAGAGATGTAAATTATGATTAAGTTCTAAATAGAAACTGTAAAAATTGGAATGTACGTAATTTGGCTGGTTCCAGCTTTGCACAAGCATAGTGTTTGACAATCTTGTGCAATTTTGCCACAGAACTTAGAGGTAAATGTGGCATGTTACATCAATGCAAAAAATTTCAAATTATATGATGTAAATATTTTGTTTCATTGTTAATTATAATCCATTGTAAACAAAGCAAGTCTCCTCTTTTTACAATCCATTGCAAACACGTTTAATAATTCAATGTGCAAACAATGCAAGTTGTCCAGGCAGATTTAATTGTGCTATGAGCAGTGCATTAAAACAACAAGCGTGGTTTTACCCACACAGCGACAATTGTCATTTTACCCTGTAAACGAGTTTAGATTGAAAACTAGGTGTTGATGTCTGGCGGTTTTTTCTAATGCTTCACTGGCCTAGAATAAGATCTGTAGCATCTCACAAACATTAACCTTAAGTAGATAAAGGGCATATGTCCAGCGGATTTATACAAATTATAAATGGTTAAATAAGTTTGAAATTAGAGCATTGGTGCTTTTTCCTGACACTTTTGAGATACAGCGATGCAAAAATAATGACAGTAGATAGTTGTCATTTTAGTGGTTTCAATTTACAAGCTCACAATCAGCTATTGGCACTCAATTTTTGCTTTTCATATATATTGATGAAGTTTGCGCTTAAGAATTGACATCATAAATTGATCAAGTTTGCACTTTTACCAATGCATTGTTTTCCATGCAAAGGCTGCCACATGCAAAGAGAGATCAAATTGTATATTAGTAACAGCGCTTCATTGTGATTAGGACGACTAACGTGCAGCATTACAAAAAGGGTAATTACAGAGCTATGGGACAATTGACTCCTATGGTTTAATTGGTGAGTCGGGAAATGCCATCCTAGTTGGAAAAAAGTATGGTTTTTTTGGATATTTACAATAGTTCTAAAATCTGCAATGCAACATTAATATCACATTGATTTAGACGTTCGGCGGATTGTGGACAGTTTTTGAGATATTTAGAATAGCAGATTTACATGTTCTGCAATTTTTGCTTGAATATTTACAGCGATTAAAGGCTTGTTATGCAACATGAGTTTGACATCAGGAAATTTTAAAGGGGTTAAATCTTGTAGATTTACATGTCTGGCAGTTGTTTCAGACATTTCATTGGGTTAAGCACTTTAGGGTGCTAATGAAAGCAGATGTCACGTCAATGTATGTGACCGTTGTCTTTCATGAATCTCTGGCAGGTTTGAACTTTACCAGTATATTCAACTATGTTTAAAATTATATTTCATCAAATCGCATGCCCAGCAAATTTTTTGAAAATTTTAATTTTGAAATAATATGGGGTATGATTGAATAAATCGCTAGCAAACCTTTAATAATGTTACTCCATCTTTATAAATATTGAGCAGATATTTTGAAATTGTTTTGGTTGTCACCCAATTAGCATGTACTGATAGTCTTTGCAAACTTGAAGTAGTCGTTACTTCTTTGTTTTTGTATCTAACGCAGAGGATTGAGCAAAATTTCAAGCTTGTTAGCGCTATATAGAGGAGATTACTGTAAAGTATTTGGTTGTAGTTGATGTCAAATTCTTTTAGAAGAATAATGCTCGTCCTTTTTTGTTGGATTTTACTAGATAAGCGAGGCAAAATATTTCATTTATTGATATCTTTTGAAGTTGTAACTGCTCCTGCATGTTTTATCCTAAATTATTTAATTGGCTTTATGGCCTACTACTTCATTGCCTATATTCACTGTAATTCAATTGATAAGAGAAGCCACTAGATTCTAACAGGCCAATCGAAATCATGAATCATGTGTTGTGCAATAAAAATTTATCATAATTTATTTTGTTGAAATTTATTTTCTCATTTCATCAATCTGTCCATATTTTATTTCATTTCTGTCCACTCCATTCCACCATTTAATCTGGTACACCAAGTATAATGAAATATGTTCCTACTTTACCTCAAAACTTATTTATCATTTTCTGCAAAAACACTTGTGATTAAAATATTTTTATTATAACTAAAATAAGATATCAATGGTAAAGCTTAAGATAAATGGATGAATTAATTTACATTCAAAGCATTAAAATAATATTTATTATGTAGCCCGCTGGAAACCAACTAGGTTGACTTTCCTAGCAATACAACATCAAACTTTTTTTCAAACATTGTTTTTTCAGTGTCGTCTTTAGATCTGGCTCACTACAATGCTGCCGTCGGCAGAAGCAAAAGAGAAAAATTTTCATTACTCAAAGAAAGATTGGAAATTGGAAATTTTTTTCACATTTCTTACACATTAGAAACACAACAATTGAATGAAAATGTTCCTGAAAATTTGCATTGCGAATCTGCCAGACATTTTTTTGCATTTAAAGGGAACACTGATCATAGCAAAAGCTTTAAATGTGATTTTTGCAGCTTTTCTGTTTGGTGCTCAGCAGAAATTGGATTGTGTGGAGAAAAAGCTGGCAAGTTTGCTTATGTGTCTTTGAAAAGATTTTCCACTGGTATGCGTCAGACAGGTGGTAAAGTCTAGCAGACTACTGGTTTTGAAGGCCCAATCTATAAAAAGACTTGCAAACAGACCAGAAAACTAGAGATGAGCTTACATACATAAATAGATATTTGTTTTTGATTTATTAAATATGTAGAAACTAAATGTTCTCAATCCTAACACAGATTTTCTTATAGGGCGAGTTCAAGAAGGTCTTCGTGAGTTGGAGCCTATTAAAGAAAAACAAGTTGTTACAATTGCTGTCTATTATGCATTAGTTCAAGGAAACAAATCATCACAGTCCTCAGGTAACAGACATAAAAGCATAAGGTTGACGAATAGCAATCAGATTAAAACTCTTTTTGCCAACTTTTTTTGGTTAATTAAATTTTGACTTCACTGTATTACAAGATTATATGTTCTCTATTTTTTATCTCGTGGTTTTAGAGTGAATAATAAGGTTGCAGTTAAGTATTTTTTTGAATAAAATGAAATGAAACAGTGTCAGATAATATTAACATGATTTAGACCATATTGCAATGCAAACAAGAAAATTGAAATGCCAAAGCTGTTTGGAAAAATTTTTCTTTCATCAGGATGAGATATTTGAAAATTCTGCTGATCAAAACATATTAATATTTCAACTGTGTACTAGTAAAAACCTATTTTTTTCATGTCTCAACTGGAAAACAGTTGTATTGGTGTTTTTACTAAATTGTGAAGTTTCAAAAATTTTCTCAGTTTAAAGAAATAGGTTTTAGAAAATTTGTTATAGAATTCCATATTATTTGTTCACTCAAGAGAAAATTAAATATAGCAATGATGTAAATGATGTTTTTGGTATTCGCTGAGAGCGGTATTGCCTTTGAAAAACACCGATGGTAGGTTTACTTTTGCTTACCAGCCATGATTATTGGATTTGAGATGCCAATAGACCCGTTTTGATCTGCAAGATTTTTTCATGACAATGACATCGTGAGATGACTACTGATGTAAAACTATGTTTGTAATTTTGAAAACATTTTCTATTTATGGTACTTTAGCAAAGTAGTACAAAGAAAATGTTTGTCGGCTGGTTGACTGATGAGTTGGCTGGGAAGGACAACTTATATTTACTGATAAGTGGATTTGCATTGCATGCAAATCTTGTTTGCCTGACATCTATACTATAAAGTGCTATTCTGTCTGAATGTCTGTCTGTTTAAACTCCTCTAAAATTGCTAGAGTTACAAGGATCCAGCTTGGCACAATTGATCAGCCTGTGGTGACACTCTCCCTGTGGTGAGTGTCACAAGGAGGTTTGTAACCCCTAATAATATCATAATCAAAAATATACAGTCATACCTCACTTTACGAACTCCCGCTTTACGAAACCTCGGAATTACGAAATAGATTTTTAGAAGTAACAGCTTCAACAAAGAACCAACAAATTTTGTAATTTATCAAACAACTGAAGTATTATATTAATTACAATCGTTGTGCAATATTTTCTGCGGTCTTGTCTCACTGTCGTAAAGTTCGTAAAGGTGAGGTATGACCGAATTAGTTTGTAAAGGTGAAGTATGACTGTATTTTATTAATTTGCATTACTTAACAGAGGATAACCATTTTTTGCTCAAATGAGAACCAGCTTCTGACTTACTGCCACATTACAAAAACTTTCATTTGTGTGGGGTCTAAAATGATGTCACAATCAACACTTCGTTGCACAATCTGTTTTTTGTTTTTTCTCAAAAAGTACTGATCACAGAAACGTGATTAAGTGCTGTTTCGGAAGATATTTATAAGGTGCTTTTGATAAAAACAACTTTACAACAATTAAAGCTTATTTGACAATGTTATGAGCAATTCTTTTTTTAAGCACTTTAAGCCCTCTAGGTATTTTTTTCACTTGCACGCTTAAAACTGGCTCTGTGATGTCATAGTCAAGATTCATTGAAAAATGAATTCTCTTCTAATTTAATACCTAGCCAACTCCAAGCAAAACACTTTGTGATCACCCAAGAAAAAGACTTTGTGATCACCCAAGAAAAAGACTTTGTGATAAAGATGGTCCTTTCTTTTGCAACAAAATATTGGTGTCGAGCTACATATGATTTGAATGTGAAAGCAATTATTTTACGATTGGGTGAGGCCGGTACAGCCAGCTGATTTGATATTCTTAACCTTGACATTATTAATGGGGCCTCACTGTTGCTATAACTTGACTGTGAGTGCTTTGTTTTGGGTTTGGTGGTTTTTGATGCATGGCGGTGTTTATGTCAGGGCCAAGGAACATGCATGCAGTCAGAGACGTTTGTTCATATTAATTTGCCTACCGTAGTGCAAAAGTAATTAGTAACGCTTCTAATATTTAATGGCTTAAATGCACTGTTAGGTCATACTATTAAACGACATCACAATGCTTGCCACTATTGTGGTGAGAACAGCAGCAGGCAGAAAAATTATCCATTATCATTTTGATAGTGTACATAAATGGTAAAGCCCATTAATTACTAATATTTGTAATTGCAAGGATATTGGTACAAAACATTAATCTTTATTTAACTGCTTGGAGGTTTGGATTAGGGGCAAAGTTAAATGTAATAAAACCAAAAATTTAAGAAAAGATCAAAATTAAACAATAAGCAACATCGATTTGTATAAACAAAAAACAATAGCATCAATTTGTAACATGTGTATTAAAGAGAATGTTTTTGTTTGAAAAAAGCTTAGTAGATGTCTATTGCTATAGGTTATATGACCTAGCAGAAAGGCAGGGCCTTTTTTTTATGCTGTGGCCAAATTAAAGCAAACAGCGCAGGCAAAGATCTTAATGCCACAAATATAAATATGAAAGCGAGCCACCAAATCATCAACTAGGCCTACCACTAACTAGCTCATTCTTTGTCAAAACAAACACCATTTTGGTTATGCCATCAATTTTGACTATGTTTCACCTCGTTATACCTTTAAAAATTATGAATGGTAGTTTGTGTCATCATTCTTTCTTTTTGAATACTTCCAGTCTTGATTAATATGCCAACATAATCACCATTACATGTACAAGAACTATGGCTTATATTTACTAAAACACTTTGTTGTAGTTCTCACAAATGTTTGTGCAGTGAAGCTAATGCAGCTGCATTAATTGATTTATTTTAAAGTGGCATGGGTGATGGTATGCCTGCTAGGATAAAATTGCACCATACTGTACCTATGAGAAACATGTTTTCTATTTTGCTTGATAATATTGTAGCTTTATAGAGTTACCAGGATCAAGCCTGAAACTTTGGGAAAAGCAAGGAAGTATTTAACTTTTATAAGCATACCTAGGCAAGGAAAAACATATGTAAATCATAATGTGTCCCCAGAAGGGACTTAGAAAAGTTTGAGGGGAAATCAAAATTAACAACATCACTGTATCAAATTGCACCACATGGAATATACAGTATTTTTGATATTTTGCTTTGTAAAATAACTTTATAGAGCTACCAGGATCAAACTAAACATTTGAGGAAAACCAAGGACTCTTTTCACTTCCCAGGGCATGTCAAGCAAGGAAAAAAGCACATGCTACCTAATGCGTAGCCAGTGAGGACTTGAGAAAGTTTAAGGAAAAAGAAAACACCATAACTGTGTGAAATCACACCACACAAAAGACATTTTTGCTATTTTGCTTTAGAATGGCTTAATATCACAAATGTGTTCCTTACCTCCAAACTACAGGAAACGCAAGGCTTCCTTGGGTTTGTGTCAACAATGACCAGGGCACATAGACCTAAGGCATAGCCAGGATCTTGAAGTGAGATATTTTATTAGGAAAAGGAGTGCACAAAGTCATGAAAGTCTTATGTGCAGAAAACACCTAAACTTTTGGTAACTCTTTACACTAGAGCCTGATAGGTGAAGCCAGCTTTGCTGGTTGAACCTACATTCTCAATCCCAATGTTACTCATTGGGGCTCTTCAGCCAACACCATTGTATATATCATAAAGTAAAGATGTTTTCTTATGCTGATATGCTGCCTGTTAAAGTATTAATGTCTATACTCTACAGCATTGAAATAAAATCCCAAGTTTAAGAAAAAATCAAACTATAACCCTAACAATTTGTAAAACTGAATATAGAGAGAACATATTTTCGAAAATGATTTGGCATGATCGGCCTCTACTAAAATATGATGAATGATTTTAGGGAGGCTATAGCCACTTTTGTTGTTATGTCAGAAGCAAGACCAATAGCATAACCAAAAGAACTTAGTATCATCAATATAAATAGGAAAGGGGTAGCACCACATGGCAAAATAGGCTGACCACTAAATAGTTTATTTTTATAATTGTGAAAGCAAACATAGTTTCACCACTCTCATCAGTTTTGACTGTGCTTCAATTCCTTTTTCTTACAAGAATTGACAATAATTTGTGACAAGATTCTTTGTGAGCATTGCCAGTCATGATCAAGAGAATGCGATGATCACAATTTTGTGTACAAGAATTGTGAAAGTGCATAAAATTCATTAACTTTTTACTATTGCTCACACAAGAGCCCAAAGGGTGAAGCCAGTGCAGTTGGTTGAACCAAAATACTAAACCCGACATCATGATGGAGGGCCTCTGCTGGGCAAAGCTAGCTAGATATGCATAATTTAAACTGTTTAGAGGTCATAATTTTCTGGTTAGGTGTATTCATGACAGACTTAGTTTTTGTTTTTTGGTTCAAATTTAAAAGAATACCAATATTTTTTAAAATAGTTACTGTGTAAGATTGCGTATTTTTAATCTGAAATTTATATTGCAAGGTGCTAACTGCAGTGCACTGTTACAGCAATATTGGGAAAGAACTAATTAACAACATATATTAGTCTTACATTTTTTGATTTGCTTTCTCTAAGAATGAGGAATTATTTGTTTAAAAGAAAATATAGAACTTTTGGCAAAAGCAAATGGAGTTAGATGGTATGGACATTAGGGTTACAACTTTTTCAGAACCCCCTATCCCTGTGTTATAACTTGATGAACTTTTATAAAAGATTCAAGAAAATCCAATTTTTATTCACATTTGATGTAAAAAGGTCACGCACAAAATGGTTTTAAATAATGCAATTTTTTGGTGTTTTGATTGGATCTTAAAGACATACAAAGCCTTTGCCAAGTTGTATACAAGAAACAAAGAATAGCATGTATTGCATTGTTACGGTTCAAAAATCAAACAAAGAAGTCACTTGGACAAATTAATGTCATTGGAAAGGATAAATCTCAGGGAGAGGTTATCCGTGTTTCTGCAAAATGCCTGCAACTGTTGCATAACTTTTATCGCATGCTCGCAGCATTGGTTGCTTCTAGCAATATTAATGGGTGAGTCATCTCGTTTCCAGTGGTTTTTTAAGCATTTGAGACCTTTTGGGTATCCATCCAAAGCATCTGATAATTCATCAAAATCCTCATTGCGGAACAAGTGGTTGCTAAACCAATGGTCAGCCCATTGGTAAGAAACGAATGAACAGATTTTACGAAGCCTGATTCGAGTTTCAGGCATCAGAATGAATGCAAGGAGTACCAGGATGGCACGAGAATTCCAGCGTGCATTGCTCATGTTAGGAATCTGTTGAAAGTTCACTAAAGAGACTTCATCTTTCTCCATGATGTGACGAAAGACACGTGTGAGGTGGTACAAAAATTTCATGTCATCTCTTCAACCACCTGTTTCCTTGATCTTAGCTTTACCATTGCTGAAAGCTTCCTTTAGTTGATCATATCTGCTTGTCAAATCCTTCACAAAAAAATAATCGATGTCTGGGGATTTGGTTGAGCCCTGCAGCTCATCGTCCATGACTAGACGAAGAATGCGATCAAGTACATGATGCTGGCAACTGATAAACGTTGGCCTGGAACTACCATTCTCTTCGAACATCTGCTGCAACCGAACGACCACTCCAGTTTTCTTTCCAGTGTTGACGCTTGTCGTGTCAGCAACAATCATCAAGATTGATCCCCACAAGTTAAAGTTATCCAAGACACCTTGGATCCCCTTTGCAATGGTTGCAGCTGTACCATCCTTTAACTGAAGCACAGCCAACTTGATTTCCGTAGCTGCATTTTTTAAGACAACAGCTTGATATTCAATGCCTTGTATTCGTTTACCGTCAAAGTGCAAGCTCCACTTTTCACGATGAAGTGTGCTAATCAAATGTTGCTTCAGTTGTTCTGCTTCTTCCAAGAGAGCCTTATGAATTCCTTGTTGACTTGGTGTTGGTATGTCAATGCCTTCACCAGAAAGCTGATGGCACAGCTTTGATGTTTTATGGGTTGATAGCTTTGAGCTTATAACAAGCTGCTTTGCCACGCCGGTAGAGTCGTGCTTTCTTTTGCTTGCTGATGGTGCAGCTTCGTCTTCCCAAGAACTCTCTTCACTAGTATCAGATGAGTCAGAACTGCTTTCGGAAGAAACTAAATCTACTGAACTGCTTGCAGTTGCCAAATTTGGTGCACTTGCTTCGAGTGTCTTCCTTCGCTTGGATGGGTGGATAGTTTGAACACTAGGAAGTTTGCCAGTGGAATAACCAACCTGGCCTTTACTCTGGATTTGCAATTTGTATAGCTCCTTATCCTCTTTGCAAAGCCATTCGCCTTTCTCCTTAGTCACGTCAAACAGTTTATCTAATGACTCAAAGTCACTCTTCTTTCTGCAAGAGTCGTACTCAAGCAAGAGCTTTTCAAGCTTTGAGCAAATGGCCTGATCTGATACATGGGGGAAGTTCAGTTTTGTGCTCCATAAAGCTTTTACCTCCGCAGCAATTAGACTAATCCTCTTCTTCCGTTCTTTAACAGTGGACTGAAAAAATTTAAAACGCCCCATCACGTGGCTTTTCAGGGGCAATCGGTTCCAATCACTAAAAGGATTTTCGTATATTGCCATATTGCCTCTTCTTGATGGTTGTTGAAACTGCACCAAGTTCTTTCTCCAGGTTTCCTTGTTCTTGTTTGTTGCAATTGAATTTTTCTTGTACATGTTGTATTACCGGTAATTTGAATATTTCAAAGTTTAGGATAAGATATTACTGTTAGAAGTTGCTAATTCTATGCTTAAATATGAATAGAAACAAATTTTTAGTTTCAAAACAAAGTTTAATTCTGAAATATAATGTGTCTGAAGTAAATGATACTGTGGTTTATGATGTCACTATTACATTTTTCTTCATTTAAAGAAGGCGGAATTATCTTTTCATGGTATTATACAGTCATTTCTTATACATAGGGTGACCATCTTTTGTAAGTGCAAATACGGGACGTTTATTGCAAACCGTTAGTATGGTTTCACAAATCGGAAGAGGTAATGGCGGTCCACCTGCAAACACGGGACGCTTGACCTGGTATCAGGACTTTGGTCACGCCCGTAGCAAGGCGGTCTCTAAAAAAAAAAAAAAAAAAAAAAAGTCATCGCTGTTCTCGCATGCCATTTCTCGGTAATTTCGACATGCGGGCAGGTTAGCTGCCAGGTTTTCCTACTTATTTGGAGCGCAACTTTGCCGAACCCTTGGTCATGCTATGCTTGTTAGCTCAACGAAAAAACGGGACATTCGTCAATTCAAACGGGACAGACCTCAAAAAACGGGACTGTCCCGGCTAAAACGGGACGTATGGTCACCCTACTTATACATAACGGTAAGGTCTAATCGCGAATTTTTCAAAGTGGTTTATGCGTGACCTTTTTTGTTGGCTCAACAAAATAAACATCATTTTCAGCAGTTATAAGCAAAAGTTCATTCATTCCCACCACAGGAAATCAGTTTTGAAAAAAAAAGTTAAAAAGTTGTAACCCTAATGGACATGTGCTGAGGAGGGATGATGATAGTGTTTTAAGAGTTGCCTTAGATTATGAAGTGAATGAATGAAAAAAGCAAGGTCGACTAAAGAATACCTGAAGTTGCTAGTGGGAGAGAAGACAAATAAGATTTGTGTTAAGACAAAGATGCCCTGAATTGAGTGACGTTACATGGAGAAATGGAGTGCAAAGAATTGTGAAAGGAATGAGGTGAATCTGATCAACTCGACAAGGTGAGAAAACCAAATAAACACTGAATAACTACTACTTTTATACTCATCAAAGTGTAAGGTTTGGCTAGAAACAAACTGGACTGTCCTCACAGATTGCATATCATTACAAACTGTCAAATTAATGTTTTGACAGCAAGACATTACACATGTCCGTGGTTTACCAGCTTTGTTGATACAAGGCACTATTTTGCTTTTATTTACAGAGCTTTTAAGTGTAAGTGATAAATTTCTTGTAAGCAAAAATTTGTTCTTCAACATCAAAGTTTTTTGGTGATGTGCAAAATGATGATTTAACAAAAGATCAACACGAAATTCTGTGTTAAATTTGGAAGAACAGCAACAGAGACGTTGAAGTGCCAGGATGAGGTTTATGGTGATTCTTCCATGTTGAGAACAGAGTTTTTGAATGGCACAAGCAGTTTGTGGAGGGAAGGGATAACCTGAAGTCAGAGAGGCATTCCATTTCCAAGATCAATGCAAACAGTGAAAGGATGTGAGAGTTGATTTACTGTGACCATTGGCATCATAACCACCAAACTCGGGATGGACAAAAAATCAGTTAAATCCATTTTGGTAAACAATTCTGAGATGCAAAAGGTGTGTGCTAAAATGGCTCTGAGGCTTTTGAGTGAAAAGCAGAAAGCTCCTTGATGTAATGTGTTCCAAGATGTCCTTGAGCAGTTAAAAGCAGATGACCAAATTTGGCAAAAGGCGATGAGAGGAGTTGAATCATGGATTGTTCAAAATGATCCTGAGTCAAAGTTCAAAGCTGTTAATGGAAAATTGCAAGTTTGTCAAGACCAATGCTGGCCTGCATGCAATGGTCACAAGTGAAAGGGGGTGTTGATCACTTTTGACCACCAAGGATCAATTCATGATGAGTGATCTCACGAACAAACAGTTAGTCAATGTTTTTATGAAAAAGTCCCGACTCACCTTGTGAATGAAGTCAGTCAAAATGAAGAGCCTTGTGGGCAACCAAAACCCTGATTTTGTACCATAACAATTTACCTGCTCACATGGCCTTCAGCATGAAGCATTTCTTGATCTAATTAATCAGCACACTACAGCATTCATAGTATTTCCAGACCTAGCCCCCTGTGATTTCCTTTTTCCAAAACTGAAAGGGACATTCAAGGACACATGCTTCAAAGGAGTCAGTGGCATCAAAGCCAACGTGAAGACCAACATCTAAACCATCAAAAAAGAATCTTTATAGTGTTTTGGGGCAAGATTAAGAAGGATAGTAGAGTGTGGAAGTCCATGCTAAATATTTTAAAGGGTACTACTGCAGATCACACTGGAGTTGTACCTGTTACTCAAAGTGGACATTTATGATATCTTTTTTAGTAAACTTTTAAATGTAATCATGCCGTTTTTTTAGCCACCCTTCATAAAACCAATCTTTTATCATAAAGATTATGTATAGTACTTTGCTTGCATTAAATGACCTAATTATAACTTGAAAATTATTTTGTAGGAGCTCCTTTTTATTGGTTTTATAAATAACATAAAAAAATTCTTTTTAGCAATATTGCAACAATAAGGTTTACTAATAATGTTTTACTTAATAGTTTATATTTTTTCTCTCTTTTCTTTGATTTTGCATTTTTTCATGCGTTCTTGTAGATTTAGACATTGTAACTCAGTGTATGTTTACCTCTGCACATTTGCTTTTAACCAATCTTCTTGGTCAGGCAATGCAGCATTTTAAAGTCCAGATGCCCTCCCTGACAAATATCAATGTCATGCTTTTATAGAGTTGCAAACTTCAGATCTTTCATTCCAAAGTTAGGAACAAACACCACAAAGCATGTAAGCTATTTTTTATTTTTTGTTTAGGCATAACTACTCTCAACCAATTTATGACAAAAATTGATCAGTTACGAAAAAATCCTTCTGAATTGGAATTGTACTATGCATTGCTTACCGCCTGGTTTGTTGGAGAAGCCAAAGATGTAAAAAACTTTTCTGATCAACTGGCTAAAACTTTTCCTGATTTTAAGCAGGTGAACCATTTTGGTTATTTATGTAGTGATTAGTGTAAATTTAGTATTGTATATCTACTATTCTTTGTTTGATGTGGAAGAATTTTTGGTTTAAGGAAATGGTGTTTAACATTTTTCTAAAAGAAAGTTATTTAGTACCTAAAATAATGTAGCTAGTTTAAAAGAATACATCAATTGTAAATTTGATGCATTTTGTTATCACTTGTCTAAGTTTTATTGCGTTTTTCGTCTTGGCATCAAGTGCTGCAATCTATTCCAAGTGATCAACTTAACTAGGATTTAGTTTTAATAGTCGTGTGCTGTGTTACCTATCCCCTTCTATATTGTAAACAAAGTGTTCTCAACTTATGAATTGCAAAGATCAAATTTACGTCTAGTGTAGAAGGTGCTTACAAGATGTATAAAAAAACTGCAAAAAAAGTTATAAATTGAAATGAATTTGGACCAACCACACTTCTGAAGGTTTGACAGGGAAATATTTGATGGTAGTGGAAGTTACATGCCCCAAGATATTCTCTGAATGCAAGGCTTGATCCTATGAAGGTCGATCAATAGATCATTACCATTAGGAAGCATTGGTATGAACTCATCTTGAGTTGGGCTTAATTCTACAATCTGCACCAGCTACCTTGTTGTGTGAACTTAAATGTTTAGAAATAGGAAGTTTTAACTGGCAACATTTTCTTTACATTTAACCATGGAACACAGTTATTAGCTATTTTTTTCATTCTTTCCTGTTGTGAATCAATGAATGTTATTCTGGTCCATTGTTTAACATTGTTCACCAATTTCTTCTTTATTGTCCTCTTTTCTTCTGCATTACTTTGTAGTGTAGTTTTGCAAATCCATTTGATCTTGTGATGTGTTCACACCACATAGGTGTATGTTTTTTTACTGGTTAAAAGTTTATTGCGTTTATGTATTTTATGGCTTTCTGATGCTCTCATTTCAGATGGGTTTTGGTAAATGCTGCCCATAGAGTTACAGTGGCATCTATTTTCAAAACTGTTTTCCATTGGTGCTTTTTGTTCTGGGTCTTTGCTTGTGTTATGCATGTGCTAATAACAAAAAACAACAAAGCTGTAAGGAATCTGATTTTATGTTTGGTTGTGATTGATCAGCCTTTCCAAATTATTTATTGTATTACTGAAAGTGCTTGTTATTCTTGATTTAATTCATGCATAAAAACTACCCTCTCTTATCCATGTTTTCAGGTGTTTCTTTGTAGTGAGTGTGATTGTTAATAGATAGTGGTGTTGTGATATCTTTCTATCTATTACTCACGTTTTTTCATGCCAACACAACTTATCAAGCCTGTGTGCTATTGATACCAGGAAGAGATCTTTTTTTTTAAATGAGGTTTTGACCAGGGCTGGGAAGTCACAGTAAAAGAGCACTAGCTCCGGTTCCAGCTCCGGAGCTATTAAGTACTCAACCACTAACTCTGGCTCTGACTCCAGCTTTGGTTTCGGCTCCCCAGCCCAAGTCACTTAAGTGTTTAAATCACTATCTCCATGAACAGGGGTCTGCAACCTTTTGCACTTAAAGAGCCATTTTAACCGATATTCCATAAAATAAAAAACTACTGAAAGCTGCAAAACTACTTTTACAATAAAAGTAATACAACAGTGTGCATTATTTTTATTTTTTTGGTTTCAATAAAAAACTTGTGGGTTGCATTTATAAAAGCAGTAATGCAATCTGACTTAGTTAATGTGATTTGTGCTCTTGCATCTCAATGCAAAGCATCTGCGCATCAGGGCTGTAAGATGTCTCCTTCATCTTCACACAGGATTGTAAGCTGTCATGTGTGAGACGTGTGTGATATCTGTTTTTAATGTACTTGATGTTGGAGAAAAGTTGCTCACATACGTATGTGGATCCAAAGATTGAAAGGATTCCGAGTGCATAGTTTTTCATGTTTTCATACACATTGGGAAGAGTATTTCATGTTCAAAAATCAATTGGCCCGGTTTTGAGGTTTTCAATTTTACTCCAGTTGTGACCCTGAGCAAGATCGGCCTTCTGACTAGGATACATCTTTAAGGTCAGCTGTCAGGCCTCTAAACTTGAATATCCATATGTCTTTGATGGCTATGTCGGCCAATTTTTTTTCAAAATCAGGTTAACTCACACCTTCCAATGCAATCACATTTAGTTCGGATGGATCAATGCTGAAGGAAAAAACGGGAGAGGATAAAGTCTTTTCTTTTCTGAACTCACAGCAGCGTGTCCCAAATGAACTTTGCATTGCTGTAATTGCAGATTGCAAATATTCCAAATTTATAGTAATGTTACTGTAAGCTTGTTTCAACTCTTTCAAATAAGGTAAGATAGGTAATGTGCCTCTCTGTAAATCTCTGGCAAAAACTGTAAACTTTCACTCAAATGCCAAAACATCCTCCAGCATGTGCAGAGCTGTGCATCCTCTTTTTTGAAGAACTATGTTCAGCAGGTTCAGGTGTGCTGTCATGTCTATTATAGAGTGTAGCTTTTCCAGCCATTCTGCCGGTTCCAGTTGTAGATAATTAAGCCCTTTGCTGTCCAAAAAGGTTTTCACTTCTTTCAACACACGACAAAGCGTTTCAACACTTCCCCTGTGGACAGCCACCATGCTTTATTGTACAACAATAGATTAGAGTACATGCTATCCACCTTGTTCAATATCCTATTGAACTGACGGTAATTTAAAGCTTTTGTCATAATTTTATTGATAATTTAAATCAGAACATTTATTACTAGCACGCATTGTGGGGGAAACGTTTGAGCACACAGTGCCTCTTGATGTAAGATGCAATAAAAAATCAGCAGCTTTCTGTCCAAAGACTTTTGCAGTAAGGCTACAAAACTCTTTTGGGCACCAATCATGCTAGGTGCCCCACCAGGTAGGTTGTATGTATGCCGTTTGCTCTTAGATATTCCAAGACAGCCTCACAGATGTCTTCCCCACACGTTTGGCCATTCAGTAGTATCAACTCAATTATCTCTTGTGGCCCAGCAGAGTTTACATTTTGGCAAAATAGCGCTATTTATTTAATATCACTTTTGTCTTTAGACTCATCACAGGCAATAGAGTACACTACTGCAGAATTTACATCTTTAATTTGTAGTTTGTTGATGTCTTCTGCCATTCTGGAGGTTCTTTCTTTAACAGTTTTTGCTGAGAGTGCCATGCCACAAATCTTTTGTACTATTTCACTGTTGTTTTTAAAGTCCGTAAATAAATGTTCAGATATCTTAATGAATGAATTTTTTTATATTGTCCATCAGTGAATGGCTTATCATGCTTGACTATTTCCTTAGCAGCCACAAGACTAGCATACATGGTTGAATTTGCAGACTTGATCCAATTATTAAATTAATGTTTGCTTTGATCAGCATTACACAAAAGTTCTAAAACACCTTTTTTTCTCGCATCCCCTTCTGAATATTTTTGAGCAAAAGATTAATGTCTTATTTTGAAAATGTCTTTAGACATTTGACTTTTTGTTTGCAAACTTCTCGTTACATATTAAGCACACTGGTAAACTGGTCTGATTAGCAATGAAAGCAAATAAATTTGTTCATGAAGCATTGAACATTCTGTGTTCTTCAGACACTTTTTTTTAGATTTACTCATAGTTGGTTGGCTATTAGAAAGTTATCTTTCTAAAACTAGCAACCTAAAAAATAGTTTTAAATTGACTGATTCGGTGGGCAAAAAGTGTAATAGGTGCTTTCTTTGTTACACTTATTTACAGCACAGTTTTGCAGTGTGTGTCTTTTCTAACTGCTACTAGTAGACTGCTAGAAACTATGTTGGCAGAGTAGGCCTATGTCATCCATTAATTATCACGTCACAACAAGAAATATCAGAGCATAATAATGACTTTTTTGAGTTTTCATCAATTAGCTGAATTTTCTTCAAGTGGTATCATTATCATATTCTATCAACTAAAAAGAAGAAATTAAACAACAGAAAGGATGAATCACAAACTTAATTAAGCGCTTGCTACAGCACCAATAAAATTTCAAGTCTTACACGTAAGGGTAATTTCAAGGGCGAAATACCCTTTACTTTTTAACAGCCACAAAGAGCTGCAGGTTGCCAACCTATGTCCATGAACTACTAATGTCACCCTTTAGAAGTTTTCCACAAGCTAAACGACGCTTTGCTTTTTACTTTTTACTATATTTTGCTTTTTACAAATTAGCTGTATTGAATACAGCTTCATGTCATCAGTTCATCATTATATAATTTCAATCTAAAACAAAGTTTTTATTAAAATTTGCTGTTACCAACCCTGGAGCTGGAGGTAATAAAATTTTTGTTGCTCTGGTTCCTGAGAAATATTTAAAAAGGCTCCGGCTTCGGCTCCAGGCTCTGGCTCCAGCTTCCCAGCCCTGGTTTTGACCTTAGGAATTTAGGTAACCAGATTTTTTTCACCCAGCATGTCATAAAGGCGACTTCTCGGTGCCTATTCATCTTTTAAAACTGAACTTGGGAGTTTTCAAATCACTCATGACCAGAAATTAAGATTGGAGGTAAGCAAGGGCATGCTTTCTGCAGAAAATTTTTCTTCAAAATTACCTCATGATAATGGTAATAAAATAGTTGGTCTTCATACCCTGACAGTGCTTAAATTGATTGGAGGTGCAAAGAATCTCTAAATTACAAAAATGCTCTGATAATTAGCTTTAGGTAAGGGTAGAAACTTGAAATATAAATTTTTGCAGCAAAGAAACAAAAATGTGAATGATTGAGAAATAGAAAGGGAGGTGTATGCTGTTCACAAGAAGTGAGATGCATCGGTGAAAAAACTCGATTTTGTTGGTGTCAATGGAAGAAGGCATGGCTTGTGGTGGTCTGGAAATAGGAGGAGTTTAATCTTGTTGAAAGAAAAACTATTTCAGAAGGTTGTAAAGGTTTGAAAAATAAGCATCAGATTAATGGCATTGGTGGTAGATTTTGAGGAGGAAGTTATGAAAGTGGTGTGTGCAAATAGAACTTGGTGGGAAAATCAGACTCTGAGAAAGATCAATTTTATAATGAAATCGCATGTGAGTTGAATTTATAAAGCTTGAAGAAATGATTTTTGTTCTGGAAAACTTGAACATTTTGGGAGACAGATTGGTGGGTTTCAGGGTGTGCATGAAGCAAGTGGAATTGGTGAAAAAATATTGAGGAAAGAAGGCTTCTTGAACTTTGCAATGAAAAGGGATTGTGTGTGGGAAACATATTGAAGACATAGGCGAGAAGAGAAAAGTAATGTACAGGAAGCCAGGTCAAATGATACAGAATTTTTTATTTTCAAAATTCCATAATATGCACTTATTTAACCACCATATACACATCAAAAAACATTAAAAACAATTTTGTGCAAATTACCTGATGCTTGCACAGTTTGCTTCAAACTTTACTTTTTTAGCAATTTTTTGGGTTGATCAATGTTTATTTTGACTTGAAATAATTTTGGGGAGGCATTGTAAATTTGTCACCCACTCACATCAAAAATTTGTCCAATTTTTTTCTTCATTGCTAAATGACACACTGAACATTGATATAGCAATTTACATGGAATTATCAATTACATCATGTTATCACAATTTTAAAATGTCTGATTCACCTTTGCATGTCTTTGTTCTTTATTTAAGACTTACCTCCAAATGATTGTATAGTATTATTTTACTTATCATATTTTATTGAAATGCATTATATTTTACAAAATTTTAGCATTTGACATTTAAAAATTTTAATGGTATAAAATGCGCCATACACCAAAAAAATTAATTAGACTCAATTTTTCAGGTCAAGTGATATAACTGTAGCTGATGTTTCATGAAATTGCTTAGGTATTATTTAGAATATCTGACAAAATTTTGCTGGTTTATGAAAGTGATTTGATTTAAAAACAATGGTGATAACTCAAAAAAATTGTTAAATTCTGCTTTGGATTTTCCCTATGTTTCAATCCTGCAATGATTCCATCCAAAGCTCATGCAATTATGCATTCACAATATATTTGAAAGGAACAGCCTGCAAAACATAGTGCAATGTAAATAGCAAAGGAGTGCCAATGGATTGTTTGCATTGATCTCCAAAAGATATGGGCATCATTTTCATTTCCTACTTAGCTTTTTCTTTAAAATTTGTTTAAAAGTACTGCTGAATGACTAATGAAGTAAGTGCCAAAATTTAACAAATTTCCATTAAAGAGAAGAACTGAAATTTTCAAAAATTCCTTGATACCAATGAGGAAAAGTTTAATATATGTAGCTGCAGTTGTTATGATAATGGTATTGCAAGAACAGATTATAGATGTGATCAAAGAATTCCTCTTTCAGAATGGGATGCATATATGGATCAGCAGCATAAAAGCATACTGCCCAGAGAAAAGAAGATTAGGAAAAAAATTGTAAAATTTTAGAGCATCAGTTTCAAATTGTTCCGTGCTCATCTGAAGCTGAAAGCATCAATAGTCGAGCAAGTGCATTCAGTAAATATGAGGTGCCCAAGGAATTGACTCAAGATCAAAATCATTACTCTTTTTTCAAACTTGCAATTGTGTCTGATTGTTATGTGTTACCACTTGAGCAACTGCAGCTGCTGTGAATGCTGCTTTGGAATAAATGAGGATTTTAACTGATGTCTACATTATATAGAAAGAAGGTGATTAGGGAGAAACTAATGGTTGGTGTCAAAAATATCTAAGCTGGTAAAATGAAAAACGTTGATATTTTTTGCATAGAATTTGATGGCAGAAGGGATCAAAGAAAAACAAGAGAGGGCATCGTTCAAGAGGAGCATTACACTATCATAAAAGAACCTGGGACTCAATGTGTGCATCATTCTATGCCAGATGATGGTTCAGTCCATTCCTTCACAGACGATATAGCTAATTGCATAACAGCAACAAATAGCTTGGACACACTATCAAGATGTTTTTTGTCATGGCACTGGTGTAAGCACAAAATGGAATAGGTGGAGTCATTAGGTGCCTTCATGTGTTCCTTGAAAGACCCCTTCAATGGATAGTTTACTTGGTCCATCTAAACAAACTTCCATTTTTCTAAACAAACTTAGATCTTCCCTTTTGACACGATTTTGCCAATAATGAGAGCATCATGAAAAGCTTATGGCTCAAACAGTTTTTTCAAAGCTACATCAAAATTCTGTACCACCAACAAGATTTTTATGCCCTTGGAAACTTAATGAAGATAAATGGAAGGATCTATTACAGTTGTGTCATGATGGCAATGCTGTATGGAAGTGACAAATGGTGTCTGAGGGAAAACGAGATGGCGATTTTGAAAAAGATGGATAAGCAATGATAGGAGCAATGTGTCGTGTTCAACTAATTGATAAAACAATTTGCCCAAAAGGATGGATTATGCTGGGTTTATATAAAACAGTTCATAGACTATCAAAAGGTAATCAAGTGCATTTGTAATGTTGGGCATGTTTTTGAGGATTTTTTGAGGATTTTTTGAGAGGAGTGTTAGATTTTGAAGTGGTTGTAAGGACTGGGCGTCAGAAGATGGTGTGGGGAAGGCAGGAGGAAGAAGAGGTTAAAAAGTTTAGATTGAACAGAGAGGGTGTCAGAAGATGATATGGAGAAGGCAGGAGAAGAAGAGGTTAAAAAATATAGATTGAACAGAGATAATGGTATTGGCAGGGCAAAGTGGCATAACCATGTTATCAGGCAAATACAGCTATTTTCTTCAACTGGGACAAAACTGGATTTTAAAATAAGTGAATTTCTCTTCACAACTATGATATAATCTTTGTTGTGTTATTTGGAATTTCTTTTTGGTTGTGCTGTATATGGTAAAACTATGGTTTATGTGCAATATGGGTAGCTTTGAAGGTGCTTGAACATTATTGACAATATACTAGCGGATCAAAATGTGTAACACATAATTCAAAAAAAAATTTCAAATAATCTATTTTTGTAGTGCTAGTCCTTTAGGGTAGTATTGGCAAATTTTTGTTATAGTGGCTCAAATCCAGCTTTTAATCATTACTGATGGCTCATCCCGCACTGCAAAGATCTGATCTAGGTAAATACTTGAGACAAACTTTTACGTATTTTTTCAATGATCACCTCTTTAAAGTTAATATTTTAAATTCTTAGTGTAATTTTCGTCTAATCAATGTTTTTTACTGCTTTTTAACCCTTTGAGGTCTTATAAACAAAATAGTGAAATTGTTAACAAAAAAAATTACGGTGTTGTGTCAAATGTTATCAATTGAATATCTTGTTGACCTGAAAGGGTTAAAGGTCAGGATATTTTTGGGGATCAACTTAAAAGAATCAATTAATTTATGGAATTGCAAGCCACGTATGCACAGTTTTTGAAAAGAATCAATAAACTTGCAATTGGGCCTTGACCTATAATTTGCTAATCACAATCTTAAAGTTAATGGTACAAATATCTTGCTGCCATATCATCCTATCTTTTGTATTCTTCTTACTAAATACCACTTCCAGATTTTTTGTACATTATCCTTTTATCCCTTCCTCATTTCTTTTTTTCTGCCACTAACTTGATGACTTCCTTTCTCACATCAAAATGTGGAGAACATGAAAATTTCTATCTGGCCTTAATTCAAACACATGTAATACTGTATAGCGAGGGTGCCAAACTGTGGTGTGCTGCATGCAGCTTTTTGGGCCTTTATATGTGGCTCTTTAATTTTGTGTTATTTTCATTAACAGTCATGTAAGACTACCAAACTGGACATTGAGTTCAATTCTTTTTTATTGTGTATTGTTATTTGTTTTTTTTGAGACAAGCTTACACCATTTATTGGCATAGTTACGGGGGATAAGGGTTATGGTTTCCCTAACAGCATGACACAAGCAAGAAATGTTGTTAAAACAACTTTGGAAATATGTTGTTCAGCGTGCTTCATGACCAAAATAGGCCAAACAGCTACTTTTGAAAAATTGAATACCTTGTCTGCAGAACATTCTCTGTTGTATTTTTTTCAGGTTTGGATTTTCTGGCATATGGCTTAAGAGTGAAGCAAGTCTTCCTATCTCTGATATATAGCATTACTGCTTTTATTCAACTATGTTTAATCTTTTCTTTTGTTTTTGAGGCAAGCATTTTTCTTTAAATCGACTGATTACATTCTAGTTGAATCTCTTCTCATCAGCTGTCGTTCAGGCTTTCATCAATTTTCATTTACCACTGGCATTCAACCTGGCCCCCCAAGCTTCAGAAATCATTCAGTAAATTACATGCTCACATATTGATAATTCCATATCTGGTTTCACTATTTCTTTCATTGTTTCGGCTTATCATTCACTAAAGCATTTTGCCAGTTTTAAAATCATTCTTTTCATTTTTATGCTTTTCCAATATGTTTATGTACCAAATTTTCTTTAAGTAATTTAATTTTCTTTTACCTTATTTTTGTATGTGAGTCAACTTTGCTGTGGTATGATTTTTTCAAACCACTTTTTATCACAGTTATCTTCTAAGTTTTCAATCACACTTTGCTCTCTAACATCTTGTTATATTTTCCAAACTTTTCAATGAATTTTTCTATCAATCCCAGTACAGTGTTCTTTGTTTAAACTTGTGGTGAACAAGAGTGTGAGGCTGCATCTCAATGCAGCTGTGGAGATAGGGCATTAAAATGTTACTCTAAGTCAGTTTACGATGATTCTGCTTTATTATAGTGCTATATTGGCTGGTCTACATTAAAACTAACACCATTTTTCAAATATATATTTGATACATTTTAATATACACAACAGAGTTCTGTCTGCACAAATGTGAGTATGCTTCAACTTCCCTAAAACTATTCAGTGTCTGAGCTTGAAACTTGGCACGATTGATCACTTCATTGGGTTAGTGTCATGAAGGGGTTCAAGACGTTATGAAGAATTCAAAATTAAAAGTGATTTTTCTAAATTAGCATTTTTTGACAGAGAAAAATTACTCTTTGCTCAAATGAAAGCTAATCCCTAACTTAACTACTTACAAACATTTTATCCCTTTGAGGTCTAGATGACGTCACACAACACTTGATTTCACAGTTTGTTCTGTGTGTTTTCTCAAAAACTACTCATTGTCAGGACGTGATTAAACGTGTTTTTGGAGGTCTTAACAAGGTGCTTTCAATAAAGAGAATTGTATAACAGTTTAAGGTGAATTGATGATGCAACAAATGATTTTGTTTTTAAGCATTTTAAGCCTTCTGAGCATGCTTCTTTGCTTGTTTCTTGCACGCTTCAAACTTGCTCTATAATGTCATATGCTGACTAATACAATTAAAGTGGAAAAGGTTAGAAAAGCAGCAGACAGAAGCAGCACATAATGCTTTTTTTCACTGTTCTTTTAAAAGAGAGCAATTCATATGCCACCTGTTAAAGAAGAATGATACGTTAAAGGGGTTGATTAGTGGTACAAATTTTGGAGATTGAAGAAAGTATTCATATTTTCAAAGCTTTTTGTTTAACACTTTTCAAGAGAATTCGCCAGAAATGGAATGAAAAAGATGAAGTAAGTCACTTATATGGAGACACAGTTGACAAAAAAAGAAAGAAAAAAGGCTCCATTGTGATTGTTAAAAGAAGCAACCAATAGAAGAAGCAAAAACTAATGTGTGATTTTTAGGACATCCACAAATTCCTTTTGTTTACATAAATTTGGTTTTGATGTGAGTGGCTTTAAGGGTAAGGAGATGAAAAGCAGTGTGGCCCTGGGCAAGTATGAAAGAATTTCCATTGTTGTATTCACATGCACATGATGGCGTTTGCTAGAGTTGTTGCCCTATAGCAGTAAAGTTTTAGCTTTAAGGCTTCTGATTGGCTTGCAAGAGTGGACCAATGTGCTTCAGTCTCGAGAAGTATGTCCCTGAAGAATGGGTTTAGGAACATGCTGCTTAATCCTCTGTTGCAGCCTTTGAGTGGTACAATCCATGTACCGATTATCACAGTGGCACAGAAATTGATAAACAATGTTGCTTTGATGTGAAGCAAGTGGTACATCATTTTGAGCTGACAGCAAAAGCTGTCTTGCCATGCATTGTCTCAGTGTATACAATGCATGGCTCAACCGCAAAGCAACAATGTTTGACTCCTGTTTTAATTTGCATTTTGTATCTCATTGAGGCATTGCCCAGCCATGGCTAGTGAAGATAAACTGGGTAGCATCAACATAGCAGTAAACCTACAAAGCTATTTTTCAGTGATGCAATGGCAAGTTACGATACTTTTGCACAGCCATGTCCCACTGATCTTAACCTTCAACACATATTGAATCAAATTTAGCAAAGTTTAACAAGTTAACAGTATTTTATGTTAAATCTAAAAGGAATCACAATAAAGTCATCTGCATTTTTAGCACAATAACCTGGTAATTAGGTTATACTCTTAAACTATAATCTAACCTTGGCATTCTATTAACTTTGCTGCAGGTGGTTAACTTTGGTTTAGTTTGCACTTCCCCTGGCTGTGTTTATGCCATGACCAAGCAATAAACCCGCAGTCAGAGATCTTAGATCATACAAATAAAAATACATTTACAAAAAGTCATTAGTAGTATGCAGAATATTTAAAAGCTTATTTGAGAAATTACACAACAATCACTTTGGCACCCCCCTCTTTCTCAACTTTACATTTATGCTTCCATCCAAGTTGTGAAATAAACAGGTATAAGTTTGTGAAAGTATTGACTGCGAGCAAGTCCACTTTCTAAGTACATACTGGAAACAATGCAAGTAAGACATTGCTATTGAGTTCAAAAGTTTGTTAGAAGTCTAGCAGCTATGCACCAACATCCCAGATGCTTCTGCACTTGATTCCTATTTAAAAAAATGATAGTTTTAATTTTGCACCAAGAATTAACAATGTCAGTTTTGGACAACTGACCATAATTTTCATCTCAACTTTTCATGCCTGCATTTATACCAAGACCAAGCAACATATGCACAATCAGAAGCTTTAGTTTGTATAAATAAGCATACAATTATGAAGCAGTTGTAAATAAAGGTCCTAAAAATACTTAACAATGGCTTTGGTGCACTCCCACAATCTTGAAATTGTGATTCCTTACACTTCATCAAATAAATACTTGAACATTTGTGAAATCGTTGGCTGTTTCAGTTGTAAGCTACTCCAGTTCCTAAGCTTGCCCAAGCTAGAAACATGGCAAGCAAGACACTGTCAGGAACTTGGGAAACTTTGGGAGATGTAGCAGCTATGCACCCCCTCCCTATAATGGATTTTCAGTTGATTTGGCCATGTTGAAAAAATGAACTTTTTATTATCGTTTTCTCAATCTTCAATTGGGTAAAGTTGCACAACTATCTGATCTGATATTTTTAACTTCGACATTAATGAGGAGGGCCCTGCAATTGCAATAAGTAACTTAACTGTGAATGCATCACTTCGGTTCATTATTCTCTTCCCTAACTGTGTTCATGCCTAGATGAAGCAACATACCTGCAAGCAGGAAGCTTTTGCTCATAAAAGTTTGCCTACAGTTGTAAAGAAGTGGTAAGCAGTGGGCTTAGTAACACTAGCCTAATTTTGAAAATACATATCAATCACTTTGGTACCCTACCATAATTTTGGTATCCTTTCAGGCACAGGATGAATTAAATGGATAAAAGTTTGTTAAGTTTAAGAAAACCTATGGCGAAAACAGAGCAAATCAGGCATTGTCAAGGACTCAAGAAACTTAAGGAGAGATGCAGTAGCTATGCACTACCTCCATATATTAATTTTTTGAAGTGATTTCTTTTCAAAAAAATGGTAATTTTGTTTTGGAATAAGATTTGGTTATGCCAGAAAAACATCAACTGGTTATAGTTTTTTTAAAAACCATCCATTGGGTAAAGCTGGCTTGGCTGGCTGAACCAATATTTTTATTTTAATCTTGACATTATTGATAAAGGGCCTGCAGGCGATGCTGGCAGAGTAGCAGAACTTACTAGTTTTGTGTATATATGCCTCTTACTATCATGTATGATTGTGGGTTAAATCCCTTGCTATTGCTTGGTGTTTTGATGGATAAAGTCATGCATTTATTAATAAAACTGTTTCAAAAAAAAATTGCCTTGCAAAGAAGTTTTCATCAAACAAGCATTTTTGTTTTATTTTTTTACAGAGTGCAGTGAATTTTTGAAAAAGCAACAGTTTTGATAAAGTTAATATTTAATTTTATTTGAAAAGAAACTAAGGTTTTTTTTTATTTAAACTTAAGGAATTTGTCATTTATATCACATGAATAAAATTTAGTAGAATGAGATATGTGTTCTAAACAAGTGATTTATACAGGGCATCATTCTTCGTTCTTGGATTGATATTTGCAGCAATACCAGTTCGCTTGTCAAGAAGGGATTGAAAAGCCTGGAATCAGCTTTGGATGACAACAATAAAGATCCATTTGGCTATATGGCAAAAGCAAGGTAATTTTTTTGTTTAAATGGATTACTTGCAATAATATTTGGCATAAGAAAGATTAGTGATGATAAATAGTTGAATTTAATCTTGGAAGTTGGGTTAGTGTTTGACAACATTCGTAGGATATTGTATCTGGTGTGCCTGTCCCAAAGTAGCTTGATACAGTAGTTGCTTCATATGCATCATATGCTTCAGAGAGTTCTGCTGTTAATGAATATAGAATAAAGAATTATTTTAGTTCCTGACATGGAGGAAATTATAGAGATATATTGAAAAAGGAAACCTGCTTCCATTTTGCTATGAAAAGAGTTTTGTGTGACAAAAATATGGTTTCAAAAATGGGAGCATAAAGAAGTAACACAATATTAATTTAAATGGTGAATATAACTTGTCCTGCTTATCTCAATATAATATTGATTTTGTTCCAATTAATAATAATGACAAAACATTATTTAAGATTTGTGAAAACACTTTTTTAGGAATTGTTACATCAGTTGGTAATAACTGAAATATTTCACAGAAAATTGCGAAAAATCGTATGGAAGGAACAAATTGTTGTTGCTGTTATGTAATCCCATCAGAGGGACGGGGGCATGGCAAAAAACTATGCACCCTCAGAAGCAGGGCAACTCCTCAAGGCCTGGAACAGAGATCAAATATAGAAAAGGAGTTTCTGAAAAGAGAGCAATGAAAAGAGTCTGTTGCAGGGCAGGTCAGAATGACATAAGTAACATGGGTCAGATGACTGCAGGTGCTGCTTGAAGGACTCTCAATTTTCCAATTCTAAAGAGGTAAGAGTTTAACAGAAGACTGTGTCCATTGCAATGAAGACGAGAGAAGACACAAGTATAATGAGAATCACAAGTTTCTTAAGTTGTTACAGAGGGTACCCAGGTGTTAAGGTAGTGCAAATAGAGCAAGGGTCTCAGCAGTGGAGAAAAAAGAAAAGTTAGCAGACCTTATGGTGCTGTTGACACCAGCAAAGAGTTTGCAGAATGGCAAAGGCTTCAGCAGAAAAGCATAAACACGTTGGGCCTGCTGAATAAGAAAGAATAACTTCAGCACCACAAAGTGGGCAGTTGGCAAGGATGCCAGGGCCATCATTGCCATAAGAAAACAGACAGAGCCATCTGTTTAAATTACAAAATTGTGAGATGGGAAGAGATTTTGGTAGAAATTGGCAGAAAAGAGCTGGTTGGTTCAAGGTTGGCTTCTTGGTTTCATCTTCATCAAGGTTGGTTTCATGGAAGAGAGGGAGGGCAAGCAAAGAAAGCCTTCCTGGGAAAAGAAAGCACGTGCAGGTGAGTAAAGGCCAAGATTCTTTGGTAAGACCTGGAGAGTCTTGGTTTTACTTCAAGTGTAGCCTAATCTAAAAGAGAAAAGGTATTTGGAAGGTGAAGAGCCTGCTATCGAGACAACAGGGCAAAATTAGTCAGGGTGATCCATGGAGAAGGTAGGAATGCATCAAAGAGAGGAACAGAGATTGGGGAGGACGAGAGACAACCAGTGATTGTGCAAGTGGTTGCTCAGTGAATGTGTTCCAACTTGGTAACAATGGTATCACTGAGAAACGGAAACCATTTGGGTAAAGCATAAATGAGAATAAGCCAAAGAAAAGATTGGTACAATACAGAAATGGACTCCTTGGAGAAACCCCATGAGGAAGCAGAGTTACTACTTCAGGCCTTTGAGACAAAGTAAGAACTTGGTATTTAGCGAAGATGCATGTGTAGCAAAGGAAAGAGTGCAGTGAGATGTGACTTTGAATCAGTGCAGGCAGTGCTGGGACTGGAATTGGAAAATGGAATTGTACAAGGAGAAGTGGGACTGCAGCAGTAGGTGTGGTGGAGGCCATGGAAGGCCAGGTCATCAGAATAAGAAAGGAGCTGATGGAAGAAGGTAGAGACATAAAAAGATCACTGATAAAGAGAGAGTGAGAGAGAGAGAGAGAGAGAGAGAGAGGAAAGAACACAACTAAAAGCAGTTCATTGCAGAACACTGTGGCAGACTTCAAAGGAGCAGCTTTTGTGATTTTAGTAAACCATACTGATGTGCTTGTCAAAAAGGAAATGTTGAGTCCATCAAACAAAGCTTGGAGGGAGATAAGCCAAAATAAGTGAAAGAGAGTGAGATGTCAGACAGAGTGAAAAACTTTGGAAAAGTTGATAGTGGCTAGGATCATTTGAGAGAATGGTTTGGGTTTGTTAAACCCATTCGAAATCGACTGAGAATGATAAAGAGTTTGATCCAAAGTAGACTAGACAAAGTGGTCTGGTGGCAAGAGAAAATAGAGCTAGACTCAAGAAAGAAGAGTAGGAAGGATAGAATCATGTGGTCAAACAGCTTTAAATACAGGGGATAAGATAGGTCACAAAAATAGCAGGTAAGTAAAGAGTTTTTCTCATCTTGTGGATGGGATAAATATAGGCTTTCAGATGGAAGGAAAGAAATCCGAGGACCAGGAAAGATTGTAGATGTGAAGAAGAAGATCTGTGCTGGAACAAGGAAGGTGTTTTGGCACGGGGTAGGCAACTCTGTTTGCATTGGTAGCAGTGGAAGAAAAAAGTTAATGGCAGCCACAAGTAATTTGCCAGAGATGAGAGAAGAACAGAAAGAGGAATGAAACTCCTCTGCAAAGGAGGCCCAGGTATAGCTCATACTAGTAGCCTTTGGCTCTGCCATGCAAAGGCTTTATCTGAGAAACAGAAAAGTGAGATCTCAGATATAGTTGGCATAAATCGTTACTGACCTTCTGGGAGAAGGGCAAAGGGAGGAGAAAAAGGAAAATGAAGTAGCAAAACCAGTGACAGATTAGAGATGCTGAGCATGAAGTTTCAGGTGGGTTCCTGTTGGGTTGGCTGGAGCAAGAAGGATATCACAGTCAAGTGAAGTGCATCTAAGCACGATGAACTTGGGAACTCGTTCTTTGATCCTTTGTCACAACTTTTGGGAAGTATAACCCATGTACCAACTGTCATAGTTGCACAAAAATTGGCAGACAATGTTGCTATGATGAAAAGCAGGTAGTGCATCCTCGTTGGTTGCTGACATGAGCTCTCCTATGGTTTAGACAATACAAGGTTCAATGGCAAAGAACACCACTTAACAGCTGTCTTGATTTGAGTTTTGAACCTTGTCAAAACATTTATCAGCCATGGTAAATGCAGGTACATTGGGGATTTCTTGGGACCAAAATAAGGTCTCTTTTTTTGGGGGAAATGTTGGATTTTCTTGCTCAAGACTGTTGATGACATGGTCCTGGTAACCATTGTTATGAAAGATCAATCAAATCTTGGTGAGTTCAGCTTGAAGGGTAAATTTGAGCAGATGGCCAAAGCTCTGTGTATGTGCATAAAAACGAGATTGATTTTCAGCTTCTTGAAGCAAAAAGAATTTCAACAAATGTACTTGTCTGTAAAGGTAGGTTTTCTGTGCATAGATGTGATGAATTGGAAATCACTTTTTTCCACCAGTATGTCCAAGAAAGTTAGGGAATGATTATTCTCTTTTTTAAAAGTTAAGACAAAGGTGTAGAGAATTCAGATAAGAAACTTGCTGCATTTTTTGTTGTGGAAGACAATGAAGGTGTCATCAATCAGGGGCTTGTTCACTCTTTTGAAAAACTTGGCATTGAAACAGCTAACAAAGATATTTTGCTTTTGTCAACAGGCATCTTTTAACTTCTCAATATAGCACTTCTGGTGTAATTGAAAGTTAAAATGATCTTTATTTAGATTAAAATTTACATAAAATTCATAAAAACTCAACGTTTCGAAAAATTAAAATCAGTTTTTCTTTGTCAGGAGTGACTAGAGTTCAAACACACACAACGGTTACATAGTAATCAACAGAACAAAAAGGAGAAAATAAAATTATGGCAATAAACAAGTGCAGCAGCGACAACTGGCAGTCAAAAATTTATAAATTTGTACAATCCAGGATAAAAACTGTTAATTTTATCGTTAAAAGAAAAATCAGTTTTGTGTATATAAAATGATTCTAAAAACTGTTGTTTCTTATAGTCACTTTCAATAGCTAAAATTTCAGAGCTTTCTCAATCAATCTGGTGTCCATTTAAGCAAACGTGTTTCACTAGAGCAGATTTCTTTTTTAATTCCTCATTTATTAGTTGGGCAATTATATCAGGTTGGAGTTTGTGGGAGGAGAGTCATGGCCAATTCAGTGTTGTGCACAAGATGTGGAAACTGAGTTCATGGCAAATGTGCAAAAACAAAGTTACTACTAGATTGGCAATGCATTTTGTTTGCTTGAAATGTATAGGAACAATGGAAAGGAAAATGGATTCGATTGAGAAGTTGTATGATGAAGTGGATACAGTGAATGGATTTCGTTATGTGGGAGACAGACTAAATGCTAGTGGTGGTTGTGAAGCGGCAGTTACAGCAAGAGTAAGAATCAATTGGATAAGATTCAGGAAATGTGGAGAGTTGTTGCTTGGAAATAGGTTTCCTCTGAAGATGAAAGGTATAGTTTATCGTTGTTGTGTAAGATCAGCAATACTGTATGGAAGTGAGACATGGTGTTTGAAAGAAAATGAAAAAGCAATTTTGAGGAGAACGGAGAGAGCTATGGTGAGAGCCATGTGCGGTCAGAAAGTGGTAGACAGGAAGACGACTGAAGAACAGATGAACATGTTGGGGTTGAAGGAAACTATAGACCAGTTAGCAGCAGCGAATGGAGTTAGATGGTATGGACATGTGTTGAGGAGGAATGACAATAGTTTTAAGGGCTGCCCTGAATCTTGGAGTGAGTGGCAAGAGAAAGCAAGGATGACTGAAGAAGACCTGGAAGAGGAGACAGAGAAGATTGGTTTGAAGAAGGAGGATGCCCTGAGACGAGCCAAGTGGAGGAACGGAGTGCAAGCAATTGCAGAAGGAATGGGGTAAATCCGGCCATCTCTGCTAAAGGGACAACATTGGATAAAAACTGAATAACTACTACATTATGGCACTATTTATCTAGTTCAGTGCTTTTCAACCATTTTTGAAAAGCAGAAAAGCATATGGCCCAGATATATATATTTCTCAATTTCAAATAACTTCAAAAAATTATCAAAGAAAATTTCAGAATGTAATCCAAATAAATGAATAAAAAAGTTGTCAAAATTTTTTTTCCTAATTTTACTTGGTATGAAGGCTTAATAAAGAACCTGCCCAGCAAAAGCCATGGTCCACCAATTGAAAATCACTCATCTAGGCCATCATTACAAATGATTATTGTTTTGTAATCCAATTAAGATGCCAGGTGGCAAGTTGTACTCGTTTACTTTGCTACATTTTCCACAGAAAGGACTCAAGTAGACAGTGCAGTAAAGATCTTTAATGATGACCTAAAAACAGGACTGAACACAATTGTATGGACATAAGAACGGAGTTTTTAAAATCTACAGTAGGAGGAGAGGCAAAACTGACATTTCACTTCTGTGAAGTAATAATTTGCATAATTATATCAGACCTAAAAAGTTTACAAACAAGTGGCATACCAGTTACTCATTGGCAGCAGTGAAATATCTGCCTATTTCTGTTTAATAAAATTTGAGTTTACAGCAACATATACTGATAAACTAAATACTATGAATTGTGATAAATAAAGGCAAATGATAATGAAGCAATGACTAAATGATGACCAATAACTTAATAAAATATCAACAAATACAATAAATTAATAAATCTGGTCTGTTTACCTGTTTAAAAAGTTAAATTTGATCACTCAAACTATACAGCTTTTGCATCAGTAATTCAAGTGTTTTAGAATACCAGGTTAACAGTGCATGTAAATATAATCAATCGTATAGTGACACCTGGCATAAGCATAAAAAATATAACTTTTATTAAATAATTGGATGTTAGATAGGTTACCGTGACTATGACACCAAAATATAAATTACTTGCAAAATGCCGGCTCATAACTGCCCGAACTATTACTTCTGATAGACCCTTCTTTCTCAAGGTCCACTCTATCACTTTTCTTGGCATTCTATCAAAAGATTTTTCCATGTCAACAAAACACATATACAACTTCTTGTCCTTCTTTTGATATTCCTCCTGCATTCTTCTCACAATGAATATCGCATCCACTGTTTTATTTCCTGGCATAAATCCAAACTGCATTTCATTCAAATTGACTAGCATTCATATTTGCCTCTCTAGCACTCTTTCAATAATTTTCATGGCATGCTCTAGCAGTTTCACTTCTCTGTATGATCCACAGCTCATCACATCACCTCTTCTTTTAAAGATAGGTACAATCATACTTGTTTTCCACTCATCAGGCATTCCTCTACCATCCAATACATGCTGGCACAGTTGCATCATCACTTTAACCCCGATTTCACCACTTGCAACTATCATCCCCACACTTACTTCAGATGGTCCAGTTGCTTTTCCTGATTTCATCCTTTGAATTGCTTCCACAATTTTTATTACGAGTTACTTTTTCCACTGGTCCTTCTACCACATCCGAGTTCCCACCATGTGGTCCCATTCGTTTTCTTCATTCATGATCTTTTCCATGTGTTTCTTCCAAATTTTTGTCTTGTCTTCAATAAAACCCAATCGTCCATCGCCTCCTCATAAGCACCTTCCTCCTTCCACATCCTTTCCCTTCCTTTTTCATTCTTCTAAGGAAGTAGAAAACACTATTAGAATTCTGATATAAATTATTCAATTCCTGATTAGCTTCCATTCTCATAGCTCTAGCCACAATTTATCTCGTTTGATTGCTTGTATGTTTGTATTAGGTCTTATTTTCTTCATATGGAAACCTACACAGCTCTTTAAATGCCGCCTTCTTGCTATGGTATCCTTGACCTCATCATTCCACCACCACATGTCTCCTTGATCTCTCCCAGACTTCTTCTTTCCACACACTTCATCACATGCCTTTAGAACATCATCCTTGAAAGTTATCAACAAATCAGGCGCATCTGTGCTTACTAGTTCTTTTACTCTTTTTTCAGATTTCACTCTTGTTCAGTTTTCATTCAACTTCCAAATCTTTCTTCTTATGATCCGTTCCTTTCTCACAACCTTTTTTAGAACCTTTTTATCTAGATCAACGACCACCATCCTGTTCTGAAGTTCCCATGGAATCACTTTCACATCCCTTACATACTTTCTGTATTTTTCCCCCACAAGCACAAAATCAATTTCTGTTTTACCTCCACCAGCACTATAAGTGATTTTTCTTTTGTCTGTCTTTTAAACCATGTATTTGCCATGCACAGCTCTCTTTCATCACAAAACTCCTGCAATCTTCTTCCTTCTGCATTTCTTTTCCCAATACCATCCCCCCATGTACACCTTCATTACTGTCATGTGATTTTTACATTTATAAAATTTGGACAAAGGACCAGAGATGTAAATCAACCTAAATGATATCTTTTGTTAGCTTATAAATGGAACAAATAGCAATTGGTTGTCAAAACTATCCTGCTTTACAACTTCAAAATATGTTGGCATAGCTAGTTTCAATGCTTTGATTAGAAATGCCTGCCAAAATATGTCTGGCAGTTTTTTTACATTGCTGGCAATTTTGCTCTTGCACCACCAATCATGCAGTACCAAAATCGTAGAGGGAACACTGATTGATGTTGCTATATTTTATTGTACATAAGCTTAACCCTTTTTTGTGGCAAAAGCATATGCTTTGTAGTGTATTCATGTGTTGTTATTGTGATGATTTGTAGTGTTCAATAATATAGGTTGTTTCAATATTTTTGTGATAAACAGTTTTATATGTTAGTTTATGTTTTACATGTTAACAGTTTTATATGTTTACTTTAGGTATACTAATTGTAATATTTTGATAAAGCTATCCCCTTAGCAAGTAAGACAAAACAAAACTTTTACAAATAAAATTTTTGAAAGGACATTTGAATTAGTTTATATACAGGGTGGCCGAAAAGTCCCAGGATACTCTATTTTTAATATTTTAATGCTGTTAAATATGATTAGAAGTGGTTCATTCCCAAGTTAATAGAACTTGGTATTAAGGATCGTGTATGGCTACAGCAAGATGGTGCACCTGCATGTATAGTGTCCTGGGACTTTTCGGCCACCCAAAATACATGTATAGTGTCCTGGGACTTTTCGGCCACCCTGTACATCATACCTGCTTATTTTGAATCTTGGCTTTTTTTATTTGTTTACTTACAGTCAAGATGTCTGCATTTTGCCACAAGATATTAACGTTTCTCAAAAACTGTTCCTTTAATTTTTCAAAATCAGATGTCGTTTTTAACAACTGAAAATCTGAAAATATTTTTTCAAAAAACAGTTGTGTCTAGTACATTTAAATTCAAGAGCAAGATATTGCCCTGTAGCTGCTTAAAATCTTGCGAAGGATTTATTAACATCAGACCTTGTGGATATAATGCTAAGTGCTCCCGACTTTTCTGGTGATTATAAAATGACTCATGTGCCTTTGTGCTGACACTGCTTTTGAATAGAAATAATCATTAGCTATTATTAAGTCACAGATTTAAGTAAAAATGAAATAAATAAGCTTAAAGCTAACAGATAATCCTGTGTTGTTCACCTAAAATCATAGGAAACTTTTTTTGCAATAACTTTTTTCTATTGCAAATTGAGCTTTTAATTTTTGAAAATGTTCATATAAAATCAACTCTTACTCATTTGTCATTAATTTCATCGTTCTGCATTAAGTGGTTTTCAAGATTTTCAAAAATTATTGATTTTGATTGACTCCTGCCATATTTTATGATGTCACTATGAGCTAAATTTTGGTTGTTGAATTTTTTCCCAAAACCCCATCCTATTGAAACCTCAGGCATTTTGATTATAAAGGATGGTGCCATTTTGAAACACTTTAAGCTGTGAATTCAGGTTATTTGAGGCCTGCTCTATTTTTTGTAATCGTGACTGAGTAAACCCAGTTTCATATTTCACTGTCTACATTAGTCCTATTGATAATAACCTAGCAGGAAATTCGTGAATACTATTTTCAAAGTCTCAGTATGATTCCAAGAGGGAATTAAATCTAGATCTATCAACTCTGAAGCAGACTGCGTAACCACTTCATTACTGTTACAATAAGGAAGAGATTGAAGAGATTAGATAAAAGAAGGAAGATGGCATCGGCCCAGCAAAGTTATGCAACACTATTCATAAAATTACTAGAAGCATAGAGCAAATATACATATTTAACTGAGACAAAACCAGATTTTAGAAATTGGATCTCTTTCCCTGTCTTAGTGGTAGTACATGTTGTGGCTACAAGAGTTGAATCATGGCTTGATGTTTTCTACTTAAAACAGTTTATCAAATAGCCATATTAGTGTTATTAATCAATATGGGACTGAAAGTAGTTTTGGGAGTGGCTGCAGGTGAATTTGGCTTCACACTTGTGAGCCAATCATTGTTGTTTACTGGCTGCTATGGCATGATGAGTATGGGTTCAAATTCCAATCCCAGCCTTGCTTTTAACAGGTTGCAAATTCTGTAGAAATATCAGGGTATTTACTTACCATTCCAAAAAAGTTTAATTTATACTTGCATTATTAGTTCTGTTAGTAGTCCATGCATTAAAAGTACAGCCCTGGAACGAGAAAGTTCTACATGCTGTTCTACATTTTGTAAAAGCATCTAAGCCTTCTTCATTGGTGGGTGTGGTGTGCCAAAGTTATAATTTTTTTTCTGTTTGTGTTTCCAATATTTACATTAAGCAGTGTTGGAAGTCATAAAGAGAGTTTTACAACGATTTCTTTTTATTGTTTGCAGTGTTTATGATGAAATTGCATGGTGTCAGCAGTCTAAAATAAAAAACTGCCGTAAAAATATTCTTAAAATATGACTTGTAGCATTTCCATTCTAAAGCGAATATAATCACATGGCATAACTTTTATAATTATGATTGTATTAATGAAGGATGAATCATTTCAAAATGATTCTGTTTGTGGATTTTATTAGGTTATTATTGTTGTGCAATCAATAGAAACCTAGTACAAAGATTGAAAATCTCTAGTAAGATTTAGACAACTTTTATACTTACTGCTGTTATTTTTGTTCTGCTAGTCTGAAAGATGAAGATGCTCAACAAATTCTATGATATTTTTTTCAGAGGCTATGGAAAGTTTGGCAAGCATCGTGTGGTTCTTGACTCTATCAACCAAATTGTTATCAGTTTTCCTAAATTTACTCCAGGTCTGGTTGAACTCATGCGAGCATATCTTGCTCAAAACACGTGGGATCAGGTCTTGGATATTTCAAGCAGGTAGTATAATTTGTTTTATAATAAAAAATGTTGGATGGTTTTTTTATTTCATAAAAATTGCACCTGTGCAACTAACTAGAGTGGTTGAAGAATCGTTGAAGAATGAAATTAGAGTTTAGAAATGGGATAGAAATTATGTTCAATTATACAGAGTAATGAATATGAGGTTAACAAAGAAGTGATGGAACTACTTGGCACCAATTTGCAAAATGCTTGTTTTGCTATGTGACACCTTATCTTCGCAGTATTATATTTTAATAAGAAGCATTCTGTTTTCTGTTTCAAGTTTTTGTATAACATAGTGGTGGTAGGCTTGTCTGAATTAAATAATCTAAGTTTGTGCATGTTGACATGCCGCAGTGCCAACAAGTGTTGGTAGCAGAAAAATCAAACATTGCATTAACTCGAAATGTTTGATGTACCTGAAGGTTGGTCCAACTGAATGCTATAAACTTTTTTATGAAGCCTATGGTGAAAATGCAATGTCATGAACCAGAGTTTATAATGTACATGTGTTTCGTAGATTTTTTTTTTTTTTTTTTTTTCTTTCTTTCGACCAGTTACTTAATGAAAGGGTTTCCGGACCCGGTGAGGTTTCATTTCCAGGGTGGTTTTTCTTTCCTCACCATGCTCAGATGAGCTAAAAAACAGCCTTATAGGCCAGTTGCGCCACCCATTGACCACCTACGTAACCGTGTCTCGCACTGGTCATCTTTCTGATCCTTACTATTTCGAATGTTCTTACTTCTTATTTACAAAATAATATGATCTACAGCTGTAAAAACTCCTGCGTTTTTGTTTTGTTCTGTTTGTTTTTTTGTTTTTTTTTTTCAATTCAATTAAACTGTTCTTTAATTGCTTGAATTTAGGGTTTAGCGGCCATGCAACTATTGCTCTAGTTTTATGGATCCACTGTTTTCATTTGCATGTTTTAACGTCTGACGTTGTGTCGCTTCTTCCTTTTCTTGACTCCATTTCTCTCATTATTATTGTTGTTCAGTGTCGTGTGTAATGGTGGTGGTCATGAATAAAAAAGATACAGATACAGATACAGTCTTTGCATAGCACAAGTGCAGAAAGAATGCCTACAAGGAAGTGGAGGATTACCCCAGGCCAGGAATACCTTCCAAAACTGATTTAGATAAAAACAGTGAAAAGAATCATAGGTTTTGACAGTGCAAAAGATAGTATATGAGCTTGACTTGAACAGGAAATCAGTAATTGCTGCTGATCTGTAGATGTGAAAGGTGTTTACTAAAATGATACTCAAGATCAGTGTTCCCTACAAACACAAAAAAAGTCCAAATTTGCTAAAACATGTCTGGCAGATTTGCAGTCAAAATTTAATGATGCTTAAAAATGTCTGGAAGTATTCAGTAATTTTTTCAGTTTGTTAAAATGCAATTTTGCTAGCAAAATTTTCAACCAACTGTTTGATGCAAGGTAGACAGTTAATAGGAATCCAAGGTTGCTGGACATATGCATTTTTTTAGGGAAGCACAACGTCTCGCATAAACATTGCGTGGTCGTGACACAAAAGTGAGTGATGTCAACTTAAATATCTTTGGTATAACAAATTGTTTCTCAAGCAATCAACATAAAGTAAATCAAAAAGTTTGTTTTTCTTTACTTTTCCTGGCTAATTTCAATTGTAGCTAAATAGCAATAATACCAAAGAGCTCTCAAGCTTTAGTTTGACATAAGACATGATTTTTCAAGGAAAGTTTGAAACTGGAAGTGGTGAGCATGTATATGTTTTCGTTACACTTCAATGCCAATTTCAATCGTGCTTGATAAGATTAAAAAAAACATTGCTCTTGGCTTCAGGTGAGCACAAAAAAACACCATTTTTTGGAAGAGTGGTTCAGTTTTTGTTAATTACAAATAAATAATTTGGTCACACTTCTCAGTTATGAAAACTAAAAATGAAAAAGAACACGACTTCTAACCAATTTTAGTTTTAAATACCCCCAAAATATTGTTTTTGAAATAAAATGTAGTTAAAAGCCGTGTGTCATGATAGCTTATCAGTCATGATTGAAATAAGCTCAGAAACACGAAGAAAAACGTGTGGATTCTAGTTTTGATCTATTTGAAAACGTTTTACATTAAAATGTAGCTTTTTTTTATGTTAATTGCTTGAAAGATAATTTGTAATACAGTAAAATTTGCCAACAACTTTAGAGGATTGTAAAAAATTACCATTCACAATTGATTGTTCCAAAACTGTCTTTTGATTTAACATTAAGGCATATCATCTAATCACATTTACCAGTGTAAAGAAAAATCACTAATCAGTCAAAAACTCTCAGAAAGTTGTGCATTGCGCAAAGAAATCTTCCTTTAAAGCATAATTGTGAGCATGCAGCTATTACAGTCTTTTACACCTGTCAGTAGTCAGTGGCGTGGGTAAAGTAGGCAGGGTCCCCCAAAATTTTATGCGGAAAGGGCAGGCTCTTGTCAAATCCAGTAAAACTATGTGGTTTAAATGAAGAATGGATTTTACTTTTTTTGCAGTAACCGCCTTTAAATGAGACCCTGTAGTTTTATGTGCAGTTACAAATATCAGTCTTAAACAACCTGAGCACTGACTTTGACAAACTCAATTACTGGATGCTAGCAAAAGCTAAATTCCATTGACATGGTTAACTTATCTTAAACACCTTGAAACATGTTGATAATACCTGTATTTAATGACTCATGTACAAAATTTGAAGCGATGATGAGTTATTAGAAATGAAGCTACATGAAGTAGTCAATGTAATGACCTACAGAAAGTAGAAATATTTTTACTCTGTCAGGTAGTGTTAGTCTGTGTTTTATCAGTTAAGGAGCTTTAGTATGGTACAGATCAGAGCGACATATGACAGATTTTCATCAATTTATTGGAAGGCTATTAGCATTTCTTCCCACAAGATTAATCTCAGCTTTGTCAGAGCAATTTAGGATTTTAAAGAAGTAAAAAGAAAATGCTAGCAGTTTATTGTTACTGTAGTTCACGTTTTAACTGCGTTGCTACAAAATAAACTGGCTAAAGTAAAAAATATTGCATTGTTAGCTAGGAGCTAGTTTTGCAATGGCTGTAATTTAAAACCTGTACAGGTGTAACATTGTTGCGCAGCCTGAATGGTTGTAAATATAGGCCTAGTCTATGCAGCCAGTTTATACAGGGTGCGCCAAAAAGACCTGACACATTTGAAAGTTTAATAAAAATCAAGCCTGCTGACGAAAACAGGAAATGTTCACATTTTTGGAAAGCGTACAGCATGCCATTTTGTGTGGAATATGCGAAACATGAACACTACATTTTGTGACGTAATAATAGTTGATGTTGAAAATTATGGCATTTTGTAAGCAAAGTGCTTTTTAAATGCAAAATAACAATTATATTAATGCAATATAAAAACCAAAATAACACTGAAAACCAAACACTACAACATTTTAAAATAAATACGTAAAATAACAAAATAACAACGATGCATTTTATTAGGTTTTAAAAATTAAATCAGTTAGGTGCTTGCCGTGATTGTTTATGCAGAGGTTAACACGCTTATGAAAGTTGTCGATTACTCGGTTGATCATCATGGGTGTTATGGCAGCAATTTCATGTCGTATTGCGTTTTTTAACTCTTCTACTGATCGTGGGTGTTGAGTGTACACTTTCAATTTCAGGTAACCCCAGAGAAAATAATCGCATGGATTCAAGTCAGGTGATCTTGGTGGCCAGTCAATGTCACCACGCATGGAAATCAAATGATTAGGGAACATTTCTTTCAAAGTCTTTATTGCATTTTGGGAAGTGTGGGCTGTTGCTCCATCCTGTTGAAGCCAAAGTTGGTGTTGATCTTCACGCTCGTTCAATCTTGGTTTCAAAAAATTCTCTAGCATTTTGCAATATCGATCAGAATTTAAGTTGCCACAACGTTTTCTTCTTCAAAGAAATACGGACCCCATATGCCAAACCTTGCTATTGCACACCACACCGTCACTCTGGGACAATGCAACGGACGTTTGTGCAGCGAACGAGGGTTAGATTCAGCCCAGTAGCAAAAGTTTTGCTTGTTAATGGTACCACATAAGTGAAAATGAGCCTCATCGCTGTATAGCACCAAAGCATCCATACAAACATTTTGTTGAATTTCCAAACACAAAGCTCTTTGGGTTTCAAAGTCATTTTCGTTTAGTTTTTGTGCCAACATAATCTTGTGTGGATGCATTTGCAGTTCTTTGTGAAGAATTCTTCTTACGCTGGTTGCGGAGATCCTCAAAGCAGCTGCGTGTTTTCTCGCAGAACGTTGTGGAGATTGTTGAACTGACGCTTTTACTGCCATTGCATTTTCTGGAATTGTGAAAGTCTGAGGTCGGCCGGTCGATTGTCGTTTTAGTGCAGATCCATTTTTTCTAAAGTTCTTTATCCACAACAAAATTGTGTTTCGACTTGGCACTGGATCGTGTCTTCCAAGCTTGAAGTGCGTACGAAATAATCTTTGAGTTGCAGTTATTGATCCACTGTTTGTAAAAAAAGTTTCCACAACAAAAGAACGGTGTGAGCCCAACCACTTCATTTTAGCAAATAAAGCACAATTTAAAAAATTACATTAATTTAAAAATCAACCATTATGACGTCACAAATGCATTGTAGAGTGTTTTTTGGACACTGCACAAAATGGCATGCTATACGCTTTCCAAAAATGTAAACATCAATTATTTTCGTCAACACGTTTGATTTCTATTAAATTTTCAAATGTGTCCGGTCTTTTTGGCGCACCCTGTAGGTGAAAAGGTCTGAAGGATAGCCAACTGTAAATACCAACATTGTTATGGAGGTATAATAAAGATTTGATATTGTAGATGGTGCTTTTTCAAACTGTTTTGAACTATAGAGCAGCAATTTTGGGGCATAATCCAATTTTACAGAATTTAAAACTGTTGACCATCAGAGAATTTAGAGCCATTGATCTATTTCATTGATGTTGCTGGTTGTAACTGGGGCTAAAAAATCAAAATGTTTTTAACATAACTAAAAGCATAAATTTATGGGAATAGGTATATTATGCTTGTTGTGGTCTATAAATTTTACCTTTCAAAAAATATTGATATATCAAGTTCGTTAAGATTCTAGCAAAACAGATAACTTTCTGAATCCAAATCCTACTGATAACGTTATGCCAAGAAGTATTTTAGTCAATTAATCAACAGTCAAAGTCTAATTTTGTAAATTGAAAGCTGAACAGAAACATGTATCATGCATGAATTAAATTGAACTTAACCAGCAAAACTAAGGCTCACCATTTGTGCACAAAGCAAAACCCAAATCAAGAAAGCTAGATGTTGGAAGATATTATTCCTTAGAACAGCTATCAACTCTACAACCTAATGCTTTGTCTGACTTAAATTTCAGTTTCAAGCGTGTTCAAAAATGTCTTTTTTGGGCCGTCACAACTACATACTCTGCAATTGAAAAATGTACTTTTTCACTTTGCCAATAAAAAAAAAGAACCAGAATTTTTCAATGTGGGGTGGGCTATAGAACCACATGTTGCATCTTCATGGTAATTATATAAACTGCCAAAAGCAAGTATCAAAAATAATGAAGGTCTTAATTGTTAAAATTGTCAAAGATGGTAGGAATGAATGTTTGTCAATATTTGGCATAGGCAATTTTTTAATATAGTCTCCATGCTCCAATCTTACGGCAAGGCTTATTTAATATTTTGCTATTAATTTTTGTTTGTTTTGCAATGTAAGGTTATGTATAAGTATTCATATTAGATGTAGATAGTGAGGACAATGCAAATAATATCAAAAATTTAAGATTCTTTAACATTGGAGTTGCTTTCTTTTACCAATTTACCTTAGAGCTACTGTACTAGCAAACAACTACAGCTCAGCCAACGTGGCACTTGTTTGCAGTTGAAGACTGATAGCCATTAGGTGTAAGTTTCTTGGTGTGAATTCATAAGTGGAGTGTGAAACTTAGCTTGTAATTTAAATTTGTCTGTTATTGGATGTTTACTTTGCAGCAGATTCTTATGTTATGACGATTGCCTATAAAGGCAGTGCTGGATGACTGCTTGAAAAGTACAGTACCTGTTCTATGTAAAAAAAAATGCAAATTATTCCTGGTGTTACAAAATAGCTTATTAGGTGAAGGCATACACCAAGTATGAGGTAGATTGTGTCATCCAAACATCTAATGTCCATTTTACAATCTTTTCTAAGTACCAAAGCTGCCATCTTCATCACTACTTCTACAGTTAACAACTTTATTTTTTTTGTTAAAGCAACACCAGCAGGCAAGAATGTTAACTGTTTAAAGCTGTTTCTGTGTTTTTAAGTATAATATTAATCTGAAATTGTTTGATTAATAAATTTGTCAGACAAAAAATTTTTAGTGAAGTGATTTTACAAAGGAAGGCCTGCAGCATAGCAAAATTAAATGCATATTGCAACAACCTTGGTCAGCAGTGGCATTGAGAAGACACTATTTTCAAATTGGGAATTTTTTGAAAATTTCAGATTTGTTGACATAGCAGTAACTTGATTCAATTTGAAAAAACTTAAAGAGAAATCTTAGTTTTGCCTCAAAACTTTCTAAACAAAAAGCCTTTGTTCTGCCATTTGGTGGAACAAATTTGTTTACCAACACTTCCAAAATTTGAAATCAGATCAGCATTGATCTAACAACAACCCTAAAATAAATTTGCTATATGAGTGTGACAATTTGTTTCGCATAGGGTGAGGATGGAGGGACAAAGGCATTTTTGTCACAACACAAAGTCAAAAACCTTACTGCTGGCAAAAAAAGTTTTTCTGAATCACATTTTTTTTTCATTTCCAAACCAACAATATATTTTTTCACATTTTACTCATTTTTAAAAATTCTACTGAAGACCTTTTTTTTGGAGATCAAATAATTCACAATTTTTTTACTCTTTTTGGCTTCAAAGATGAGTACTTTGAAAATTCTTGTAAGAAGTGCTAAGAACATTTTTGTCTCAAAACAGTAAAAGATCTCTTTCTTTGAATGAGTTGTTGCAATTTATTGACTTTACATAAATGAAGATATGGATTTATTTGGAGATCAACCTTTTAAAAGTAAGCCTTTTGCCTATTTAAAAAATTTCTGGAAGCGGGGGGGAGGGGGGGGGGGCAGACTATATTCTTGGAGGTGCTTTAGCTCTCTCCCTAATCTTTGAAGGCTTACAAGAGTCTTTTTTAGAGTCATCTCTAGATCTATTTGTATGAGCTGGTAATTTGATATGCAGTTTCTGCATATAACATGAAGCATTCTCAAATGTTCTCCACATTAGTCTAGTTAATGATCAAATACTGTAGTTTTCTATGCTCTAAATTTTGTGAAACATTCTATTAATAATATAAAATCATCATCTAAATAAAATATAAACAATGATTAAAAGAAAAAGGATAAATCTTCATCATGATTAAAATATGAATTTCTAACTCAGATCATTAGGATATTACGTTTATTAGCTTTTCAAATTAAATTTACAGGTGACGCCATGACAAAGATAGTTGTGACTAGAGAGCCTATGCTTGAAACCAAGTTAAATCCTAACACTGAGAACTTGACATCTTACTTCTTTACACTGGAATCAGTGTTGGTTCCATCTGTTGGCCCACCTTAGTGCCACTCTGCACAAAATTAAATTAGTATGCTAAGAACTACTTGAGAGGGGTGAGGGAAGGAAGGAATTCTTTTCTTAAAAAATCAAGTTATGTACCGTATATGCTCGTTTTACTGCCCGGTCTTGATTAAGGGCCTGTTTGAATAGCTGCCCGTGTAAACAGAACTTAAAAATAAATAAGGGTCTGTGCTTGAATACTCGCTCGATGTAAAAGCTGATTTTTCAGTGGTAGAGAACAATAGGAAATAAAAAGCAGCTCAAATTTTGATTTGTTATTTGTTGTTAATAATTTAAACTAATATGAGGAAATTACTCTTTAGACGTAAATAATTTGTGTTTGACGTAAATAAATTGACATGGAAAAAGGATTAATGTCGTGAAATATTTGTCTTCAACGATAATTTTTGTGCATAATTTTACTTTGAAAATAACAAGCGCTCGTGCTTGAATAAGAGCCCGGTAGTGAGTTTGGTTGAAAAAAATAAGGGCTCAGGCTACAAAATGAGCAAATACGGTACTGCTTTCTCATGTGATGCTCTCTTCTAATTTGGAAAGCTAATAATTCAACACACTTCCATCTTTGCCGAAACTGAATTTTTAGTACAGCTTTGATGTAGACAGCATAAAACCAACCATTTGATTATACAATGGCTATTTTATATTTTGAGCTGTCACACAGTAAGAGTTCAAGCTCAGCATAATTGAATTTCAATTGGCAGATGGGCCCAAGTGGAGTGTGATTAAGCCAAAGCCAAAATATGATCATGACAAAAATAAACACATACACCATCAAATGACAAGTTTTTAATGAACTATTTGAATACAAAAATATTCTTTTAATTTGACGATTTTTGTATAATTAGGTATAGCTAAAAACCAAAAGCATAAAATGAATACATATGTGATCACCAAGATTTTGATTTTTTAAAAAGTGCCTTGGCACATGCCAACTTTACCCAATCCTTCATCCAGCATATTATAGTAGCTGCATAAAAAATACAACATAAAAGATATTGTTTTGTTTTTTTTGATAAAGAAAATCAGTTTGTAAAAAAGCAAAAATAAAGCAGTCTTTTGTCTGTGGTATTGGGCAACCCTATCCACTTTGCCATAGATGTATTGCTAAATATCAAGTATCAGATTAAGCTCCTCTTGAATATAGTTATATCAGAAAGTCATAGCATTATGACAGCATGGTTCCTTGTAGACTTGGCGAATTTATGTTTACAGCATTGCTTAAAATATCAATATTTACACTGCAAAAATGATGATGCTTTTAAAAAATAGGCTACAGTTAACAATGTAGTGGTTTGGTAGGTTACAAAAAAGTCATGATTATTTGATTACATAAACATAAAAATTGCCACCGATCAGTGTTGAGTGCTGTGTTAGTGTCATAAACTAGCAGAAAAACAATTACCTGGAAGCAGTCTTTTTGTAAACAAGAATAATCTGTTTGAGACTACATGTAACTACAGAGTAACCTGGTCTCTGTAACTATATGAGTTTTTGCATTGTACTTTAGAATAGTGTAGGATTTAACAAATTTTACTTTCAGTTAAAACCCTACATGCTGTATGGTCCCAGAAATGTCTTTATAACATCAAAGCTTTAGTGTTGTAGCACTAATAGAGCACATTAGTATCATTTAGTGCTTTCAAGATATTCATCAGTGCATGGGATCTCTTTGCAGTAGTTTTTTTCAAATATTGCAGTGTTCCACAGTTTTTGACAGATACTACACAAAGCAAATAATGGCAAAAATTAATAAACAGCATTTCTTACAGCAATTGCAAAACTATTTTTTATTTAACTTCAGTTTTTTGAATGGAGTATGTGAGTCTGCAACCTTGGCTCTAATGGAGTGATATACAACTGGGGGTGCATGGACCACAATGTTCCACAAAAGTATGTGGTAAGGTTCACTGCATGTAGGAAACGCTTTGAGTAGTGGCGATCAAGAACACTTATTGGCAATAAACTTTAAGCCAGGTAAAAACTATTTTTTTCAAGATCATGATTCAACAGCTTAAGTAATTGTCTTCAAAGTATTTATTGCATCAAATAAGTTGGGAACTGCTGCTCTTAAGCATTATAAAGCACAAGCCAATATCAATCTATTGCTAAAGTTTTCAATCACGGAGGGAATTACAAATCATATTCAGGAAGAGGCTCCCATTGGAGTGTCATGACATACTGTTGCATCATGTTGAGATTGCAAGGCCACTGCAGGTTTTGTTCAAATTAACCTATTGCAACTTCTTGGTCTTTTTTTGGAGACCAATTTGAACTGAAAATATTTTTTGTCACCACTTTTGACTAGATAGCACATTTTTGAAGAAATTAAATAAAGCATAACATTTGTTTAGCAATGTTGAATTCATTGGTGAGTTAGAAAAAATAGTTTAAATTTGAATGTGGTCGTGGGAAATGTATATTTAGTCAAAGCTGAAAGTTGGTAGTGACAAATAAAGGTCAAAAACTACTTATCTTTTAGATACCAATAACAAATAAATTTAGTCTACATGGGCTAAATCATATCACTTTTATCTTGCAAATAAAACAGCAACATAAAATCTTAGTGGCAGATAACCACAGAAAACCTGCTTCATTGCAAAACATTGTACAAAACGTTTGTACAGAAACAAAATACAGACTGCTTGTGATTTCTGTGAGGACCAGCTGATACTGGTCCTCATGAGAGAGCAGATTGTTTTGCTTTTTAAAAACCTGTTTACATGTTGTGTTCAATTAAATGAAGAAATAATACACTTTTAAATAATAGGCTGCCTATTTTAATTTATTTAGTTACCCTTAGATATTTGAATTGCTATTTAGTCATCTTCTACTTGTTGATGTTGTGCTTAGCCAAGGATTCATATGTAAGGATTATTCACAACACTTCCAAAATTTTTTGTAATTTTTTGATACCAACAACACTAATAATTTGTTCATGCATTGTGAAAAATAAAGTTACTTGCCATTAGTTAGCGATGCGATGGTGTAGTGGTGAGAGCGTCCACTTTGCAGTCAGTAGACCTAGGGTTCATTTCCCTAGTCGAGTCATACCAAAAGACTTTTAAAAATGGTATTCACAGCTTTCCTGCTTGGCGCTTAGCACACAAGGGATAGTGTGGAGAACAAGCCCACAAGCTTGCTTGATGTGTCCTTGGGCAAGGCACTTAACGGGATGCCTCTGTCTTTATGTGGCAGACAGATGGTGGGGCCAAGCAGCCTACTCGTTGTGGTGGTCCAGTCTGACAAAAGACATGCAAACCGAGCATGAGCTCATATGCATGAATGAGCTAGCGATATGTTTTTAGCTAAGTTAGATCAGTGAATACCGACCTACAGGCTTTTGCATTTTTGGTCATCACTAAGTAATGCACGTCATCACTTGACCAATTTTTTATTTTACAGGTTATTTTCAAGGTGGAAATTTGGTTAAAGTGTCAATTTCATCATTTTTGAGAATGCATAATCCAAAAATGATGCTTTTTATTTTGAAACAACTATTTTAGCAGTTATTTGTCATTTTTAACTTTTGAAGAGGGCATTTAAACCTCTCAAAATCTCATGTGGGAATTGACATATCAAAAAAGCACACAGTTGTGTAATTATAATTGTTCCTTAACTATATTAACTGCAGGTATACAGGGTGTCTGAAAAGTTTGTATACAGTAAGTTAACATGTCGTCCAGAAAATCAGTTGCTGTCATCATGTCCCACTTATGTCACAAGACATTTTTAGTTTGCTGACATGACGTACCAGAATTATGGATGTGCAGTTGCAGTGACCTTATCGCAATTATGTCACGCAGGCTAACTTTGGAAGAGCGTAAAATCGTTTTGAAGAAATATTGAAAAACAGAAAATGCACAGGATGTGATTCGCAATTGGTGTCTTCCCTTTAGCACAGATCCTCCCACACGTTTGACCATCTATTGAATTCGAGACAAGTTTGAGGAGACTCACTCAGTTACTGATGCCCCACGTTCCAGTCGGCCAACAATGTGCACAAAAGAAAATGTAGATACAGTTTCTGAGGCATATACAAGAAGCCCACAGAAATCGCTTTGCCATGGTAGTGCTGAAATGGGTATCAAACAAACCTTTTTACGTAAAATACTGATGGAACTCAATATGAAACCATACATCCTGTGCTTAATTCACGGACTTCTTGAAGATGATCCTGATCGGAGATCTCAGTTTTGTGAACATTTTGTAAGTCTTTGTGAAGATAATACCACTTTCTTGAACCAAATTGTGTGGATTGATGAAGCAGCTTTCAAACTTTTGAGACGTGTACATCACCACAATTGTGTGTACTGGAGTGACAAAAATCCACATTTTACGATTGCGACCGAACTAAACCAGCCTGGAATAATTGTCTGGGCAGGAATATTGTTTGCAGGAATTGTGGGTCCTGTGTTCTTCGAAGGAACTGTTTCTGGAAAAAAGTACCTGGAGAAATTGAAGACTGCCATCGTGCCGGCATTAAAAGAACGACCAGATTTTAACAGCTTGTACTTTCAACAAGATAAAGCCCCACCCCATTTTGCAACAGCTGTCTGAAATTTCCTGAATGAGACGTTTCCAGATAAATGAATTGTCAGGCAAGGCCCTATCAAATTTTCTTCATGCTTACCAGACTTAACACCTACGGACTTCTGTGTCTGGAGAATTATCAAGAAACGTGTGTATTCAAGGAAGCCAAGAAGTGTTGAAGATCTTCGACAATTTGTCATTGATGCATTTGCTTAACTTTGATCATGACTTGTGTACTTCTGTTTGTCACAGTGTGCTGTCACGTTGTTGAGAGTGTATTGAAGCCAAGGGCTTACAATTTGAACATTTGTCGTGACTGCCTTCTTTGTTACCGCATTTCCAGAATTTAATAAACTCTTTAGCGAGTGTTATTTTTGATTAAAAGTAACTGTATACAAACTTTACGAGAGACTAGGCGGAAATTAATCAACAAAAAGTTTCAGAACTAGCGAATTTAATTTCATTCCAAGATACAATCGGTCATGTACACCTTTGGTGGAGAGGGAACGGTATCAGCATCAGTTGCTGGTTCAAAGACAAGTTCAAAAAAGAAGGAATTAATTAATTCGAAAGTTGAAAAAATCTCTAAAAGGCTTAAGCAAGATCGTCAAAGGGATGAAAGAGCTGCGCGAAGAGCATTAAAGGCAAAGAAAAGAGAGGCGCAAACAAAGGTTGATAAAGCCATGAAGCATCAATTAGAAGAAGCTGAACACGAAATTGACGAAATGGCAGCTAAGTTGAAAAATGATTTATCAATGAAACATATGGAGCAAGAAATTGTGCTTGCAGAAGCCAGAGCAAAAGCGTGGGATGAGGTTTTTTCGTCACGATCCTCTACGTCAAGTTCTACTACAAGTAGCAGTGCTGTGTCACGTAATCTGTCATTTATTGGTGGAGGCAATGTAAACAAGTATGCAAGCTTGAAATTGACAAAAGCACAGCGTGTGGATGTAAATACAAACAAGCATTATCCAAGCTATTTGGCTGAATTGAACCCAGGACCACGAGACTGGCGTTTTCAAGATGCAAAATTCCATGCACCATATAGAGTTGGCCCTAGGCAGGACTTCTCGGTCCCATTGGAGCCGCGTTTCACAAATGACAGAGAAAGACCGACGACATCGGATTTTCCATTTCCTCATTCAGAAATACAAAGTTTTGATGGAGATCCTTTGTATTATCAAGAATTTGTTTCTAGCTTTCAAACACATATATTGAGTAAAGTGGAGTCCGATCATGCACGTTTAACTTATTTATTGCAGTTTTGCAACCCTGATGTTTGTTCAATAAGAGACCATTACGTGGGAACAACTCTTGGATTTAACAAAGCTTGGGAAAAGTTGTACTATCTTTATGGACGACCCCTAGTGGTAGCAAACCGATGTGAAGAAACACTGTTACGGTGTCTGAAAATTAAAAGAAATGATGGTGAATCTCTACATAAATTAGCCAACATTATGGAAAAAGCTTGTGTCCAACTAGAAGGAATAGAAAGCTTTACTAGTTTAAATTCTCTTAGTACATTACAAAGAATTATGGAAAAATTCCCAGAAAAAATTCAGAACAAGTGGATAGAATGGTCATTTGATTTGATGCAGGAGACTAAGAGAGAAGTCACCTTTCATGATATGGTCTCATTTGTGCGTAGAGAAGCTGAAATGATCAATTCCGTGTTTGGAAAATCTCGTTGGTCTGCCGTTAAGATGGAAACTGCTGCTTGGGAAGCTAAGAAGTACAAGTCTGTCACAAGCTCAACTGTAGTGAGTTAAACGGGTTCCAGAATTAACTTCATATAAGAAAACTTGTAAGCTTTGCAAAGGAATGCATTTGTTACCCGGATGTCAAGAATTTAAGAAAATGAGGCATTACAAACGTTTGGAATTTGTAAAGAAGGAAAATCTGTGCTTCAAATGTCTCTGTAGTGATCATGTAGCAGGAGATTGCAAATCCTGTGAAGAATGCTCAGTTGAAGGATGCGTCAATCCTAAGCATCATACACTTCTGCACAAAAACATTCCGCAGACAGTGACAACAGCCATCACTCAAACAAAGATTGAAAATTCACTTCTGATCAGGCAACAAAATTCTCTGCCGTGTCTCCCAATTTTGCCTGTAGAAGTAAGAGATGGGTTGTTGTCTTTTACAACTTGTGCATTGTTAGACTCTGGCTCACAACAAACCTTCTGTACTAATGATCTAGCAAAGCGTCTGGGAGTTCAAGGTGAAATGCGATCTTTGCAAATTAAAACGATGTCACAAAAAAAGGAAATTGAAGCATTTTGTGGTAAAGTTATTTCCTTTTTTGTGGAAGGTTTTGATGAAGAAATAGAAATTCGTCTTGAGCGTGTGTTGACTGTAGATCGCTTGCCAGTGGACGCTGAAGCTATGCCACAAAAAGAAGATTTTAAGCAGTGGGACCATCTACAGGATGTACACTTTCCAATTCTTGTCAACAAGAAGGTAGAATTATTGATTGGTATTGATAACAAGCAAGCGTTCGCTCCGTTAGATTGTCGAACCAGACCTGAAAATGCGCCAGATGCATTGATGACACCATTGGGATGGGTGTTGTATGGCCCACTTTTGTGTGATATAACCAAGCCACTCACCAGCGAACTTTCGACTTGTCATGTGTCAATGGTGGAGCATAATAGTGGTCCTCCTTTGATGAATTCAGCCGTTCATTCACGAGAATGTGAACTTGAAACTAACAACTCGCAAGAAGACCAAATTTCTCTTGCTAAAATGAAAAAAGAAGTCACAGTAGTTGAAGGACATGTTCAACTTCCATTGTTGTGGCGAGATGGCAAAATCGACTTACCTGATAATCGAAGATGTGTTGAAAATAGACTTGCATGTTTAAAACGTCGATTGTCGAAGGACGAGAAACTTCATGAGAAGTATGTTGAAGTAATGCAATCATATTTTTCAGATGGGTATGCTGAGAAAATCTGGCCATCATCATCAAATCCTACGTTTAAGTGGTATTTACCTCATCAACCTGTTGTAAACCCGAAGAAGCCTGAAAAGTTAAGGGTAGTCTTTGATTGCGGGGCTGAATACCAAGGAAAGTCGTTAAATGACTTCCTCATGCATGGACCAGACCTTAACCCGTCTTTAGTCAGCGTCTTGACCCAATTCAGACAAGGAAAAGTTGCTATTGTTGCAGATGTGAAGTCAGTGTTTCATCAAGTGAAAGTTAATCGCCAAGACACGGACGCACTGAGATTTTTATGGTGGCCTGAAGGTGATTTAAAAAAAGAGCCAATAGGTTGTTGCATGTTGGAGCATTTATTTGGTGCGACCTTGTCGCCAAGTACAGCAGCCTTTGTTCTGAGGCATACAGTTGAACTCTTTGGAAAAGAATATTTGCCTGAAGCTGTTAACGTAGTGTTACGTAACTTTCATGTTGACGATATGTTGATGTCGACAGATTCTGTGAAAGATAGAATCCAACTGGTGAATGAAGTTAAAGAGATGTTATCCAGAGCTGGCTTTGATCTGCACAAGTGGTCATCTAATTGTGAAGACATTCTGAATGTAGTTGATACAAATCGAAATGAAAGTTCAAATCACACCCTACCCTGCAAAAGAGAACATTGTGTTCTTGGCGTACAATGGTTTGTGGACGATGATGCATTTAAAATAACAGTGACTGTAAAAGAAAAGCCATTCACTAAAAGAGGAATGCTTTCAATTTTGACTTCAATCTTTGATCCATTGGGTTTTATTGCCCCAGTGATGATTCAGCCAAGGCTTTGGTTGAGAGAGGTCAATGAAATGGATTGGGACGAAGAGTTTTCAAATGAGATGAAGAATAAGTGGGAAATGTGGATACAGTCGCTTCCTAAACTGGACAAAGTTACAGTAAAGCGTTGTATAAATCCTTTAGGAAAAGAAGTGAAATATTACGAGTTACATCATTTCGCTGATGGTTCAAATGTGGCATATGGTGCGGTTTCCTACATTTGAATGATTTATCCTGATGGAGAAGCAACCTGCGCCTTTTTAATGGGAAAAGGATACATTGCCCATAGAAAAAGAACTGTTCCACAACTTGAAATGCTGGCGGCAGTGGTAGCTGTAAAACTGGATGAACTGTTGCGAAAAATTTTGACTCTAACCATTTTGCGATCATATTTGTGGTCCGACTCTACAGTGATGTTACTGAGCATTTACAGTACAAAGAAAAAATTTCCTGTGTTTATGGCTAACAGATTAGCTGAAATCGAAGAAACAACGTCAAAAGCAGATTGGAAATATGTCCTGACCAATGTGAATCCTACTGATGACATAAGCAAAGGTTTGGTAACTAAATCGTTTGTGCAGCGTTCAAAGTGGTTAACTGGTCCAGAATTTTTGAAGCAATCGCCTTTATATGAACCCCAAGCTCCTGAGTCAGTTCAGATGGTACAACGCAGACTAAAATCAAATCAAGTAAGAACAATTAATGCGTTACCAGTTGTTTTTTCAGGAACTGACAAGCCTTTGCCGATTGACAAATTAATCACTCACTACTCATCACTGCACAAGTTGAAGACTGCAGCTTTGTGGTTACTGCGTTTTGGGAAATTCTTGCTCGCAAAAGTACGACAATGTACGAACAAAATCAATGCAAGTTTGGACCGTATTACAGTAAACGAGACCGACAAAATTGAGAAACTTATGATACGATCGATTCACCTTGAGGTCTTGCATGCCATGACTGCTGATTCATTTTTAATGGCTTTTGATCGATTTCGAAGTCGTAGGGGTCAAGTAGACCACCTCTATTCAGATAATGGTACAAATTTTGTGGCAGCCGCTAAAGCGCTTGACAAGCAACTAGCACTGTGGATCTGCAATGTGATAGACAAATCGCTCTTGAAAAGCAAAGTGCAATGGCATTTCAATTCACCATATGCCAGCCACCATGGTGGAAGTTGGGAGCGACTTATTTGTTCAGTGAAAAGCACCAAAACAAGCCTATACTGATGAAACCCTTCTTTCATTGTTTGTAGAAGTCGAACTGATTTTGAACTCGAGACCGTTGACACCAGTCAAGTTCAAAGAAGTCATCGAAAAGCCTTTGACCCCAAATGATTTGTTACTGTTAAAATCGTTTACAAATATGACTTCAAATTTGACAACTAACAAAAGCAGTTTCAGTCGAAGTCGATTAATACAAATGAAACGATCTGCTGATATATTTTGTCAGAGATGGATAAAAGAATATCTTCCAACTATTGTACCCAGAACAAAATGGTTAAAAGAGAAAAGAAATTTGAAGCCAGGAGATGTTGTTTTGTTGATTCAAGAATCTACTCCTAGAAATGTTTGGCCTATTGGTGTGGTCACTGATACTTTTCCTGATAAGAAAGGACATGTTCGAACAGTGATGTGTCAAACTGGTTCTACTACAGTGGACACCGCTTAATGTGATCACTTTTGTTAACACCAAAAATGATAACAATAACCGATTGATAGCATTAACCGAAAAAATGAAAATTGCCATTTTATCGTTCATTAGGTGTCGCAAAAATAAAATTAAATAAATGAAATATTTAATAAACAATAAAACTTACAATAGACATAGTACAATACATTATTTATTTAGGAAATCGTCTAGCTTTGTCTGCTTCATGTCTTTTCGCAGCTAATCATTTATAAAGGACTCATATTCATAATGCAGTTCAAATTCAGAAGATTTATTTTGCACTCCAAGCCGTAACACGTAACACGATATTGCCGCAAAATTATGATTCAGTTCATTTGCTCTTTCATGTTGTTTACCAGACTCCTTCCGAGGGATGGGGGCATCGTTCCGACAGTTCCTGTTTCAATATTTATAGCTTTCTCAGGCCGCTAATCATCAGAGCTGGGCATTTACGCTGGAAGTTAACAATATTAGTCACTACGTTTGGGAAAATATTGATAACATTATCCGTGATTACAATAAGCGGCGTCCACTGTACTGTGAGAAGACCAATCAGTAAACTGTGCCTATTTGTTCCCTCGGAAGAACATTGTGCACTTAAAGACAGTTGATCCCTGAAGATTAGATTTATGCACCGTTATGATTTACAATAACAAGCGTTATTATTGCACTGTGTTAAGTTAAAACAAAAACATTTTTTGCTTGTGTAAAAACCTACCTAAGTAAGCTTTTTCTGGGGGGAGTGTGTTAAATATTTTTGTTGTAACCTTCTGTTGAGTTTGTGGAATTTGTTGTGCCTAATGGTTCAGTTTTCTGACGCAGTAGTCAATGCGTAGTATCAGTAAAATCCTCGCTTTTTTGTTCAGTCAAATGCAACGCACTTGTATGCGAAGTAACAGAAAACGGCGCTAGAGTTTGTTTAGTTGAAGTATCACATTGCTATTATTGAGTTTTGTGTCACATAAGTAATTAGTCAACATATTAATCTTTATATTCGTCTTTGTAGAGTAAGACAACTGATAAGTAATTGAGATAAGTGTATACAATTGAAAAGTGTTGTCTTACTCAGAAATTCAAGTGGTCATTTGTTTGATTCTTGTCTGGAAAATAGTTCTGGTACGTGACAGTTGTCTTTTGTAATTGTTTTGCAGTTAAGTGATTGCAGTTTTTTATTTTTAGAAACGGACGTTAAAGGGACAACATAAGGACGTTAAAGGACGTTATAAGGATGTTTAAGGACATATAAGGAAAAGCACAAAACCCCAAATTCATCGTTCAATCAATCGTTTTGTAATTTGTGGAATTAAACCAAATTACCAATTTTTCGCCATTAAATTTATTCCTCACGTTTTTGGAATTGTATAACTCTGTTGAAGTCTATCAGTATGAGACAAGGATTCTACATTTGTTGATAGGATTTGCCTAAGCTTTTTGAGGAGAGACTAGGCGGAAATTAATCAACACTTATCCTGCTGAAATCAGAAACAGCATGTCATAAAATTAATTATTATTAAAACACCACAAGTAATATTTTAGGATTGCAAAAGATATTTTTTTGCAATCCTAATGTTAAGTGTAAAGTATTATGCAAAGTCTCAGCAACCCACCTTTTCAAATCATGTTTCACCTAACTCTTTTAATCACAAAATGATGTCACAATCAGAATGGCAGTAGTTTTTGTAGCAATTGGTTTTATAAGATATTTCATGTCAGAAACAAAATTATGCAATAGAATGCTCAGCGTGAATAAAACTGTGAAACTATCTGCAAAATTGACTAATAAAACAATATATGGTGACCCATATGAAGCACTGCTCTAACTGTGTTAAATATTAAGTACTAAAAAAAAGAATGTGCAAGAGTTTTTTTATCATTCCAGCAGCACTTTTATTATCTAACAAAACCACGTGGCTGCACTTTTTAGTGTGATCCTGCTGTTGAGGCTCATTGTATTTTGTGACATTTGATACAAAATATGATATAAATTACAGACTGCTCACTATTAACTCTCATCATCCAGAGGCTCTCAGAATGCAAATACTTTACGCTATTGGAATAGAAGGAAAATACCCCGATGGTTCTAACAGATTGGGTGAGCTAATTCAGGTATTTAGATGGTGGCATACTTTTTGTTTCATCTAACTAACATATAGTTTATTGCAGGTGATTGACAGGTTTGAACCACAGAATGCTGAGCTTTACTTACAATCAAGTCAACTTTTTTCCAGAATTGTAAGTCTTGCATAACAAGATCTGGTTCAAAAGAATCAGTATTGAGGTGTTTTAGCAAATGATTGATTTTGTGTGCTGAATCAGTTACTATTTTTGTTTCATTCTTAATGCAGAGAGCCTTTACATTCGTTTATAAGTCTACTAGCTGAGTGAGTCAGCATTGCTCACAGAGCCCCATCTGTTTGCGTCAAGGTTAAGAATATCAGTTCAGCTGCTAAGCTGGCTTCACCCTTAAGGCAGTTATGTGAACAGCAATAAAAAGTCAATTGTTTCTGTACATCCAATTTTTAAAACTTGGTGCTCTCTGTGTAATTTTTAATTTCAAGCTCCTGGCTATTCCTTAAGTCTATGTGCTCTGTTCATTGCTTACTCAAAGCCCAGAAAGACCAGCATATCTCTTAGTTGAGAAGTAGGAAAGACATTTCCGATATTACGGTATTTTGAAGCAAAATAGCAAAAATGTCTTTTCATGTGATATGATTTCACACAGGCTTATGTTTTCTTTTGATTTCTGCTTAGACTTTCTCCAGTCCCTGCTGGCTCTACAGTATGTTGCATGTTTTTTCCCTGCTTAGGCATGTATAGAGAAGTTAGAAAGATGCTTGCTTTTCCCCAAATTTTTAGGTTCTTAATAGTTTTGTAAGTAGTTGTCAAGCAAAGTATAAAAAATGTTTTTTTTAAGTATGGTGCTATTTTAGCCCAGCATGGCATGCTATCACCTGTGCTTAGTTAAAATGTATCAATTATGGAAGCTCCAATTTCACTGTACAAACATTTGTGAGAGCAACAATGAAAAATTTCAGTAAATATAGGCTGTACTACCTTCATTCGTAATGGTAATCATTTTACTCTATTAATCAAGGCTGGTAATACTCACAGAAGAAGAATGATGTCACAAACTTTTGTTCATACTTTTAAAGGGTGTAAAGGGGTTGAAGCACTGTCAGGAATGATAGAGGTGCACAAATGGCGTTGCTTTTGACAATTGAACAAATGAACTATTTAGTGGTAGGAATATTTTACAATATGATGTGACCCCTTTCATATTATTCTTTGTAATATCAAGTTCCTTGGCTGCACTTGTTGCTTTAATTGGGCCATAGCAAGAAAGGGTGGCATGTCTTTCCCCAAAGTCAAAGACCTTATTTAATTAGATGCCTGTCAAGCTAGTTTCAAGCAAAAACGTTCCCAACATTCCTTCTAAATCCAGCTTTACAAATTGATCCTATCAATGCTGTATTTTGATTTTTTTTCTAAACTTTGATATTGTTACGTTACCCCAAATCCAGACCTCCATACTTTTAAATGAAGATCAGTCTTACTGACCAGTACAAAAAACTAGTAATTACAAATATCAGTAATGGGTTTTACCATTGGTGTTTGCTTTCAAAATGACAGTGGATAATTTTGCTGCCAGCTGCTATTCTTGCTATATAGTGGTGAGCATGTGATGTCATTTAAGATTATGAGGTAACAGTAATTTTTAAAAGGATTCAGAACAGATGAAAAAGCATGCTTAAAAAACACTTTAATGAAGAATCCCTTGTTGCATCTTGACACAGCATGAGGTGACAGAGAATTACTTTTAGTGGAAGCACATTGTTAATATCTTCTGAAAGTGCATTCAACCACGATTTTGTGATCAGTATTGATTGAGAAAATGAAGAAAGCAAATTTTAAAATCAATGCTTGATTATAATGTGATCTTAGTTCCTAAAAACATAAGATTTTAGAAGTTAGTAAGTTGCGTGCTGGCTTATGGTTATGCCCAAAATCTCTTTTCTCCATCAAAAAATGCAATTTTTAGAAATTTATCTTCAATTGTGACATCACCAGATCTCTTTATGACTCTCACCTTGGTGTGGTGATAAATGGTGCCAAGTTTTGAATTTTTGTGTTCTGTAGTTTCAGAAGAGTATGCTTACAAAGGTGGTCAAATACATAATCATTTTTTGTATTGTCAATATGCCTTAAATTAAGAATAAACTCTTGCTTTGGGAATTGCGTTATCTCTCAAAAAAAAAAGTCAACCACATTTCTGCAGTTAATATTTTTTAACTAAGTAAGGAAAGCCATTAATCATTATGTTAATGAAAAGGTGAAATTGCTGAAGTTGGCAAGTCAAGTGCTGGCTTTTTTAAGCTCAAAATGGTTTTTCTTTGTCAGAAAATGCAAGTTTTGAAAAAATTATCTTTGATTTTGAACCCCTTATGACATTCCGCTATGGGTGGTGATTGATCATACCAAGTTATTCATATTTATATGCCCTGTAGTTTCAGAGGAGTTAAAGTGTAGATATGTTTGTACTTATGCACGTTGATAAGCATGGACAGCACGCACGTAGGTACAAAGCAAAATTTTGATTTTTAGTATTGATTTGGCATCATCATGATGTTGTTGACCCTTCATGAGAATCATCCCAGGATGGTGATCAATTTGCCCAGTTTGATATTTCTACACCCAGTGGTTGAGAATAAGTAAAGAAAACAAAAAATGATTACTTTATAGTATAGATAAGGTATCTGCATCTTGTATTTTTAGTCACTTCAAAGTTAGCAGTTTTGTCAGCATTTGTATTTTTATCACAAACTTTACAATGATGTTGCAGAATTGGTTTGAAAAAATCCTTCGAAAGCTGGATTCTTAGCACTCTTGTTAATATTGAGTAAAAACTTGAACATTTTCAACTGTTTTTTCATCAGAAGTTATAACCTGAAGAAAGCTGGGGAAAGAAAACATTAGTTGAATTCATTTTATGCAATACCTATGGGCTGATGGTATTGCCCTGGGGTTTCCACTTGGAGCAGCACTTGCCAACATATTTGTTCAATGCTATGACAGGAATTTTTATGCCTAACAAACAAATCCAATTTGTATTTCCACTATGTTGATGAATTCTTTGCTATCTTCAACAAGGAATCTGCCTGTAACATCTTTTCTTGGCTCTAAATTTTTTATATCCCTGCTTGACCTTCACTTTTGAAAGGGAAGCTGATGGTTAACTTCAGTTTCTTGACGTTGTGGTGGGTAAAGCTGAAACAGAATTCTTCACGTTCACATCACAAACATTTTAGTGTAGCCCCTCAAAATGGAAGACAAACCTTGTTGGAAGTGTAGTGCACTTCAAGAAGTTTATTTCCCACCAAATCCATTGTACCTGCAATCTACATGGATGCGATGCCTTCCCTTAGCAATGTTGTATTTAAATACATAAACCAGGCAATGTCACATATATATGCATGTGGTGTTGAGACTACATTGGCCACACATGCCTAAGGCTGGAGGGCTGAATCAACCAACATGTACTAAAATCAGACGGCATGAAGAAAAATAAGTACCTTTGTGAAAATGCAGGCTTCTTCTTCCAGGCCTGTCTGTGACTTGGCAATTGGACAGAATTTACTGAAAAATCATGACTGTGCCATTGCCTGCTATGACAATCACTTCATAGTGTTGGCAATTGCTACATCTTTTTTCCTTTTAGCCTACCTCAGAGCAACTTTCATCACCAACAAGCAACCTGTATTTTGCCACCAAAACAAATTTGTCTATGCACTGCAGTTGGTCCACTAGCTCTTGAATTTCAGATGATGAAAAAATGTAACTAATTTGTTAATTCTGCTGACTGTAAATAGTAACGCCTGCTTTTTTCTACTTCATTCTGGTCTTGACTTCTGATGAGAGCCAAACAAAAAGGTTCAAGTTATTACTCATTACTTCAAAGAGTGCTATGAATCCATCCCTCAAAGCTACTTTGCACCACTGAACAACTGTTGCAATTAATGTTTTGTTGTTTTCACATGAACAAAGCAATGCAGAACTGATGTGAATGCCAAAACTTTGTTTGCGATACCCAGTGTTGTTTGAACGTGCAACATATCTGTGATGATCTTGACTACACAGATCAGTCTTCCACTTCTTTTCTCAGGCAGACACTGACTGTATGTTTGTTTTGCTTTCCTCCCCATAAAGTTTTCTCTCACACATTCTTGGCACACTTGGCAAGAACTCTTCCTCTTCTGATATTTTCAGTCAGTAATGGGTCCTTGGTCACTCACTTCTTCGAGTGACAATGCTGCAGATGAATTAACAAGGAAGATTAAGTTGCTTCAGCCATCCACAGTGCCTTGCAGCCTCTATCTTGTCAATTCTCACATTCACTTATTTGATCTGTTTGACTGCAGGTGAGCAGTCACTTCTGAATTCTTGGTCACACAGTTGTTTTAGTCTTCACTGGAGAGTGTGTAATGCTTCACACTTGCTGTGTCCTTTTTCTCATTTTCACTGCAATCTGCACCGTCGTTCAATACTCCAGAGTTGCCAATCCTTCTTGCTGCATTTGCATTCATTTAATTCATGACATCTTGTCATTCTGTGCTGCTGCTGCAGACTTGACACTGCACTCTTTTTGGCTACATTCCATGCTGCGTGTATCCTGGAAAATTGCCCACCTTTTGGGGTTTCATAGTCTTCTGCCATGCTTCTATCCTTGAAAAAGATTGTGTGACAAGAACAATGCCCTTGTTATTTTTTTAACTGTTCTTTGCAAACAAAGGCTTAAACTATAGCTTGATCAATGCTAATTTTTTAAGCTGATACCAATATATTCGTTTTTTAGCTCTAATACCAACACAACTTGGAAAACAAGAAATTTTGAAATTATTGTGCTTGTATTATATTAAAACAATTGCAGTCATAAAAAGCATTCATTTTCACAGCTTATATTTGCAAAGTGAAGCTGTATGATGTTTAGCTTGTACGTCTAACATAAATTAAGTGTTATAATTGGCCAATATTTGATCTTGAATGGCAATAAACCTGATTCAAAACAAGTTTATTGTAAAATTTCATAATTGTTTTGGTTAGAAGTTTTTCAGTAAAATTGATCAGCCTTTAAGTTGAAATTTCTTTAAAATGTTTTTGATGTGATGCCTTAATTAATTTTCACTACTGATTACTGATCAATCGCAGATACTATACATCACCATGACTAGATATTGGTTGATATACATATTGGTTATTGATGTATAGGTCGAGCTCTTGCTCTAACATGATGGACACAGATCTAAATCAGCACCTACGACATTTTTTGATACCTACTTTGTCTTGTTTTTAATGCCTCTTTAGTATATGTTTCTATTTTGTAATCTTTTTGTTACATGATTTAAGCAAGTTGAGCAATGTTTGGCAATATACATTATTTAGTGTGGAAGAAATAATCAAATACTTAATCAAACCTACACTTTGGTTGAGCGCTGTGTCAATATGAAACAACATAGTGCTGTGTTTGCCAATGAGATGGCTTATCATCTGTTTTTAATGGTAAGTTGACTTTCAAGTAAATCTTATGCTGTGAAGTTTTTTAATCAAATTTTAATTGTTTCTATGATTTTTAAATCACGTGATTCCATGGTTTTTATGAATTTTATTATTTAATATTGTATGTTGTGCAATAGGTATTCTATGTTGTTTTGGCATATGTACATCAACCTAAAAGTATGCAGCCATTCAAGTATGCTCCGATGTCTTGCAAAAGAGTATTTTTACAGTGCAAGTACAAAGAAGCATCTAAGTGCTATCAACATGCAATGAGTATTGATGAAACAAGTGTTCCATCTCTCATCGGATTGTTGAGATGTCAGGTTGTGGAATATGAAGGAACAAAACAGAACGAAATGGCAGCACTTAATGATATTCGTGATCAGATTGATTTTCTTGATCAAGTTCAAGCAACACCTGTGAGTTAAAGTTTGTTGGATGGTATACTCATTATTGTTTCTTTGTATACTCATCCTTAGTTTAACAAATTGTTAATGCTCTTTTTGCTTGTATGCTGCGTTACCAATTTGGTGCAAGGTTTGCAACTTTTCCACACTTGTAGCTATTATGTTTACTACTATTATTACTATTTTAGCTATATAATTGAAAACACATCTGTATGGCTGTGTTTTAGTTGGTCTAGGTATGTGGTGGCGTGACAGAGAAATTCATGTTTGAATACATGCTTACTGGTGCTGCGTCACGGTGAACAGCATAAAAAGTTGATGTAAATTTTTGAAGTGAACAAATAATGCTAAAGTTAAGATAAGGCAAGGTGACACAAGTTGTTGATTTGAATGTGACACAGCAAAGCTGTTTTCAGTTAATCTGTAAAACACTAAAGCAAAGCCAGGCATAACGCTCCTAGCAACTATGCTCAATAACAGCAATAAGGCTTGCTTATGACCAATGTTACATTTATTTACTGTAGTTGGAGACGAGTTTAGTTACACATAGCCAACAACTTGGATTTCAATATTATTGCTGGTTTGGGAGAGTGACACACACATGCACATGTACATATATGTATATTCCAATGTGAAGCTGTACAATGTTGGTAAACATATTACCCAATCAGACAACAGTTCTATGTACCTAAGCAAACTTACGACTACTTAATAAATTACTTGCACCAACAATTTTGTGAACGTAATTCATGTCAAAACAATATAATTTATTAAATTTCCGGAAAAATTTTACCTGTAAATCCCTTTATTTATTTAACATTTTATTGCTAAGCATCTTAACATTACTTTGTGTACCATGTTTCTTAAACTTGACTACACCATGCTCTTTACAATGTCTGCCTAAAAAGCACACATTTCTAATGAGAAAAGAAAGTGGTTTTTACATTCACCATGGGCTGACAGGCTAAATCAAAAAATTTAATGAAAGAAGTTTACTACAGGAGCAAATGATTAATAGTACAGCAGTTCTATAAATAATTCCAAACTCCATTTCTATAAACTAATTAACATGTACTGTGACATGACTTTCAAATTACTAGTAACCCTTTTTTAGTTAAAAAATTGTTTCTTGTTTATAAACGTTACTGCATCAAGATGTGGTTAGAACTCGCACTCATTCCAACTAGTTAAACAGTGTTCATTATAAGCTTATAGGTACAAAGCATAACTTAACTGGAGTCACTGCCTAAACTACTTTATCCAGCCCTGCTTGACAGTGGACAATACTTGTTTTACTATTCAAATTTGGTGGGAAACACTACCTCATGATTGGCCTGCACATATCATTGTTATGACGGAGTTTCTCATCATTATTACATATCAATAAAGGGTTGAAGTTAATGTAGATTATGCTATAGGTAGCAGTTGCTGCATCTGCTCATCTGGCAATATGCTTATTTATACAGCAGTAAACGCAGTAGATTCATATTACTGTTTTAAGAGAAATAATTATTAAATTTACTACATCTAAATTCTATAGTACTAGACTTGTTGAAAACAAAGCTGGGAGTGAGAATTAAACAGTTCACATCTATACCAACCAGTCAAATGTCTCACTCATTGCCATGTTTTAACAGGAGAGGTAGATCCAATTTATTAATTAAAATTGCTTTAGAATTGGCTTCCAATTCCTGGCAGCTCTTAAATGGACAGAGGGTGCAAAAAATGTCTGGGTTACAGAAATTTGAGGTAAGATTCAGAACTTGGAATGGTGGAAGTTTTTGTGGAAGAGGTACAGAAATGTGTCTGAGATACAGAAATTTGAGGTAAGATTCGGAACTTGGAATGGTGGAAGTTTTTGTGGAAGAGGTACAGAAGTGTGTGTACAGTTAAGAATAAGAGAAGTGGATATGTGCTGTCTAGAGGAAGTAAGATGGAGAGGGTAAGGATCTCGATTTGTTGGTATCAGAGGTAGGAGATATAAGCTGTGGTGGTCTGGAAATAATAAGAAATAAGAGATATAAGAATTTTAATGAAAAAAAAACTTCAAAAAGGTTGTAGAAGTTTGAAGAAAAAAGTGACAGAGTGATGGCAATGGTGCTGGTTTTTGAGGAAGAAGTTACAAGAGTCATATGAGTGTATACTTCCCAGAAGATCAGAGTGTAAGAAAGACCAATTTTATAATGACATCGCAAGTAAATAGGATTTGCAAAACCTCTGTGAAGTGGTTCTTGGTCTGGGGACTTCAATAAGACATGTTGGGAGATGGATTGATGGTTTTGAGGGTGTGCATGGTGGGTATGGAATTTGCAAAAGATATGTTGAGGGAAGAAGACTACTTGAGTTTTGTAATAAAAATGAGTTGTGTGTAGAAAATACATGGTTTGAAAAGAAGAGAAATAACATACAGCATGGGTGGAAATAGAACAGAGATTGAGTTTGTATTCTTTGTCCTATGAGCTATTTGTTGTAAGCATTATGCAGGAAGATGTATAGGTTACACTGCGTTAGCGCTCACACTCGGTTTGCAAGTCTTCAGTTAGACTGGTGCCACTATGATGTGTAGACTGCTTGGCCCCACCACCTGTCTGCCACATAAAGATAGAGGCGTCTTGTTAAGTGTCTTGCCCAAGGACACAACAAGCAAGCTAGCTGGCTTGTTCTCCACACTATCCCTATTTTGCTGAGCACCAAGCAAGAAAGCTGTGAATACCATTTTTTAAAGTCTTTTGGTGTGACTTGACTTGGGGAATGAATTCCAGGTCTACCGACTGCAAAGCAGATGCTCTAGCTACTACACGATCATGCTCATGATTTTGTATTAATTGAGTTGGTAAAAAAAATTTTTTTTACCAACTGGTTTTGTATTGGTTTGTTGAAACAATAGAAATTATTTGAAAGACATGAAAGCCATTCCCTGGGAGTTGCAATATCAGCTAGTGGTAGCAGACATAGACAAAGAAAAGTTGAAGAAAGTAGTAAAGAACAAACAAACTATTAGAAAGAGGATTTGGAAGTTGAAGGAAAACAACATGAAAACAAGATTTCAAGAAAGAGTTAAGGAATTGGTTGATGTTAATGCAACCCAATATATGGAATGGTTTTAAAAATAGTATGCTACAAGCTTGTGATGAAGTATGTGCAAAGAACAAAAGTAGGAGAAACCATGGGAATACCTGGTGGTGGAATGAAGAGGTTAAGGAAGCAATATAACAAAAGAAAGTGGCATATATAAAGATGTGCAAAAATCGAACAGAGGAAGACAGAGCTAGATATGGGAATATGAAAATTCAAACAAAGAAAGTGGTTCCTAATTCTATGAGCAAAAAAGCTGAGAAAGAGTTAACAAAATTGAACAAAAAATCAAATAACATTTATACATCGATGAGGTTTATGAAAAAAGATGGGCAAAGATATTGAAGGAGGTAGATGCATGAAAGGAAAAAATGGAAGGTTAGGTTTCAGTGAAAAAGACAGGAAAAGAATATGAAAAAATCACATGGAGAAGATCATGACTAAAGACAATGATTAAAACTGTGTGACAGCAGCTAGTATGGTAGAAGGACCTGTTAAAAATGTTACCTGCAAAGTAATGGCGATAGCAATATAAGTGATGAAACCAGGAAAGGCAGCTGCACCCTCTGGAGTATGTACAGAGATGATATTTGCTTGTGGAGAAGTAGGGTTTGTATGATGGTGGAACTTTGCCAACACGTGTTAAATGAGAAAGAAATGCCAGATGAATAGCAAACAAGTGTGCTGGTACAAATTTTCAAGGGAAAAGCAGATGTTTGAAATTGCAGTAGTTACAGAGAAGCAAAGCTGGTATAGCACATCATGAAGATTGTTGAAAGAGTGCTGGAGAGAAGGATTTGTAAATATTGATTCAATGCAGTTTGGTTTTATGCCTGAAAGAAGAAAGACAGATGCATTATTTGTTTTGTGAAGAATGCAAGCGGAATATAGGGATAAGAAAAAAAAAATTGTACACATGTTTTGTGGATATTGAGAAAGCATTTGATAGAGTTCCAAGAAAAGTGATGGAGTGAACAATGAGAAAAAAGGATTACCAGAATTAATTCTAAAAGTGGTAATGAGCTTCTTGTTACAGAGCAAAAGCAAAGTTCGAGTGGGATCTAAGTTGAGTAAAGAATTCTTGGTACAAGTTGGTGTACTTTAAGGATTTGTGTTGTTGCCACTGCTTTTTGCAATATCTGTGGATATAATCTCGAAAAATGCAATAGAAGATTTGATGAATGAAATTTTGTTTGTAGATGACTTGGTTCTAATGAGTGAAAGTCTAAAGAATTTAAAAGAGAAGTTTTTAAAATTGAAAAAGGTGTTTGAAAGCAAGTTGTTGAAGGTGAACCCCAAAAAAATCAAAGTAAAGGTAAGTGGTTCAAAAGGTTAGGTAATCAAGAGTAAAGTAAATCCAGGTGCCAAGTGCAGCAAGAAAGTGATGGCAAGTTCGGTGATGTGCACTAAGTGTGGTAAATGGGTGCATGGTTGATGAGCAAAAACGAAGAGGGTGACTTTAACTCTGGCAAAAAGTTTTGTTTGTAGATTATGTGTTCATACAATGGAAGGAATCGTGGAACCAGGTGAAGAAATATCATTTTTGACCAGGTTGACTTTGTGAAGAGCTTTGGTTATTTGGGGGACATGTTGAATGCCAGTGGTAGAAGTGAAGCAGTGGTAACAGCAAGAACGAGAATTGGATGGATAAAATTTATAGAATGTGGGGTGTTACTTTATGGGAGAAAGTTTTCATTAATGATGAAAGGAACGATTTATCAGAGTTGTGTAAGATTAGCAATGCTGTATGGGAGCGAGACATGGTGTCTGAGGAAGAAAGCGATAGCAATTTTGAGAAGAACTAAGAAAGTAATGATGTGAGCAAAGTGTAAAGCTAAGTTGATTTATAAAAGGAGCCAAGAACTTATGAGTTTGCTGGGTTTAAAAGATATTTTGGATAGACTAGCTAGGGCAAGTGGAGTATGATGATATGGGCATGTTTTGAGAAGTGATAATGGTGTTGTTTTGAGAAGGGCATTGGACATTGAAGTGGCGGGAAGAAAAGGTCACGGGCGACCAAATATAACATCAAAGAGACAAGTAGAGGAGCATATCAATTGGCCTGAAAAAGAAGGATGCTATTGACAGAGCAAAGTAGTGTGATGGTGTGGTTGAACTATCAAGAAACATGAGGTGAATCAGCTGCCTGTGTTAATGCAGATAAAACCAGATTTAAAAAAGTGGATCTCACTTTCTCTGTTGGTGCTTTGATATTTAATGGGATGTTTAATTGTATGGCGTAGATGTGGGCTCAAACTTGTTCTAAGTCTTATTTTTTTAACAAATGAGATAAAATTGATTTCTCTTGATGCAGTATTATGTCGATTCAAATCCTACTTTAAGCTTTGTTTTCTCAACTTAAAATCCTAAATCTAGTACATTTAATAATAGTTTATTATGTGAAAAGTAAATACTGTATAATGAAAGGTTCACACCATTATCAATCATAAAACTTTGCTAGGCAATTGCAAAATTGCAAATAAAATCCCCACCCCCAAAATTTGACAAGACCATCCCCAGATGCATTTTGTCCTTTTGAACTCTTGAACAGGGCCTGTCTTGTCAGCCAAAGTTGGGCATTTTATGCAAAATTTTTCTCAATTGCGATCAACTGTGCAAGCCAAAAACACAAAATTCTCACCCGAGGGAAGCATGTAACTCACATAATTAGCAGTATACTAATGGAGGCAATTGGGTTTTCTAATACAAAGATGCGCCATCTCGCATGGTTTCTGATATCTGAAATAGAACCTCATGACCAAGAAAGCCCTTGCATATCATGCACTATCCTGCATAGCTGTTGACACAATAAATGGTGGAATTAACAAAAATTTATCATCTGACAAGTAAATATAATGAAAAGTTCCCCCAATTTTCAATCATAAAACTTTTTAAGACAATCACAAAATTGCAAATAAAATCCCATATCCCAAAATTTGATGAGACCATCCATCCCTTACACATTTCATCCTTTTGGACTTTTCATCAGGGCCTGTCTCATCCTCAAAAAGCAAAAATGAGTCAAGACTATCAAAGCTACGCATTTTATGCAAATTTAAAATTTCAAAAGTGTCCAAAGATGGTCTTGTCAAATTATGGGTTTTGGGATTTTATTTGCAACTTTGCAATCGTCTTGTAAAGTTATATGATTGATACTAGTAGATTTAATTATTACATCTCTTGATGCAGTGATACGAACAAAGCAAGTTGTACTATTATTTTTTATTGGGAAGGAACATTATTGGTAAGATTTTCTGCATGTTTATTTCTGTCAATTTTTTTTTGTCATAAAGAAAGGCATTCTACCATGATATGGTGAAACCTAATAACTACATTTTGGATGTCATAAGCAACATTAAATGTTTTTGGTTCATGTAAAGCAACTGCTTAGCAAGTGGGAAGATATGCTGTTGTTCATGCAGTTAACAGGTGAATAACAAGGCTGAAAGAAAATACATGAGTTGTTGTGGTGATGAACAATGATAAAGCTAAATTAGTAGACTCTCAAAAACATGATTTTGGTAGTTATTAGGTTATATTATATTACAGCATTGCTGTTTGTCCTGCATAAAATAGTGCAAGCCATATAAAAATTAACATTTCATACAGATTGCCAAGAGTCATCAGAAAAAAAGGCGATGTTTAGAGTAGTATTCTAACCTTGAGTCCAAGCAACAAAATTTAGACAAATAACTTGCTTGATTTTTGCTGCTTGCTGTGTTTTTTTCATGGAGTTTGGTGCATCTGCAAAGTGAAAGATTTATAAGAAAATATTTTATATTGCCTGCTCACATATTATTTTGCACTGGAAAAACAGCACCTTTCCTTTCAATTTTACAGTTTCTGGTGTTCTAGAAAGTCTTCCAAGTTATGCAGTGAATCATTTTTTCATATGATCAATTCTGTGTGTTTTACGGTTTGCATGCTTTGGCTACTAGTCTAAAAAGCCTTAGAGATTTATTATTGCAAAGTTTTATAGCACACAAAAATCTTGTGGGTAATACAGAATTTTTGTATGGCTTTGAAAAAGGTTTGAGCCATAAACTTTTCGTGACGCTCTCATCAGTGGCATTATTGCATCGAAAGGGAAGATCTAGAATAAGCAAGTGTTTTATGTGATTAATCAAGTTAATCTGATTGAATTAAAACCAGTAACCACATAAAACACTTGCTTGTTCTAGATCTTTCCTTTTGACACCATTGCATTACTGATGAGAGCAACGTGAAAAGCTTATAGCGCAACAGCTTTTTTCAAAGCTATATTAAAAGTATACAGTTGTATTCATGCACCTTAAACTACTGAAAAGATTTCACAATTAACTTAGCACAGGAAAAAGATATGTTTAATTTTTAGTAGCACTTTAAATTTCTTATAATACATGACTATAAAATTGATTTCAGGAAGTTCTTTTTCTCAAAGCATTTCATTCTCGTGCATCTGGTAAACCTCATGAAGTGACATGGAAGCATCTTGAAGTAGCTTGGAGGAAATTGTATGATCAATTTGAACGTTCAACTTTTTCCACAGATTCTATCATCAAGCTTAATCCTGATTTTGCCATGGAAATCGTTAAGGAGCTATTCAAACTCTCTCCTTCAGAGGTGATTTGATCAATATGTTACCAATTTTGTTATAGTCAAGGAACAGGTTGAAACTGCTTTTCCAGTTGTGTCTTATGATATTCTTTAAAAAGCTTGCAACACACTTTCGAGGCTTATTTTGCTGATTACGTTTATTGCACAAGTAGACATTTTTTTCATGTAATAAAAAGTAATAGCGTTGAAAACTGTAAAATTTATTAATTAGCTCAGCCAATTGGCCAAAACAGGCTGTTGACTTTTGTCACACTTGATTGTGGTTAGGAGTCAAGACTACACAGTCAGTTCAGTTGCAGACTTCACCAGAATCCATATGCAGAATTTTGTAAGTTTCATCCATCGTTATCAGATTTCACTATGTCTTGTAATCAAACAGTTAAAACAATACTGGTTTTAGCCTTTCTCAGTGCTCCATGGCAAGTATGAGTGACCCAAATACATGGCAAGTATGAGTGACCAAATTCGTATGAAGAAAAATAAAAGGTTACCTCTCATAGCAACATTATAGTGGCCATTATTTGCAAACCATTGCATTTAATCTGTTTATATTTTTCATGCCCTTATTTTCACAGCCTATTCTCACTGGTCAAGTCATCCCTCCTCCACTGGTGATGTGCTTAGAAATCCTGGACACTTTATGCAAGGTCTTACCAGGTTTGATTGAAGCCAGCTACATGAAAGCAAAAGCACAACTTTTTTCAGGTGCGTTTGTCATGAAGCTTGCTTGTCTTTGTTATCAGTCGTCATGAATTGCAAAAGATCATAAAAGTTTAAAACTTCCTTAAATTTAGTTGCTCATAGATCAGATGTAATTACATAATATTAGTTGCAATGATACTGGAGTGGGCAAACCTTTTTGCTTGGTAAATTTTATTAATTTGATGCATGGATTGGATGATTCTTGGTAAATAATAAAGGTTATTGTAATGATGACTTTAACTAATAACGGCCCTAACTTTGTAAAGCAAAAGTTACTTCAGCTCATGTATACACCCTCGTACAAAAGTTCAACACCACCAGAGGATAAGTGTATATTTTTAGAAACTCGCTTATTATTTTACTAAATAGTATTGTTTCATCACATCTCATTTTTTGCCAAGTTTCCAGGTAAAAGGTGAATTTGTTTTGCCCTCTCAGAAATTGGCATGTTTTCAGGGATATATCTTGGGACAAGCATGTAGTTGCCATTTCTTGGTTTTGTTACCAATAATGCAAGAAATCAGATTGGTGGGGCCAAATGGCATCTGTATCCTCTGTAAAGCAGCTTATTTAAGAAATGGTTATAGAAATATTGTATCAGCGAAAGAATAACTTTTCAAGGCATGACTATCAACTGCTGAAAACAGGCAGATTTCTTCAATAAAGCAGGGGTTTTTCTGTTCATGCAACTCTTCAACCCCTTACCTACTGGCCTTCTAAACATGAAACTTGACCTGATTGATCACCAAGGTGAGTGTCATAAGAAAGTTCATGACATTGTGACAACAATTTGCATTTTTTGAGTGAGTAACATGGTTGCTGGCTCGCAAAAGTTGTCGTTCTACTTAACAATCAGCAAAAGTTTTATCTTTTTAGGGGATGAGATGGCGTGATTGGTAACTATTGATCATAGAATTTGTTTTCTTCATTTTCTCACAAAAGTGCTAACCATTGAAAAGCAGTTGATATTTTTTTGGGGGGGGGAGATACTACAAAGTTGCTTTTGATTAAATAATTTTTTTGTGATTGCAGCTGTATTGACCATGATGCTTCAAGCAATCCTTTTCTTAATGTTTTAAGCTTGCTATTTTTTTTTTTGAAAGCTTCAAAAGAAATTCTGTTGCAATGGTAAGGTGCGTAATGCTGTCTGGATTTGACTTAAGAAACATCAACCACTTTCAATTTCACAGATGTGAATGACAAAACCTGTTGCTTGTATACTGCTTGTCAGAGTAAAATAATCACAGTACTAGCATAACGGTATAATCTGTTTTTTTGTATAAATGCACTGGGAAATACAAAAATTATAATAATTGAATTGTAGGACTAGGTGAACTCCAGGTTAGAACATCTTTTTTTAGGCATATCATTCACCTGATTAATTTTCATCTGAATAGCATACTGACGTCATGTTGCAAAGTGTAAGTAACTTGATGAGCTTTGATGGATTTAGTAAAGATTATTCATCTCTTTAGCACCAAAACCTGGTTACTGGGTTGTCCACTCATATAATAACCTAACCAACAGTAATGACTAAACTGTACATGGTGGACTTTTGATCAGTTAACCATCTCTTATAGGCATACATTATGAAATTAAAGTTTTAAGGAGAATCATGCAAAAATAAATCACTGAGCATATAGTACTCATGAAATTGCATTTATGGAGAAAAATGTATGCTTGAAAATAGTTTATAAGCTTATTAAGATTGAATGCAAGATGTTTGAGGGAAGTATGGCCACTTTTGCCTTGTGCTGAGACTAGGACACATAGGTGCAGCCAAGATACTTGATGTTGATAATATTACAAAAGAATTTGAACCAAGTTGTAAAATAAGCCTACCGCTAAATACCTTATTTGTGTAATCATAAAACTACTAGTATTTTGGTGCACACCCCCAACATTACTTTGTGCCTCTTTTTTTATTGAAAGGAACAGACAGAAGCTGAGGACATCATTGGTCATTTCTGCATAAGACCAATTCATAAGTATGATGATTAGGATTACTGACATAGTGGGAATGCTCTCATTTACATCTACGTTTTCTGACTCTCAAAAATGTTCTGTGGGTGAGCTAATGCAATCAGCTAAAGCAAACAAGTATGAATGTAGCCATGCCAGAACTCGTTGGCAGAGCCCACTTGTGTTTGTTCAACGTGGGGAGTTGGTACATTTTTTGGGAGAGATGGTGATTGCTTAGGAAATGGAATGAACTAAAATCGTATTTGATTAGGATCACCACAATACTTGAAAGTACAGCAAAAGTACATTCATCCACAATTCACTTTTTACTGAAGGACGTCAGCATACATGTAGAGAATTGAAAAAACATGTGCTCTTAAGCAGTTAGATTGTTTTTTTACCGATGTGTGCTGAGCCAGATATATGACTTGTCAGGCCATGATTTGCCTATCAGTGGGCCTAATGTTAGTATGAATTTCTAAAGTTATGCTATGTCATACTTAGTAATCTCAAGTGATACTGTAAACTGGGGTTGCTTTGCACAACTGGGGTGCACATGTTTTAGTTTTTAAACATTATAAGCTATATTAACCTTTTTAAACATTAGTAAATTAATGTTTAATGAATTGTATTAACCCTACAACTGTTTTTTCTCATCTCAGATTGACAGTAATTGTGTTTAAATAGTAAAATAGAACTTCTTGTTGAAAATTGGAAGTTGTAAACCTTGGTGCAATCCTAAGGTAAGAAATGTGAACTAGGTGATGATTTTGCAAGAAATGTTAATTTAGCCTGTCATTAATCTAAACACAACTTTGGGTGCAGGATGTTGCTAGATTTTTAGTAAAAATGTACGTTTTTTATTTCTATGTCATAATGAAATGTTGACCAGGGTTGCTGGGCAGAGCATATTTTATTATACTGGTAACTAAAATCATTGTTATTATATAATGCCAATGCCTGGGAAGCATTAAAGAGTGCTTTGGATTGAGGAGATACAACACTGTACGAAAGAAAATTTACAAAATGAGCTGAGGTCTGACCCTTAGAAAAGCTGCAGATGCACTTATAATTCCAATGTGAACTATCAAAAATAAGTATGAAAAGTAACATTCGCAGAATTTTAGAAGACCAGAAGCTTTCTCTAATGCTGAAGAGCATACACTAGTCTAGATCATTTAAACATTTTGTAATTCGGGTCAGACTCTTCATATATTGGACATCAGAATGATTGATCACAGAATACTGACGCCAGGAAAGATTGCTACCACCTTTCATAACAGTATATCAGGTTCTGACTGGAGTAGTCCTTAAAACAACATGAAGATTATTCAACGTCACTTCCAAAATATTAAGCAAGGCCAGGCAGAAATATCTACTAAAACTGTAAATCCATACTTTAGCGATCTAGAAGAAAGTCTATTGAATGTACATTCAAAGGTTATAATATATTGTGATGAAATTAATTTTTCAGATGACCCAGGCAAAAATGATAAATCTTTAAAAGCAGAACGAAATATCGTGAAAGAATTATGAATTATTATGATAGATCAGAATCAACATCCTTCATGTATGCTGGCATGGCAACAGGAAAAATGCTGCCAGTGTAATATATAAAGCACAATTTTGTCTGTCTGTTTTAACTCTTCTAAAACTGCTAGAGGTGCAGGCATCAAATTTGGCGCAATTGATCACCACCCTATGGTGAGTGTCATAAAGGGGTTCATGACATCATAATCAAAAATAAATTTTTTTAGAATTTCCATTTCTTGATAGAGAACAACTGCTTTTTGCTCAAACAAAAACCAGCTTCTGACTTACTACATTACAAAAACTTTCGTTTGTTTGGGGCCTAAAATGACGTCACAATGAACAATTCATTGCACAATTTGTTTTTTGTTCTTCAAAAAGTACTGACCGCACAAACGCGATTAAACACTTTTTCTGGAGATATTAATGACATAATTTGGAGAGAAACAATTTTACAACAATTATTGCTTATTTGACAATGCTACGAGCAATTCTTTATTTAAGGACTTTTCTACTCTATTTCACTTGCATGCTTAAAAGTGGCTCTATGATATCATAATAGGTTTTGTACGATTAACAGAAATCTCGCCATAGCAGATCATAATTTGAAGATGTTTTCAAAAATTGCACACTTTTTGCAAAATCAGTTTATTTAAAAACTGATTTGTGACCTCATTTCTCAACTAATTTTCAAACTTTTTTCAACAAATTAAAGGTTATTTCAAGGTAGTTGTGGTAGTGTGTAATATGTACAATTAATATTTGTTTTTATACTAAAATAACTGAATTTTAACACCTGTGGTGTAACTTTTTACCCTTTTCAAAAAGTGATAAGATCAGTAAAAACAAGTAACTTTAATACAGAAACTTTATAATAAGGTTCTAACAGTTACTGTCCTCTGGAAGCTTAGGAAACTTGCCTTCCAACATTATGTGATTCCAATTGCTTAAGGCTATGGAGTAGTTTATAATAGCTGATCAAAAATTGGCTGCCATACTTCATGTTTCATTTTTAGTTGAACAATTATCCTTCATGACCTAACGAACTTGCAATTGTCAGGCATAGTTCATTGGTACATTTTGACTACTTTTCCTTGCAAGCATGGTTATTTGGCATTAGCTGTCAACGTTTTCAAAAAGATCCATCAAAAAATAAAATCTGTAAATGTTTATGAAATGTAGTCTACTGGTTTAAAGCACCTAAATTATAGTGCTTGCACATCAAAAAATTTAAATTTCTAGAAAAACTAAGTCGTTTGGTGCATTTTGTCTATTCTTTCTCCATAGCATGGATCTTTGGCATTATTAATCAAATTATTCAAAAGGCTCATCAAAAAATGAAATCTACAAATTTTAATATGTAGCCAACTCCAAGCAAAACACTTGGTGATCACCCAAGAAAAAGACAATTGAATAGAGATGGTCCTTTCTTATCGTTTGAAACAAAATGCAAGTGTCGAGCTACATATGATCTAAATCTTGAAGCAATTTCCTTTGCAATTGGCCGAGGCTGTTGCAGCAGCCAGCTGATTTGATGTTCTTAACCTTGACGTTATTAATGGGGGCTCCCGCAATTGCTATAACTGAACTGTGAGTGCTTCATTTTGAGTTGTTTGCTCTTTGCATGGCGGCGTTTATGTAAGGGCCAAGGAATACGCACATTAGTTCATAATATTTGCCTACAGCAGTGATTTTCAACCAGGGCTCCACCAGTACAGTCCTGGGGTTCCACCAGAAGTTACACAATTTTTTGTTTTATTTTAGTACAAGTAATTAAATGCTGTTTTTTGCATAAAACAACTGAATTATTGCACAGGGATTCCTCAAGCCACTGCAATGTTTTCTTGTTCACTTCAGCAGAAAGGTTGAAAACCACTGGTCTATAGTAGCAAAAAACTGGTCAGTGGCGATCCTAATATTTAATGGCTTAGAACAGGCTGTTAGGTCATGATCTTAAATGACATTTTAATGCTTGCCACTATATAATGAGAACAGCACCAGACAGCAAAATTATCCACCATCATTTTAATAGTGAACATAAATGGTGAACATTATTAATATTTGTAATTTTAAGAATACTAGCACATAACACTAGACTTTATTTAACAGTAAGGAGGTCGGATTATGGGCAAAGTCAAATGTAATAAAATCCCAAATTTAAGAAAAGATCAGAATTAAACAATAATAGCATCAATTTGTAAATACTGGATTAAAAGTGAATGTTTGTGTTTGATAAGAGTTTAATAGGTGCCTATTGCAATAGGTTATATGACTCAGAAGAAAACATAGCCTTTTTTTATGCTATAGCCAAATTAAAGCAAACAGCACAGGCAAAAATCTTAGTGTCACCAATATAAATAAGAAAGAGGGCCCATCAAATCTTTATATAGGCTTGCCACTAGCCAGCTGATTTTTTAATTGTCAAAACGACCACCATTTGGGTAATGCCATCAATTTTGACTTGGTTTTACTCCCTTCCCCTCTCACATAAAAAAAAATTACAAATGCCTATTTGTGACATCATTCTTTTTTTTAATACTTCCAATCTTGATTGATAGACCAAGATGATTACCATTACATGTACAAAACTGTGGCCTATATTTACTACAACATTTTGTTGTTGCTCTCACAAATGTTCGTATGGTGAAGCCAGTGCAGCTACATTAATTAATACGTTTTAAATCAGCATGGAGGATGGTATGCCCTGCCAGGATAAAATTGCACCATACTTTGGAGAAACATTTTTTCTATTTTGCTTGATACCAGTTTTACAGAGCCACTGCATGATGGCTTAGTGGTTAGAGTGTCCATTTTGCAGTCAGTAGACCTGGGGCTCATTTCCTAAGTTGAGTCATACCAAAAAACTTTAAAAAATGTATTCACAGCTTTCCTGCTTGGCATTCAGCAAGTAGAGATAGTGTGGAGAACAAGCCGGCAAGCTTGCTTGTTGTGTCCTTGGGCAAGGGACTTAACGTGATGCCTCGGTCTTCATGTGGCAGACATGGTGGGGCCAAGCAGTCTACCCGTTGTAGTGGCCCCAGTCTAACTGAAGACTTGCAAACTGAGCATGAGCGCTAACGCAGTGTGGCCTATATGTACATCTTCCTGCATAAAGCTCCCATCAAATACCTCAAAATGTTGAAGGGGTTGAGAGCTATCACGATCAAACTTGAAAATTTTGGAAAAGCAAGGACTCTTGTAACTTCAATGATCATACCTAAGCAAGGAAAAATGAATATGAGTCATAATATGTAGGCAGCAGGCACTTGAGAAAGTTTGAGGTGAAATCAAAATTAACAGTGTCACTGTGTCAAATTGCTCCTCATGCAATATATTTTTGGTATTTTGCTTCGCAATAGCTTTGTAGAGCTACCAGGATCAAACCAAACGCTTGGGGAAAAACAAGGACTCTTTTAACTCCCATGAGCACGTCAAGCAGGGAGAAAAGAACATGCTACATAATGCGTAGCCAGCAAGAGCTTGAGAAAGTTGTAGAGGAAATTAAAAGAAAATAATCTCAAACTGTGAAATTGCACCACACGAAAGACATTTTTGCTATTTTGCTTGAAAATAGCTTAATATCAGAAATGTGTTTCCTACTTCCAAACTACAGGGAATGCAAGGACCCCTTGAGTTCTTGTAAGCAATGAACAGAGCACATAGACCAAAGGCATAGCCAGGACCTTGAAACAAGAAATTCTATTTGGAAAAGGAGCACACAAAGTTGTGAAAATCTTATGTGCACAAAACACACAAACTCGTGGTAACTGTTCACACAAGAGCCTGATAGGTGGAGCCGGCTTGGCTGGCTGAACCTACATTCTCAATCCCAATGTTACTGATGGAAGCTCTTTAGGCAACTCCGTCATATATACTATAAAGCATGGATTTTTTCTTTTACCTATATGCTGTCTGCTAAGTTATTGATGTCTATATTCTACAGCATTGTAATAAAATCCCAAGTTTAAGAAAAAAAATCATAACCATAACAAGTTGTAAAATTGAATTCAGAGAGAATATTTTGTTAGAAAATAACTCGGCCTGATGGGCACTAACTAAAATACATTGAATTCATTTGAGGAAGCCATAGCCGCTCTTCTGGAAACAAGACAAACAGTGCAGCCAAAAGTACTTAATATTACAAATATAAATAGAAAAGAGGCAGCACCACATCACAAAGTAGGCACCACTAAATAGTTTGTTTCTGTAACTATGAAAACAACCACCATTTTGCTGCTACCATAACTTTTGACTGTGTTTCAATTCTTTTTCCCTCAGAAGTATTAATGATAATTTGTGGCAAGATTCTTTGTGAGCATTACCAGTCATGATTAACAGAATATGATGATCACGATTTCAGGTGCAGGCGTTGGAAATCACACTTTTCACTACTGCTCACACAAGAGCTTGTAGGGTGAAGCCGGTACAGCCAGTTGAACTGAAATATTAAACCCTGACATTACTAATGGGGGGCCCCTGCTTGGTGACGCTGACAAAGCCGGCTAGTTTATGTGTAAAGCATAGCATTTGTGGAAAGCATTGATGGATGGTGGTTCAACTGTCAGGTTGGTTTGATCATGTTTGTTTTTGCAATTGATTTCACACTCTAATTTTACCATATGTCTGGAAGGTTGATGGTCTAAAAGTATTGATTGTTGACAATCTGTGCTCTCATCTAATTTAATCCACAGTGCAGAAATGTAAAGAGCATAACATTTCATTTGTATTCTTGCTCGGAAATAGCACCCTATTAAACAATCTGGAGATCAATTCTAACTAACTTCAGAAAGACACCACAGAATAGCTTCACTTGATAAATTCATTTTATTTTACTCTTTTGGTAATGATAACGTTTATTCAAGTTGATACAAGTTCTTACTGAGCATGCAAAAAACTTCAATATCCATCAACGTTTCGAACAGCTATTCAGCTGTTCTTAATCAGGACTAATAATAAACGTTTATTTGTTTTTGGTGAAAGCCTTAATTTTTTATGAGACTACAACAAAATAAACTTTGTTGTACTTAACCTAATACAACATTTCATTGATTCTAACTTGGTTCATTTGATCAGTTGTTAATATGCTCCTACATGTAGTTTTGAATTTCACTTTATAGTATATAAAATGCAGTATCATTCATATCATCAAAGTCGATCCTATTTTTAAAAACGTTTTCCATGTGCAAAGTAGCATCTAAGGTAGCTGACTTTACTCAACACCTATCTTTTTATTCAATTTTATAGAGTGCTCAAAGTTGACCCTTTGTCTGGGCAACTTTGCACAGTAAGCTGCAAAAATATTTCTTCAATTTTTTACATACGAAAAGATGGTACTTATAATAACCTATTACTTAAATGTAAATAAAAGGACCTTGTGTGTATAAAAACAAATTTAAAAAGTATCAAAAGAGTGTGGAAAGTAACTCCAGTTTGTGGTATTTATTTTATATTTATTGAACTGGCTTTGATTTTACTCAGTTTTTGATTTTTGTTAAAAACTCTCTAATTTTTTATTGTGAACTTTGTGTACCCTGGTTTCATCTTGGTTGCTTTGATTCTTTTTGTTATGGCATTGGAATTGAACTACAAACTCTGGCAAAGGTTCATTGTATAAAAAATTTATTACACAACAAGTTAACAAAACTTTACCAGTGCTATAGATATGAACCTATGTTGCCTTTTATGCAGGAGACAGTGATGGTGCAGTCACAAGCTTGAAGCACGTCTTGCAACAAGATCAAACCTTGATTAATGCACATCTTCTTATGGCGCAGATTTACCAATATAAAGGAAATCACACAGCCAGCTCGCAGTATCTAGAGACTGCCCTCAGTTTTAACTTCGAAGTAATAAAATATTTTTGCTTGTTGTTTATGATGCTAATGTTTCAAACGACATCAGGTTTTAGATTTTGTCAAGTCTGCCAAATTTTTCAGCTTGTATATTTTCACCACTGTCTTGCCTCAACTTAATTTATTTGATTTATTAATGTTGAGTTATTTTAAATACATAAATTGGTGCACAGATGGCACTTGTTAGTCAATTCATTTGTTTGTCAGATTCGTGATCATCCACTGTATCATTTGATCCGATCCCGCTCACAGAAACATTTTGGCAATCTTAGCGAATGCATACAAACTCTCAAGATGGCTCTTGCAATGCCTGGAGTGAAGCGACCTCTCTCTTCATTACAAAAATATAGTAAGAGAATTTTTCTTTGTATAAGTGTAAAAGCAATGAATATTTACTAACATGGGCATATCACAAGGTGATTTTTGTATTGATTCAAGATTGAAGCCAATTGTACAAATCACAGTTCATTACAGCCTTTTATCAATACTTATTAAATCAAGTTTGAAACAAATTTTTTAATGAATAAATTGATTAATTTTAGATAAAAAAGTGATGGTTGTTCTCGATGACAATGACAGGCTGTCAATTTTTCTTGAACTTGTTGAAGCGCATATCTTAAACACAGAACATGTATGTTTAACTTATCAATATTTATGTTATATGTGTTGTTTTTGATTGATTACATGACATAACATGAATTGATTTGATCACTAGGGTATTTAAGCATTTACAAATTATTGCTGTGTTTCACCAGTTTTTTTTATTGCCGATTGCCACATTAAGACATTTATAACATTTGGTATAAGAATTTGCATAAACTATTTTGTTATATCAAAGAGCATTTTAGAATTGCAAAGTCATCAAAATTTGTGCAAAGCAAAAGCAGGTCATTAAATGCTAAAATTTTTAAATCAGCTATGAAGATTTGTTTATTGCTTGGCAAATAAATGAACTTGCAAGTCAAAAGATGTAAAAGCATTTTGCTTGTTTAATTAGCAGATTTTAGTGCTGCTTGTGAAACCACTTGATTAAATGAGCATGTACTCAAATTGTACATTTTCTTGGAAAAGATATTTTATTAAGATTATCTTTGTGTGGTGGCTAGTAATTGGTAGAATTTTTGCGTGAAGCTGATGGTGTCAAGCTGAAGATACAAAATGAAAATTTCCAGGCAGATCCAGAAAATTTTTTCTATGCTTAAAATTTACAAATGATATCATGCAAAGTTGGAAAATAGTTGTTTTTGTGCACAAGTACAGAGATATGTTTGGTTATTCTTGACATTTTTATTGTGTTGCAGCATGAAGCTGCCAAAGTGATGCAAGATGCTATGAATGCATTTCAGGGGACAGCTGAGGAGGTGAGTTTTGCTCAAGTGCAGTTGCCTAGTCCCTGACTGATATTTGTGATAGGTACGAGTGCGTGTGGCTAATGCTGATCTGTCTGTGAGCAGGGGAGATGTTGAACAAGGTTTGTCAATGTTGCAAGCTATCAGTCCCAATCAGCCATATTATATTCAGGTTAGTGGACACTAACAGCAATGTCAAACAAATATAAATTTATTTTTCCTATTACAGGCAGTAAAGAAAATGGCAAATATTTATCTCCATCATAAAAAAGACAAAAAATTGTATGCTGGATGCTACAGGTGTGTGCTTGTGTTGTTTTAATAGTTTTGTAAATCAAGATTCTACTTTTGGTGCAAAATGTTAAAGTGCTAGTTTGCGCTTAATTGTCAAATCAAATCTACACAATATTTGAACAATTATATTTGGTTAGAAAAGGCTGATAGTGATAACGTACATCTCTTTCACCATGCTAAAATAATGGTTTTAAGTGTTTTTGCTGCTGAGCTTCATAAGCCATAAATATGTTTTTATTGACTACTCATTTGGTTTTTTGCAATAATTTCTAATTTTGTCGTATGCTGTCACACCCTTTATTTTTCTAATAGCATGTTTAAATGGTTAACCATACCATTTTTTTATTTTCGAAGAAAACATTTGAATTTTTTACAAAGTTTGCTAATTTGAGACTTGCACTACAACATTGACCTTGAAAGTATATATATTACTCCCTTCCTGGCTGATTAGGCAGTAGGGGATGATATAACTTCTTGTGTTTGTAGATGGTAATTGAGCTATGGCTATCCACAAAGTTTACTTCAGTAATCTGGGCATGGCAAAAAATCAAAGCCATGAAGCTCTACAATTTCACAACTGAGCCAAAAGACCTGCAAAGAAAAATAATCAATAAAGAGCATGTGGCATAGAGAGTCAGTAGGTAGAACAAGACTGGACAATATGAGATTAGAAGTGCTCTGTTTTGGGTGACCACACACTCTGCACAACGAATTGTCAGTTCTGCCAATTCTGGAGTGACAGAATTTAAAAAAGCTATTATTTGCAGCAAATCCTTAAAGGATATTGCGAGTGTGACAAAGCAGTAGTTTTGTAGTGGATACTGGGGGACTTGTAATAGTAGTTCAGTTTTTATCTGGTATTGTCCCCTTAGCAGAGATGGCTGGACTTACCCCATCCCTTCTGCAGTTGCTCGCACTCTGTCTCTCCACTTGTCTCGATCCAAGGCATCCTCCTTCTGCCAACCAACTTTCTATATCTCCTGCTTGCTTGTTTGACGTCTTCTTTCCAGTGCTTTCTTCCAATTCCAAAATCTTTCCTTTAAGTCTTCCATGGTTTTGCTCATGAGAACAAGGTCATCTGCATACAGTAATTCATTAACCACACCCCTTCTAGCATTTTCTGTAGTAACATACACAACTATTGCAAACAATAGTGGCGACAGCACAGATCCTTGATGTACACCAACTTTTACTTCGAATTCTTCTGAATATGCAGATCCCACTCTCACTTGTGTCTTTGCACCATTATACAAGCTCATAACTGCCCGAACTATTACTTCTGATAGACCCTTTTTTCTCATGGCTCACTCAATCACTTTTTTTGGCAAAAGCTTTTTTCCATGTCAACAAAACACATATACAACTTCTTGTCCTTCTTTTGATATTCCTCCTGCATTCTTCTCACAATGAATATCGCATCCACTGTTTTATTTCCTGGCATAAATCCAAACTCCATTTTATTGAAATTGACTAGTGTTCTTTCTATTCGCCTCTCTAGTACCTGGAATGGGTAATATGATGCATTTGAACCGCTTGGAGATGCAAGAAGCAATAGAGGTAGAAAGAGAGAGTGATTTGAAAGAAGCAGGAAAGTTGGCAGCTTTCCCCATGTTCTTGATTTAAAATAATAGAAGTCTTGCAGGTAGTAGAATGCAAATGCCAAAACCAAAAAAAATTAAAAAATGGAAAATCCACACAAAGCAAAGAAGATGCTGCAGCAAAATGTAAACAGCTCTGTCTGGGTTATGAGGCAGGCAATGAACAAGGAGAGGTTAGCAGTTGCCATAAGAAATTCAGATTAAGAGAGAAAAGAAAAAAGAATGATACGTCGAAAAACAAAAAGCTTGGCAGAGCACAGATTTGCATATAAACACTGTAAGGAGATGCATATAAACACTGTAAGGAGACCTTACAGGTTGAAACTGACTGCCGGTCCCAATTGTGTTTGTAGTAGGTTTGCTAGAAGAACTTGAAATCAATAAAGCTTTCATATATGTTATGCCTTTATCTTCTATGAATCATTGGCTGGTATCTAGCTATGTGTTTTGCCATCTTTTGTATTAAATGCACTCATGATTTTGTGTATTGCCAGTTTTACACAATAAATTTTTCTTTTGGTCCTCATGTACCAACAGTGGTACACAATGGAAGGTATTGTATTTGCTGTTACACCGGCATTTGATGTTTCGGCAGTCGTTATTGGTCTACAGTCAGAAATAATGCTTGTTGATATTGAGAGTTTATTTTTTGCTATTACATTTTGTATTTTGGGTGCTATGCCATTCAAAAATTTCTTGTTAAGGTTGCATCAAACAAACTCAGGAAATAAGCAATGAAAATCTTGTAATTATAAAAACCTGTACAATCGACCGCAAGCAACAACAAACATCATTTTGAAATAATGTTTAGGATGAAAAAATATTTCAATCATTGAAAGACTGTTGTAAGTGCTGCTTGAAACAGTCTAAAAGCACATTGGTTGGTTTCCATCGCAAGTCTTGCAAAATATTGAAACCTGTTAACCATTTCTTCATGCACTTTCTGTTCCTTCTTTTGTAGTTTGCTGTAGCATGATCTATATCTCTTTCAATTCATTTGTGGACTTCCTTCAAAACAATCTAGTTGATGCTGGCCTTTCGTAGACTTTAGTGCACTTGTGAGTTGGGTGTTAGTGCTGGAGGTGGTGGGTTCATTTGCACTTTTGTCGTCAGGTTTCCTTAACAGTTTTGAAGTATTTGTTCCCAAAACCAAAGGATGTCAACTTGTTTATGATTGAGCTTGTTGTAAGTTGTTCAGTCATTGAATATGCAGGTTCCAAGAGAAATTTCAAAAAAACTTTTCTAACCCCCAGACAGTGACACTGTTTCAACCTGACAGGTCTTTTTAGTGTGGTTGGTGACCTGCAGTTTTCTAAAATATTTTAGAGTTTTCCGAAGAGTAGCATAATAGTATGACATTTGATCAGAGTAGTTCACTCCTTTTTTGCTCGGTTTTAATCAAGGACTGCCAGTGGCTTTCTAACTTTTTTACCATTGCTGTTCTTCTTCCCAGCGGGGATCAGTTGATCAAAGTGATGGGTATATTGGTCATCATAAGAACAGGACGTTTGTCTATCCATTTTATTACTCTAATCCTATTAGTGCTTTGCTGTCCATATATTTCTCCCCTATTCAGCTTTACTTATGCACCTCAAGGGGGAGTGCTTTTTCTGTTTCGTCTCGAGATCCCACAGACAAATGTTGCTCTTTCAATAGTGCTTTACTTAATAAAAGCTTGAATAAAAATTGACTGCATATATTGTTCATCCAGCCATGCAAAGTCTTTCCAACAGCTGCAAAATGAATTGTTGTGAATGCCCTATGGCCTCATCTTGTTTTCCATCCTTATCACAATAAACACTCAGGTCCCATGTATATCCTTTGACTGCGCACAATTTGTATACCTTGACACTGTACTTATGAACCATGCCAGGGATATATTGCCTGAATGGTATTACAGCTCCTCTAAACTGTATGCTAAAAAGATATACATCTTTTTTTAAAAAAACCTTTAGTGTTTGCTTGATCCTTGTCGCAGAAATGCAGATATTTTAGCAGCTGGTCAAGTCTTTTTTCTCATACACACTGCAATAAACTTGTTCCATATAGAGCTTTTTTTGACCAGTAAAGACAAAGTTTCAGCAATGACACAATACCCATAATGATGATTATGGCCAGTAGCACTTTCATTTCATCCTTATCTGTATCCTTTCATGTTTGTGGTATAGAATGTTGATAAAGCTAATGAGATGCAATAAAGTGATGTCTATATCTGTTCGTCTCTTGCACAATAAAGTTAAGAATCTTATTAGTCAAAAAGCATCTGTCTATTTTGTATGGCTCCCTTTGTGTCATGAAATACTGGCTCTGAATCACCTGTAATAGGAACAAATGAACAAATTGGAGCAAGGACCTCTACTAGGGGTGTTGCAGGTGCCCCCTAAAAAATTCATCTTGGTCCGATCACACCTACCTTTTTTTTCCTGTGGTGATTTTGTGTAAAAACATCACAGTTCAAATTTGAGGTCATTTGGATGAAATTTACCTCTAGCAGCACAATACGATCATATTTTTCAACCTAGAGATATCCCCGCATTCAACAATTCTAAAGAAAACGTAAGTAAACAGTTTAAAATGCATGTGTGTTTGGTTGCAATTTGGTCTGACTATAAATTACAAGCAATGAGAGTAATAAGGATGCAATGTGCAGCCTAAGAAGTAGAATATTCCTCTTTTACTCTAAATTTTATCTCCTGAAAATCAGGTTTTGGCCATTTTGGACGCCTAAACTTACTTGAGAGTGTGATGCATGAGCCCATATGCAAGAAATCTTTAACAATCAAAACAATAGATACAGTTTTGAGTGAATTAAGGAATAATCATTATTTGTGTACTGTTATGTGCACAAACTTGATATGGTAATAAGGAAAATCAATCATATTGTTAAAAAGCACTCAAAATGCAATAATGAATTGCAGTATCAAGCAAGATATAGCAAGAGTTTACTCCAATTTAAGGAACCAGCACTTGGATTTGATCTTTTGTTTTCTTTGATTAGGCAATGAGTGTCTATCATTTTCAACAACCTGTAAGATGTTCTGCAAATTGCCTTCATTTCCTGCAACATCCAAAAAGTCATGAGCTAATTTGACACCTCACCCTGCTCCGTCATTTACCACCGAAAAACTGGCAACTACCTCTTTTGCAGCTTGGAACTGAGGATTGGATGACCAATCTTCAGCAGGCAGGTCTAAAAATCTAGTGTTGATTTTCAGAAGATGGAAAAATGACCACGAATCTTCACCAACAAATTCAGAGAGATCTGCATCTGCATTTACAGGAATTCGAGGAAATGGTGGCTTGCCATATGTTGAAGGGCCATATTGTTTGCTGCAATGTGCTTGTCAACAGACTTCAGTTTCTCAACCATTTTAACCTTTGTGGGAAGTGGGAACCCTGCTGCTGAACAACCCCAACATAACAAGTTCTTCTGTAGGATACCATAAATGATTTGAAAAGGCATTAATGGCAGCATCAGCACAGACTTTGTCTACTTTTCTGTATTCATACAAACTTTTCAATAATAGCAAGTCATTTAATGGAGCGCTGGAGGAAATAGGTGCAGTAGTCCACCATGGAAAGTAGCAAAATGTAGCAAACCGTACAAAACGATTCAACTTTTTCAATTGTTGAGAAGCAAAAACAGCACCTTTTGGCAATTCTTCTCTAATTTTGGTTGCCAGCAGGACCATTTTAATTGCATACAACAATTTGGCCATCCAGCGAACTTTGTGACATGCTCCTGGGCGGTTGAAGCTTCCAAATTTTTCACCTTTGTTATCACTTAGGTATAGAAGAACTAATGTAACAAGTTCTTTGTGGTCACCTCGAGTAAACTTTTGTTTAAGCAGCATTTTACACAGCTCTGTGATTTTATTTTTCATATCAGCTAACTGCTCATCAATTAAAGGAAAATCTAATCCAGAAATATCCGAATGAGTAAGATTGTCAAAGTTCTCTTTGAATCTTTCAAACACCGTAGCTTCTGGTTTTTTTGGTACTTCAACTTTCAAGGCACCCCACACATGCTTCAACAGAACTTCTCCAATGTGATGCCGGCATGCAAACCACAACAATTCTTTTTTAAGCAACTCCTGAACGGCTACACAACCAGCTGTTTTATGCCCTGTGTTGGCTGAAGTAGTATCAAAAACCATACCACAGGGTGAGTTGATGCAATTCCAATTTTCTAGAAGCTTCACTTTTGCATTGGCAATGAGAGTTCCCGCCTTTTCACTGGATTTGTGTGGAAAAGGTGGTATACCGAGCAGTTTTGTCCCACAAATGCCTGATAGCAAAGTTGGCAATCGTTCTTCTTGTTTAATACTTGTGTCAAGGGTATTCATCAATTTACTGTCCCAGTGAAGTAAGCCAACTCTTGGAGGTTTTCAATTATCATTAATTTTCTGTGCAATAGAATTTGAAGCCTCAACTTTGTATCGATAGGCAGTTGACCAGTGCAAGTTTACAGAATCAGTATTTCCACCACATGCAGCTATGATCGAAGTTAGTGTTGCAGACATTGCTGTTGGGGTTATCTTGTTTCTTGTTGAAGTAGAAACTACTTGAGGAGACCTCAACATATCATGAGGAACAAAGATGTTTGTTCCTTGTATAGTAATGCAAGAGGCTAGCGATGCACATAGCAAAACTGCAGACAGTGACACTGTTTCGACCTATCAGGTCTCTTCAGTGCAGTTGGTGACCGACAAGAAGCTAGAGGCTTTTAATAAAGCATAGCTTAGACCGCCACACTTGCGGGATCTATACTAGATCCACTTGGTGGATGGTCTGTCAGTACTCTGCAAAGCCGTATCACTCGTGAATGAGTGGCGGTTGTCGGAGGTGCACTAAGTCTAGCAACTGCTAGAACAATAGTGCTGTCACAGCCTAGTGGTCACAAGGTCTTACATGTATAGTAATGCAAGAGGCTAGCGATGCACATAGCAAAACTGCAGACAGTGACACTGTTTCAACCTATCAGATCTCTTCAGTGCAGTTGGTGACCGACAAGAAGCTAGAGGCTTTTAATAAAGCATAGCTTAGACCGCCACACTTGCGGGATCTATACTAGATCCACTTGGTGGATGGTCTGTCAGTACTCTGCAAAGCCGTATCACTCGTGAATGAGTGGCGGTTGTCGGAGGTGCACTAAGTCTAGCAACTGCTAGAACAATAGTGCTGTCACAGCCTAGTGGTCACAAGGTCTTACATGTATAGTAATGCAAGAGGCTAGCGATGCACGTAGCAAAACTGCAGACAGTGACACTGTTTCAACCTATCAGGTCTCTTCAGTGCAGTTGGTGACCGACAAGAAGCTAGAGGCTTTTAATAAAGCATAGCTTAGACCGCCACACTTGCGGGATCTATACTAGATCCACTTGGTGGATGGTCTGTCAGTACTCTGCAAAGTCGTATCACTTGTAAATGAGTGGCGGTTGTCACAGGTGCACTAAGTCTAGCAACTGCTAGAACAATAGTGCTGTCACAGCCTAGTGGCCTTGTGACCACATGTAAGACCTTGTGACCACTAGGCTGTGACAGCACTATTGTTCTAGCAGTTGCTAGACTTAGTGCACCTGTGACAACCGCCACTCATTTACGAGTGATACAGCTTCGCAGAGTACTGACAGACCATCCACCAAGTGGATCTAGTATAGATCCCGCAAGTGTGGCGGTCTAAGCTATGCTTTATTAAAAGCCTCTAGCTTCTTGTCGGTCACCAACTGCACTGAAGAGACCTGATAGGTCGAAACAGTGTCACTGTCTGCAGTTTTGCTATGTGCATCGCTAGCCTCTTGCATTACTATACATGTAAGACCTTGTGACCACTAGGCTGTGACAGCACTATTGTTCTAGCAGTTGCTAGACTTAGTGCACCTGCGACAATCGCCACTCATTTACGAGTGATACGGCTTTGCAGAGTACTGACAGACCATCCACCAAGTGGATCTAGTATAGATCCCGCAAGTGTGGCGGTCTAAGCTATGCTTTATTAAAAGCCTCTAGCTTCTCGTCGGTCACCAACTGCACTGAAGAGACCTGATAGGTCGAAACAGTGTCACTGTCTGCATGTTTGTTCCTGTTTTCACAACACGTTTATGTGACCTCTTTGGAGTTGACAGGGAATAAATTGGAACAGTAGCATCTTCCTCATCAGTATGTTCATCTTCACTTGAAGCTGATAATTGAGCCACTGCTGTCTCTTTTTTTGATTTTCTTTCATTCTTTGACCCTCTTGCTTATGAACCAATCTCCGATTGTCTATTTTTGAGATTTTTGCATCAACTGAACTATATTGAGCTGCCCGATCAGTCATCATACTATTTAAGAAAGAAATATCCTCATCAATTGCAGCTATTTCAAACGGGCTTCTTTTCACCTTGCTTTGTTCCATCTTGGCAAGTGCATTTCTTGGCCAAAATTGCATAGTAGTTCCCAACTTGTCCTTAAACTCTTTAATCAAAGGATGATTTTCTCTTCTATCAGGGTTAATTTTTCTCAGGTTTTCATACTCCTTGAATAAAGCTGTATTTTTTCTGCCATTTTGTGTTCCTGGATTGTTTTTATTCGTGACTTTTATAATGGGGTAGTATTTCTTTTACAACAAGGTTTGCTGCAAAGCAATACAGTTTTTTCTGTTTTGTTTCATCTTCTCGCCTCAGCTTTTCTAAAAGAGCCATGTAGCAAAGAATCACTTGTAAATGAGTAGGAAGTTTAGTCCCATGTATCTGAAGATGTAATGCTAGGTGTTTCAGGGAGGATTGTCAAACGAACATCAGTGCTTCTTGTCGCCATGCTTTTTTATACAGATTACAGACCTTTGCATAAACTTATAATAATTAATATCTGAAATCAAAAAACAAGTTTAAAATAGTTGAAATAGATAAATATAGAAAAGAATAAAACAGTTTGTTAATACCTCAAAATATTTTCCAAATAGGACAAAATGAGGTGTAAATTAGGGTAAAAAGGGTATTTTAGACAATTTTCTGGTTTAATTGCATTCTTATTACTCTCATTATTTGTATTTCACAATGGGATCTAACTGAAATTTAGCATTCATGTATAACTGAATGTTTTACCAATCTTTTCTTCAAAACTTTTATACGCGAGGGCATTTCTAGGATCAAAAATAATCATCCTGCCCTGCTAGAGGTTAATATCATCAGATTTGCCTGAAATTTTTTTTTGAGGGGTTTTTACACAAAATCACCACAGGAAAAAAAAGGCGAGCTGTTTTTGCACACCTCAGGGCACCTGCAACATGCTAACCCCTAGTTAAAACTGCAGAAACCATGTTAAGATTATCACTGTCCACATACCGTGCTTCATCGGTTTTAAAGAATAGTGAAGCTGTTTACTCAGGATGTCGTAAGAGGCGACTATTTGGTACCTACCAATTGCAATCTGACTGTTAATGGTGGAGTTGCCAGCTTAATTGCTTGGTTGGACCACTCATGTCAGAAAACTGTGGTTGAAGGTAAGTAAGGGCGTGCTCCCCGTAGAAGAGTTTTGCTTCAACAAATTCCCATGACCAGGGAAAATAAACAAATGGCCCCCAGTCCCTGGCGGCTCTTAAATGGGCAGGGGGTGCAACGAATCTTCAAATTTAAATCTGAATGTCATGGGATAAGATTTGGTACATTAAATGTAGGAAGTCTTTGTGGAAGGAATACTAAAGTGTGTGAAGAATTGAGGAAGAGAAGAGTTGATGTGTGCTGCATCCAGGAAGTAAGATGAAAAGGCCAAGGAGCTCGTTTTGTGAGTATTTTGTAACAAAGGTATAAACTGTGGTGGTCAGGAAATGATGCAAGATTTGGAGGGGTTGGAATTTTGGTGAAAGAGGAAATATCTGGAAACGTTGTGGAAGTTAGAAGAAAAAGCAACAGAGTAATAGCAATTGTACTAACTTTCGTTAGAAAAGTGATGCAAATAATATGTGTGCATGGGCCACAAAGTGGAAGACCAGACCCACGAGAAAGTTTGTTTTCATGATGAAATGCAATTGAGTGGGACTTTGCAAGTTCTAGTGAAATGATTGTTTCTTTGGAGAATTTCAATGCACATGTGCTGAGGGTTTTAAAGGTGTACACAGGGAAATGGTATTGGGAAAAGAAATGCAGAAGGAAAAAGATTGCTGGAGCTATGTGATAAAAAAGAACTTGCATGGAAAACAGGTGGTTTAATAAGACAGATAAATGGAAAACCACTTATAGTGCCGGTGGATGTGAAGCAGAAATTGATTTTGTGCTTGTGGGGAAAAATACAGAAAGTATGTAAGGGATGTGAAAGTGATTCCATGGGAACTTCAGAACAGGCTTATGGTTGTAGATCTGGATAAAAAGGTTCTAAAAAAGGTTGTGAGAAAGCAACAGATCATAAGAAGAAAGATTTGGAAGTTGAATGAAAACCAAACAAGAGTAAGAGTTGAAACGAGACTAAAAGAACTAGTAAGCACAGATGCGGCTGATTTGGGGAAAACTTTCAATGATGATGTCTGAAAGGCATGTGATGAAGTGTGTGGAAAGAAGAAGTCTGGGAGAGATCAAGGAGACATGTGGTGGTGGAATGACGAGGTTAAGGATATCATAGCAAGAAAGAAGGCAGCATTTAAAGAGCAGTGTAGGTTTCCATCAGAAGAAAATAAGACCTAATACAAACGTATAAAAAATCAAACAAGAAACATTGTTGCTAAAGCTATGAGAATGGAAGCTAATCAGGAGTTAAATGATTTATATCAGAATTCTAATGGTGTTTTCTACTTCCTTAGAAGAATGAAAAAGGAAGGGAAGGATGTGAAAGGAGGAAGATGCTTATGAGGAAGCAATAGACAATTGGGTTTTATTGAAGAAGACAGGGCAAAAATTTGGAAGGAACACATGGAAAAGATCATGAATGAATAGCGTGAATGGGACCAGATGGTAGAAACTGATGTGGTAGAAGGACCAGTGGAAAAAGTGGGTCGCAATGAAATTGTGGAAGCAATGCAAAAGATGAAATCAGGAAAGGCAACTGGACCATCTGAAGTAAGTGCGGAGATGGTAGTTACAAGTTGCAAAATTGGGGCTAAAGTGATGATGGAACAGTGTCAGCATGTATTGGATGGCAAAGGAATGCCTGATGAGTGGAAAACAAGTGTGATTGTACCTATCTTTAAAGGAAAGAGTAATGTGATGAGCTGTGGATCATACAGAGGAATGAAACTGCTAGAGCATGCCATGAAAATTGTTGAAAGGGTACTAGAGAGCCGAATACATACACTAGTCTATTTCAATAAAACTTTTGTTATCAACCATTTCATTTTATTTTTTTAAAAAGAATAAGCAAAAACTTGAACATTTTTGACTAGCTCTCTTCAGGAGTTACCCTAGCATGAAGCCTGATGTTGATGGCGAGGTACTTATAGCTGCACCAATCAACAGCCGCCTCAACCTGGTGATGCGGTCCCTGACCCCTTTGAGGTTGGGTCGAAATGACTGTTGGCTTTCCTGATGGTCCCACTTACCCTGGGCACTCCCCTACATTTTTTTGCTGCGCTGCCCCCTGAACGACCACAGGAGGGCAGCACACAGCATCTACAAAATCGGTTGCCTGTTTTCACTTTTTCCTCTCTCCTGCCATACTTGTGCCCTTCTTCTCCTGATGAGCAGTAACGTTCGTCCTAACCCCGGCCCCATCTTTCCTTGCTCTGTGTGCACTGGAAATGTGACCTGGCAGGGCAAGTCAGTGCAATGCTGCACCTGCTCCAAATGGGTCCATCTAAGGTGCTCACGACTTTCCCTGTCTAAATTCAGAGCTCTAGGCAGCTCTCACTCTTGGAGGTGACTCCCTCCTCGGACTCCTCCGACACGTATACCTCCACTGTACAATCTGGCCCCCCTCTACTGATGCTGCACTCTCGCATCACCCCATCTCCAAACCTCCTATCCCCCATCTGCCCATTCTATGTCTCGTTTCTCTGCCCCTTCACCACCGTCCCTTGCTCCTGGCTATTTTTCTACACCTCCTGCCTCCTCTCCTCCCCCTGACTCTCTCAGGGTTCTTCAATTAAATGTTGGAGGTCTTCGAGCCAGGAGCACTAAACTACTTCATTTTCTATCGTCCCATCCAGTTGATCTTATCTGCATTCAGGAATCCAATCTTAACTCCTCTTCCTCTTTTCGGATTCCTGGATTCTCTGCTCTGCGTTCTGATCGCACTCACTCCCGGTCTGGCATTCTCTCTCCTGATACCACGCACGCCAGCAGCGGCGTCATCATTTTTGTCAAGCAGGGCCTATCCTTTTCTGAACTTTCTACCTCCTCTCTTTCCTCACTTGATCCCTACTCTGATTATGTAGGGGTCAACATCTCTCTTAACAACTCCTTCTCGGTGTCATTTCTTAATGTGTATGCCCTCCCTATTCGCTCCTCCCCAACGGATGGCAGAATTGATTTCTTCTCTCCCTCCATTCTTCCCTCCTCCAGAAATCTCTTCATTCTGGGGGACTCCAATTGCCATCACCCCCTCTGGGACTCAAGAGGTACTTCCTACCCCCGCAGGGAGGAAGTATTTGACTGGGTTATTTCTTCTGACCTCCTCCCCCTCAATGACCCTGACATGCCCACCCTTCTCCATCGCTCCTCTGGCAGTCGCTCCTCTCCTGACATCTCCTTTGCTCCTTCTACTCTTGCCCTTTCTTGCTCCTGGGAGGTGCTTCAGAACCTGGGTTCTGACCATCTACCAATTCTTCTATCTATCTCTCTCTCTCTCCAGTCTTTCGCCTCAACAAGCGTCCCCCTTCCTTCAATTTTCAAAAAGCTCGCTGAAATGGCTTTACCTCTTTTGACTTTCACTGTCCTTCTGCAGAGGAATACTCGTCTCTTTCTCTTTCCTCTGCTGCTGCTCTCTTTATCTCTTTGATTTTGAATGCGGCCAAATCTTCCATTCCTTTCAACCGCATCAAACGCCCTCCTAATGCCTGGTGGTCTGCTGAGGTGGAAAGTGCGGTTAGTGAAAGACGCAAGGCGTTTGCTGCCACTCACAGAAGTGATGGAAGATCGCCAGGCTTCCATCTCTGCTTCTCAACGTGCCTCGTCAGTCATTGCCAAGCCTGAGGCATGGCAGACGACTTGCTCTTCTTTTTCACCTAGGTCCAACCCTAAATCTGTGCACTCTCTCCTTCGCTCTATCGCTGGCTCATCTTCCTCCTCTCCTAACTGCTCTTCTCCCAGGGAATCGGCTTCGGTCTATGCCGCTTACCTGAGATTGCACTTTTCCGTTTCTCAGCCAAAGGCCCTGCGTAGTAGAGCCAGAGGCTACCTCACTAAGCTCCGCCGAGCCACGTGCCTTGAGGAGTCTCACTTGTTCTTTTGCTTTCCTTTCTCTCCTGCGAAATTTCTTGCTGCTGCCTCCAATCTTACACCATCCACCGCCACTGGTCCAGACAAAGTGGTCTATCCCATGCTAAAGCACCTTCCTCGCTCTGGCATGGATTTACTTCTTTACATCTTCAATCTTTCTTGGTCTTCACATTCCTTTCCTTCCATCTGGAATACATCTTCTATTATTCCCATACACAAGATGGGATAGCCTCTCGACTCTCCTGCTTCCTTCCAGCCTATCTCTCTCACCTCCTGCGTATCAAAGCTTTTTGAACGCATCATTCTATCCCGTCTACTCTTCTTTCTGGAGTCTAATTCCATTCTCTCTCCCCATCAGGCCAGTTTCTGCCCTGGACGGTCTACATTCGATCAAAATCTGTACCTTTCTCAGTCCATTTTGGATGGGTTTAACAAACCCAGGCCGGGCTCTCGAACGATCCTGTCTACTATTGATTTCTTCAAAGCTTTTGACTCTGTCTGGCCTCCCGCCCTTTTTCCACAAACTCATTTCAGCTGGCCTCCCTGCATGCTTTGCTCGTTGAACTCAATCTTTCCTTTCTGATAGGCGCGCTTGTGTGGTTTTTCAAAATCACAAAAATCGTTCCTTTGGAGTCCGTCGAGGTGTTCCGCAAGGATCCGTTCTTGGCCCTGTACTTTTCTTTCTCTTCATTAATGATCTTCCAGCCTCTCTGCCTTCTTCTGTCAGCTGTTCTCTTTACGCTGACGATCTGGCCATTTGGTCCTCTTCCTCCTCAGTCCCCACTGTGGTGGAGGCCACACAAGGAGCTCTGTTTCGATTGGAGTGCTGGTCTGAGTACTGGTGTCTTCCTCTCAATTCGAGCAAATGTGAGGCCTCCTTTTTTCAGTGGATTCCCACCAAGCTAATTTTCAGCCCAACCTCCTCCTACTCGGCTCCCGCCTCCGTTTCAATCCCACTCCAACTTTTCTCGGGTTCACCTTCGACTGCACTCTTTCCTTTTCTAAACATGTATCTTCACTGAAGGCCAAGTTTTTTCCACATCTCAAGGCCATACACTGTATCTCTGCTTCATCATGGGGCCCTCTAAGGAGTCCCTCTCTGCTCTGTACAAATCTTTTCTTGGGTGCCTTCTCACTTATGCTTCACCCAGATGGTTTCCTTTCCTAAGCACTACCAATCTTACCAGGTTGGAACGCCTCCATTGAGCAGCCAGTCGCGCCATCACCGGCTGCCTCTCGTCCTCCCCTATCCCTCTACTACTCACCAAGGCTTCTTTACCTTCCCTACGAGTCACTCTGACTCATTTCACTCTTTCATCTTATGAGCAGGCTCTTCGTCTCCCAACCTCCTTTCCTATCTCAGGTTTGGCCAGACTAGGAGTGAAACCAAGACTTCACAGGTCGTCTTGGAGAGCTTTTGCGTCTACTCACCCGCTCATGCTTCCTTCTACTTGTTTTAGGGAGGCTCTTCTTGCTTGCCCTCCCTTTCCTCGTTGGAATCTGCCTTCTTTCATGGTGGAGTCCACCCTTTCCACTCCATGCTCTCGCTCTGATCCCCCTCACTCTCGCCAAGGTGCGGCTCTCACCCACCTTGACTCTCTCTCCCCTCATGGTCTGGTGCTTTGGACAGACGGCTCTGTTCCTTTTCCTTTTGGCAAAGGCGGCTCCGGCGTTTTTGCCAACTGCTCTCTTTGTGGCACTGAGACCACTCTTTCCTTTTCGGCAGGCCCAGTATGTTCCAGATTTTCCGCTGAAGCCTGTGCCATTCTGCATGCTGTCTGCTGGTCTCAGCAGCACCAACAAGTTTGCCATTTTTCTTTTCTTCTCCTCCTATCTGACTCTCGTTCTGTCCTCGCCACCCTGTCCTCTCCTCCACCTTTCCTGTTATCTCAAACTTTGTGGCAGATCTGGCAGGAACTGTCTTCTCTCTCCTTCTGTTCCATCAGGCTACAATGGGTCCCCAGACACTCGTTTCTCCCGGGGAACGACGCGGCTGACAAGTTTGCCAGACGGGGAGCGCTGCTTGCACCCTCTGCAATCCCTTGTAGTCTTTTTTCTCTTGTCTGTCGTATCCACTGTCGTCTTATCTCGGACTGGAGGCGTACTGTCTCATCCAAATATTTTGACACACATGTTCCCTCAATTTCCATTGAGGAACTTGTGCTTCCTCGTCATACTCGCTGTGTCCTCTCCCGCTTTTGCTGCAATGGACACAGCCTTGTTTTAGGTTCTTATTTCTTTAGGATTGGCAGAATTGAGAATTCTTCTTGCAGCGCCTGTGGATACTCATCCCAGGACACCTCTCATCTCATTCTGCACTGTCCTGCCATGGACTCTGCGCCGCTCTTTGGCGGCTCTCCGTCTTTTTACGATCTTTGGTCCAGACCCTGGGGAGTTGCCTGGCTTCTGGGGCTCCATGGTTTTCCGCCATGCCCCCATCCGTTGGAAGGGGTCGGGTAACCAACAACAACAACAGCAGCAGGTACTTAAAGCGATTGAAGTTGGTGAAAATGTCAAAATGCTCTGATTGGTAGACAACCAGACGTTTAATCGAGCCCAAAGCAATGATTTAATTTTGGTGTGTACACAAATTTTTTGTGGTGACAAAGCTCTGGTTTAAGCATTTTGATTAAATTGCTTCCAAGATTGATAAATGAAAAAGTGTTCTTCCTTTAGCCAAAATAGAAAATTGGTTGTCATCATAGTAAGAGGTGCATTTTTCAATATTGAGGAAGTGTTATCCTATTGCCGAAGTACTGGTAGGATTGGATTGAAATTACTACTGACTCGGATCAAACTTTTCTGTGTTCTTTTAAATATCTCCAGCATTTTGGCCAATATTCCATTTGGAGAAACTATCCAAATTTGTGCAGACTTCTTATATGAAAGCATTTTGACTTCTCCAAGCATGGACAAAGACGTCTTTATTGCACTTATGAACAATGCTACTACTTCGGTTGAATTTAGTTTTAATAACAAAATGTATGAGCCAATGGTGTCGCTATGGGCAGTCCATTTGGTCCAGCCCTAGCAAATAAATTCATTAGATATCAAGAAGAAAAAATTATTTATTGACAGCAATCAACCCTTAATCTATTTCAGATATGTGGATGACACCTTTGCCATGTTTGAAAATGAATACAATTGCAACCAGTTCTTAAAGCAATGTAATTTACTACATCAGTCCCTCACTTTCACCCATGAAAAGGAAGTCAATGGCAAATTACCGTTTTTGTTGCGCTTGTAGAAAAAAGTGACACAAAATTTTTAACTTCTGTTTACCAAAAACCTTTATTTTCTGGTCAGAGCAATTGCTGGCATTTGTTTGGACCTAAAAGCAGAAAAACCAATCTTATTGGTGCTCTTGTACACCGAGCCTTGGCAATTTATTCACCTTCAAAATTACCCCAGGAAATAGCTTTCATTTGATCAATTCTCTACTCCAATGGCTAGCCAGCAAATTTAATTAATTTGAGAGTAAAAAGGAAGATTGAAGAATTTAAATTATCGACAAATGAAGAACTGAAAAAATGTCCAGTTTACTTTGAACTACCATGGATTTGCAATATTTCAAACAAAATTTGAAAAGTAATGCAAAACTGCTGTCAGCTCATGTTTTGGTGCAGTAAAACTTGGTGTAGTATTTTCCACAAAAAAGATGCTTTCATTGGTCTGCAAAGATGTGACTACCAAGCAACAAAGTATGGTTGATTATCAATATGTGTGCCACTGCGATTGTCGGTACGTATGCCGCACATCTCAATGATGCAGAATAGAATGAAACAGCACATACCAAAAGCAATAAGAAACCAAAATCAAACAGATCCTCACCTATTTCAATCCAATCCTACCAGTACCTCGGCAATAGGACAACACCTTAATAATGAAAAAAGTGCCTCTTACTATGATGACAACCAATTTTCTATTTTGGCTAAAGGAAGAACACGTTTTTATTTGTCAACCTTGAAAGCAACTTAATCAAAATGCTTAAACCAGAGCTTTGTCACCAGAAAGAATTTGTCTACACACTAAAATTAAATCGTTGCTTTGGGCTCAATAAAACGTCAGGTTGTCTACCAATCAGAGCGTTCCGACATTTTTACCAACTTCAATCGCTATAAGTACCTCGCCATCAACATCAGGCTTCATTCTAGGAATAACTCCTGAAGAGAGCTAGTCAAAAATGTTCAAGGTTTTGGTTATTCTTTTTAAACACCGACGTGATGGTGTAATGATTAGAGCGTTTGCTTCACAGTCAGCAGACCTGGGGTTTATTCCCCTTGTTGGGTCATACCAAAAAACTTTAAAAAATGATATCCATAGCTTCCCAGCATGACGCTTGGCGTTTAATGGGAGGTTGTGGAGAACAAGCCGGCAAGTTTGCTTGTTGTGTTCTTGGGCAAGGCACTTAATGGGACGCCCCACCTTTATGTGGAAGACAGATGGCCCAAACACCTCGGAAATAGCAACTCCCAAGCAAGTGCAGACATACCGTCCTAAACATAGCGATACTATTCTCTTTCTCCTGAATGGAGGATAAATATGGCAAATAAAATAAAAAAAAGAAGAGTACAATGCAATAGTCGATAACAAATGCTTTATTGAAATTTTGTACCACTTCTCATCTTTACTAGTCAATTTGAATAAAATGCGGTTTGGATTTATGCCAGGAAATAGAACAGTGGATGCATGTTCATTGTGAGAAGAATGCAGGAGGAATATCAAAAAAAGGACAAGAAGTTGTATATGTGTTTTGTTGACATGGAAAAAGCTTTTCATAGAGTGTCAAGAAAAGTAATAGAGTGGGCCATGGGAAAGAAGAGACAGAGAGGCGACTAAAGAGCAGATGGTCATGTTGGGGTTGTTGACAGGAAGACGACTGAAGAACAGATGGACAAGTTAGGGTTGAAGGAAACTATTGACCAGTTAGCATCAGTGAATGGATTTAAATGGGATGGGCATGTGCTGAGGAGGGATGACGATAGTGTTTTGAGGGTTGCTCTGGACCTTGAAGTAAGTGGGTAGAGAAAGCGAGGATGACCAAAGAAGATGTGGAAGAAGCATTGATTTGAAGAACGGAAAAGGAGGAGACAAAGAAGATTGATTTGAGGAAGAAGGATTGCCTGAATCAAGACAAGTGAAGAGATGAAGTGCAAGCAATTGCAAAAGGAATGGGGTAAATCCAACCATCTCTGCTAAGGAGACAACACTGCGCCAATCAACAGCTGTCTCAAAGTGGTTATGTGGTCCCCGACCCCATTTGGGTTGGGTCAAAATGGCTGTTGGCCTTCTCAAGGGTCCCAGTTACCCCAGTCACTCCTCTTCATTTCTTTTCTGTACTGCCCCCTGAACGACCGCACAAGGGCAACATACTTCTTCAAAATCGGTCTCCTGTTTTCTCTTTCTCTCTTCTCTTGCTCGTTTTCTTCTCCTTATGATTCTTCTTTTCTTGATGAGCGTTAATGTTCATTCCAGTCCTGGCCCCATATTTCCTTGCTTTGTGTGTGCTGGAAATTTGACCTGGTGGACAAGTCAGTGCAATGCTGCACCTACTCCAAATGGGTCCATTTAAGGTGCTCACAACTTTCCTCCAAATTCAGAACTCTTGGAACTGCCCCCCTGCCATGTCCCCACTCGTAACACTGTGACTCCCTCCTCAGACTCCTCCAACATGTATACCTCCACTGTACAATTAAGCCCTACCTTCTGCTAATGCTGCATTCCTGCCCCATCCTCGTCTTCAAAGCTCTTATCCCCCATCTTCCCATTTTGTATCTTCTCCCTCTGCCCCCTCACCACCATCCCTTGCTCCTGGCTGTCCTTACACACCTCCTTCCTCCTCTCCCTTCCTGACTCTCTCAGGGTTCTTCAATGGAATGCTGGAGGTCTTCGAGCCAGAAGCACTGAACTACTTTACTTTCTTTCATCCAGTCGACCTTATCTGTATCCAGGAATCCAATCTTAACTCCTCTTCCTCTTTCTGGATTCCTGGATTCTCTGCTCTGCTTTCTGACCACACCCACTCCCGGTCTGGCATTCTCTCTTGTGATGCCATGCACGCTAGCAGTGGCAATGTCATTTTTGTCAGGCAGGGCTTATATTTCTCTGAACTTTTTACCTCTCTTTCTTTGCTTGATTCCTACTCTGATTATGTAGGGGTTAACATCTCTCTTAGCAACTCTTCCTCACTCGCATTTCTTAATGTGTACACCCCCCTTATTCGCTCTTCTCCAACAAATGGCAAAACTGATTCCTTTTCTCCCTCCAATTTTTCCTCCAGAAATCTCTTCATTCTGGGGGACTTCAACTGCCATCACCCCCTCTGTGACTCAGGTACTATTAACCCCCGCAAGGAGTTAATATTTGATTGGGTCATCTCTTCTGACCTCTTTTCCCTCAATGATACTGACACACCCACCCTTCTGCATTGCTCCTCCCCTGACATTTCCTTTTCTCCCTCTTCTCTTTCCATTTCCTGCTTCTAGGAGGTGCTTCAGGACGTGGGTTCTGACCACCTACCAATTCTTTTATCTGTCCTTCTCTCTGGTCTTTCGCCCCAATGAGCATCTTCAGGACCTGGGTTCTGACTATCTTCCAATTTTTCTATCTATTCCTCTCTTTTGGGTCTTTTGCTCCAACAAGCGTCCCCCTTTCTTCAACTTTCAGAAAGCTTGCTGGGATGACTTTGACTCTTACTGTTCTTTTACAAAGGAATGCTTATTTCTTCTGCTGCTGCTCTGTTTACCTCTCTGGCACTGAATGTGGCCAAATCTTCCATTCCTTTTGGCTGCATCAAATGCCATTCTAAAGCCTGGTGGTCTGCTGAGGTGGAAGAAGTGGTTAGTAAAAGATGCAAGACTTTTGCTGCTGCTCACAGAAGTGATGAAGATGGTCAGGCTTACATCTCTGCTTCTCGATGTACCTCATCAGTCATCGCCAAGGCTCAGGCATGGCAGACAACCTCCTCTTCTCTTTCACCCAAATCAAACCCAAAAACTGTGTACTCTCTCATTTGCTATATTGTTGCCTCTTCTTCCTTGTCTTCTTCCTCTCCTAACTTCCCTAACTGTTCTTCACCCAAGGAGTCAGCTTCAGTCTATGCTTCTTACCTGAGATCCCACTTTTTGTTTCTCAGCTAAAGACCTTGCGTAGCAGAACCAGAGGCTACCTTTCTGAGCTCTGCCAAGCCACGTGCCCTGAGGAGTCTCATTCATCCTTTTGCTCTGCTTTCTCTTCCACTGGATTTCTAGCGGTTGCTTTCAGCCTTTCCTCCTCCACCGCCACTGGCCCAGACAAAGTTGCCTATTCCATGCTAAAGCATCTTTTTCGCTCTGGCATGGATTTTCTTCTTCACATCTTCAACCTTTCCTGGACTTTGCATTCCTTTCCTTCCATCTGGAATACATCTTCTATTATTCCCATCCACAAGATGGGAAAGCCTCTCGACTCTCCTGCTTCCTTCCGACTTATCTTTCTCATCTTTTGCGTGTCAAAGCTTTTTGAATGTATCATTCTATCCCGTCTACTCTTCTTTCTGGAGTCTAATTCCATTCTTTCTCCCCACCAGGTCGGTTTTCGCCCTGGACGGTCTACACTAGATCAAAATCTGTACCTTTCTCAGTCCAATTCACATGGGTTTAACAAACCCAGGCCGGGCTCTCAGACGATCCTGTCTACTATCGATTTTTTCAAAGCTTTTGACTCTGTCTGACATCCCATCCTTTTCCACAAACTCACTTCGGCTGGCCTCCCTGCATGCTTTGCTCGTTGGTCTCAATCTTTCCTTTCTGACAGGCATGGTTTATCAAAATCACAAAAGTCGCTCTGTTCGTGTTTGTCGAGGTGTTCAGCAAGGATCCATTCTTGGCCCTGTACTTTTCTCTCTTCATCAATGATCTTCCGGCTTCTTTGCCTTCTTCACCAGCTGTTCCCTTCATGTTGATGATCTGGCCATTTGGTCCTCCTCACCCTCGATCCCCACTGCGGTGGAACCCACACAAGGAGCTCTGTTTCGATTGGAGTGCTGGTCTGAGCACTGGTGTCTTCCTTTCAATCCAAAGCAAATGTGAGGCCTCTTTCTTCTTGATGGATCCCCACCAAACTAACCTCTAGCCTCATCTTCTCTTACTCGGCTCCTACCTCTGTTTCAATCCCATTCCAACTTTTCTTGGGGTCACCTTCGATCACACTCTTTCCTTTTTGAAACATGTTTTTTCGCTGAAGGCCAAGTTTTTTCCACATCTCAAGGCCTTACGCTGTATCTCTGCTTTCTCATGGGACCCTCTATCGAGTCCCTCTTTCTTCGGTACCAAGGTTTTCTTCAGCCCCTTCTCACTTATGCTTCACCCGGATGGTTTCCTTTTCTAAGCGCTACCAATTTCACCAAATTGGAACGCCTCCATCGAGCCGCTAGTTGCACCATCACCAGCTGCCTCTCGTCCTCCCCTTATCCCACTTCTTCTCTTTGAGGCTTCTTTATCTCCCCTACAAGTCACCTTTGTGTGAACTCACTCACTCATTTTTCCTTTTACTTCTTTAGGGAGGCTCTTCTTGCTTGCCCTTTTTTTCCTCCTTTAAATCTGCCTTCACCATGGAGTCAACCCTTTCCTTTACATGCTTTTGCTCTGATCGCCCTCTTTCCCTCACCAAGATTCAGCTTACACCCACCTTGACTCTCTCCCTCCTCTTGATCTGATACTCTGGACAGACGGCTCTGTTCCTTTTCTCTTTGGCAAAAGCGGCTTCAGCATACTTGCCAACTGTTCTTTCTGTGGTACTGAGGCCACTCTTTCCTTTTCAGCAGCCCCATTTTGTTTAAGTTTTTTTGCTGAAGCTTGTGCCATTCTGCACGCTCTTTGCTGGTCTTGGCAGCACCAACAAGTCTGCCATTTCTCTTCTCCTTCTATTTGACTCTTGTTTTGTTCTCTCCTCCTGTTCTGTCAGGTTACTATGGGTCCCCGGTCACTCGTTTCTCCCATGAAACCATGTGGCTGATGAGCTGGCCAGACGGGAAGTGCTACTCATGTCCTCTGCAATATTTTGTAGTCTTTCTTCTCCTTTTATTTTTTATATTGACTCTTTTCTTTTCTTGGACTGGAGGCGTACTGTCTCATCAAAATTCTTTGGCATACAGGTTCCCACGATTTCCATCAAGGAACTTGTGCTCCCTCTTCACGCTTGCTGTGTTGTCTCTTGTCTACGTTGCAACAAACATAGCATTCTGTTAAGTTCGTATGTATCTAGGATTGGCAGAATCGAGAATGCTACCTGCAGCGTCTTCGGACACTCTTCCCAGGACACCTCTCATCTTTTTCTTCACTGTCCTGCCACAGACTCTTTCTGCTGCTCGCTCTTTGGTGACCCTCTGTTTCTATACAACTTTTGGTCCAGGCCTGGAGAGTTTCTCGGCTTCTGGGGTTTTATGATCATCTGTGATGCCCCCATCTTTTGGAAGGGGCCGGGTAATCAACAACAACAATACAGGGACTACACCAAATATAAAACTGAACTACTATTACTTCAGCAGCTTCATTTTCCTCACTGTCGGTGCTGGTTTCTGTGCCTGCTCTTTCTGATCAAATGATTTCATGACTGACTCACTTGAACTCAAAAATTCATCACTGACTTGACTCAAATTTCTTGTGTGCCAGCCATAAAAAAAGAAGTGTTCATATCTACATAATTTTTGGTGTAAATTCTCCAAAAACAGAACAATTATGATTTGATAGTACCATCTGTGGTTCATGACAGCTGTAACTAAACGATATAAAAAAAAAGACTGGCACCGCTGGTGGAGACATCAGAGAAAAGCAATTGTAAAAGTGCCCTGCACTTTAAAATGTATCACTGAGCAATAAACTTCAATATTTGGTTTGAAACTGCTTGTGCAGAAGCTCGTCCTTGGCTAATCTAATATATAAAGCTCAATTCTGTCAGTTTTATCTCCTCTGAAACTGCTAGAGGAACAAGCTTCAAACTTGGCATGATTCATCACCACCCCGTGGTGAGTGTCATAAGAGTGTTCGTGACATTGTAAGCAAAAGTAATTTTTTTAATTTCCCTTACTTGACAGAGGACAATTGCTTTTTGCTCAAACGAAAACCAGCTTCCAACTTATACATTTCAAAAACTTTGCTTTGTGTGGGGTCTAAAATGATGGCACAATCAACGATATATTGAACAATCTGTTTTTTATTTCTCAAAAAGTACTAATCGCGCAAATGCGATTAAACGTTCTTTTAGGAGAAAATAAAAAGCTCCTTTTGATAAAAACAACTTTACAACAAACAATTAATGCTTATTTGACTATGCTATAAGCAATTCTTTATTTAAGCACTTTAAGTCCTATAAGCATTTTTTCTTTGCTTTTTCCCTAGCACGCTTAAACTGGCTTTATGATGTCATAATATGTTTTGTAAGATTAACACAAATGTTCGCTACTGCAGAGCATAATATCAAAATGTTTTCAAAAATTGCAACCTTTTTGCAAAATCAGTTTGCTAAAAAACTGATTTGTGACCTCATTTCTCAACTGATTTTTAAACTTTTTTCAACAAATTAAAGGTTATTTTAAGGCGATTTCGATAGTGCATAATATTAGTTTTTATACTGAAAAACTGAACTTTAACACCCGTGGTGTAACTTTCTACCATTTCCAAAAGTGGTGAGCTCAGTAAAAACAGGTGATTTTAATACAAAAGTGTTGCACTAAAATACTAACAATTACCATTCTTTAAAAGCTTAGGAAAATTGTTTTCCAGCAATATGTGACTCCAATTACTTGAGGCTATGGAGTAGTCTATAATGGCTGATCAAAATTTGGTTGCCATACATGATGTTTCAGTTTTGTTTTGAACAATTATCCTACTAGAGCTAACAAACTTGCAATTGTTGAACAAAGTTAGTTGTTTGGTACATTTTGACTACTTTTCCTCACAAGCGTGGTTCTTTTTCATTATCTGTTGACGTTTTCAAAAAGATCCATCAAAAATGAAGTCTCCAAATGTTTATGAAATGTAGTCTATTGGTTAAAAATACACAAAATTTAAGTGCCTGCAGTTCACTAAACTGCAGTTTCTAAAAAAAATTAAGTTCTTTGGTACATTTTGTCTATTTTTTCTCAATTGCATGGATCTTTGGCATTATTAATCAAATTATTCAAAAGGCTCATCAAAAAATGAAATCTACAAATTTTAATATGTAGCCAACTCCAAGCAAAACACTTGGTGATCACCCAAGAAAAAGACAATCAAATAGAGATGGTCCTTTCTTATCGTTTGAAACAAAATGCAAGTGTCGAGCTACATATGATCTAAATCTTGAAGCAATTTCCTTTGCAATTGGGCAAGGCTGTTGCAGCAGCCAGCTGATTTGATGTTCTTAACCTCGACGTTATTAATGGGGGCTCCCGCAATTGCTATAACTGAACTGTGAGTGCTTCATTTTGAGTTGTTTGCTCTTTGCATGGCGGCGTTTATGTGAGGGCCAAGGAACATGCATGCAGTCAGAGACGTTAGTTCATGTTAATTTACCTACATGGATGAAGAAGTGGTAAGTAGTGATCCTGGTAATAATGGCTCAAAACGCATTGTGAGGTCATACAATTATCATACAAAATGACATCACAATGCTTGCCACTATGTAGTGAAAACAGCAGCAGGCAGAAAAAATATCCATTATCAATTTGATAGTGAACATAAATGGTAAAGCCCATTACTGATATTTGTAATTGCAAGGATATTGGTTTAAAACACTAATCTTCATTTAGAAGTAGGGAGGTCTGGATTAGGGGAAAAGTTACCATAAAACCTCTATTTGAGCGCCACCTCTAATAGAACGTCACTATAGGAAAAGGGCTGAAAAATAGAGCTTCACCCTCTAATTGAATGCCACCTCAATGAATTCTTCTATTTTGGCAATAGTCATGGCTGAAATCGTCTTTCTATGTGTAAGAAGAGAAGAATGGATTGTTTAATTGCACGTTTATTTTTAGACGCTGGGAAGTCCCATTCTATGGAGCTACATTGCATGTTTTTTTAGACAGTGGGAAGTCCCAACTTGCATCTTTAGCATTGTTGCGTTTAATGGAATTTTAGGTGCTATTTCAACTTTAATTCTATTCTTAGAGTTGAGGCGGCTTATATTATCGGTTGAATAATTGAGTCTGGCACAACTTACCTGCTAGGTGAAGATTGACTTCTACTAAGATACTTTGAATCGCACACTTCTCGGTCATAAATATGTTAGATGTTTTTTCTTTTCATTCATAAAGTTTATCTTCTCAAAATTCTGACCAGCTAGTTGAAAAATAGAGCGCTAGCCTCTAATTGAACATCACCTCTAATAGAACACCACTATGGAGGAAGGGTTGAAAAATAGAGCACTATGGCAGTGAAATAGAGGTTTTACGGTAAATGTAATAAAATCCCAAATTTAAGAAAAGATCAAAATTAAACAATAATAGCATCAATCTGTAACACTGGATTAAGAGGGAATGTTTTTGTTGGAAAAGAGCGTAATACACACCTATTGCAATAGGTTGTATGACTTAAAGAAAAGGCAGGGCCCCTTTTCATGCTATGGTTGAATTAAAAAGCAAACAGTGCATGCAAAAATCTTAATGTGACCAATATTAATACCAAAGTGGGCCCACCAAATTGTCAAACATGCCTACCACCAAACAGCTAATTTTTTTTGGAGTCAAAAGTGATCACCATTTAGGCTACATCATCAATTTTGACTATGTTTCATTTCCCCACATTGCCTGCAGGCTCCCCATCTGTTATGATATGTTTGTCAATTATGGCTATACTCTATATCATTGTAATAAAATTCCAAGTGTAAGAAAAAATCAACATATGACCAGAACCAGAACAATTTGTGAAACTGAATATAGAGAGAACAATAGCTGCTTTTGTTGGTGAACCAGAAATAAGGCCAATAGCGCAGCCAAATGAAGAACTTAATACATCAAATATAAATAGGAAAGTGGCAGCACCAATTGGCAAAATAGGCTTACCATCAATTAGTTTTTGTTCTTTGATTGTGAATGCAACCACCATTTTGCCGCTGCAATTAATTTGGATTATGTGCAACCCCTGCTCCCTCACAAGTATTAACAATAATTTGTGGCAAGATTCTTTGTGAACATTGCCAATCATGATTAAGAGAATATGATGATCACAATTTTGTGTACAAGAATTGTGAAAGTGCATAAAATTTATTAACTTTTTGCTACTGCTCACACAAGAGCCAAATGGGTGAAGTCGACGCAGCCAGTTGAACCAAAGTACAAAACCCTCACATTACTGATGGAGGGCTTCTGCCGGGCAACACCGGCAAAGCCGACTAGTACCTTATAAATTTTTTTACCTAGTGAATGCATCAACTTTTAAAGTCTTGTACGTTGCCTGTATGTTTAGTCAATTACATGGTCAAGTAGTGTTGAGCTTTGTTTGTAATGACTTGAGCAAGTTTTTTTTGTCAATAAAGTCAATTTTTTGAAAGTAATCTTGAGCAATGTGTTTTTTTGTAAAAGTTCTTGATACAAAGAGTGACTATCATATCAATAATTTGATATTATTGAAAAGTCAATTTTTTTACTGTTAGGTCAATTTTTGTTTTGTAGCATCATAAAGTCAATTTTTATAACTAATACTGTTAGGTCAAAATGTTTTTTCATATTGGTGAGAAAAACTTATATAACTTCTTTGTTTTAACTTTTAATGTTTGCCAATTTTTGCACAGTAGTACAGATTACTACTTCTTGTCGCCATTGTACGACTGTTGTTGTTTGCCAATTTTTTCTACAGTAGCACAGATTACTACTTTTTATTACAATTAAATGACTGTGGTGCAATCATCAAAGTCAAACCAAATTTTGTGCAACTGTGTTGTCATTAAATAGTTACAACATTTAGGAGGTGCAACATTACATTTGTTAGGTAAAAACGTTTGCAGTTTAGTAAACAGGCATCTACAATGCTAGTTAAGACTATCTTTTCATTGTTTAAGGTGAATCAAAAAAGAGTAAAATGTTTATTTATGCCGGTGTGAGGAACTTGTGCTCCTCATCATGCTTGCTGTCTCCTCTCTCATCTGTGCTGCAACAGATACCACCATCTGTTAAACTCTTATCTCCTTAGAATTGGCCAAATCAAGAATCCTTCATGTAGTGCCTGTCGTCATTTGACCACGACATCTCTCATTTTAGTCTGCACTGTCCTGCTACTGTTTTATCCTAACTCTCTGGCAGCTCTTTGTTTCTCTACAACTTCTGGTCCAGGCCCTGGGCTGTTGCCCTACTTCTTGGGCTGCATGATCTTCTGCCGTGGCCCCATTTTTTCAAAAAGTCAGTTGGCAATGACAACATGGAAAGTGCCAGGTACTCCACCAAGGAAGCAGTGCAACCAATCGAAGAACTTGTGTTCAGAAAAGACACTTGCAGCATTAACAATTGCATTCAAAAAAGAATGCAAAACAATGGAATTTCTAAAATACTGAAAATAGAAAGACCAGACATTTCACCACCCCTATAGGTTTACTTCAACATTCTCAGCTCACAACTGGTTCTGAAGATAGATGTTTTTCCTAACAGCAAAAACTGTTAGCCTAGGACAGAAACTTTAAAGTCAAAAATGTCAAACAGTGCAAGATGTTGCACCTAGTAATTACAGTGTTGGCTGCTTGGTTAAAGCGTGTGTTGCAAATTTTGTTTAGACTTTGTGAGTTGTCTTTAATGAAGTTTTCGTTCAATCTTTAAACTCAAACATTGATTTTTTTGAATCAAAATGTTGTTGGGTCAATAAAGTGAAATTTTTTGAATTCTTAGGTTAATTTTTTTTAGTGTTTAGGTCAATAAAAACGTACCCTAATGATGACAGTGATGTGCGTTGGGGAAAAGCACTTTTTATAGAATTTGTTTTGGATATTTACACTAATTGGTTGTCCTGTTTGTGGTAGAAATGCACAATCTGAGCAGTAGTGTTTTTTTCTTAGGTTTTTGTAAGTGCATAACCACCAGTACATTTGCAAAATTGCTACCTAATCTACAAAAACGTTGGTCAAATTTTGATGGACGTTTGCTGAACAAATCTTTACACCAGGCTTGGTGACATATTTTATAATAGAAAAGGCTGTTTTTGTAGTCTACTGCTATTTATTAGGTCTATATGCTAAGCTTGTTTACCCCGTCTCAAATCTCTGGTCCTTCATGCAAAATTTTTTCAAAGGCAGCTAAATGTTGCCTGTAAACATCACATGACAGTAACACAACAGCAATTTGCAGCTACTCGCCCTTTATTTTCATGCTTTTTTTGTGCAGTGGAATTAGTGTGATGGCTTCAATCTTGAGGTATAAACTTACGTATAATTAACATAAGTTTCCCTCAGTCTTTGCAAAATTCCAATTTTTTGCTTACTGTAAAGATTTTCTTTAAGGTTGGTTCATGAATAACAGTATCTTTAGTTTTTCATTCAGATGTATTTGGTTTGTTTATATGGCACTCTATATCCGTTCAGTGCTTTTTAACTGTTTTTGGCCGGTGGTATTTTCAAAATATGCAAGGGCATGTGTCCTGCTATATATTTTTCTAAAGTTCATTTGTAATCTCCAGAAAGTTTTTATAGTAAATTTCTCTGATGTCCTATAAAATAATAACACAAGTCAAGAAAAATTTTTCAAATTTCTTTTGATGTGAAGGCTAGATAAAAGTTTTGACCCATTGAAGACCATGGTCGATCAATTAAAAGTCACTGATCTAGACCATCATCTCTGTTACAAATGGTCAATATTAGTTAAGATTTTCAGTTAAGTTGTATCTTGTTTACTTTGCTACATTTTTTGCAGCAGAAACTCCAGGTAACTGCAAGTCAAAGAAATTCAAAGATAACCTGAAAACAAGTACAAACAACAATTGTATGGGCAGAAACACCCAAATTTTCAAAATTTGCGTGGGGGAGGAGAGGCAAAACTGTGATATTTCACTTTGGTTTTATAATAATTTGCATGATTATGCCAGCCCTAAAAAGTTCACAAACAAGTAGCCTACTGATTGGTGATTAGCATCAGCAAATTGCTTGGCTATTTCTGTTTAATAAATTAATTGAAGTTAAGCTTGGTCACTTAAAATTTATGACCTTTGCACCAGTAATTTGTAAGCATTCTACAGTGTCAAGTTAACAGTGCATGTGAATAAAATTAATTCTTTCAATGCTTGACATGCTCATGAGATATATGAATTTTGTGAACTAATGGGATGTTAGCTTGATTAGCATGACTCTGACACAACAACTAAAATTACTTTAAACTTTCATAGCTGCTTGATTGTGGCAAATAATTAAACTAGTTTCATCTCTCTATTGTAGTCACTTAAGCAACAGCATTTTGAAGTTGCAAGTAAACTTTCAATCTTAAGTTGGAAAGTATTTGATAATCACAGCCGCGCAACTAAAAAGGAGAAAATTAAATGTGCGTCTTGCTTTCTATCTTATAGATATCTCAAAAAGCAATGTTATTGATCAGTGATAGCAAAGTTCAACAGTCTTGTCAACTGATTTCGCAAACCATGCACAACAATAGATGAGTAATTTTTAGGAAGTTTTGTCCCAGCTGCAAAAAAACATTAGACCCACATTATCTGGCTAGATCTTCTTCGTGTGGATGGACATCCATTTACTGTAAAGATCAGATACTGGCTGTGGTGGTTAGTGTTTTTTCTAAGATTTTAGTAAGTGCATAACTGCTGGTGCAAGTGCAAAATTGCAAGAACATGTTCAAAAACTGTTGGATAAATTTTTAGTAGTAGTAACATATTTTAGTAGTAGATATTCAGTTTTTATTCGGTGTTGTCCCTTTAGCAGAAATGGCCGGGTTCACTTTCTAATTTTTGAAGGTGTAAAAATGAATTGGTTTGATAACCAACTGCTATATATTTAGTGTATATGCTAAGCTAACAAAAGATGTCGTTTACTCCAATTCAAATTTTGGAACTTGGTCCAAAATTTCTTAAAAGACAGCTAAACGTCTGATGTAAAAATCACATGACAATAATGCAACAACAATTCACAGCTGTGTGTGCTCTGTTTTTATGCTTTTATTGTACAGTAGAAATAGTCTAGCAGCTTCATATATTATGTAAACTTGTCTATAATAGCATTAACATTTTTCAGTCCATGCAGAATTGCAAGGTTTTGCATAGTTTTAAGTTTGCATGCTATGTTGTTTCACATCAAAGACACTCTATTTTTAGTTCAGTGCTTTTCAACTGTTTTTGGCATGTGACTCATTTCCAAAATGCATGGAAGCATGTGGCCCAGTTATATAGTTTCTCAATTTCATAAGTAACTCAAAAAAGGTTATTGATGTTAACTTTAGGGACAAAGTTCAAATAAAATGAAAAACAAGTCAAAAATTTTCCAATATTACTTGATGCGAAGGCAAAATAAAGCACTGGCCTAGTGAAGACCACAGCACACCAATTAGAAATCGTGATCTAGGTCAGCATCTCTGTCATGAATGATCTTTATTTTTTTAATCCACTATTAAGATGACAGTTTGCGAGTTGGAGCTTGTTTTTTTTGCTGCATCGTTTGCAACAGGGACTCGAGTTAACTGAATGTCAAAGATCTTTGAAAATGATCTAAAAACAAGACCAAACAGAAGTTGCATGGGCATATGCGCCAAGTTTTCAAAATTTGCTGGGGAGGAGAAGAGGCAAAACCGTGATGTAATAATTTGCTTGATTATTTCAGCCCTAAAAAGTTCACAAACAAGTAGCCTACCAGTTACTAATTCACAGTGGCAAAATCTGTTTGATAAGTTAAATTTGGTGACTCAAACTGTACGACCCTTGCAAAAGTAATTTGTAAACATATCAGAATGTCAGGATAACAAGGTGTGCAAATAAAATTACTCTCATGCTGATACTTTACTTGAGGATGAAAAATATAGCTTTTATGAAATAATGGGAGGTTAGATAGATAACCACGACTATGACCCAAGAACAAAAATTATTTGCAAACTTCAGCTGTTAATTATGATAAATAATTGAACTGGTAACATTTCTCTATCGTAATTAATTAAACAACAGGGTTTTACATTGTAAGTAAACTTTTTGATTTATAATCTGAAAGTAGTTGCTGACCAAAGCTGCACAACTTATAAAGGAGAGGCTTTTAAATCTTTATAAATGATGTCATATTTGTAGTATATGTGTCTTGTTTTATTTCTTAAACATAACGCAGAAAGCAATCTTATTGACAACTGATTTCACCAATGAAGCATGAAAACAAATTTTCACAAAGTAGCTGATGACCAAAGCCGCACAACTTAAAAAGAGAGGCTTTAACACTTTCGCTGCGGAAGGGTTTTTGAAACGTCATACCTGCGTGGCAGCAGTTTTTACTTATACGTGTGCCACACAATGTGTTCTTTGGATAAAGCGCTTAACTGAAATCTTGATACAGCTGTCGACCTAGCTAGACCAACAATCAAGTTTTCAGTTTTAATCTACATCCTTTTGCACCCAACGTATTGTTTCTAAAGACGTAGAATTACATCCTTCCGCAGCGAAAGCATTAAGATCTTTTTTATGACATCATATTTGTAGTATATGTGTCTTGCTTTATTTCTTAAACGTATCACAGAAAGCAATGTTATTGACAACTGATTTCACAATTGAAGCACGAAAACAAATAAATTAGTTTTTAAAAAGTTTTGTCTCACATGCGAAAAAACAGTAAAACATTGTTATCTGGCTAGGTAGGCCAATTGTAATGAAAATAATGGTAAAGGGTTTGAGACACATCTGAAGCTTGGATATAAAACCCTCAACGATAGTGGTGGCTACATAACTAGCTAAATATGTTTTTCACTCTTATTATGTTTTAATTAACCAGTTATCAAATACGTGAAAAGAGTTCGCAAAAATTTTTATAAGTGAATTTCTAACTTAGTGAAAAACATACCAAAATTTGCCAAAGGAAAAAGAGAAATTTGTGGACATAAGTATTCACAAGTGTGGTAAATGCAGCTTTAAAGTCTAGAAAAAAAATTGTAATGCCAATATTTGTAACTACATGTAAAAACTAGAGGTTCTCACTTAGAGGTGCTTACTGCAACAATTACAAAGGTTTGTTTGTCATTTGAAACCACATAGTTTTACTACGTTTGCAAAGGGACTGCTCTCAAGGGAATTTAGGAGGTCCCCGCTTACTTGACTTGACACTACTTTGTACAGGTGGATGTAAAATACTGCAACATCAGCCTGCACACAATTACACCTTAGAGTAAGTTTTCTTTGTAGGTGCACAACTTTTGGTGAGTTTTGACCATGGGTTTTCTTTATACAAGTAAACCTGATTAGCTAATACACCTCAATGTTGAATCAAAGCAGTTTAGAATGGTACATAGTAAACGGAAATTTTTACAATCCCTTAGAAACATTATATCTCAAAATCTTTTCATCGTCACTCATCTGTGTCATCATCCTCCACCAAAAATTCATGTGATGATGGTAAAGGTCGCTTGGTGTGTTCAATCTGGCTTACATGTAAAATATGTTTGTCACACGGAATGAATCCAATCTTTTATGGCTTGGTTTTGAGCACATAACGAAACAAAGTTGCTTGGATTTCAAAACAAAATTTTTTTGCCAAGAAAGTTAATTCAAAACCAAATTTTATAATCTTTTTGTTTTAAACACCCTAATTGCAAATTATCGTTGTAGCAATAAACATCAAAAAAGGCTACATTTTGACATAAAACGTTTTTAAAGAGATTGAAACAAATCCTGGTTTTTCTTCACGTTTTAGGACTTACTGCAATCATGGCTGGCTAGCTATTATGGCACTTAGCTGTCAGCTACATTTTATTTGAAAAAATAATCTTATTCTCGTGGGGGCTCCAAACTAGAATTGGTTAAATGTCATATTCTTTGTTTATTCTTAGTTTTCATAGCTGGCAAGAGTGAGAAGGTTATTTATCTGTAATTTGTAAAAACTAAACCATTTTCTCAAAAAACGGTGTTTCTTGTGCTAAACTGAAATCGAGAGATGTATTTTATTATTTTCATCTCAACAACTACAATTGAAATTAGCGTTGAAACGTTAAGAAAACATGTAGATTTTAACCAATACCATTTTCAATCTACCCTTGAAAAATCGTGCTTCATATTAAACTGAAGTTTGAGAGCTGCTTACTATTATTGTTCTTTAGCTATGATTGAAATTGGACTGAAAAAGTAAAAAAAACTTTATGATCTTTCTCTATGTTTACTGCTTGAGAAATAATTTGTAATACAAAAGAAGTGTGTGATACTTAAATCACTATCACTTGCTGTTGCATTGCAGCCACAGGATGTTTACATGAGACATTGCATTTCCCAAAAAAAGCATTGGTCCAAATTTGGATTTCTTTTCACTGTCTCCCACACATTAAACAATTGTTTAAAGATTTTGGTTGCCAAATTGCAAAAATTTTGAGAAATTGAAAAAAGCTGCCATAAAATGTCAACCTTTATTTACACTTTACTGAATTTTAACAGCAACTTTGCTGAACATAATTTTGCAAATTTGCTTTTTTTTCCATTTAAAGGGAACACTGGTGGTGGTGTTAAGCCAATATCAAGTATTGTCTAAAATCATCGTCAAATCAAAGTGCTTGACATATGGGCCATGCTGCCATAATGTGGTCTGCAGTTTGTTTGGTGGTGCCACACTTGCAATTTGATAAGGGAGTGAGATCCCATTTGAAAATGGGCAAATAAAAATGCGTAATTCCAGTCTGCAGGCAGTTGAGCTTAACGCAAGATGTTCTGGACATAGATAGCTATTGTGGCAAAAATATAGTAAAGGGTTTTAGATCCTTACAAAATTTGCTTTGAAACCCTTTAAATTAGTCTAGATAACAAAGCTAACTAAATATTTTTTTGCTCTTATTAAGTTTTAATCAACTATTCACTGAATGTGTTGAAGGAGTTTGCAAATATTTGATGGGTAAATTTTTATCTTCGTGCATAGCACACAAAAATTGATCCAAGTAAAGAAAAAAAGAGAAATTTTGGACTCAAATACGTTGGAGTTTGGTAAACCTAGCTTTTAAGTCTACTAAAAATTTGAAGTGCTAATTCTTAGCAAAAAAACAAAGCTAGTATACTGCTGCTGACAAAAAGACTTTGTTTATGCCCCCAAACTCTTGTGACAACTAAAGACATTTTTATTTGGCTTCTTGCTGTGTTTGCTGTAGAATTTTGTAATTGCAAAATCTCTTTCTTTGGTGCACATTGCTATGCTAGTGCTATGTTGTTGTTGTTGTTGTTGTTGTTTACCCGATCCCTTCCAAAGGATGGGGGCATGGCAGAAGACCATGGAGCCCCAGAAGCCAGGCAACTCCCCAGGGTCTGGACCAGAGGTCGTAAAGAGACAGAGAGTCGCCAAAGAGTGAGCAGCGCAAAGAGTCCATAGCTGGACAGTGCGGAATGAGATGAGAGGTGTCCTGGTACGAGTGTCCACAGGCGCTGCAGAAAGGATTCTCGATTCTGCCAATCCTAGAGAGATAAAAACCTAAAAGAAGGCTGTGCCCATTGCAGCAAAGACGAGAAAGGACATAGCGAGCATGACAAGGAAATCGAGGAAACGTGTGTGTCAAAATACTTCGATGAGACAGTATGCCTCCAGTCCGAGATAAGACAAGAGTGGATACGAGAGATAAGAGGAGAGAGACTACAAGGGATTGCAGAGGGCACAAGTAGCGCACCCTGTCTGGCCAGCTCATCAGTCACATCATTCCCTGGGAGAAACGAGTGTCTGGGGACCCATTGTAGTCTAATGGAACAGAAGGAGAGAGAAGACAGTTCCTGCCAGATCTGCCACAAAGTTTGAGATAACAGGAAAGGTGGAGGAGAGGACAGGGTGGCGAGGACAGAACGAGAGTCAGATAGGAGGAGAAGAGAAAAGAAATGGCAGACTTGTTGGTGCTGCTGAGACCAGCAATGAGCGTGCAGAATGGCACAGGCTTCAGCAGAAAAACTGGAACATACTGAGCCTGCTGAAAAGGAAAGAGTGGTCTCAGTGCCACCGATAGAGCAGTTGGCAAGAACGCCAAAGCTGCCTTTGCCAAAAGGAAAAGGAACAGAGCCGTCTGTCCAAAGCACCAGACCATGAGGGGGGAGAGACTCAAGGTGGGCGAGAGCTGCACCTTGGCGAGAGAGAGGGGGATCAGAGAGAGAGCACGGAGTGGAAAGGGTGGACTCCTTGGTGAACAAAGGCAGATTCCAAGGAGGAAAGGGAGGGCAAGCAAGAAGAGCCTCCCTAGAACAAGTAGAAGGAAGCATGAGCGGGTGAGTGGACGCAAAAGCTCTCCAGGACGATCTGCAGAGTCTTGGTTTCACTCCAAGTCTGGCCAAACCTGAGATAGGAAAGGAGGTTGGGAGACAAAGAGCCCGCTCATAAGAAAAAAGGGTGAAATGAGTCAGAGTGACTCGTAGGGGAGGTAAAGAAGCCTCAGAGAGAAGCAGAAGGATAGGGGAGGACGAGAGGCAGCCGGTGATGGTGCAACCGAGTGCTCGGTGGAGGCGTTCCAATTTGGTGAAAATGGTAAAGTGTAAGTGTGAAGGGACTGAAGAGATTGAGAGGAAGACACCAGTACTCAGACCAGCACTCTAATTGAAACAGAGCTCCTTGTGTGGCCTCCATCGCAGTAGCGATCGAGTAGGAGGAGGATCAAATGGCCAGATCGTCAGCGTAAAGAGAACAGCTGATGGAAGAAGGCAGAGAGGCTGGAAGATCATTAATGAAGAGAGAGAAAAGTTCAGGGCCAAAAATGGATCCTTGCGGAACACCTCAACGGACTCAAAAGCAACGACCTTTGTGATTTTGAAAAACCACAGAAGCGTGCATATCAGAAAGGAAAGATTGAGCTCATCGAGCAAAGCCAGGAGGGAGGCCAGCCGAGATCAGTTTGTGGAAAAGGGCGGGAGGCCAGACAGAGTCAAAAGCTTTGGAGAAATCGATAGTAGACAGAATCGTTCAAGAGCCCGACCTGGGTTTGTTAAACCCATCCGAAATCGACTGAGAAAGATACAGAAATTGATGGAGTGTAGACCATCCAGGGCGGAAACCGGCCTGGTGGGGAGAAAGAATGGAATTAGACTCCAGAATGAAGAGTAGACGGGATAGAATGATGCATTCAAAAAGCTTTGATAGGCAGGAGGTGAGAGAGATAGGCCGGAAGGAAGCAGGAGAGGCTATCCCATCTTGTGTATGGGAATAATGGAAGATGTATTCCAGATGGAAGGAAAGGAATGCGAAGACCAAGAAAGATTGAAGATGTGAAGAAGAAAATTCATGCCAGAGCAAGGAAGATGCTTTAGCATGGGATAGGCAACTTTGTCTGGGCCAGTGGCGGAGGACAAGGAGAGGTTGGAGGCAGCCACAAGAAAGCAGAGCAAAAGGACTAGTGAGACTCTGCAGAGCACGTGGCTCGGCAGAGCTCAGAGAGGTAGCCTCTGGCTCTGCTGTGCAGGGCCTTTGGCTGAGAAACGAAAAGTGCAATCTCAGGTAGCTGGCATAGACCGAAGCCAATTCCCTGGGAGAAGAACAGTTAGGAAAGTTAGGAGAGGAAGAAGATGAGGAAGATGAGCCAGCGATAGAGCGAAGGAGAGAGTGTACAGATTTAGGTGAAAGAGAAGAGCAAGTCATCTGCCATGCCTTCCCCTTGGCCTTGGCAATGACTGACGAGGCACGTCAAGAAGTGGAGATGTAAGCCTTGTGTCTTTCACTAACTGCTTCTTCCACCTCAGCAGACCACCAGGCTATAGGAGGGCGTTTGGTGCAGCCAAAAATAATAGAAGATTTGGCCGCATTCAGTGCCAGAGAGGTAAAGAGAGTAGCAGCAGAGGAAAGAGAAAGAGACGAGTATTCCTCTGCTGAAGGACAGTGAGAGTCAAAGTAGGAGGCAAAGTCATCCCAGCGAGCTTTCTGAAAATTGAAGGAAGGGGGACGCTCGTTGGGGTGAAAGACCAGAGAGAGAGAGAGATAGATAGAAGAATCGGTAGATGGTCAGAACCCAGGTCCTGTAGCACCTCCCAGGAGCAAGAAAGGGCAAGAGAGGAGGGAGCAAAGGAGATGTCAGGAGAGGAGCAATGGAGAAGGGTGGGCGTGTCAGGGTTATTGATGGGGGAGGAGGTCAGAGGATATGACCCAGTCGAATACTTCTTCCCTGTGGAGGTCGGAAGTAACTCTTAAATGCCAAAGGGGGTGATGGTAATTAAGGTCCCCCAGAATGAAGAGATTTCTGGAGGAGGAAAGAATGGAGGGAGAGAAAGAATCAATTCTGCCATCCATTGGGGAGGAGCGAATAGGGGGGGCATACACATTAAGAAAAGAGAGCGAGGAGGAGTTGTTAAGAGAGATGTTGACCCCTACATAATCAGAGTAAGGATCAAGCGAAGAAAGAGAGGTGGTAGAAAGTTCAGAAAAAGATAGGCCCTGCCTGACAAAAATGACAATGCTGCGGCTAGCATGCATGGCATCAGGAGAGAGAATGCCAGATTGGGAGTGGGTATGATCAGAACGCAGAGCAGAGAATCCAGGAATCTTGAAAGAGAAAGAGGAGTTATGATTGGATTTCTGAATGCAGATAAGGTCGACAGAATGGGACAAGAAAAAGTAAAGTGTTTCAGTGCTCCTGGCTCAAAGACCTCCAGCATTCCATGGAAGAACTTTGAGATAGTTGGGGGGGAGAGGAGGCAGGAGGCGCAGAAGGAAAGCCAGGAGCAAGGGATGGTGGTGGGAGGGCAGAGGAAGGAGATATAGAATGGGCAGATAGGAGGTTTGGAGACGAGGGTGGAGCAGGAGTGCAGCGTTAGCAGAGACGAGGCCAGATTGCACAGTGGAGGCATACATGTTGGAGTAGTCCGAGGAGGGAGTCACAGTGATTCGGCAGGGGGGCAGCTCCAAGAGTGAGAGCTGCCAAGAGCTCTGAATTCGGAGAGGGAAAGTTGTGAGCACCTTAGATGAACCCATTTGGAGCAAGCGCAGCATTGCACTGACTTGCCCCGCCAGGTCACATTTCCAGTGCACACAGAGCAAGGAAAGATGGGGCCAGGGTTGGGATGAATGTTACCGCTCATCAAGAGAAGAAGGAGAATGAGGAGACAAAGAGGGGCAGGAGAAAAACACAGGCGACCAATTTTAAAGAAGCTGTGTGCTGCCCTTCTGCTGTTGTTCAAGGGGCAGCATAGCAAAAAAATGAAGGGGAGTGCCCAGGGTAACTGGGACCCTCAGGAAGACCAACAGCCATTTAAACTCAACCCAAACGGGGCCGGGGATCGCACCACCATGTTGAGGCAGCTGTTGATTGGTGCAGATGCTAGTGCTATCGTTGGCTTGTCTTGATTATTTTCCATCCAAATTTAATGCTATGAAACAATTTACTCATTGTAGTTCTTTCCTTCTTACCACAATATTGCCACTGATGAGAGCATCACATAAAGCTTATGGCTTGAACAGCTTTCTTCAAAACCATATTGAAACTTTGTACCACCACCAAGATCGTTGTGATACTTTTCATCACACAATTGCTGCTGATATTTTTGTGGTTTTAACATGATGCTTTGTAAAGCTGGCTACTGCCATGTAAAACTGTGATTTTGTTTTTCTGCACATTAAACAGCTGATTTCAAACTTGGTTGCTCATTACATTTGTTAGTTGTTAGATTATACTTGCTCATGTTTACATACATATTTTTAAGCTAGCAAATGAATTTTCTCCATTAAAAGTATTAGATTAATCAGATCGTTGCTGCTGCTTGGAGGTAAAATAATCTTTTAAAGAAGATAATTAAGAATAATTTGTTTTGGCAGGGATTTGGTTGACAAAAAGCCTTCAGCTCATGCGTACTTGCTTCTGGGTGATGCATACATTGGTATTCATGAGGTAGGTGATCGTGAGGACAGCTTTTTTATAAAATGAATTTAGAGCATCATTTGCTTCTTCCAGACTCACACAACAGTTACAGTAGCATCAGACACTAAACTACATCCAACCATTCAGAGTTTCAATATTCTCACTGTAATTACTTGCTGTTACTGGCAATAAAGTTAATCTTTTTGTTAGAATCAATGAAAATTATCATAAAGTGCTTTTCATAGTGGCACAACAATGTCGTTACCAAGAGACTTGAAGGTGTAAACATTTAATGATTGCTGCTATAAAACGCGACTTTAATGCACTCGACTCTGCAGCTGACTTTTTACTCCCTGCAGCAGTCAACAGCCTTATGAACATGCTAATGCCAACTCCAACCTTAGAGGGTTGGATCAAATTGCTGTTGTTTTTCTGAGGGTCCCAGATAACTTATGCATTTACTGATCATATTTTTTGTGGTGCTGCCCTTTTCAGCATGTGTGTGTGGGTGGTTGCATGCGTGCTGCATGCATGCGTGCATGTGTGTGCAGAAGAGATCTCCCCACTTTCTTAAAAATACGTAGACTGCTTCTTCCTCAATTTTTCAAATGCCTTTTGTCTTTTTATTTTTTTCAAGAGTGGTAACATTATTTCAGCCGTATCTATCTTTTTGTGTGCACTAGCACATGATTTGGAGGTGCAGGTCAATGCATTGCTTTACCTGCCTCAAATATGTGCATCTAAGGAACATTTTCCTCTTTTTAGAGTAAGATACTCTTTTCAAGTTTACTCCTAAAGTTGTCCCCCTCTTTCATCTCGATTTCTCTGGGGAGTGTTTTTTATCTAGCATTTATTGGTTTGCTTCAGGGTCCCCTGACACATATTCTGCCACTGTGGGATGTAAATCAGCCAATCTTGCTTCCATTAAGATAGCTCTTGCTCCTTTCTCACTTGGTGACCTCCTACTCCTTCTGCTGTGTTTGTAATCATTGAAATTTTCAACTCAAAAGTACTTATGGCTGGGGATGTCTACTTTGGAATTTTGATTTTAAAAAACTGGCTGCAATTTTTAACTAGATCAAATTTTGGAATTAGTTTAATAGTTAACTTACAATGATGTGCTTGTCTTGTAAAGTGATGCATGAACACATGCATGCAAAAGTAGTGCTACTGCATTAGATTATTATGCAACTTTGCAAGTAAAGACACGTGAAAGAGCAAACAATTGATAACTTAGTAAAGGAAGCAATGCAGCTTCTATGATTGGCGATACAAATTAAAAATGCTGTGGGATCTGAAACAGGTTGCAATTTGCTTTAGTAGTGGCAGGTGAAACAAGAAAATTATTCCATGCTGCATGCTTTTTGTTTGAAGTATATGTCCACCCCTGCTTCTGTCACTGCCTCTGAAAGAAGCTTTACAACTGCTAGATTTGCTGCAGTTTCCTTAAGATACTGCTTAGCTTGGTCTGATTTGAAGACACTAAACATTTAAAATTACAACTAACGAGTATTGCATAAGTATTTTTGTTAAAGTGTGCATGTGTAAGTTGTGTGTGCACATGTGTGTGTGGGGGGGCATGTGCGCAATGTGTGTATTAACAAGTGTAAATACATGAAAAATTACAATTTGTTGTGTGTATTGACAAATATTTCACTACTATCAAATTGATATTTGAAATTCTGACACCTTCATCCTATTTTTTTTGTTTTTGCTGCAACTGTCACATTTTAGTCTCTTTATAATTTTTAGAATCGAGAGTTCTTTGTGCGGAGCTTATAGTCATGCTGCTCACTATGCTTTTCATCTCATTCCTGCTGTGGACTATTTAGGCTGCTCTTGGTCTTTGGTGACTTTAATCTATTTACAACCTATGGTTTAACTGGTGGGGAGTAGCCCATTTTTTTGTGGCTTCATACCTAGTTTTCTGCCATGTTCTCATTCCTAGGGTTATGTTGGACAACAACAGCTTTTTGTTGCTTGATACCACTATTATACACCACTACCATATTAATAAACAATGGGTTGAAGTCAAACCTAGATGTGGAATCTAGGAAGCTCCAAACATGAAGATATTTTAGTTATGTTTTTTTTTTGGAATAGGTAGTTGTGATCAGCTTGTAGGTTAAATTTGTATAGTATATTTGGGGTAGTTTAAATCATTCTGAGAAGGATAATCTGCTTTGTCAATAAATCGTGGTGGTTTTTGATATAAGCAGTCTAAAGTAATTGAACTATTTTGTGTATGTTGAGTTGATTAAAGTACCACATAATTTTTATCTTGATGTTTTAGATTCTTCTATAGGCAACTTTTAGAGATTATTATATGATAACATAGGAAATACAGGGTGGCCCCCTTAAGGAGCCCAAAAAATGTAGTAGAGAAGAGGAACATTTTTTCATTGTTTAAATTACCTGTAGTGTTGTAAACGATTGTTTTATTTACCAGTAATGTTATTAAAGATGCTGGAAGTGCTTCCTGCTGACATCTATGCATCTGTAATATTAAAAAAGATGCTGTAAGTGCTTCCCGTTGACATCTATGCATTTCTGGGCACGTTTAACAACGTTTGCAGATACTGCCTGTAGCTCTTCACTGGTGATTTTCCTGATAGCGTTGGTAATGTTCTCCTTTAGTTGGTCTAGATTGTGAGGATTATTTGCATAAACTTTTTGTTTCAAAATCCCCCAAAGATAAAAATCACATGATGACAAGTCTGGGGAACGTGGTGGCCATAACCCCTTTGCTTATTATTCTCTCTTCCAAAAACATGTCATGAGCTCATGCCATTGATCTGTGAGACGCGTGGCATGTAGCACCATCTTGTTGGAAAAAGAATTGCATTTTGTCTTGTGGTGTCAGTTGGTTATTAAACTGTTCCAAGATGTTTCATCAAGGCCATTAACTACATCAACTTATCACCTACACAACCTATTGAGAGATCAGGCTACTTTTAAGTGAGCCACAACCTATGGAGAGATCAGGCTACTTCTAAGTGGGCCACCCTGTAGATATAAATAATATAAATTGATGTAGATTTTCACTACTGCGTGAAACTATATTCTACTTTCCAATGCTTTCAGATTTGTTCAATTTATTTTTAAAAATATCACAACTGCTATTGCAATTTCAGGAAGTAGTGTCAGTACTTTTTTAGTTGTGATTAGGTGAAAGTTAATTCAACTTAGCTCGTGATCTTCCGTTGGTTTCAGAACATGATGTAAATGTAACTTTTCGATTAGATTTGGCCAAATTCAAGGTAAAATATATTTTTAGGTTGATTTTGGCCTTGTTCTTACTGAGATTTTAGATCGTTTTCTAATCTTCATCAAACTTTTAAAAAAGTTGTGACTGATCAAAAAAACCTTTTGATTTCAATTTTTTGAAAAACTTGATATTTAGCTGTTGGACAAATCGTTTCCGTGGCTGCAAGATATATTAAGGTGCTTAGTTTTGGAAAAATATTAATTATTAGACCTAGGAAGTTAAAATTTAGGCTATATTAATATGTTTTTGATAGTCAACTTCCTTAAAAAACAATTATTAAGTTGAATGTTGAGTAATTTTCAAGGACTATTATCTACTAGTGGATCACTATGTAACAAAAATACTTTGTCATCTTTTTTACGTTTGATATGAAACAGTGACTATTTTTTGAAACAAAGTAGTTAATGGTATAGCGTACAGTAGCCTATTCTACAAGAGTTACCAAATTAGTGCTATGGCTTATCATGTAGAAGTAATCACAATTGATACATATTTAGTATGACCAGTATCAAGAGTAGTTAATTATGATTCTTTTTGTGTTAGATTGGTAGTAGTAGAGTCGTTCAGATTTTTTCAGTGTTGTCCCCTTAGCAGAGATGTTCGGAATTACCCCATTCCTTCTGCAATTGCTCACACTTTGTCTCTCCACTTGTCTCAATTTAGAGCATCCTCCTTCTTCAAACCAATCTTCTCTGTCTCCCCTCCACTTGCTTTTTTCAGGTTTTCTTTGGTCATCCTCGCTTTCTCTCGCCACTCACTTCAAGATCCAGAGCAACCCTCAAAACACTATCATCATTTCTCCTTAGCACATGTCCATACCATCTAACTCCATTCACTGTTGCCATTCACTGTTCACTATAGTTTTTCTCAAACCCAACATGTCCATCTGTTCTTCAGTTGTCTTTCTGTCAACAACTTTCTGACTGCACATGGCTCTCACCATAGCTTTCTCCATTCTCCTTAAAATTGACTTTTTGTTTTCTTTTAAACACCACGCCTCACTTCCATACAATATTAATTATAGCAGGCATTTCTCGTTTGTCAATTGCAACAATATTACAACCAGATCAAGTCATTATTTTGACAAATTTATTCTTCAAAATTGACGTTTCACTCTCCTTAGTTACCGTGGAGCTTCTTCAGAATACAGCAGATGTTACCAGTGTAACATATAAACTGTACAGCATAAATATATAAAGACAACCTGTAATACTAAACACTAAAAATTATTTACCACCAGGGCAGGCAACCACGTAATAACAAGAACATTGTTACATCACAGATACAGGAGTGGGCACAAGTAAAAAGTCTTCAGGGGTAAATAGTTGCCAACCCTTGCTTCAAGCCCACAACAACAACAAAGAAAATTGCCATCTAAAGGTTAACTGCTATAGCCAAGCAGCTGCAAGGACCGCTTTGTGGTGATTAGTGGCAAAAACATGAATACTATGTTTTAAAGAAATGTCCCCTTTTAGAACACTTGGACTTCTTATGATATGATATAATTTTTAAAACACTTTTTACTTGTGCCCACTCCTGTATCTGTGATGTAACAATGTTTTCGTTATTACGTGGTTGCCTGCCCTGTTGGTAAATAATTTTTAGTGTTTAGTAATACAGGTTGTCTTTATATATTACCACCACCACTAGCATTTAGTCTATCTCCCAACTAACAAAATCCATTTACTGTCTACTTCATTGCACAACTTCTAGATCAAATCCACCATTTCCTCGATTATTCCTTTACATTTCTAGCAAACAAAATGCATTGCCAACCTAGCGGTAGCTCTCTTTATTTTTGCGCATCTGCAATGAACTCATTTTTCACATTTTGTGCACAGCATTGAATTGGCCATGACTCTCCTCCCACAAACTCCACATGGATCTATCTTGCTTTTGAATAGTTCTCCTTCCAACCCGCTTACCATCACTTTTGTTTTTCTGGTGTTGACTTTTAAATCCTTTTTTTCCAATGCATCCTTTCAATTTCAAAATCTTTCCTCTAAGTCTTCCATGGTTTTGCTCATGAGAACAGGGTCATCTGCATGCAGTAATTCATTAACCACACCCCTTCTTGCATTTTCTGTAATAACATCCACAAGTATTGCAAGCAATAGTGGTGACAGCACAGATCCTTGATGTACACCAACTTTTACTTCGAATTCCTCTGAATATGCAGATCCCACTCTCACTCTTGTCTTGGCACCATCATACAAGCTCATAACTGCTCGACCCATTGCCTCTGATAGACCCTTCTTTCTCATGGCCCACTCCATTACTTTTCTTGGCACTCTCTCAATAATTTTTTCCATGTCAACAAAACACATATACAACTTCTTGTCCTTTTTTTGATATTCCTCCTGCATTCTTCTCACAATGAATATCGCATGCACTGTTCTATTTCCTGGCATAAATCCAAACTACATTTTATTTAAATTGACTAGCATTCATATTCGCCTCTCTAGCACTCTTTCAACAATTTTCATGGCATGGTTTAGCAGTTTTACTCCTCTGTATGATCAACAACTCATCACATCACACTTGTTTTCTACTCATCAGGCATTCCTCTGCCATTCAATACACGCTGACCATTTCATCATCACTTTAACCCCGATTCCACCCCTTGCAGCTACCATCTCAACACTGACTTCAAATGGCCTGTTGCTTTTCCTGGTTTTATCCTTAACATTGCTTCCACAATTTCATTGCGACCCACTTTTTCCACTAATCCTTCTACCACATCAGTTCCCACCATCTGGTCCCATTCATGATCTTTTCCATGTGTTGCTTCCAAATTTTTGCCCTATCTTCTTCAATAAAACCCAATCGTCCATCGCTTCCTCATAAGCACCTTCCTCCTTTTACATCAGTTCCTTCCTTTTTCATTCTGAGGAAGTAGAAAATACTGATAGACTTCTAATATAAATCATTCAATTCCTGATCAGCTTCCATTCTCATAGCTCTAGCAACAATTTTTCTCGTTTGATTTCTTATATGTTTGTCTTTGGTTTTATTTTCTTCTGATGGAAACCTACACTGCTCTTTCAATGCTGCCTTCTTTCTTGTTATGGTATCCTTGACCTCATCATTCCACCACCACATGCCTCCTCGATCTCTCCTACACTTCTTCTTTCCACACACTTTATCACATGCCTTTACTCTTGTTTAGTTTTCATTCATATTCCAAATCTTTCTTTTTATGATCCATTGCTTTCTCACAACCTTTTTTTTGAACGTTTTCATCTTCATCTATAACCACCAGCTTGTGCTGAAGTTCCTATGGAATCACTTTCACATCCCTTACATACTTTCTGTATTTTTCCCCCACAAGCACACAATCAATGTCTGCTTCACATTCACTGACACTATAAGCAGTTTTCCATTTGTCTGTCTTATAAAACCACCTGTTTGCCATGCAAGTTCTTTTTTACCACATAGCTCCAGCATCTTTTTCCTTCTGCATTTCTTTTCCCAATACCATTTCCCTGTGTACACCTTTAAAACCTTCAGTACATTTCCCCACATGTCCATTGAAATTCTCCAAAGAAACAATCATTTCACTAGAACTTGCAAAGTCCCACTCACTCGCCATTTCATCATAGAAACAAACTTTTTCTGCGTCTGGTCTTCCGCTTTGTAGCCCATGCGCACATATTATTCGCATCACTTTTCTACTGAAAGTTAGCACAATTACCATTACTCTGTCACTTTTTCTAACTTCCACAACGTTTCCAGATATTTCCTCTTTCACCAAAATTGCAACTCCTTCGAATCTTGCATCATTTCCTGACCACCACAGTTTATACCTTTGTTATGAAATACTCACAAAATGAGCTCCTTGGCCTTTTCATCTTACTTCCTGGATGCAGCACACATCAACTCTTCTCTTCCTCAGTTCTTCACACACTTTAGTATTCCTTCCACAAAGACTTCCTACATTTAATGTACCAAATCTTATCCCATGACATTCATATTCAAATTGGCATAGAGTCTGCACTTTTCCTATATACAGGGTCATCATTATTTATTGATCTATTTTTTTAATCTTAATCTATTTTTTAATTTTAATATTTTTTGATTTATATTAAATCAAATTTTTGACAAGTTTTCGTATTTTTTTAGATTTTGAAACTATATATGTAACCTTTAAACTTTTAGAAATTAAAATATAGTCATGACTAGTTTTTTGGACAAACGTACAGCAATTGTGGAGCTGTTTGAAGCAGAAAACTCTAAAAGCGAAATTTGTACAAAACTGAATTTCCCAGAGCGTAATTTGTGACATGTGTAAGTAGTTTCCTAAACGTCTTCAGTTGGTTATCAACGCAAAGGGTGGACATATTGAAGATTACTTTTTTTCTATTAATTTTCCTTTAACATTACATTTTTTATTAGTTGTAAATTTTGTTTACTTTTGTAAATATAACCTGATTAATTTATAACGATAAATATTGATGACCCTGTTACATGCATTTTTGAAATACTATTTCTTTGGTGTATCTGTCAGTCCATACAGATTAAATGAAACAAATGAGTTGTATCTTAAGGATGTAAAAAGGCTTAAAAGCAAATGTGTTAACTCTCATTTTACCTCAAGATTTTAGGTGAAGAGGAACTCTTCTTACACCACAAAGTAGCAAAAATAAGGACATGATATATGTTGAACACTTTATATTAATTGAACATTTTTAGCTCATCAAAATGGCCCCAATCAGAGCATCAAATTATCCGTTAACGGTAAAGCTTAGAAAATTACTGTTGTAATTGTTGCTGATTAGATGTAATAATATTATTGCTGACATAAACAAATATAGGTAGCACCACAATGTTGGGATGGGTGAGTTGAAAAAAATGCAAGTATAAATGCAGAGAGCAGTTAAATGGTATGATCAATTGCAAATACTAAAATAAACTTTCAAAAAAAAAAGAATCATCAGCATACAGCTGTTTATTGAGTTGTGCATTGATTTTTTGATTGGTAGAGCTTTGTTAATTTTGGTCTCTTATTCTGTGTTGGATTGTGTCGAATTTTGGTTTTATATTTTCCAATATAAATATATGTAACTATCTCACTTCACTTTTACAACTGGAGTTCAACCTGTTTTCCGTGTAACAGAAGCCTTTTACTAATACATCCAGTTGGTTAGTGTTATTTTTTCATTGCTGCAAAACCTTTTGCAGCCAAAAAATTACAAAAAGTCATCCAATTCATTTTCAGAAAAGCTCTTGATTAAATATCTTCAATTCTGTTGGAGGATATCTTGTAAAGGAATAGAAAAAACAATAAGGGTCTTCACACTAGTTCAAGGGGGTTGAATCACAATATTACGGCATGCACAATTATTTGCAGCTAGATATTTGACTGGTAAGTTCTTCCTCTTGTTTTGATATGCTGTGGAAGATTGTAAACGAGTATTGTTGAAGAAAATATTGTAATATCAATAAAATTAAAGAAATTGTCTATGATTTAGTGGAAAAGCTGTAGCAAAAATATAATTTTTGAATAAAGATAACAAAAATGTTTTAAGTAGCCTTAAAATTTTATTTTTCTTTTGCAAGTTGAGTTGCTTATCGTATATACTAGTGTATAAGTTGAAATTTGGGGAGACAGTGTTATGGTAATATTTTTTGGTCAATTTATACATAGGTAATGTTTATAAAGATGTTGCTAAAGAGTTGTGTACAATGTGAATGTGAAAAGAAAACTTCATTATGATGCATGTTATATATATTTGCCATCCTTGCAAACATTTTTATGATGATGCTTCACCTTAAAAATGCTGACATCTTGACGCTACTTCGTAAAATTACAGATATCAGTGTAAGCTATTTTAGGGTATGTGGAATTAGTTAAAAACTGTATATTGCATTAAGGTTTAATGCATTGAAGAGAAACTATTTAATGACAAGTTTAGGCTATAGCTTGTGCAATATATGCTTCTACATTATTATGGTATGTTACAGTAGGCATGCAATGTAGGCCCCTATGACAATGCCACACTGGTCTAAAAATAGTGACTGTGCCTAGAATCTACAATCGACTTATACACAGGCAATACCTTAAATGACACAATTTTTGGTCTTAAAAGATACATCGACTTATATATAAGATCCACTGATACACAAATAATAATTTACTACAAATTTTGCATGACATGAGATAGTAAATGCCACAATGCATTATTTAAAGTTTTAAGGATACAGTAAAAGTTGGCCTTAAATCTAATTGAGTAAGTATTAGTAGTAATTAATGTGTTTTGCTTTCACTCAAGACACAGTAAAAAGAAACATAACAAAAGAATACCAGACAAAAAGAAAAAATTTTATTGATTTTATGTTTGTGATTATTTAATAGCAATATTGTTATTAGCAATTTTTAAAAAGTGATATGTTCAACAATAATTTTTTGTTTCCATTTTTGATTGACAATTGGCATATTATGCATAATGCTTTTGGGGCCTTGCATTGTATTTACATCAATTTAGTTTTTTGTCAACTTTTTTTTACTGAAAATGGAACAATTTTGTTTTTTAAATCAATATGAGGTTGCGTATTTTAAACATGTTAAATGAGTGTGAACGGTTTTGGACTAGTTGTAAATGAAAAGCCATCATTTCTTGCAAATGACCTCTTGCCTATTGTCAATCGTCAACAGATGTTCTCAATATTTCATATGAAAAGGTTTATGGTTTGTTGCAACTTTTTAAATGGTTTCATCAAGTTCTAAAGAGTGCATCATATTTAACTGTACTTCTGTCTGCTTCAGATTTATTTGTTGGTATTGGTAGATTGACATTAAAAATATTTAATTTTATTGGTTTCTCAATCGTTTGCCCGCAATGCCAGACTTCTCAGCTGAAGTGTCGAGATGTCACATCAGTAAATGTTTGATAATATTTTTTTGCAATATTTTTGACAATATACATAAAAATTTATTTAGCCAAAAAAAGCTATTGAGGTGTATGAGAAGGCTTTGAAAGCTAATCCAAATGAAGGAGTGCTGGCGAGCAAGATTGGTCAGACACTTATTAAGACACATGAATATAAGAAGGTAAGTATATTATTGTTAGTAGTTATGAGGTAAAGTTAGATCAATTTCACAATTTTAGTTTAATTTTAGTGGCAAATCAAATTGTAATACTCTAAAACAGTGGTGTGCAAACTTTTTTTGCAGTAGGCAGTTTATTTTATTTCAACTGGATGATGCCATGGGTCAGCCGCAGATCTTTGTGAGGCCTTTGTTTTTCCTGAAGACCAAACCACTAAAAGGCCGAGTTTTTAACTAGAAGACTTGTTACTTTGGGTGATCAATTTGTGGATGTGAGCTGCTCAACTTCACATTGTGGGCTGCATTTTCTCTGCAAATTTCCGTTTGCACACCCCTGCTTCAAAACATATAGGTATTTAATTTTAAGTTTATTTAATACAATTTTGGTAAACAAGTACTTCACATATATTACATTGTATTATTCAATGCTTAATTGGAGAAGAATAGTAAGGGTGTTCACCCAGCATTTCAAAAGAGATGATTTTTGGATACCAGCTTATGTTTTTAAGTAAGGTTGGGAATCCCTCATGTTTAAAAGCTAAGGTTGTAGGTGAGCAAGGTTTTTTGTAAAAAAGTACTCTAAATACATACTGCATAAAAAGTTGTCAAAAAATAGGCCCCAGTCCCCAGCAACACTTAGATGCGCAAGGTGTGCAAAGAATCTCCAGATACTTGAGGTTATAATATAAAGTTGGGAGTGTGATAAGTTTTTGTGGAAGATATTCCAAAGTGTGTAAGCACCTAGGAAAGGGAAAGGTGGAGGTATGCTGTGTACAGGGAGTACTATGGAGATGGCAAGGAGCGCAATTTGTTGATATTAAAGGTAGGAGATATTAAGCTATGGTGGTTGAAAAATGATGATAGAATAGGAGGTGTTAGAATTGTAATAATAAACTATGTAAAAAGGTTGTAGAAGTTCAAAGAAAAAATAACAGTGTGATGTCAGTGGTGCTGGTTTTTCAGGAGGAAGTTATAAAGAGTCATGTGTGCGTATTGGCTCCAGGTGGGAAGATCAGACAGTTAATAAGATGGCAAGGTCGATTATATAACAAAATGGCAAGTGAGTGGGATTTGCAAAACTCTGTTGCAATGACTCTTGGTCAATGGGACTTAATCAGTCATGTTTGAAGAGGGATCGATGGTTTTGATGGTGTGCATGGTATAGAATTGGGGAAAGAAATGTTGAGGGCAGAAAACTGTTTAAGCTTTGTGACAAGAAGAAGTTGTGTGTGGCAACCACACGGTTTTAAAAGAAGGAGCAGAGGAAAATAACATACTGTCTATAAATGAAACTGAGATTGATTTTGTACTTGTTGGCAGAAACAATAGAACAAATTTAAAAGACGTGAAAGCAATCATGCGCGAGTTGCACATCAATTGGTTGTAACAGACATAAACAAAAGAAACCAGTGAAGAATAAACAAATTGTTAGAAAAAAGATTTAAAAGTCAAAAAAACAATGTGAAAGAAAGATCGCCAGAATGAGTAAATGTAAACACACTCAACATATGGAATGACTTTGAAAATAGTATTTTAAAAGCTTGTGATAAAGTATATGGAAAGAAGAAACACAGGTGATACGTGGCAGTGGAATGAGGAGGTCAAGGTAGCAATACAACAATAGAAAGTGGCATATAAAAAGATGTGCATAAGTTGAATAAAAGAAAACAAGCCCAGACATACGAATGTGAAAAATCAAACCAAGAAGTGGTTGCTAATTTTATGAGGAAAGAAGGTGAGATAGAGTGAGCAAAATAGACCAAAAAAACCAAACAACATTTTTACACTTGTGAAGTTCATGACAAAACATGATAGAGATATTAAAGGATGATAATGCATGAGAGGAAAAGATGGAAAGTTGAGTTTCAGTGAAAAAGGCAGAAAAAGAATATGGAAAAACCTCATGGGTGAAATCATGAATAAAGGAAATGCTTGGGATCATATGACAGAAGCTAATCTGGTAGCAGGATCCGTTGAAAAGGTAACCTTTAAAGAAATGGCAAAAGCAGTAAAAGTGTGAAACTAGAAAAGGCATCTGGGCCCTCTGAAGTATGTGCAGAAATGATATCTTTCAGTGAATGGAAGAGATTAGCATGATGATTTAACTTTATCACCATGTGTTGGATGGAAAACAAATGCCTGATAAATGGCTAACAAGTGGGATTGTGCCAATTTTAAGGAAAAAGAAGAAGAAATTGCAATACGGGGAAGTAAAAGTGCTATGAAGATTTGATTTTTTAAGAGTGCTGGAAAGAGGGATTCAAGAATTGGTTGATCTTGATGAAATGCAGCTTGGTTTTATGCCTAGCAGAGGAATGAGAGACGCATTATTTGTTGTGAGAAAAATGCAAGTGGAATGTAGGGGTAAATAGAAAAAATTGTGCAGTGTTTTTTGGTAGTTGAGAAGGCATTTGATAGAGTTTCAAGAAAGGTAATGGAGAGGGTGATAATAGAGAAAGGTTTACCAGAAGTATTTGTGAGAAGGGGGATGAGTCTCTGAGAGTCTGATCTAAGTTATCTAAAGAATTTTTGCAAGTTGATGTGCATCAAGGATTTGTGTTGTCACCACTGTTTTTTGCAATTGCTGTAAATGTAATTACAGAGGATACTAGAGAAGGCTTTATGAATACAGGTGACTTGGTTTTAATGAGTGAAGGTGTAGAGAATTTAAAAGAGAAGTTTTTGAAGTGGAAAAAGGCTTTTGCAAGCAAGGGGCTGAAGGTGAATCTCAAGAAGACCAAAGTGATGGCAAGCAGTTTTATCGGTAAAGTACTCAAAGAGTAAAGTTGGTCCATGTGCCAACTGCAACAAGAGGGTTATGGAAAATTCAGTAATCTGCACAAAATGTAGTAAATGAGTGCATGGAAAGTGAGCAGAAATTAAGAGGGTCTTTACAACTCTGACAAAGGGTTTTGTTTGTGAACAGTGTGTTGGGTCAATGAAAGGAATTGTGGAACCAGATAAAGAAATATTATTTTATGACTTGGTGGAGTTTGTGAAGAGTTTTTGTTGCTTGGGGTACAGATTAAATGGCAGTGGCAAAAGTGAAGCAGCAATAGCAAAAATGAAAATTGGATACCTAAAATTTAGAAGTGTGGGGAGCTGCTCTATGGGACAAGACGTTTGTTTAAGACAGAAGAAACGATTTATCAAGAGTTGTGTAAGATCACCAATGCTGTAGGGGAGCAAGACATGGTGTTTGAAGGAGAATGAGAGGTAGTTTTAAGAACTAAAAAAGCAATGATAAGAGCAATGTGTGGAGTTACGTGCATTAAGAAAAAAAGCAAAAACTGATGATGTGTTGAGAAAAGCATTGAAATTATGAAGTGCTCAGAAGAAAAAAGCATGGGCAACGGAAAATGATGTGAAGAAGGCAACTGTAAAAAGGTATTAATTTGATTGGACTAAGAGGGAAGATGGCACTGGTAGAACAAAGTGGTGTTATAGTGTTTATGAATTTTCTATACCATATTACATGCTAAATGGGAATAGTTACATACTAAATGGGAATAGTAACAAACTAAATGAGAATAGTAGCATACTAAATTACTAAATGAGAATAGTAGCATACTAAATGGGAATAACAGCAAACTAAATGGGAATATTTTCTTGTCAATAAATTTAATTTTAAATCTAAACTAAAAATGTATACATGTAACAACCCTCTACAAAAAATTTTTGTATTCAATTAATTATGTGGTAACACTCCCCTAATTGTTTTGTGTGCTTTCTGTTTTTGCTTTTATTGACTGTGTTTTGCTGAAGAATTTGTCAAATTTGTATCAGCTATTCTATATAGTGAAGAGAGGAGCCAGGCTCTTGAAAAAGTGGATCGATTGATAAGCATAACTGACTGATTAAATTTTACCCATGCCTAGAAAAAATTAGCAAGAGAAATTAGTTCTGAAAGCTAAAAGAGCCCGCATTATTGATCTTCATTATGCAGATGGTGATTGGCATTGTTTGGCAACACAGCTAAATGTCCCGAAGGCCACTGCTTATAGTTGGATCAGAGAAGGGGTAAAAGATGATGGCCATGGAGGGAGTTATAATCAAAAAATTACTGCAGAGCACAAGGAAGCAATGTGTAATTTATTGAAAATAACCCTAGAATCATGCTGGCTCGAATTGTCAAGAAGCTGCTTCTAATGTATGCTTCTAAGACAACTGTTTTTAGGCACTTAGATATGTTGGTTTACACCTTAAAAAGTGTATGATATGAGCCAAAAAAACACCTAAAAATGAAAAGTTTTTGTGCAGAAACTACTTGATTATTATGGCCAAAATCTGCTTATTCTCTTCATGGATGAAACAAATTTTAACATCCTTATTTCTCATTCTGAAGGTAGATCGGTGCAAGGGACACGTTGTACTGTAGCAGCTGCAGGATCTAAAGGAGCCAACATTCATGTGATTGGCTGTATTTCTACTTTGGGGTTGATTCACTATGAAGTAAGACAGGGAGCATTTTACCATGAAGATGCTTGCAAATGACTGCATGCTTGTTTCAGAAAAGTCTTTGAAACGTACAGAAGGCCAGTTGTAATTGTCATTCACAATGCACCTAGTCATTCTCGTATTGAAGAGGTTTTTGCTCAAGAAGAGTTCTGCAGAAATATTATTTTAAGGTTGGCACCTTACAGCCCAAACCTCAATTCTATTGAGCATGTTTGGTCTGTGATTAAAGCAAACGTAAAGAGTAATCTTGCTGAAAATGCCAATCAAATGTTGAACAATGATGCAAGAGGGCAATTGAGTGTGAAGGAACACAGATTGCCATTCCTTGAAAGATTTGTTGGAGCCGCAATTAAGTTAATTGATCCTGCTTTGTGCTGTAGTAATATTGCGCATATTCAGAGTAAACTAGCTTCTGCATTGGCTGAAGAAGACATAAACTTCTAATAAATTCTTAAAATCGTGCTGTTTTTAATTGTAATATATAACTTAGTATGTAAATAAAATTTTTCTGAAAAATAATATAATTGTCAAAATAATATTCCCATTTAGTTTATTACTATTCCCATGTAGTATGGTATTATTCCCATTTAGTATGTTACTATTCCCATTTAGTATGTTACTATCCCATTTAGCATGTTTATATTTCCATTTAGTTTGTTACTATTCCCATTTAATATGTAAAATGGTATAGACATATGAGGTAAATATAGTCACCTCCATTAATTAAGACAAAACTGGATTTAAAAACGTGGATCTCTCTATCTCGCAAAGAAGGAAAAGTTAGACTATATATCTTAAACATTTTACCTTAATCTGAACGTTGTTGGCCCATCAGTGTAACCCTTATCTTTTTTTTTATGTGCCAGGCCTACAGCCATTGGCAATCATGGTCATTTTGCTTCTATTTTCTATATAAGGCCGCAGCCATCATCTAAAATCTGCAGGTTCTACAAGTTGTCTGCTCAGCAGTGTCCCTGGCTCTTCTTGCTAATCACCTTAAAGTTTGACATTTCTCTTTAAATCATCTTTTACCATCTCCTCCCAAGTTTTCTTCAATCTTTTTTATCTCAAACTCTCAGCCTTTATGCCCCAACCATCTCAAAAATGTTTCAATATTTTGAACGTCTATTTATTCTCTTAAGGGGGAATATGGGGTTGTTGTTGTTGATTACCTGACCCCTTCCGAGGGATGGGGGCATGGTGGAAGACCATGGAGCCCCAGAAGCCAGGCAACTCTCCAGGGTCTGGACCAGAGGTCATAGAGAGACAGAGAGTCGCCAAAGAGTGAGCGGCGCAAAGAGTCCGTAGCTGGACAGTGCAGAATGACATGAGAGGTGTCCTGGGACGAATGTCCACAGGAGCTGCAGGAAAAATTCTCGATTCTGCCAATCCTATAAAGATAGGAGCCTAAAAGAAGGCTGTGTCCATTACAGCGAGCATGACGAGGGAGCACAAGTTCCTCGGTGGAAATTGAGGGAACCTGTGTGTCAAAATAATTGGAAGAGACAGTACGCCTCCAGTCCGAGAAAAGACGAGAGTGGGAACGAGAGGTAAGAGGAGAGAGACTACAAGGGATTGCAGAGGGCGCAAGCAGCGCTCCCCGTCTGGCTAGCTCATCAGCTGTGTCGTTCCCCAGGAGAAACTAGTGTCTGGGGACCCATTGTAGCCTGATAGAACAGAAGGAGAGAGAAGACAGTTCCTACCAGATCTGCCACAAAGTTTGAGATAAAAAAGATGGAGGAGAGGACAGGGTGGCAAGGACAGAACGACAGTCAGACAGGAGGAGAAGAAAAAAAAAATGGCAGACTTGTTGGTGTTGCCGAGACCAGCAATGAGCGTGCAGAATGGCGCAGGCTTCAACGAAAAAACTGGAACATACTGGGCCTGCCAAAAAGGAAAGAGTGGTCTCAGTGCCACAGAGAGAGCAGTTGGCAAGAACGCAGGAGCCGTCCTTGCCAAAAAAAACAGAGCCGTCTGTCCAGAGTACCAGATCATGAGGGGGGAGAGAGTCAAGATGGGCGAGAGGTGCACCTTGGCAAGAAAGAAGGGGATCAGAGCGAGAGCCTGGGGAGCAAAGGGTGGACTCGACCGTGAACGAGGGCAGATTCCAAGGAGGAAAGGGAGGGCAAGCAAGAAGAGCCTCCCTAGAACAAGTAGAAGGAAGCATGAGCGGGTGAGTGGACGCAAAAGCTCTCCAGGACGATCTGCAGAGTCTTGGTTTCACTCCAAGTCTGGCCAAACCTGAGATAGGAAAGGAGGTTGGGAGACGAAGAGCCTGCTCATAAGAAAAAAGAGTGAAATGAGTCAGAGTGACTCGTAGGTGAGGTAAAGAAGCCTTGGTGAGTAGTAGAGGGATAGGGGAGGACGAGAGGCAGCCGGTGATGGCGCGACTGGCTGCTCGGTGGAGGCGTTCCAATTTGGTGAAATTGGTAGCGCTTAGGAAACCATCCGGGTGAAGCGTAAGTGAGAAGGTAACGAAGAAACGATTTATACTAAAAAGAGAGGGACTCCTTGGAGGGGCCCCATGAGGAAGCAGAGATACAGCGTAAGGCCTTGAGACATGCAAAAAACTTGGCCTTCAGCGAAGATACATGCTTAGAAAAGGAAAGAGTGCCGTCGAAGGTGAACCTGAGAAAAGTTGGAGTGGGATTGAAACGGAGGCGGGAGCCGAGTAGGAGGAGGTTGGGCTGGAGATTAGCTTGGTGGGGATCCACTGAAAAAAGGAGGCCTCACATTTGGTCAGATTGAGAGGAAGACACCAGTACTCAGACCAGCGCTCCAATCGAAACAGAGCTCCTTGTGTGGCCTCCACCGCAGTGAGGACCGAGGGTGAGGAGGATCAAATGGCCAGATTGTCAGCGTAAAGAGAACAGCTGATGGAAGAAGGCAGAGAGGCCGGAAGATCATTAATGAAGAGAAAGAAAAGTTCAGGGCCAAGAACAGATCCTTGCGCAACACCTTGAGGAACTCGAAAGTGACGACTTTTGTGATTTTGAAAAACCACAGAAGTGCGCCTATCAGAAAGGAAAGATTGAGTCCAATGAGCAAAGCAAGGAGGGAGGCCAGCTGAAATCAGTTTGTGGAAAAAGGGCGGGAGGCCAGACAGAGTCAAAAGCTTTGAAGAAATCGATAGTAGACAGGATCGTCTGAGAGCCCGGCCTGGGTTTGTTAAACCCATCCGAAATGGACTGAGAAAGGTACAGAATTTGATCGAATGTAGACCATCCAGGGCGGAAACTGGCCTGGCGGGGAGAGAGAATGGAATTAGATTCCAGAAAGAAGAGTAGACGGGATAGAATGATGCGTTCAAAAAGCTTTGATACGCAGGAGGTGAGAGAGATAGGCCGGAAGGAAGCAGGAGAATCGAGAAGTTTTCCCACTTTATGTATGGGAATAATAGAAGATGTATTCCAGATGGAAGGAAAGGAATGTGAAGACCAGGAAAAATTGAAGATGTGAAGAAGAAAATCCATGCCAGAGCAAGGAAGGTGCTTTAGCATGGGATAGACAACTTTGTCTGGACCAGTGGCAGTGGACGAGAAGAGGTTGGAGGCAGCCGCAAGAAATTCCCCGGGAGAGAAAGGAAAGCAAAAGAATGAGTGAGACTCCTCAGAGCACGTGGCTCAGCGGAGCTCAGTGCGGTAGCCTCTGGCTCTGCTACGCAGGGTCTTTGGCTGAGAAACGGAAAAGTGAGATTGCAGGTAAGCGGCATAGACCGAAGCCGATTCCCTGGGAGAAGAGCAGTTGGGAAAGTTAGGAGAGGAGGAAGATGAGGAAGGAGAGCCAGCAATAGAACAAAGCAGAGAGTGTACAGATTTAGGATTAGATTTCGGTGAAAGAGAAGAGCAAGTCGTCTGCCATGCCTCAGCCTTGGCAATGACTGACAAGGCGCGTCGAGAAGCAGAGATGCAAGCCTGGCGATCTTCATCACTTCTGTGAGCGGCAGCGAAAGCCTTGCGTCTTTCACCAACTGCTTGTTCCACCTCAGCAGACCACCAGGCTATAGGAGGACGTTTGATGCGGCCGAAAGAAATGGAAGATTTGGCTGCATTCAGTGCCAGAGAGGTAAAGAGAGTAGCAGCAGAGGAAAGAAAAAGAGACGAGTATTCCGCTGCAGAAGGACAGTGAAAGTCAATGTAGGAGGCAAAGTCATCCCAGTGAGCTTTCTGAAAATTGAAGAAAGGGGGACGCTCGTTGGGGCAAAAGACTGGAGAGAGAGGGATAGGTAGAAGAATTGGTAGATAGTCAGAACCCAGGTCCTGAAGCACCTCCCAGGAGCAAGAAAAGGCAAGAGTAGAAGGAGCAAAGGAGATGTCAGGAAAGGAGCGACTGCCAGAGGAGCGATGGAGTAAGGTGCGTGTGTCAGGGTCATTTAGGGGGAGGAGGTCAGAGGATATGACCCAGTCAAATACTTCCTCTCCGTGGGGATCGGAAGTACCTCTTGAGTCCCAGAGGGGGTGATGGCAATTGGAGTCCCCCAGAATGAAGAGATTTCTGGAGGAGGGAAGAGTTGAGGGAGAGAAGGAATCGGTTCTGCCATCTGTTGGGGAGGAGCGAATGGGGGGGCATACACATTAAGAAATGACACCGAGGAGGAGTTGTTAAGAGAGATGTTGACCCCTACATAATCAGAGTAGGGATCGAGCAAAGAAAGAGAGGAGGTGGAAAGTTCAGAAAAAGATAGGCCTTGTGTGACGAAAATGACAACGCCGCCACTGGCATGCATGGCATCAGGAGAGAGAATGCCAGACCGGGAGTGAGTGCGATCAGAATGCAGAACAGAGAATCCAGGAATCTGGAAAGAGGAAGAGGAGTTAAGATTGGATTCCTGAATGCAGATAAGGTCGACAGGATGGGATGAAAGAAAGTGATGTAGTTCAGTGCTCCTGGCTCAAAGACCTCCAGCATTCCATTGAAGAACCCTGAGAGAGTCAGGGGGAGGAGAGGAGGCAGGAGGTGCGGAAGGATAGCCAGGAGCAAGGGATGGTGGTGGGAGGGCAGAGGAAGAAGTTATAAGATGGGCAGATGGGGGATAAGAAGTTTGGAGATGAGGGTGGGGCAGGAGTGCAGCATCAGCAGAGGGGGGCCGGATTCCACAGTGGAGGTATACGTGTCGGAGTAGTCCGAGGAGGGAGTCACAGTGTTAAAACAGGGGGGGGCAGCTCCAAGAGTGAGAGGTGCCAAGAGCTCTGAAATTAGATAAGGAAAGTTGTGAGCACCTTAGATGAATCCATTTGAAGCAAGCGCAGCATTGCACTGACTTGCCCAGCCAGGTCACATTTCCAGCGCACACAGAGCAAGGAAAGATAGGGCCAGGGTTGGGATGAACGTTACCGCTCATCAGGAGAAGGAGAAGAATGAGGAGACAAAGGAGGGCAAGAGTAAGGCAGGAGAGAAGAAAAAGTGAAAACAGGCGACCAATTTTAAAGATGCTGTGTGTTGCCCTTCTGCGGTCGTTCAGGGGGCAGCATAGCGAAAAATCAAAGGGGAGTGCCCGGGGTAACTTGGACCCTTGGGAAGGCCAACAGCCATTTTGACCCAACCCAAACAGGGCCGGGGACTGCACCACCACGTTGAGGCGGCTGTTGATTGGTGCAGAATGTGGGGTTCGTTTTATCATTTTTCGAAATTTTTGGCCATAATATTTTTTTAACAAAAATTGTATCTTTAATTTTTCATCTTTAAGATTGTTGCCATGAAAAATTGCATTTCAACACGAAACATTGCTAAAAAATGAATAATTTTTCAGGTTAGAAGTGTAAATCAGTGTATGTGCACTTTTAGATGGATTTTCTCAAAATCGCGATTTTATGATGACTATAAACTTTCTGGCATTTATAATTCTGAATTCGTATGGTCAGTCTTTATGAAATTTTGCATAGAGCTAGCTAATAGACTTATGAATGCAATGACGAAGTGAAAATGGGCTAACTATTGTACTTTTTTTGCTATAAATATTTTTGTTGGAAAATATGTGAAAATTTCACTGTAAAAATGGTATTTTTGATAAACCTCAGTATATTTCGACAGCTTAAATTTATGTACAAGTTGCTAAGTGATTGCTTTGAGTAGTGTTCGACGATCAAGTTGCACCAAAACCCTTCAATTCCATTGTTCAGGGGCCGAGATATGCATGCCAAAGTTTCCTCGTCTGTTGCCATGGCAAAGGAAACATCTTGGTTACCATGGCAACAAAGAAAAAAATTGTGACAGATTTATTTTTGCACGAGTATTCAGCCTGTCACATAACATCGATCTTAGCATGCTAAACGCGTCTCTTTTGCAAATTTGACATATTCCCCCTTAAGATATCGCTAGTAATTTTGTCTAGAAGTGTCTTGCCATAGATCATGTGAATCTTTATGTCCATCATCTTCATTTACCTGATATCTGCTGCCTTTATTGCCCAACATTTAGCTCCACTGTACAGATGGTTATTATGATCAAGGTAACTATTATATTTTGCTTTTGTCACCAGGCATCTTTTAACTTCTCAATATAGCTCTTCTGGTGTAATTGAAAGTTAAAATGATCTTTATTTAGATTTTAGATTTAAAATCACGAGCCAACAATTACACCAGTTTTAAATGTAAAATCTAAATAAGATCATTTTAACTTTCAATTACACCAGAAGAGCTATATTGAGAAGTAACTATTATATTGTTGATCAAGGTAAACAAATATATTGCGATCATGATCATGGTCAAGTGAGCTCCAACACTGGTCATAATTGCGAATGGCCCTCTTATTGCAGAATCAAAACACCATAGTAATACTGTAGTGAGAATGTTTATGCAAAACTAGTTGTCAGACTAAAACAGCACATAAATTGGCTAAACCTGACATAACAATACTGCTGATAATGTAATAAATTGATGTAATATAGGTAATGCTGAAGTGTAGGATGTAACATGGACAAATTGCAAAAACTATTCCATATACAGTAGCTTTGAAAAAAACTGTTTGAGCTCCAAGCTTTTCGTGACACTCTCATTAGTGGCAGTATCACGTCAAAAGGGAAAATCTAGAGTGAATAATTATTTTATGTGAATGATTTGGAGGTTAGGCAATCAAGACAAGTCAATAATAGCACTAGTATTGTAAAGCGCACCAAAGAAAGATTTTGCAGTAGCAAAATGCTAAAGAAAGCACAGCAAGAGGCCAAACAAGAACGCTGTGATTATCGAAAGTTTGAGAGTGTAAACAAACTCTTTGTGTCTGCATAATGCCGGGTGCTGAGTCTTGATATTAACAGCTTCTAAGAGATTAAGATGGAAAGTGCTGTGGCAAGGATTGAAAGCCGCTTGGTATCATAGTTTAATGCACACTGTTCATTATCTAAAAAATGCTGACCAATGGCAGAGTCACAATCTGGTTTGCTGTTGTTTTGTTTGCACGATCTGTGTGGTTGAGATCAGTGTGGATGGGTCAGTTGTTGTCTTAACCATTGCAGAACATGTTGCTTGATGCGATCCTGTAATCATGAAGATGCTTGCCCTATGTACCGACTATCACAGTGGCACTTATATTCATATATTACAAAACTTTTCTTAGTGGTAGGTAGAACATTCTTGCAGGCCGCAGGGAGCATGCACTTTGATGTAGAGACCAAGCAGATGCTGATGGAACCATAGCAGCTTTCCACTGCAGTTTTGACTTCTTTTTCCAAGTTTGTGGAGGGCTTACCTATCCAAGGAACCCTCAAGTACATAGGGCACTTTTCTGGGCCAAATCGCTTAAGGGCGGAGAGTTGAACAATTTTCTTGGCAATCTGAGCATTGATGACATTTCAGGATAGTCATTGTCCAGTAATATTTTCTTGATTTGTTCTATTTTTTCATTGAGTTTATGCTTTTTGCAAATCATTAGAGCTCAATGCACCAATGTAGATATTAGATTTGTTTTATGTTTGAGAGGACTAAAGGACTCCCAATGCAAATACTGGCCAGTGAAAGTGGGTTTCCAGTATACAATGATTTCAAAGCCAATATTTCTTCTTTTAGCGTAAACATCAAGAAACGGTAGACATTTGTCTTTCTCTTTTTCAAAGGTGAATTTGAGGGATGGATGAAAACATTTGAGTTTGGTCAGAAATTCGTCTGCTTCAGCTTTGTGATCGAAGATGGCAAACGTGTTGCCAAGATATATGAAGTATGTGGGAGGCTTTGCGTTTGAGAAAATAACTTTTTTTCATAATATCCAACAAAGGTGTTGGCCAAAACCAAATCAAGTTGTGACTCTGCCATTGGTCAGCATTTTTTAGATAATGAACAATGTGCATTAAACTATGATAACAAGTGGTTTTCAGTCCTTGCTGCAGCACACAGCTCTTTTCATATTAATCTCTTAGAGGCTGCTTATATCAAGACCAAGTGCCCGGTGTTATGCAAACAGAAAGAGTTTGTTTACACTCTCAAATTTTTTTGATAAGTGCAGCGTTCTTGTTTGGCCTCTTGCTGTCCTTTCTTTAACAACCTTTCTTTGGTGCGCTTTACAATATTAGTGCTATTATTGGCTTGTCTTGATTGTCTAACCTCCAAAATAACAATATACAACACTCACTCTAGATCTTCTCTTTTGATGCAATGCCACCACTAATGAGAGCATCACAAAAAGCTTATAGCTCCAACAGCTTTTTTCAAAGCTATATCAAAATTCTATACCACCAACAAAAATATATTCCTCAAGGCCAAGGCAACCAATGATATTGCTTGGTGCAGCAGTCTCACATGCAAGTTACTTTGCATCTTGTCACACTAATTACTGCTAGGGGGCAGCAAGGCTGGTTACATTTCGCCAGAAAGGGTGCTACTCAGGAATTAGTTCAAGCTTTAACATCTACAACCAGTACTTACAAGAGATGCTTTGAAGCAATTGTGTTTTGCTGACAACCTGGCAATAATGCTTTCTGCTGATGACTAGCATTCATTGTAAGGGATGATGTGGCATACTTTTGTAGATGGAGAATTAAACTTAATGAGAAAAAGATGGTCTTGGGCACCTTTCACCCTAACAACTAGAAGGCCAAGCGAGACCTTAAAGTTGATATTCTTGGCAAAACTTTTGCTTTTTTCTGTTCTAGCCCCAAGTACCTAGGTGTCCCTTTGGACCAGACGATGATGTTCTGAAATCATGTCAAAACGTTATTCTAGAATATTACGTCATTTTGTTGCTTTGCTGATGAGGGTGCTTGGATTGGAATGGGGCACTGGTGCTTTTTATTGTGCACAGCAGCTCTGTTCCCAGTCTATTCTGGTACTGCGTACTATGCACTTTGTGCTGCACTGGTCACACTTGCCCCTTGACACTAACAATGCATTACCTATAGTGATTGGGTGCATGCATCCTACTCCAACACACAATCTCCGTATCAAAGGCTTTGCAGTTTTCGAATGATATGACTTAAGTGTAGGTCACTGCACACAGTGTATGTTTTTTGTCTGATTTTGTGCAGTTTTATCCAGTTATGTTTGTGTTTTGCTTTGTTGCATTTTTATGTGAAAGTTTTCATCCACCTGGATATGTAGATAATGCGTCGCAGTATATATTGTTGATCAAAAGTCCAATTTTGTTTGCAAAGTATGTGCCAAAAGCATAATTGTTTTTGTGGACAAAATCATACAAGAAGATATTTGTTGACAAAGCTAGATGTTCTTACAAACAAAGTGAGTGCTGAGGAACATTATGCAGGGTGGGCCGAAAAAACATCCCACCTTTTATGTTCTGACAAAATTGACAAAAACCTATATTTTAATTTTTATTACGTACTTGCAATGCTATATGGTTGCCATTATGTGTGAACTACATTGTATAATTGCCAGGTGCAGCATCTGCACATAACGAGCTGAAGTAACTAAACCTCTTTGTCCTCCTTTTCAAAGAAGTTGGGGCCCCAAACTCCAAAATTTGCAACTCCACACCACATTATCACTCGCTTGCTGTGAAGAGCCCTTTAGGGTTACTTTCTGACAAGTAGCAAAAATTTTGCTTCTTGACAAAACTAGATAAATGAAAGTGAGCTTTGTCACTGGTAATTAGAACAGCATTAGTAGGAATGTTTTCAAGAATATCTTTACAGCAGGCTACACGACTTACATGGTCTCATTGCAGCAATTCTTGAGCAACCATCAGTTTATATGGATAAAACTTAAATTACTATGCAAAATTTGTCTTACACTGCAAACAGAAAGACTCAATGCAGCAGAATGCTTGCAAGCTGAATGCTTTGGAGACTGCGAAACGGATGCGTAACAACTTGGATGTTTTCTGGAGTTTGAATGCTTCTTGGTCTCCAGTGACTTTCGTTTGAGTGCTGAGCCTGTGCCTCTTAAGTTTTTGACTCAGTGCTGTATAGTTTTTTGATCAGGAAATGGATCATATCTATGTTTGAAATGATTTCTGAAATTTCTTAAGGTTGCATTTACAGATTCTCCATTAGTGAGAAAACTTTCCACAATAAATGCATGGTGTGTACCTGCCCAGGCCCTATCTAGACTTCACAACTTCAAAAAATTTTTAATAAATTACCAGTTATTTTCTAATCTCTTATTGAAGAACACAAGATGGCTGTACATAAATGCACTTTGGTTATGTGGCTAACTGCAACAGTATTGCCATAGTACGTCTTTGAAATGTAGGAGTTTTTTCTGCCACACTTTTATTCGAGCAAATAAAAGTTTTCAAATAAAAATCTTCAGAGCAAAAACATCTTAAACCGTTTGAAAACATACTATGCACATCCACCTTATGGCTTAGAATTGCCCACCCTGACATTTGAGTTGATAAACTCCTACTTTTTTGACAACAACAGTACACTTATGTAAAAACAATACTTTTGATATTCTTAATATATAAAGTTAAGATTGGTATACATTCTTCTTTCATTATTACTATATCTCTCTGCAGTTTTATTGAGATTTTTTGTTGATTTTTATGTAGCCATGCACAATCCATTTATTCTTTAGGTTACTGATATTGACAAGAAGTGTCTAGATTTAGAAAACCATGTTTTCTGATATTTGGCTCTACAAGTTATCTATTGTTTTTTTTATGCAATATTTTGTTTTTAATGTGTAAGCCAGATGTTGATCAATATATTCACTTACTTTTTTGTAAGCCCTTTAAAAGTTCTGGTTAGTCGTGCATTGTTTTGTTCTAATCAATTTATGGCTGCATAGTGTTTTACTGACTAATTTTCACACGGAGTTGAAATTTTTTGCAGGTATTACTCTCAAAACAAATTTTGTTTTTACATGCTTTGCTCTTTAAAAAATAGCTTTAAGTAGAATAGGCCAAACTGCCAAGAAAACAGGCTTGTGTCACCAGTTTTGGCAAAGCAATTCCTTTCAAAAAGTTGATTTTCAAAAAAAATTCTTCAACTTCAAAATGAGCAAGCAATTATTTTCAGCTGATGTTGCCTGGTTGTCTGAAAGACTACATGAACTTTTTTGTGGCCTTATATCATTACAATTGTCCATCTCTGCTGCCCACTATTTCTATGTGAAATAAGTACAACATTGGACCATACAGAAGATTGAGCTGCTACAAAAGAAGCCTTTGCAAACACGTTTAACAAATGATTGATTTTGGTGGAAAGGGGTATGAAAATGACTTTTAGTTCTGCAAAAGATGTGGGATGCAAAATAAACTTAGCAGTGCTGGACTAGATGACACGATCATGTTGTGTTTAATTTGATGATGCTTGTTAATTGCATTCATTTAACTGCATAGGCTGCTGGGTTTTATATTTTGTTATATGCTTCTGTCTTATATTGCAGGCAATTGCATATTATGAATCAGCGATCAGCAATGGGCAAGCTCATCTGCAATTTGAGCTAGTAGATCTCCTACTCAAATTAAAGCAGTTTGCTAAAGCGGAGAGAGCCCTCAATCAGGTATTTATGTGGTGATAATGTCCTCTGTATTTTTCTATCTATCTTCCAGTTGCAGTTCACTAAAATTGGTAAAATTCATAATGATGGTATTAGACATCTAAATCATTCCCTTTATTTTCGGCCAAAAGTCTCTAAAACAATATCCTAACTATTATTTACAGCATGTAACTGTGGCAGAAAATGAATAAAGAATTTGAAGGCATAGATTGGGTTTACTTTAAAAAACATTTTAAAACCCGGGTAATAAAAAAATAGAAATCTTTTGCTCTTTTCTTCCAGTTTTAATTTGTAACTGTTCTTTAGTGTGTAGAGCTAATTATTGTTTAGATAGTTATTGTTTAGAAAACTGTGTATTATTGTTAAAATGTTTGTTTTGTTAATAGTTGTCTAGAGAATTGTTGTATTGTGGTCATTTTTGCTAAAGTTACTAATCAATCGGGAAAAAATGTTAACAGGCATGGTATCAAAAAAAGAGTAATTTTATGTGGTATGACGTATCAAAAATCTCCTTAACCCACATCTGAGCATTTTCATTAGCAACTGATTAAGTAATGGTGGACATATTGTGAAAAATTAACTAAAGAATTACAAAACGTCAATAATGTTAGAGATAGTATAATAGTAAATTCAATAACTACTCAAGATATCAATCTCTAATCTTAGGAAAGTTGTTGTTCCATGTACGTGTAACAAAAGGCTTTATGGTTAATAATTTTGACACAATTACATTTCAAAAGATTATATTACAGATCAAAATGGGTATGGTAACTTAGGAACTACAACTGGACTTTACCACATGTTGTAATTCATTAAATCAAATCTTGTTGACAAAATTTTGGTAAACTGCAAATCTGTCTTGAATATATTTAAATTGAGGAAACAAAATATAACTGCTATTATCATGCCATTAAATTCTGTTGACTCGTATTTAACTCAAGCTAAGTATTCTGTTTTTAATCAGTTGTTGATTAAAGTATGTACGTTGTAATCCCTCGACTGAAAAACTAAAAAAATTAGATGTTGTTGGGGTATATTAAAAGCATTTTTTGAAGCTTTTGTCTTAAATAATTGCAAAAGTATTTTTATCTTTGTCATTCACATTTGACATTTCTCATCAATTTCAATTTTACAATTCTCGCAATCAACATCATGGCAATTTCCACAAGCAAAAATGCAAACAAGACAATGTTTTAATTTGCTGCAAACATTATTACTGCATGGATTTTTCTTCAAACTGTTACACTTTATTGATTGAATCACAGAATATTATCTGTTGCAGGATTTAAGTTTTGTTATTTGCTTGTAAGTTCTGTTTGCAATTCATGATCCCCAATTAAGTGGATCTAACTGCACATTCATCAACATTTTCCATGCAATCACTTGTAAATAAATTTGTTGGAAATGATATTGTGCAGCGTTTTTCGTTGCATGTAAGGTCGGTGCCTTAATGAGTTGTTTTTGATGTGGCTGCAGCCTTTATCAAAAGATGTCATAAATTTTCAACTCCAAGATTTTTACAGTTATATCTGAAAAAAGCAAAATAACTTTTATTTTTAGTTGTGGTGACTAAACTTGGCACAATTTAACAATCACAAAAAACACAAAATCGCACAATAAAATTGACCAACATTTAACTGTGAAGAAGCAATTTCAAACCAGGTTCATTAATTTCATGTGCATGTGTTGTTTCGTCTTTAAATACCTCAGCAGTTTCTTGAAAGACTTTCGTTTTAGCCAGTTTTTTCAGATTGCATGCTTTGGCTACCAGAAAAGAAACTTAAAATATTTAAGTTTACAGTTTTTTGTTAAAGAATAACCATTCTTCATTATGCAACTGCAATTAATGCAGTCACTGGCACTTAATACAGACTGATCTTAATGTAAACCTCAGAATTTTTGTGCTTTATTTAGTTTTTAACTTTTATTGCTGAATTGTCAGTTGAAGTAGTTATATGCACAGTATGTCATCATTAAAATTTCAACTGGTCCATTTGCAGGTGATGTCATGTCACAACCAGACCAAGCGTGAATGGACAGAATATGATTATCATTTGTACGTGTGCTATAAGCAAGTCTTCCATTTTCTACTTGAATTCAGCGTATGCCCATGTGCTTTATGCAAGTTTCGAATCTTCCACCAGTTACTATTTTTACTTCTTAAAGCCACAACTGCAAGCATATAAATCTGCATTCCCATCTGCCAATGAAACATTGGAAGTACCAATATATCAGTGAGACTTGCTATGACAATTACTTCTTTTTCAGCTCAAAAAGCATATTTCAATGCTGCAGAAACAATATTTGTGTCAGCATCCCCTGCACTGTTCCACACATCATGACCTTCTCTTTGAATCTGAGCTGACAAAATAAATGTAAAATGAGCTTTGTTCTCATCGTTTTTCAGGAAGAGTTCTTGACAGCAGGTCATTATAATTTGGAAATTATTCTATTTCATGAGAGCAGATATTAGAGCTTTGTCAGTTCTTTTTTGCTGATGATCCTTCAAATAAGGACCATTTTCATACCCATCAAATACCATGCTGCAGGTGTCGAACTTGTGTTTCACATAATTTTAGTAACCTAGTGATTGTGTATACTTTAATGTGTGCTGTTGGGAAGCCATTTCACTTTTTACTTAATGAAAAACTGCACCTCTGTCAAGCACGCAACGCAATTGGTTAGAAGTGGTTTGCTTGGGAATACATTTTGTTTGATTGCTTTTGCTAGGTTTGACTTTGTTGCTTTCCTTTTAATTCCATTTTCAATTGTTATTGATATTGGAACGGGCTTGTGTTTGTACTTGTACTTGAATTCATTTTTTATGACTTCTTTTTTTAGTAATACCAATAATCTTAAAAATTGTGGCAGTGAGTCTGCATGAACTTTTTCTTTGGTAATTTGTATTTCCAACTTGAACGTTTCAAGCACACAAATGTGATCACTCAATTTGCTTGCCCAAAAAAAAAGGAATACCATCCAGTTTGCTTTGGATTTCTTGACCAACCTTTTCTGCTCATCATCACAGTTTATTTTGTCTTCTGTCACAGTTAATCCAATGGCTATGTTCTTCAGTAATTTTTCTTTTTCGTCAAAAGGATCACGATCTTTAAGCTGCAGCAATTTAATTTTTTTTGGTTGTTGTTGTTGTCTCATGTGATTCAATTTGACCCTATTTCTACATGTTGGTTACTTGTGATAATTTTCCCTTAGTTCTGTCTTGGGAACATAGATATAGGCACAAGCATGTAATATGAACTCATATTAGTGTTACATTTTCTGTCATTTTGCTTTCTTATGTAAGACCATCACATGTTTTTCATGAACAAATCAATACTTGCTTCATTGTAATGTGTGTCCAAAGACCATGCTAGAATGTATCATTTGGTCTAACCACATGATAACAATTACTTCTGAATTTTTCATCCAAATCAGGAAAAATAGTTGAAAGCTTAGTCATCATCTTCAGATATAGCCCGGTACACTTGACATAAGACTTTTTTAACATAAGACATTTAAGACTTTTTTGGAAATTAAAAATGCCTGATGTGAGCTAAGATAAACTTTTTCATATGCATCATGAAATTGAAAGTGATTTTTTTAAATCTTTGAAAAAGGTTTTATTTCGATGTTACTATGGCATTTTCGAGGTGTTTTTGACACTCATTACATACCTATCAATGCTATAGAAAAATGCACTTCATTATTGCACAACTTTAAAAATAAAAAAAATTGTTTGAATTGGCGACAAAATTTGTACCGTATTTTCCGGACTATAAGGCGCACTGGTATATAAGGCGCAGTATAAAAAATTGGCTTCAAACGATTTTATTTTCATAGATAAGGCGCACCGGACTATAAGGCGCACTGGGTTATAAGACAAACTAGCGCTAGCGCATATAAACAAATATATAAACGAACTAGTAATTGCTAGCGCATTGTGTTTTGCTGAGAAGCTTATTGCATAACACGACGGCCTGTTTGCAAAACAATTGTTGTGGTTTTAAATGCAGTGAACGGCAATCTTGGAAAGCAAACACGGGTACGGTAGGTCTCATAGTTATGCTGTAAATAACAATTAGCAGTTTGTAAATATATAGCGCCATTTACAACATAAAATTGGTTCAGAGCATGATCATAAAGCCGAACCTGATCCATACATTAGGCGCACCGGACTATAAGGCGCACACTCAATTTTAGACAAAATTTAAAGATTTTTCATGCGCCTTATAGTCCGGAAAATACGGTAGATATAAACAGGTGCTTGTTTTTTCAAATACTGTCTTTAGCGGCAGAAATGAAAAATGGAATATCTCATGGTTGTTGTGCAATTATGGTGAAGTTTGTAACCAGTTCCCCATTTTTGATGCTAAAAAGTTTATTAGTTTGTTACATTCGGCCACTAGATGGCAGTGATCCAAATTATAATTACGTTGTGTTTTGAGCTCACTAAAATTCAGAATTAGCAGCTTTTTTTTTGAGTTAGTACTTCAAATAAGGTTGTGACGTCTTTCAGTTTTAGAAGCCTGTGACTAGGGTTATGATTTTTTCGGTGCAAATGCCTGGTGTTTTCACGGATGAACTTTTTTTGGTAAGAACAATGGTAAATTAAGCTTTTCTTTTGCCTATAACTATGCAAAAATCTTCAAACCTCAACCCAAGAAATTTTTTATATCAAATGGCGCAAAAAAACAGTAGCACTTTTAATTTTAGAATTTTTCAAAAAGCTATGGCTATGGTTTTTATATTTGGTACACATCATGACAAAGATATTTAACACTTTCGTTGAAGATTTCGACTTAGTAGGTTGAAAGATAAAGGAACACCATTGCTTTTAAAATTAGTTGTCAGAAAATGCAGTGTCAAAAATTATTGCAATGCCATTGACATGTTTATGCAATTGAACAGGTGATTAATGTAGCCTCTGCTTTCATCGCAAATTGCTTGCAACCATTTTTTTCAAGACAAAATCGCCTTTTGAGCTTCATTCTGTGGTATTTCTGTCTGATTTCATCCTTTAGTTCCTCTTCTTTAAAAACAGTCGTCCTTCTGCCATAAATTTTCTCTGAAAGTTGATCTCCTACACTGTAATCCATGGGATTGCAGTCTGGAGATTGGGGATGCCATTCATCTTTTTTAATAAAACTTAGAGTACTGCCTTTCAGATAGCTCTGAGTGGGACGGCTGGTGTGTGATGTGGCTCCATCTTGCTGAAAAACATAATCATTTATGTACATTCTACGACAGTCAGGTAGAACATCCTCATCCAATAATTTTATGTAGCACTTAGAGCTAACCTTATGAAAAAATGTCAGTTTTACCATTTTAGCAGACACCTGCAGAAACCATGACATTTTTGTAAAGTGGCAGCAAAGTTCGTGATAAAGGCGATTCACAGGGATGTTCTTTTTATGTGCACCATAGACCCTGTCATTCTGTTGGTTGCAAGCAATTTTTAGCATGAAATCTTTTTCATCTGTGGACACAATTTTTTTTACATCCTTATTTGAATATTGGTCATAGTGGCTCTTACGTCAAGTTTTGCATTGTGTTCAATCATTTGCAACTCGTCGTGAAACCCTGATCTTTGTGAATGCTTTAAGACTAAGGTCCTTAGTCATTCTTTACCCTGATCGCTTGCTCACTTGCAATTGTGCTGCAATTTGTCGTTGGGATTTATGTGTTCCAGGGCATTCTTCTTGAAAAGCAATCATTTCCTCAGCATATCACTTGTTTTCTTCAGTTGTATCAGTTCACAGTCTGCCACTTCCAATCTTTCTCTCAAAAGTATCAGTTTGTTTTACCCTATTAAATAGTTGATGCATTGACGCCACTTTCCATCTTTTGCCAGGAAACTTCCTAACAATTTTCTTAGCTCCCCATTCTTTCTCATTTCAACGTGCCTGAATGATAGCTTTATCACTCTCACTAAAAACCAGGTTGTGTAAAAAAATATACAGTAGGCTAAGTTGGCCAAAGCTCCTATGGAAGATTATTGATCACGCATTTGACATGCCTGACTGGCATGGCAGACACGTGATTGGCATTGAATTTTTTGGTAAGAAATTTTTTAAGTGCTACAATATCGATATCATTTAACCTACAAAGCTGAAATTTTTAACAAAAGTGTTTAATGTCTTTGTCATGATGTGTATTAAAGATAAGAACCATAGCTTTAATAGTTTTTGAAAATTTTTTAATGTTTTTTTTTGTGCCACCCGATATATCTCTTAGTCTGGCAAAGCCGATGGGGTCGGCTTTTCGCTAAAGAATCGGCTATAACTAGTTTGTAGTACAAAAGTTTCTGCGTCTCAGAGCTATTGATTACTGTTTAGGAAAGGAGTAACTTGTAGGCATACCTACAGCTTGATGAACAATCTCATTTTCTGATTGGACGATATATGCAAAAGCCGATCCAATCGGCTTACATTATTCATTCTGAACTCGTCATTCTGACTGCTGTGATATTCCTTGTACCGGTGTAACCATTGTTATAATCGATTGAGGACCCCTCTAGCTCTCTACCATACATACTAGACACTTCTTTTCTTAAATTTTTGTGTTGTGAAATGGCAGAAGTGACAGACAGTGACATTGAAGCTGCTGATGAATTACTAAATTTACAACATGATGAAATTGATGAACTTCAAACAGTAACTCTTGACGATTGGATGGATCCTGTTCAACGTACAATTCCCAATTTCCAAGGTCAGTGTGGATTACAAATGACCATTAGTAATGAGGATATTTTATCTCCGATCTCCTTATTCAATCTCTTTGTGACAGAAGACATGATTGAAAATGTTGTTTTAGAGACTAATTCATATGCATCAAAATTCTATTCCAAAACTCTTCATGAAAACCCTCGAGAATGGTACTTTCTGACACCTCGAGAATTTAGAACTTGGCTAGGTTTAGCAGCTTTTAACAGCCTCCATCCATATCCTCGTGTATCGAATTACTGGTCAATTTAATATTGCTTTGAGATGAGGCAAATCCCTGCAACAATGTCCCTGCGAAGATTTGAACAAATCAAGCGATTTTTGCATCTTTCATCAGTGGATACTGCCACAGATCCTTTAGCTAAATTTAGACCTTGGACTGATGGTCTCCTTTACAACTGCAAGCGGGTTTATTATCCCTCAAGGCATTCATCAATAGATGAAATGGATATTTCCTTTCAAGGACGGTGCCGGTACAAAAGCAGAATCAAGTACAAGCGAGCTGGAGATGGTTTCTTGGTGTATGCACTTTGCGATGCTCTTAATGGATACACTTATTCATTTCAGTTTTCCTTTGACACAACAATCCAGAAAATTCAACCACAAGAAGGCAAAGTTGCTAATGCTGTTTACAACTTGGTGTCCCAATTGGAAGCGAAATGGCACATTATTGTAACTGATAACCTGTACACTAGTGTTCGTCTAGCTGAGAATTTATTGAAAGATGAACAGCTGTTCATTGGAACTTGTCGACCAAATCGTGGTTTCCCAGCTTCCATTTTTATGAAAAAACCAAAGACAAAAGCTGAATAGGAAAGAATGAAGGCGGCCTTACATTTCAAGTCCAAAAACGGTGTTCTAGCTGTTGCTTATTATGACAATTCGCCAGTTCATTTTCTCTCAACAGCTCATTCTTCTGCTTTTCTCGTTGATGTTCCTAAAGAAATTTTTGTTAAAGACAACCAGGGAAAATACAAAAAAGAGACAAAAACAATTCAACGTCCAAATGTTACCCACGATTACAACAACTGGATGAATGGTGTAGATGTTGCTGACCAGTTACGATTGAACTATGATTCCAAATTGAAGAGCAATAAATATTGGCATAGTATTTTTTGGTGGGCTTTTGACACAGCAGTAACCAATGCATTCATACTTCATAAGAGAGAGTGCCAACAAAGAACTTTAACAGAAATGACACACATGTCTTTTCGTGCAAAACTGGCAGAACAATTGATTGGTGGAAATCTTCAAGGTATTCGTTCAGCAGGCTCCTCAGGATCCAAACGTGCTTCCGCCACAGCAGCAATTCAGAAGCCAACTGCAGTACGTTTACTGGGTACGCATCTAATCAGACGAGTCCATGGATCAAATGCCAAGCACACACCAGAGAGAGATTGTGTTCACTGCAAAAAGTCAGGTGCTGGTAGAAAGAGAACAGTTTATGAATGTGCTACATGCAATGTCGGGTTACATGCAGATTGCTTTGAAGCGTATCATACTGCTCCATAACATTACATTTTGTTTGATAACATTTGGACATTATTTTGTTGTATTACATGTTAAATAAATCAGCTTCAAGTAGAATTTTATGTCACTTTTTAGCAAAGCCGATACCATCGGCTTAATCTCAGCCAGACCAAGAGATAGGCTATCAGCAGAAAATACCAAAATATAATCACAAGTTCAAGTTACTATTCTCAACTTTGAACTTAAATATTTTTCATTTTTTAACTTCATTTTAATTTTTTTCACCACTTCCACTCTTTTTTTGCCAACAATGTTTGATCTTTGTGGTTGTATATTTACTTCGTGATTCCGAAAATATTTTAGCACTCTGGAGCATACAAGTTGGGTTAAACCAGCAAGAAAATATTAGTAAATTGGCGTTTTGTATTTTTGCTTTAGCAACAAAGTAGATATAGTCTCGTATTTTTTAAATTTCTGACGAGGTTTATGAGTGCAAGTGTTGCTTTTGATTTCCATCTAGCTTTGTGAAGTGATGGCAGTTCTTTCCAGTGTATTTTTGGAAATTATTGCGATTTTATTAAAAATTTGCAGGCAATACATAACTCGAAAAAAAACGTGTTGTCATCCTTCCATTTAAGGGCACACACCAGCCAAAAATTTTAATTTTTATAGATTTCTTGTTTTCAATCGATCTTTAACTGAAATTTATCAGAAAATTCAAATCTGCTTTAGGTTTTTAACCACCTTATTTTCTTTTTAGTAAAAATCATATTAATTGTAACCTTCTTCGAGAATTTTTTTTTATTTTCAGGAAATATTGAACTACACTTTTAACACCTAATATTCTTCCAATTAGTTGATTTGTCACAGTTGAAAAGTTTAACTTCTGCCAAAGTGTATGAGTTCTTTGGTAATTTATGCTACATTTTTGTTTGTGTATTTAATGCCATCTTCAAGTAATTAACATATTTCTCAAATATCTGCTGCTTCTTTGGCATTTTGCATAAGTGTGTTAATTCAGTCGTCAATAAAGTCCTGAACACATATATTTCAAAAATCGCCCAAGGTAGAAACTTTAAATTTTCAACAGTGCATTATGCCATCATAAAAGTTTTTTTTGTTATTTTTTACAGGTTATTTCATTGTGTAACCAAGCAAGAATAGGTAATTTTTAATTAGGGTGTAATTTTGCAACAAAATATGAAAGATGTTGACAATTCAACAAAAAGTTCAATGTGTTCTTTGGTACCATGAATCGAAATTACCAATTGCAGTACAACACAAATTTAGATATGAGTTTGGACCGGATCCTCCGCACATTAACAGCATTAAAAGATGGTTTAAAAATTTTATGGAGACGAGGAGCATTTTGGATGGCAAAAGATGAGGTAGGCCAAGCATTAATGAAGAGGCTGTTGATGCTGTGGGTGTAGCGTTTCATCACAGCCCAAGGAAATCAATTTGTGTTGCATCAAATAAACTTGCTATCCCTTGAAGCCCAGTTCATGAAGTTTTACATGAATGACTTCGGCTCCATGCTTACAAATTACAAATTGTTCTTCGGCCTCATGCAAATTACAAATTGTTCAAGCTCTAAAGCTGGATGATTGCTCTCTCTGAGCAGCTTTGGCTTATGAAATTTTTCAGTGAAATTCAAATCAAAACTTCAATTTACCAATATAATGATGACAATGACTGCCATAAATAGGTGGATTTTTCAGATGAAGCATCTTTTCATTTATTCACATTAGTCCCAACCTTAATGTTTGGTGTGGTTTAATGCGCAATCAAATTATTGGGCCATATATTTTTGGCTGCATCCACCGTGATGTTGTTCTTTATCCAACCCCTTCCGAGGGATGGGGGCATGGCGGAAGACCATGGAGCCCCAGAAACTGGGCAACTCTCCAGGGTCTGGACCAGAGGTCATAGAGAGATAGAGAGTTGCCAAAGAGTGAGTGGCGCAAAGAGTCCGTAGCTGGACAGTGCGGAATGATATGAGAGGTGTCCTGGTATGAGTGTCCACAGGCGCTGCAGGAAGGATTCTCGATTCTGCCAATCCTGGAGAGATAAAAACCTAAAAGAAGGCTGTATCTGTTGCAGTGATGACGAGGAAGCACAAGTTCCTCGGTGGAAATCGAGGGAACCTGTGTGTCAAAGTACTTTGATAAGACAGTATGCCTCCAGTCCGAAATAAGACAAGAGTGGATACAAGAGATAAGAGGAGAGAGACTACAAGGGATAGCAGAGGGCACAAGTAGCGCTCCCCATCTGGCTAGCTCATCAGCTGCATCGTTTCCTGCTAGAAATGAGTGTCTGCGGACCCATTGTAGCCTGATAGAACAGAAGGAGAGAGAAGACAGTTCCTGCTAGATCTGCCACAAAGTTTGAGATAACAGGAAAGGTGGAGGAGAGGACAGGGTGGCGAGGACAGAACGAGAATCAGATAATAGGAGAAGAGAAAAGAAATGACAGACTTGTTGGTGCTGCTGAGACCAGCAAACAGCGTGCAAAATGACGCAGGCTTCAACGGAAAAACTGGAACATACTGGGCCTGCCAAAAAGGAAAGAGTGGTCTCAGTGCCACAGAGAGAGCAGTTGGCAAGAACGCAGGAGCCGCCTTTGGCAAAAGGAAAAGGAACAGAGCCGTCTGTCCAAAGCACCAAATCATGAGGGGGAGAGAGAGTCAAGGTGGGCGAGAGCCGCACCTTGGCGAGAGAGAGGGGGATCAGAGCGAGAGCACGGAGTGGAAAGGGTGGACTCCATCGTGAACGAGGGCAGATTCCAAGGAGGAAAGGGAGGGCAAGCAAGAAGAGCCTCCCTAGAACAAGTAGAAGGAAGCATGAGCGGGTGAGTGGACGCAAAAGCTCTCCAGGACGATCTGCAGAGTCTTGGTTTCACTCCAAGTCTGGCCAAACCTGAGATAGGAAAGGAGGTTGGGAGACGAAGAGCCCGCTCATAAGAAAAAAGAGTGAAATGAGTCAGAGTGACTCATAGGTGAGGTAAAGAAGCCTCAGAGAGAAGAAGTGGGATAGGAGAGGACGAGAGGCAGCCGGTGATGGTGCAACTGGCCACTCGGTGGAGGCATTCCAATTTGGTGAAATTGGTAGCGCTTAGGAAACCATCTGGGTGAAGCATAAGTGAGAAGGTAACGAAGAAACGATTTATACTAAAAAGAGAGGGACTCCTTGGAGGGGCCCCATGAGGAAGCAGAGATACAGTGTAAGGCCTTGAGACGTGGAAAAAACTTGGCCTTCAGCAAAGATACATGCTTAGAAAAGGAAAGAGTGCAGTCAAAGGTGAACCTGAGAAAAGTTGGAGTGGGATTGAAATGAAGGTGGGAGCCGAGTAGGAGGAGGTTGGGCTGGAGATTAGCTTGGTGGGGATCCACTGAAAAAAGGAGGCCTCACATTTGGTCAGATTGAAAGGAAGACATCAGTACTCAGACCAGCGCTCCAATCGAAACAGAGCTCCTTGTGTGGCCTCCACCGCAGTGAGAATCGAGGGTGAAGAGGATCAAATGGCCAGATTGTCAGCGTAAAGAGAACAGCTGATGGAAGAAGGCAGAGAGGCTGGAAGATCATTAATGAAGAGAAAGAAAAGTTCAGGGCCAAGAACAGATCCTTGCGCAACACCTCGACAAACTCGAAAGTGACGACTTTTATGATTGTGAAAGACCACAGAAGTGCGCCTATCAGAAAGGAAAGATTGAGTCCAATGAGCAAAGCAAGGAGGGAGGCCAGCTGAAATCAGTTTGTGGAAAAAGGGCGGGAGGCCAGACAAAGTCAAAAGCTTTGAAGAAATCGATAATAGACAGGATCGTTCGAGAGCCTGGCCTGGGTTTGTTAAACCCATCCGAAATGGACTGAGAAAGGAACAGAATTTGATCGAATGTAGACCATCTAGGGCGGAAACTGGCCTGATGGGGAGAGAGAATGGAATTAGATTCCAGAAAGAAGAGTAGACGGGATAGAATGATGCGTTCAAACAGCTTTGATACGCAGGAGGTGAGAGAGATAGGCTGGAAGGAAGCAGGAGAGTCGAGAGGCTATCCCATCTTGTATATGGGAATAATAGAAGATGTATTCCAGATGGAAGGAAAGGAATGTGAAGACCAGGAAAGGTTGAAGATGTGAAGAAGAAAATTCATGCCAGAGCGAGGAAGGTGCTTTAGCATGGGATAGACAACTTTGTCTGGGCCAGTGGTGGTGGATGAGGAAAGGTTGGAGGCAGCCGCAAGAAATTCAGCAAATGAGAAAGGAAAGCAAAAGAACGAGTGAGACTCCTCAAGGCATGTGGCTCAGCGGAGCTCAGTGCGGTAGCCTCTGGCTCTGCTATGCAGAGCCTTTGGCTGAGAAACGGAAAAGTGAGATCGCAGGTAAGCAGCATAGACCGAAGCCGATTCCCTGGGAGAAGAACAGTTGGGAAAGTTAGGAGAGGAGGAAGATGAGCCAGTGATAGAGTGAAGGAGAGAGTGTACAGATTTAGGGTTAGACCTAGGTGAAAGAAAAGAGCAAGTCGTCTGCCATGCCTTCGATTTTAAAGAAGCTGTGTGCTGCCCTTCTGCTGTCGTTCAGGGGGCAGCATAGTGAAAAAATAAAGGGGTGTGCCCAGGGTAACTGGGACCCTAGGGAAGGCCAACAGCCATTTCGACCCAAACAGGGTCGAGGACTGCACCACCACGTTGAGGCGGCTGTTGATTGGTGCAGTGCACTGTTATAGCAGACATTTAGTTAGCAGACGTGATGTTTCAGCATATCCAGATAAATGTCTCCACCGTTATAGCAGATATTTATCTGGATATGCTGAAACATTACATTGTTCCTCAATTAGAAGAGTTTCAGCAGTAGGTTGTGTTTTAACAAGACAGTGCCTCTCCACACTGGGTTTGATGATTTATGACTTTTTAAAAGAAACTTTCCCAAATTGATTGATTGGGAGAAGTGGCCCAACACCATGGCCACCGAGTTCTCCAGATATAACCCCTTAGACGTTGTTTTACGGTTATGTAAAAGCCAGAATGTACAGAACACTAGTACCTGACATCTATACATTACAATCAAAAATCATCAATGTTCTTGAGCAACAGTTAACCAAGAAATTTCGCCCTGACATATTGAAAGCAACAAACGAAGCATATGTTGAAGTCCAGAAACAACTTGGAAACTTAAATTCTTGAAATATGGCTATTACAAACTTTTAAATAAAAAATTTTTGAATAAACTAACTTTACTTTGCACAGAAATGAATGATTTTATTTACTTTGGTTTTTTTAACAATAAAATTCTGAAAGTGTTTAAGACTGGATGAACACTCGTTGTATTACTAAGTGCGTGACTTTTTTAAAAGATTTTTAAAAATTCTTTTCAAATTCATGATATATATAAAAAAGTTTATCTTACTCCATATCAGGCCAAAAAATTTTCAAAAATCACAACCCTACTGTTCACGATGTCTTAGAACTTTGGACCATTATCTCTGAGACAACAGCATATACTTTTTCATGAATTTCAGACATAGTTATGTCTTCTTCATCAGAAATATCGCCAGTGACAAATGAATCTTAGAGGACCTTGGTCGCATTTGAATCGTCTTTGTCTATAAATTACTCTAACACAATAAATGTTATAACATTCAACATGAGTGGACTTTGTTAAAGGAAATGCACTCTCAATGATTAGGAAATAGCCTTGCCAGAAAGAACAAGTGAAATTGTATTTTTGCCAGAAACATTTTGCAAACATTCAGATAGTTCAGATTCCTTCATGGATGCATGGAGTCCTGCAGTTAGCTTTCTTGGCCTGATCAATGACAAATAATAGTGTTGAACAAATGCAACTACTCTCTGAAGCGTTAAAGTTAATGATAGGTAGAAGAATTACTTTTGATTTTCCTGGATAATCTCCATCTCGAGATGTCTGCATGAAATCTGATCAAACGGGCGAGTAGACTGATGAAATGTAAATGACAACTCTCAAAAAAGATCAATATTTTTTCTGTAGATCCTTTGTAGGCTACTGCAATTTCAAATTTCTAATTCATTTGAAAATCTGTGTGGACAATATAGAGGTAATCTCTTTGACGTAATTTTCCAATGGTTTGCCTTTAGTTTTCAGTTCTAAATCAACAGGTTGCAAATGTTGTTTCATTGGTTTGTCTTTTCGATGTATTCCTTTTTTTATTTGCTGATACCTGGATGATACCCATGCCATGAAATGTGTTGTTAACATCAAGGGTATAACGATTATGATGTACCTTATCTACCATGTATTATGAAAATGTGTCTGTTGGTAAGGAAATGGCAGCCTTAGATGCATCATCAGTTTGTAGTATATTGTTAAAATTTCATGATTTCTGTGTAGCTGCTGACACAATTGTTGTATAAGCCATTTTGATTTGAAAACATGGTCTAGCTCAGTGGTTTCCTAACTTATTTTTAAAATTCCCATGATGAACCCCTTGTAATTTTTTTAATGATTTGCGGCTTTTGTACTAAAGCAAAAAACTAAAAGATCATAACAAAAAACAGTTAAAAAAAACAAAAGTATATGACGAAGTTTAACGAGAGGGTGCACTTCTTTGCAATGAATTTGTCTATTTTGGGTAGGGTTTTGGTTAGTGCAACTCTGACTTCATGAATAACATCCACTCTATTTCCATATTCGCTTTTAATATGGAGTAGAGTGGAAAAGGCTGCCTCACACTCGTGGGTTGTTGCAAACAGAATGAGCACTTTCAGAGCCATCTTTGCAAGATTTGGATATGTCTGTATCATTGCTATCCATAAGTCTCTGCAACACATTTTCCTGTGAAGATTTTTAGACTTCCATCATTAACCGTAGTAATAAACTGCTCTTGAATTTGATTGTGTTAATTGTATATCATCCAACTTGAGTCCAAATGGAGTATTGATAATATAATTCCTGTAATTTATCAAATTCCTGTAAATTCAGAAAATAACAAGAACTTTTTTCACTGAAAATAGAAAATGGCATTTCATCACTGCGATGATGTCATCACTGATTTGAAGTTCATTTGCATCCAAAATTTTATTAAGGTGTGTGAAAGAAACAAAGTTTTTTTGTTTAATTTAGAATGCCAAAGTAAGAGTTTTGTATTAAAAGCCGTCAACTTCTCATGGCAGTGGAGTATGTTTACTTCTTTTCCTTGCCATGCCAGGTTGAGTGAGTTAAAGGATTTTAAGATTTTTACTAAAAAACACAGAAATATCAAAAAACAATCATCAAAAAAGTTTTTAGGCATTTCTGGCTTTACCTCTCATAGAAATTCTTGTATTTACTTCTGCAAAAAAAGCTTTTGCACTTTCCTCTTTGAAAGCCATCTAACACGAGTATGCAACAAAAGATTTTTAAACATGGAATCTCTTTCTTTGCACAGCTCGGCAAAAAGATGAGATTTAAGTGTATTCACTTTTATAAAGCTCACTGCTTTGATTGCATTGCTAGAAACATGTGATAATTCATCAGGCATTGTATTGAGCATTAATGCTTGTCAATGAATAATGCAATGACTACAAATGACGTTTGGAGACTTATCTTACCAAAGTCTAAAAACCTGAGTGACAACCAAGTATTGCCAGAGCTCCGTTTTTGCAAATGCCAATAGCGTGCTTTTATTGAATATTATGTTTCTCAAAAAATTTATCAACTTTGCTAAATATGTCTTTTGCCGTTGTTGTTGTTGTGTCAAGGTTTTTGCAAAACAAGAATTCATCTTCCAATTGTTCTTGATGAATGTAACGTGCATATATGCAAAGTTGAGCTTGATTAGCGACGTCGGTCATTATGTCAAGCTGGATTGTGAAAAGTTAAACTTTTGAGTGCTATATCTTTCAGACTACCTGTGCCAGAATATTAATGGATAGCTCAGCAATGTGCCTACTTAAAGAATGTTATGACAGGAATATTTGCTTCAGTTTCTCAACTTCAGAATTGTTCAGCAAATTCAACATGATAATTTTGCAGCATGGCAAGATCAACTGTTCAATGTTGAGAGGCTTTTTGGCAACGGCTATCTCACTTAAAACCTCATGTGAGACTTACAACAGCTTTATTTTCTTTAAAAAGCTTTCCCGTACTATCAAGTCTAGAATTTTTTAAACATTGACCATGACGTTGGAAGAAGTCTTTGTCTTTTGAATTGGGATGGTATGTTTCTATGTCTCTTCAACTTGCAAGGCTTCAGTAAAGAGCTTGCCAGCACTTTATGCCACAAAATGCTCATGATTTATCTTCTCCACATGTATTTATCACGATAAACCTTAACTGTATGTATAATTTGTCATATCTGAATTTCTTTTTAGAAGGCATAACATTTGCAAAGATGAAAACAGAAACTCAGTATATGTGAACTGCTAAATTGGATAGCTAAAAATCAAAAACTTACCTAACGCTATCTACCCAATACCTGCAATGTTTTCATAAACTTCCTACTCCCTCTTTTATCAACGCTTGTGCGAAATTCAGCTATGTAAGTTTTTCATCGCTAGTGTAACATCATAGCTGTGATCGTAAATACAAAGTTAAACATTTTTGTTAGCACTGTTGCACAGCTGTGTGACCATTACAATGCAATAAAGAAAATCGTTTTTTCTTACTGTGCTAATTCTTTCGATGAACTCATTGTGTGTGACTGCAGCTTTGCCAGCAGTGATTGCAAGCAGTGAAAAGTACCTCAATCTCAAATGTATATTTGTGAAACTAACTTATCAAGCAATGAGTCATAAACAAGATTTCTTTTGCAACCTCTTTGAAAGTGCTTTGCAAACCCCAAATGGTTCACAGACCCCATTTTGGGAATCAGTGGTCTAGCTCTTCTGCTAGACCAAAGGGTATTGGTAGTAATACTGATTTGGGTTTTGCAGTTTTGAGAAGTAGCCTTGTGCTTCAATTTAGGCTTAATCAAGACTTGCGCAAAATTTCTTAAAATTTTTGGAATCCAGTTACCTCTTGAAGTTTTAATTTTATTATTTTTAGGATATAATGACGTGTCATGCTTTTTTCCCGATTTCATACATGATTAATTTAGCTGCAGCAATAACTTTTTTATTGTTTATTTATCTTTTTTTTTCCTGCCACAAATCATTTATAAAGTAATGAAGCATATTGTGAAAACAAACAACATTGGATATCCCATCTAACTCTGCAAAACTAATTTATTTCCATATTACTCTTAAAGTTTCTGCTTAAATCTTTAACTCTATACACATCTTCTGCCATCTCAGGTATCTTTGAATGCAACTATTGTAATGTACAGTGCTATGCATCCGCATCAACTTCAAGCCAAACACACAACATCTGAAACCACTGTTGCATGCCAACATCAGCTGGTCATTCTTTTCTAAAACATAAGCATCTGGTAGTCGCCTATTTGTCATGAATTTCTGCACACACATTGACTTTGTCTTCCACCAAATCCTTTGAGCAATTAACTTGGATGATCACTTCGTCTCCTCGACTTCATTTCTTTTCCTATGCTGTTTAATGGCATTTTTATGGAAGCTGACAAAGGTTTTTCACTAACCGCTTCTTTGACTTCAGTAGACCACCAGGCTTTAGGATGGCGTTTGATGCAGCCAAAAGGAATGGAAGATTTGGCCACATTCAGTGTCAGAGAAGTAAAGAGAAAGAGACGAGTATTCCTCTGCAGAAGGACTGTGAGAGTTGAAGTAAGAAGCAAAGTCATCCCAGCAAGTTTTATGAAAATTGAAGGAAGGAGGACGTTTGTTGGAGCAAAAGACCAGAAACAGAAGGATGGTTAATAGAATTGATATATGATCAGAACCCAGGTCCTGAAGCACATCCCAAGAGGAAGAAAGGGCAAGAGAGAAGGGAGCACAGGAGATTTCAGGGGAGGAGCGACTGCCAGAGGAACAATAAAGAAGAGAAGGTATATCAGGGTCATTGAGGGGGAGGAGGTCAGAGGAGATGACCCAATCAAATACTTCCTCCTCACAGGGTTTGGAAGTACCTTTCGAGTTTCAGAGGGGTGATGGCAATTGAAGTCCCAGAATGAAGAGATTTCTGGAGGAGGGAGAAAAGGAGTAGGTTCTGCTATGTGTTGGAGAAGAGCAAATAGGGGGGCATAAACATTAAGAAAAGAGAGCAAAGAGGAGTTTTTTGGAGAGAGATTGCCCCCTGCATAATCAGACTAGGGGTCAAGCAAAGAAAGAAAGGAGATAGCAAGTTCAGAGAAAGATATGCCCTGCCTGATGAATAAGATGATGCTGCTACTAGTGTACGTGGCATCTGGAGAGACAGTACCAGATTGGGAATGCAATCAGATCGAAGGATAGAGAATCCAGGGATCTGGAAAGAGGAAGATGAGTTAAGGTTAGATTCCTGGATACAAATAAGGTCAACAGGATGAGATGAAATGAACTGTTGAAGTTTAGTGTTCTTGGCTCAGATACCCCTAGCATTCCATTGAAGAACTTTAACCCTTTGCAGTCGAAAGGCGAATATAAGTCGCCTATCAAAAAAGTCGCAAGCTGGTCGTAAGGCAAATATAACTTGCCTTTTTTTGGTACAAGTTTCTACTGCGATTGTAAGGCAACCGCTCTTTGCCATTGTTTACGTTACATGTTATAACTCAATTGTCAGGCATGCGCTATGTGCCATAATTGTTTTGGCGCCATTTTATGGTTGTCTTGGCAACAATTTGTTGCAATTTTCAATCAGCACGATATGTGCACGTGTTTATTACGGCATTTTCATGATACGGAGAAAGCTGTTGTATTGTACAGGTTTTATTATGCCATGTTACATGTTTAGTCATTGCTAATTAAAAAATGCTCTTGGGTGAGGATTATTTTGTACCCATCACGAAGCAGGTTCAGTTTAATGGGGGAAAGGTGAAGGAGGACAGGGCAAGCTCCCCACCAAATAGCTTCAAGCAAGGTCAAACAGAATTAGAGTGCAGCAAAAAAGACTGTTCATTATGTTGAAATAATTTCGTTGCTCTGCTGAACTTTGTTCTAAATTTTGGTTAGGATAAGTTTTAGGTTGGGTTTATAGGTTACATATGGTTGAAGTTAAGATTACAGTATGATTTAGGTCAAAGTTAGGTTTGGTTTCAAAGTTAGTGTTAGATTTTAAGTTGAGGTTTTAGGATTAGGATGTAAAATGGATCACAAAAACGGAGCTCTTTCAAGATTTAGCATCTTGCTATATTAGACCAATACATTTGTCTTTAGCAGAATTCTATTTACAATTACTTTTTTGACACCATAATACTCTAAATTTGTAAGATATTAGCATCGACCCACTAAAAATTATAAAATTGTCAGTTCAGCAGTTTTCAGGCACAAAATTTCAAAAAGCAAACAAAATTCTACTAATAGTAATGACGTCATGATATCAAAATGACGTCATTACTTTTTAAAATCAAAATTTAAAATCTGCAATAGCCGATCTATTTACATGCAAAAAATCAAAGTGCTTTGTGCTTTCTAACCAGAGATATTAAAAATACACGAAAAAATGTAAAAACTAACGCAAAAACGCCATTTTTAATACGACTAACTGGCAACAATTTTGCGCCAGTTAGGTTGACCGCAAAAGGTTAAGACAGTCAGGGAGAAGAGGAAGCAGGAGATGTAGAGAGACAGCCATGAGCAAGAAGCGATGGTGGGGGTGCAGAGGGAGAAGATATGAAGTGGGCAGAAGGAGGATAAGAGGTTTGAAGGCAAGGGTGGGGCGGGAGTGCTGCATTTGCAGAAAGGGGGCCAGATTAGATAGTGAAGGTATACAAGCTGGAGGAGTCCAAAGAAGAAGTCACAGTGCTGTCTCAAGAAGCAGGGAAACAGCAGGAGGGCAACTCCATGAGTGAGAGCTGCCTAGAGTTATGAATTTGGAGAAGGAGAGTAAGTGAGCACCTTAGATGGACCCATTTGGAGCAGCTGCAGCATTACACTGAACTACCCTACCAGGTCACATTTCCAGCACACACTGAACAGGGAAAGCTGGGGCTAGGATTAGAATGAACGTTGCCGCTCATCAGGAGAAGCAGAAGAATGAGGGAACAAAAACAGGCAAGAAAAAGGCAGGAGAAGAGGGAAGACATGTGATCGACTTTAAAGGAGCTGCATGCTGTCCTTTTGTAGTCATTCAGGGGGCAGCACAGTTAAAAAATGGCTTGTGCAAGGGGAGTGCCCAGGGTAACTGGGACTCTTGGCAAGGCCAACAGCCATTTTAACCCAATGCAAATGGAGTCAGAGACTGCACCACCAAGTTGAGGTAGCTGTCTGAACCAAAAAAGTTGATTACTGTTACCAATTAGGAATTAAATAATAATAACATTAGGTTTTAAGCTTGCTTTGCCTCACAGCTTTTTTAAACAAACTTAATCAGAGCTAAAATTGAAATTCCAGAGCAAGTACAACTTATATCATCAATTCTTTTATCATGCTGAATAACATTTTATTTTAACCCTTTTCAAAAATAAATAATTGCGCATTTCTTTCAGCAAGTTTACAAGATTTTGAACTGTTTTACTTAGAAGATTCTGCGCTGCACATTCAACTAAAAAAACATACTAATTTTCAGCAACTTACACAAGAAACAATATAAAATATTACAGTTTACTTTATTTATCAAACAGTTTTTGCTCAAACAAAGAATTTGGAGAATTTTTGATATTCTATAGTACATAAAATTGTGCTTCTTGTGATACCAAGCATATTTACGTAAAATGTGTCCCAATTCTACCCTATGGTGAATACACTATTATGAGAATAGTTAACACTTTTGATGCGGCTTGGTTTGCCCGCTCACGCTGTTGCGTAGTGGGGCTTTCCCAATGCTTTCGTCTAGCTTTACCTTATTCATCTAAAACGTTTCTCGTCGTGAAAATTATGCAGCATTTTTATTAGTTTGCAATAAAATTACATTGATTCAACATTTGGACTGATCTGTTCTGTTCACTATGCATACTGTCATTAAAAATTGCTATTTCTACATTGTTGCACAAGTAAGGCCTGCATTTAAGTTGATTGCAACTAGAAACAAAATAACAATTTAGAAGCAAATAGTAGCAATGTGAAAACTTGTTATTTAAATCAGATCCAATTAAAAAAAATCAAAAGAAATGATTGAGGTTTATTTTACTAAGCCTTTTTTTAGTCTTGTAATAAGCGTTTTTTGGTGTGGTAGTCACTGAAACAAGGGATTTTGCATAGTGGTATGTTGCATTCCTTGCAACACACTCTGGTTTCTTTTCAAACTTTCTTTTTCATGCAAACCCTGCACCTTCTCTGTGGGCATTTTTGTTTTTCTGTAGCTGGATACAAGCTCATATGATGAGCTTTATATCCATCACGCAGTCGGGTTTCGGGATCGTATCTTGGCATTTTTTCTGGAGGAAAAGTCTAGAATTTTATCTTTTTGATCGTGATAGTGCAAGGTTCCTACAATAAAACATTCTGGCTGTCCTACCTTACTTTTATTACATAATTTTCAATATTGTTGCTTGCATATAAAACTTTCATTTATCACAAATCTTGCTTTAAAACTTGTTAAATTTGCTGTTTTAAACCACGTGCACATGAAGACGAAGCTGCTAAAACGAACAAGTAAGAGAAAAACTCTCCCTCAAATTTTAACTACTATAGTAAGCAAATCACGTGCAAAGCATGCTGATAAATCTAAAGTTTTGAATTATTATGCCTTGATCACACTTAAAACATGCAGATGGAGAAATTCGTCCTTTTTTGACTCTTGTAATAAATTCCCGCATCTAATTGATGAAATGCTTTATTTTGATGGAGATCTCTGTTGCTTTGCACCTGACGCATTGTATCACGTGATGGAGATCTCCATCACACCACATCAAAAGTGTTAAGTATTGTGAAGAGAACTATTGTTAAGACAGTTAATGTTAAGAGGGTTAGATGGGATTAAAATGATTGAGAAATAAAGAACGTGGAAAAAGGAATTTAAAATGACGTGGAAGAACACAGTAATCACATTGGACTGAGAAAGATGCCACTGACAGAATCAAGTGGTCTAATATTGTTTACAAACTTTCTGGAAACCTATGGTGAATTTGGCCACCTCCATTAATAGAGGAGATTTTAAAGAGTGGTCCTCTTTCTATTGTATATTTTATTTTGCCCTCTTCCATTTCTTGTATATGTGGTTATATTATTTATCTTACACATAAATATGCCTAGCACTTGCTCAAGTACAAGGCATCAATTCAAATAGTTATTTTGCGCAGTCAACCTTGATAAGCTAAAGACCCCAGCATCATTTTGATTATTGATATTTGAACCTAACATTTAAACAATTGCAAAAGTTGACTTTTCGTATTCAGTTGTCACTGTACGTCAATGAGCTTGACGTTTTACGACTGATGTACTGTGATTATGTTAGTGATGATTTTTTAGACTGTCTCAGAAAGCTCTAGTGACTTGGAATCATTGATGAAGGAAACACGACGGCTCCTCCTTCTTTCAACCTTGCATCGTGAGTGTGGGAGGCATGCAGACGAAGAGCAAACTCTGATACAAGCCAGAAACAATCAGGTAGGTCAACAAAGCTTTTACTGTAGTGAGATGTCTGTGACCACGTGGGTTCTGCATTAGTTTGTTGTATTAGAAAAGTATATATACTTCACAATTTCCCATGCATATTTTCATTGTTTGATTAGTTTATTGTGCCAGCATTAGTGGCAACTCTGGAGCAAATCTTAACTGGTTTCTCAATGTTTATTTATTAAGGTCTTACAATGACCAGAAGATTAAGAGATGTCTTTTGTCCTAGCAATTTATAATGTAGAATTTGGCAAGTGAAATAAAAGCATCTTATGATTTTTTTATTATGTTGTATCTATGAGATATAGATTTGCTGACAGTGTCTCTGGTGCTGGACACTGATTGAGACGTTCAATCCTGTTTTTTTTGTCAAGTTTCACGCAGTGGCTACCTTGATCACAATGTTGTTATTTCAGGCAAAACTGCTGAAGCGAGTTCAGGTTGAACAACCTGACAATGTTGTGATTCAGAAACGTCAAGCGGCAGACATCTGTCGGCGGCTGGCTGCTCATGCTACAGTAGTTGTGAACGACTTACAACAAGCGATCAAGTATTTTAAAGAAGCACTTATATATTGTGAAGAGGATATCAAGGTAAGATAAAATGTATAATTGCTCTAGGTGAGCTGCCTCCTATCTATTTAAATTCACGTTCAGTAAAATCATATTTTGCCAACAGAGCAACTTTGAGGCATTTATAATTCAATGCTTCTGGTGATAGTCTATTTTAAATTTCTACCACTTTGCATGTTAGCAAAGGACTTAACTGTGTTGCCCAAGTTTGCTTATCCCATGTAGCCCTTGCAGCATAACTTTTGAATTGTAAAAGATATTTATATAAAGTATCCTTGGTGTTCACAAATAATGATGATAGCAGTGTACTCCCAGTCATCTCAACAAATTCTTGGTTAATTTGTTTACTAATTCAATACAGAGCAAAATTCTCTGCTTTTATCTAAAATAGTAGGTTTTTTACTTCAAGCATAGTTTTTTCTCAGCTGCAAGGTCATCCTGTCTTCTGTTGTTACCCAACCCCTTCTGAGGGATGGGGGCATGGCAGATGACCATGGAGCCCCAGAAGCCAAGCATCTCCCCAGGGGCTGGACCAGAGAGCATAAAGAGACAAAAAGTCGCAAAAAAGCGAGTGGCACAAAGAGTTTGTAACTGGACAGTGCGGAATGAGATGAGAGGTGTCCTGGGATGAGTGTCCACAGGCACTGCAGGAAGGATTCTCAATTCTGCCAATCCTAAAGAGATAGGAACTTAATAGAAAGCTGTGTCCATTGCAGCATAGATGAGAGAAAACGCAGCGAGCTTGATGAGGGAGCACAAGTTCCTTGATGGAAATCGAGGGAACCTGTGTGTCAAAGAATTTTGATGAGACAGTATGCCTCCGGTCCAAGAAAAGAGAAGAGTGGATACGAGAGATAAGAGTAGATAGACTACAAAGGATTGTGGAGGGCACAAGTAGCACTCCCCATCTGGCCAGCTCATCAGCTGCATGGTTTCCCAGGAGAGACGAGTGCCCGGGTACCCATTTTAGCCTGATAAAACAGGAGGAGAGAGAAGACAGTTCCTGCCAGGGAGATTGAGGTAAAAGTAAAGATGGAGGAGAGGACAAGGTGGTGGATACAGAGCAAGAGTCTGACAGGAGGAGGAGAGAAGAGAAGTTGGCAGACTTGTTGGTGCTGCCAAGACCAGCAAAGAGCTTGCAGAATGGCACAGGCTTCAGCAGAGAAACTTGGGCATACCTGGCCTGCTGGAAAGGAAAGAGTGGCATCGATGCACAGAGAGAGCAGTTGACAAGTAGGCTAGAGCCGTCTTTGCAAAAAAGGAAAAAAAAACAGAGCCGTCAGTCTAAAGTACCAGATTGTAAGGGGGAAGAGAGTCAAGGTGAGTGAGAGCCGCACCTTGGCAAGGGAGAGGGAGATCAGAGCGAGAGCATGGAGAGGAAAGGGTAAACTACACAATGAAGAGTGGACTCCAGTGAAGAAAGGGGGGGTTCAAGAAGAAAAGTGAGGGCAAGCAAAGAGAGCCTCCCAAAGAGAAGTAGAAGGAAGCATGAACGGGTGAGTGGATGCAAGAGCTCTCCATGACGATCTGCAGACTCTTGTCTTCACTCCAAGTCTGGCCAAACGCCAAAGAGGCAACATTTTATGTTACAGGAAATTATGCAAACCAATGTCAAAATCTCGGTATCACAAAACCTTCATGTAACTAGGGAATTTTACAGAGCTTGTCAAAAGTAAATGTGCTGTATGGAAGAATGTGCAATCAAATGATTAGTCCATTTTATATTCAAGAGGCATCAATTTCTGCAAATGTTTATCTTGACTTTTCGACCAATTGCGTGAAACGACAACTGAATTAATGTCAACCAACCATCATTTTCCAACAAGATGGTACACCATCATCTTGGGGATTGCATGTTAATCAGCTTCTCAAGAAAATATTTCCAAACTAGTAAATTGGAAAGCGTGAGAGAATTCTGCGGCCATTACTTTCACCAGAAATTACTTTCTTGCACTTCTTTCAATTAAGTAGTGTATAAGATATCATGTTTCACTCAAAGACACGGAAAATTTCTGACTTGCCACCATTAATGAGGCCATTCTACTACGAACATGGCAAGAAATCAAGTACCGTCTTGATATGGTTCATACAATTATTGGTTCCCATATAGAGATGTATTACATAAAACAAAAATGGCTAGAGTGAACACTGATACAAAAAAAAAACAAATCTGATTGAGATATCATATCAACTCACTTTCTAATAAATATCAAAATGGTAAAGAGACTTTATGGACACTCCTCATGTACTGAGCATAGAACATTTTCAAAATTCTAGAAGATTGCAGTAAAAACAACTGGAGAAATTATTGTGATGTCATGAGTACAGTAGTGCCAGACGGCATTTAAAACAGAAAATGAAAGTATTTAGGAAAAAAGAAATATGCTGGACTAAGATTTTTAGAAAAATCTTTTGGCTTTGTTTATTTACCTCGTATTGTTGTAGAACTTTTTTGCTTTATTTTTTCTTGTAAATGTACCTCGAAAAAGCTTTTTGACACGTTTCTATGGTCAATAGTTTTTTGAAAAAATAAAGAAAATAAAATCTGCAATCAAGCGTTAATCATAACTATCTTCACGTTTAAAGGGGTAAAATTTTTGTAAGTTGTAGGCCAGCGTTTGTTTAAAAAAAAGTTATTCATCGTCAAGAGATTCAAAGTAAAAGTTTATTTTCAACCATGACATCATCGTGACATCACCAACAGTAGCGGGTCCAGAAATTTTTGGTGGGAGAAGGTTAAATTTCTTTTGCATTTTAAATTTTAGGTAGAGACCTATGTCTTTTTCGTTCAATTTATATTGAAAGTGATATCTTTTTTATTTTGGGCATCAGCTGTTTCTGAGTTCAACTTTCAAAACAAAAATTTTTGTGACACAAAAGTAAACAAATAAACATAATCGATGTAACACTCCAAAAGGCTAGTGGGAGAGTGTATCCCCCACATCTTCCATGAATTTGGCACTGGTCACCAATTACCTTATTACACTCACGCTGAGACGTGGTCAAATGCAAGGTGAGTTTTGTGTATGCAAGCCCAATACTTTTGGAGGAGTTAAAGCAAACTTTTTGCACATATAGGGAGAACTTGGCTTTAGATTATAAATTTCTACAAGTCTTACTAAAAAGAATTTTAGCCATCATTTTTGCAAATTACTTGAGAATAACAGTTTTTTTGTAATTCAGAAAACAGGACTGCAAAATATTGCAAGCCAGTTGTTTAAAATGCATTTTCAAAACCTGCATTGCCTGAAAATTTTGCAATGTTGTGATATATCAATAAAACATTTTTAGCAGATGCTGTAAGCTACGATTCTCAATATGTACTGCAAACTATGATTGCAATGTGTGTTTCTAACTTGTTCCAACACTAATTAATACTGTAATCTGTTTCTCCTTTGTACTTATCTATGCATTTGATAATTACAACATTTAATTTGCAGACGATGATTGACCTAGCTAGACTGCACTTGCAAGTGGGAGATTTGGATGCTTGCCAACAATACTGCATGCAAGCCCTGCGTTCATCAGTGGATGGCAGTGATCAAGCCAGCATGGTGGGTGCACATTTGCAGGTTTATTGTGGGAAATTTAGCATCATTCTATTCAATTTGTTTATTATATGTTTACTTGTTAACTTGTCATCAAAGATTCCAAACCAACATATTGCTTGATGTTGACTCTAATTGAACTTAACAATTCAACTTTTGGAAGTTAAATTGTTTGAGATCTTTCTAAAATAAATTGGTATGACCAATATGTCCAAAATTTCCTGTTTTTGAAAAAAACAAAAAGTTTTGCAAAGCAGTTTGATGTATTTGTGAGTTATGAATGTGGTTCTTTTAAAGGGAAATTAAAGGCGACATGATGGCGTAGTGTTTGGAGTATCCACTTTGCAGTCAGTAGATCTGGTGTTCACTTCCCAAGTCGAGTTATACCAAAATACTTTAAAAAATGGTATTCACAGCTTCCCTGCTTGGCACTCAGCACAATAGGGATAGTGTGGAGAACAAGCTGGCTAGCTTGCTTATTGTGTTCTTGGGCAAGGCACTTAACAGGATGCGTCTACGTGTGGCAGACAGGTGGTGTGGCCACACAGTCTACTCGTGGTGATGGCCCAGTCTAACTGAAGACTCATAAACAGTGCATGAGCGCACACACATTGTATGTACATCTACCTGCATAATGCTCAGAACGATTAGCTCAAACGACAAAGAAAAATGCGAAATTGAATGCCTGGCTGCAAGATTTAACGATGCTAGTTGTGTTTACCCTTCCTCTTTCTTGCTCTGATAGCTCAGCGTGAAATAATCACAACTCCGATTCACACGGCAAACCTAATCAAGATCAGACCAAGGGAAAGCAGTTGTCCATTTTCAACCAATCTTGAATACAATGTGTAGACTGCTACCCCACTAGTAAGATGAAATGCTATTGGTCATTGTCTAGTAGATTCTCTTATCACGTGCCTGGTAAGCCATTTCTTTATTTTGACCTGGTAAAGCACAGACAAGTTTCATACCCTCACCACTAATTTATGGTTATATATTATTAGATGATGGCCGATATAATGTTCTCCAAGAAACAATATGATGATGCAATATATCATTATGAACAATTGTTGGAAAATAAACCAAATCATTATGAGGTATGAATTGCATGTGGACAATGTCATAAATTGATTTGTAAGTTGTGATGGCATATTTCTATAAAGTTGAAAAGATTTAACTTCAGTTTGAAGTAAAGTTGAGATTGATAAGTAACAATGGTCGAAAAATTTTTATTTAATGCAAGTGTGAAGGGCAGGCAAAAAGTAATGGGTCTTGGTCAATTTACCGTACTTAAGGTTCATGTTTTCTCAGAAATTTTGACAGTGTGTTAAGTTTAATGATGAACTGTTGAAAAAAATTTTTTAAAGGTGTTCACTTTCTATCAGTCATTTTGGAAATGGCGTCATTAATGGATATCTGTCTGAGGCAATGAACTGTAACTAATTTCATTGTTTTGGAAGGAAAGCTACAATACACATTTTGATAGATTGAGAAAGGTTTATAGGGATGCTGTTATAGGCTACATCACTGTCAAAAGTGGGTGTCCAGAGCCAATGGTGAACAAGAAGATCGAAGATTAGGTAACATTCAGGAAAGTTTTACTTTCCAAAAAAGAAGTGGATCATCGTCTTCAGCAGTTAATTTTAAAAACAGTGCTAGGGTGGAGGAGATGATCAGAGAAGATCGCAAAGTCACTATTGTGACATTGCTGAACTTATTAAAATAAGCTATAAAAGTGTTGCAAATATTCTTGGGAAGCAATGTGTTGATTAATTTCCGCCTAGTCTCTCTTCAGAAAAAGCTTAGGCAAATCCTATCAACAAATGTAGAATCCTTGTCTAGTATTGATGGACTTCAACGGAGTTATACAATTCCAAAAACGTGAGAAATAAATTTAATGACGGAAAATTGGTAATTCGGTTTGATTCCACAAATTATAAAACGATTGATTGAAAGATGAATTTGGGGTTTTGTGCTTTTCCTTATACGTCCTTAAACGTCCTTTAAAAACCACAATCACTTAACTGCAAAACAATTACAAAAGACAACTGTCACGTACCAGAACTATTTTCCAGACAAGAATCGAACAAATGACCACTTGAAGTTCTGAGTAAGACAACACTTTTCAATTGTATATACTTAATCTCAATTACTTATCAGTTGTCTTACTCTACAAAGATCAATATAAAGATTAATGTGTTGACTAATTAGTTATGTGACACAAAACTCAATAATAGCAATTTGATACTTCAACTAAACAAACTCTAGTGCCGTTTTCTATTACTTCGCATGCAGGCGCGTTTGCATTTGACTGGACAACAAAAAGCGAGGATTTTACCAATACTATGCATTGACTACTGCGTCAGAAAACTGAACCATTAGGCATAACAAATTTCACAAACTCAACAGAAGGTTACAACAAAAATATTTAACACAATGCTTTGCAGAGTTTTGATCTAGCCTGTACATCTCCAAGGTCTTGCTGCAACACAATAATGTCAGACCTGACACCAATTTCAAAACTCGTAAAGAGATTATTTTTTTGGGATGGACACCTGTAATCCATCCCCCATTCCAAATCTAGTACCACTTGACATCATATTTTGGGACCATCAAAAAAAGGAATGAAAGAGCATCAGTTTAGTAGTGATGAACAAGTCAATCAAGCTACAAAAACTGGTCAAAAGCACAGCCTGCTGAGCTTTACAAGGCCAGCATACTTGGCTTTATTCAGCAATGGGCAGTTGGCATTAAGAAAGATCGAGGTTACAATGAGAAGTAGCATTAAAATCCACAATTATTGTCTTTATTTATACATATAACTGTGCTTGCCTGTGCTTCACTGGTTTCAAAGAAGAGTGAAGCTGTTTACCCAGCATGTTGCAAGAGGCGACTATTTGGTACCTACCAATTGCAGTCTGGCTGTTAGTGGTGGGGTTACCAGCTTAATTGCGTGGTGGGACCACTCATGTCAGAAAACTGTGGTTGAAGGTAAGCAAGGGCATGCTCCCCGTAGAAGAGTTTTGCTTCAACAAATTCCCATAACAAGAAAAATAAGCAAATTGACCCCCAGTCCCCGGCAGCTCTCAAATGGACAGGGGGTGCGAAGAATCTTTGGGTTTAAATCTGAATGTCATGGGATAAGATTTGGCACGTTAAATGTAGGAAGTCTTTGTGGAAGCAATACTGAAGTGTGTGAAGAACTGAGGAAGAGAAGAGTTGATGTATGCCGCATCCAGGAAGTAAGATGGAAAGGCCAAGAAACTCGTTTTGTGGGTACTTCAAGACGAAGGTATAAACTGTGGTGGTCAGGAAATGATGCAGGATTCGGAGGAAAGGAATTTCAGTGAAAGAGAAAATATCTGGAAACGTTGTGGAAGTTAGAAGAAAAAGCAACAGAGTAATGGTGATTGTGCTAGCTTTGGGAAAAGAAATGCAGAAGGAAAAAGATTGCTGGAGCTCTGTGATGAAAGAGAGCTGTGCATGGCAAACAGGTGGTTTTATAAGGCAGACAAATGGAAAACCATTTATAGTGCCGGTGGATGTGAAGCAGAAATTGATAGTGTGCTTGTGGGAGAAAAATACAGAAAGTACGTAAGGGATGTGAAAGTGATTCCATAGGAACTTCAGCACCGACTGGTGGTTGTAGATGTGGGTAAAAACGTGCTATAAAAGATTGTGAGAAAGCAACGGATCGTAAGAAGAAAGATTTGGAAGTTGAATCAAAACTAAACAAGAGTAAGATTTGAAAAGAGACTAAAAGAACTAGTAAGCACAGATGCGCCTGATTTGGGGAAAACTTTTAAGGATGGTGTCTTGAAGACATGTGATAAAGTGTGTGGAAAGAAGAAGTGTAGGAGAGATTGAGGAGGCATGTGGTGGTGGAATGACGAGGTCAAGGATACCATAACAAGAAAGAAGGCGGCATTGAAAGAGCTGTGTAGGTTTCCATCAGAAGAAAATAAAGACTAAACACAAACGTATAAGAAATCAAACAAGAAAAATTGTTGCTAGAGCTATGAGAATGGAAGCTAGTCAGGAGTTGAATGGTTTATATCAGAAGTCTATCAGTGTTTTCTACATTCTTAAAAGAAAGGGAATGATGTAAAAGGAGGAAGGTGCTTATGAGGAAGCGATGGACGATTGGGTTTTATTGAAGAAGACAGGGCAAAAATTTGGAAGGAGCATACGAAAAAGATCGTGAATGAAGAGATTGAATGGGACCAGATGGTGGAAACTGATGTAGTAGAAGGACCAGTGGAAAAAGTGGGTCGCAATGAAATTGTGGAAGCAATGCAAAAGATGAAATCAGAAAAAGCAACTGGATCATCTGACTTAAATGTTGGGATGATAGTTGCAAGTGGTAAAATTCAGGCTAAAGTGATGATGGAACTGTGTTAGCGTGTATTGGATGGAAGAGGAATGCCTAATGAGTGGAAAATCAGTATGATTGTGCCTATCTTTAACTCTTTCGCTCCCGCAAAATTAGTGAAAAAATGTCCGTAAGGTGGCAGTGCGAAAAACTGTCATAATCAATCATAATTAATTATAATTATGTACCTCAAGTTTGTTTGTAAATCATTACTCAGCTGTTTACTTCTACATTAAGTGTTATATATCGTTGAAATCTACATTTCTTGAGAATTTCAAACAGAAAAAAAACATTTTTTTTGAATATGCAAACTTTATGCAAATTAACCCCCAAACTGGGGGATAGTTGTCTTCAAAATTAAAGAGGTACCCTCACCTCAAAGATCACTACAGATTTTATTTTTTACCAATTTTTTTAGAAATGGTCGCAAGATGATGCTAAGGAAATAAGCTTTCAAGGTACATCAATCAAAACTTACCTAAAAGCCTAGGTTTTCTACAATTTGCAATTTTCTGAGGCAAATGACCTTTTTTTTGACGGGTACCGACCGGTACCAAATTTTGGTAGTTAAATTTAGTACCTAAAATATGATCAGTTATTTTCTGCTAGAGGTTAGCCTAAACCATGTAACATTATGTATTTTTGAACAGGGAATTTCTTCAAGATTCAGAAAATATCAAGTTTAGATAGAATATGCTGTCACTGACAATGAAACAGCCGCTTGTTTACACCCTTCCCATTTCATGAGAAACAAGGGGGATACAGCAAACTTTGATTTAGAGAAGCCAAACTTCTGCTAGCTTTTAAACTTGTATTTCGCTTCTTGTCTCCTTGGAAACTTGATACAAAATGACAACTGTAGTAGTGAAATATTTGCAATTTATTTTATCTTTTTAAAGGGTGTAGTTTTTGTAAAAAATATAATTTAGTGAAGGTAAGTCAAAAATTTTTGGGGGTTTTGAAGTGACATGATGTACAGTACTCATTTTTGATCAGTAAATATCATATACCACTTAGTCTAAACTATTTAAAGTTATATATTGCTGGAAAGCAAATTTCCTAAGCTTTCAAATGTAACCGGTATTTAGCAACATATCATATTTTTTACGCACTAAATTTACTTTTATCTACTTATCATTCAAATTTGTTTGGGGGGGTTTTGAGACCCCTAAAAAATTTGGAAATTCAAAAAAGTAAAATTTATTATTATTGCTTGAAATTTTGTCAAATGATGCCCCAAAAGAGTAGTTTTCAGACTGTGTTAATGATAAAGGGTTTGGTTTTGTGGTAAAGATGTAATCTCAATTTGATTTTAGTGTAGTTGGCACGTGCTGAGAATTTGGCCGATTTTGTCGTCTGCAACTGGGTTGTTGGTCATTTTAACCGTTTTTGGGTATAAAAGTTCAAGAATTAGGGCACAAATTATACATCATCCGATGCGTGAGGAAATAAGCATGATCTTTTGAAAAGTTTATGAAAATCGGATGAAAAATAAAGTCACAAATCGATTTTTGAGTAAACTAATTTTGTAACTCAATTTAAAAAAAAATTGAGGAAAACACGAGATCATCAATCGATGATCGCGGGAGCGAAAGAGTTAAAGGAAGGGGTGATATGATGAGCTGTGGATCATACAGAGGAGTAAAATTGCTAGAGCATGCCATGAAAATTGTTGAAAGAGTGCTAGAGAGGCAAATACGAACACTCGTCAATTTGAGTGAAATGCAGTTTGGATTTATGCCAGGGAAAGGAACAGTGGATGTGATATTCACTGTGAGAAGAATGCAGGAGGAATATCAAAAAAAGGACAAGAAGTTGTATATGTGTTTTGTTAACATGGAAAAAATTATTGTGAGAGTGCCAAGAAAAGTAATGGAGTGGCCATGAAAAAGAAGGGTCTATCAGAAGTAATGGTTTGGGCAGTTATGAGCTTGTATGATGGTGCAAAGACAAGAGTGAGGGTGGGATCTGCATATTCAGGAATTTGAAGTAAAAGTTGGTGTACATCAAGGATCTGTGCTGTCGTCACTATTGTTTGCAATAGTTATTGACGTTTTTACAGAAAATGCAAGAAGGGATGTAGTTAATGAATTACTGTATGCAGATAATTTTTTGTCATGAGCGAAACCATGGAAGACTTAAAGGAAAGATTTTGAAATTGGAAGGATGCACTGGAAAGTAAAAGTTTAAAGGTCAACACCAGAAAAACAAAAATGATGGTAAGCGAGTCAGAAGGAGAACTATTCAAAAGCAAGATAGATCCATGTGGAGTTTGTGGGAGGAGATTCATGACCAATTCAGTATTCGAAAAACAAAAACGTTGGTTAGCAGATCATAAGGAGAACAATTCAAAAGCAAGATAGATCCATGTCAAGTTTGTCAGAGGAGAGTAATGGCCAATTCAGTGTTGTGCACAAAATGTGGATACTGGGTTAATGACAGATCTGAAAATATAAAGAGAGTTTTACCGCTAGGTTGGCAATGCATTTTGTTTGCTTAAAATGTATAGGAATAATGGAAGGAACGGTGGGTTCAATCAAGAAGTTGTGTGATGAAGTGGAGACAGTGAATGGATATTGTTATTTGGGAGACAGACTAACTGCTAGTGGTGGTTGTGAAGCGGCAAACACAGCAAGAGTAAGAATCGGTTAGGTAAGATTCAGGAAAAGTAGAGAGTTATTGCTTGGAAATAGGTGTTCCCTGAGGATGGCAGGTAAAGTTTTGTTGTTGTTGCATAAGATCAGCAATGCTGTATGGAAGCGAGGTATGGTATTTAAAAGAAGATGAAAAAGCAATTTTAAGAAAAACGAAGAAAGCTATGGTGAGAGCCATATGCAGTCAGAAAGGCGACTGAAGAACAGATGGACATGCTGGGGTTGAGGACGACTATAGACTATGGCGAATGGAGTTAGATGGTATGGACATGTGCTGTGGAGAGATGACAATAATGTTTTGAGGGTTGCTCTGGATCTCGAAGTGAGTGGCAAGAGAAAGCAAGGACGACCGAAGAAGACCTGGAAGAAGCAAGTGGAGGAAAAAACAGAGAAGATTGATTTGGAAAAGGAGGATGCCCTGAAATGAGCAAAGTGGAGAGACCAAGTGCAAACATTTGCATAAGGAATTGGGTGAATCTGGCCATCTCTGCTGAGGGGACAACACCAAATTAAAACTAAATAACTACTATAACTACATAGCGAGGAGAAATCTTGGTTTGTTATTTTTTAAAAGATTAAGGTTTTTAAATTTAACCTTTGATCAGATTTTTTCTATCACGTCAAGATTTTCAGTAGTTAAGAGTTTTAATGTTGCTAGTTTAATTATCATCACTTTACAGACGCATTTGTTAATACACTATATAATGCTTTCTTTTGGGTCCATCAAACCTTTGAGACGTCATAAAGTTCATTAGTTTGCAATTAAAGTAAGTAACATGTTTTAGTGTAAGTGTTAAAGCTTACTATTATTGCTTCATTTACGTAATGTGAAGTATTTAACTCTGAACACAAACTGTCATGTGCATATTAACCTGTTGGATAAAGTGTAACATTTTTGAATGTACCCCTGATGAAGCACATAAGTGGTACAACTGTAGCTACTCTAATCAATCTCAATATATTAAACATTTTTTATTTAAGTTCTAAACGTTTTGTTGTTGTTGTTGTTGTTGTGATTACCCCTCCTTCTCCTCCAGATGGAGGTATGGCACAAACGGCAATTCAGGTGCACGTCGTCAACCTAATTGAAATTAGGCTGGGAGAAAGATGGCAGCCCATTTCAAACCAGTCTTCAGTGACTGGTAGCCCTGCCACCAAGTCAGACTGTCATTGGTGGGTACCCAAGAGTCGCCTTTTACGATATGCTGGGTTAGCAACTTCACAATTGTAACCTGGTGAAGTAAGGGTGGGCCACCTGTCTGCCACAAAAAGGTGGAGGCGTCCCATTAAGTGCCTTGCCCAAGGACACAACAAGCAAGCTTGCCGGCTTGTTCTTCACACTATCCCTTTTTTATGCTGAGTGCCAAGCAGGGAAGCTGTGAATATCATTTTTTGAAATCTCTTGGTATGACTCGACATAGGGAATGAATCTCAGGTCTACCGACTGCAAAGCAGACACTTTAACCACCACACCATCGCACCGGTTCTAAACACTTTTGGCACATTATATGGCGCTTCTCAAAGAAAATAAACCCAGTGCTTGTTTTAGAAATAACACTCACAAATGAATATGTATACACAAAACGACAAATTTTACTTAAAAGCATATGAACAGTAAAAACACACTAATGGATCAATTGATGACAAACAAGTACCTGCCAAATATAACATCAAGAGAACGATTAATAACAAAAAATTTGAAAACAAAACAAATGCAAATATGACAAGCCACATTGCCAGCCATGAATCAAAACGCATTAAGCCAAAAAGAACTACCGCTGGCATACAATTGTGTATTCAACTCTGGTATAAGTTTTTTAATCAGTAATGCTTTTCGAATTGTAGCTTCATATTCATGATTGCGCTGTCTGAGTATTTTTTAAAAAAAACACTGCCAAGGCTACTTCTGCCGTATATGAAACAGCCAAATAAATTTTTGTTTTTGTGATTAAGCTTTTGTAGGTAAATATATCTACTGTGGAAAATAAAGGCCATTAAAAGATATGAACTGGTTGCTTAGTAATCACAATCAGGACACTATCCATCTCTCAAATGCGATTTCTTCTGATTACAGTTAGTTTGCAGGCACTTGCACGTTTAATCGGACTGCTACGGCGAGGTGGTCAGCTTGTAAAAGTTCCTCATTTTCTCGGATTGGCTGAACAGAAATATGGAAACGGAAAAGTGGCAATGGATGCTGGTTATCAATATTGCAAAGGAATGCATGAATGGTAAGAAGGCTTTTTGCAATTGTATTTCTTTCGTAAGTCGAGCAACAAAGCAGGCAAGCTGATGTCACTCTTAGAACTTTACTGTAAGCAATTTTCCTGCTCAACCAATTTATTTGAGCTAGGAATAGCTTACCAACTGCCAGTAATCATGACCTAAATTTTGGTTTTGGTAACAATGAATTTGTAGTGACGTTCATTGACTTGTGCAATATTTGGTGCCTGTTGGAAAACAACACAAAATTCAGTAGTGACCGTATTGAATTTACTATGAAACTAACTGTGATATTGAACCGTATAGATACCCTAGAAATCTTATGCAATAATATGCACTTTTAAACTTTTTGACTTTAGGTAAGTAGTTTCCCCCTGCACGTGGAGTCACCAAAAGATTTGTTGTGCATATGTTTTCTTGGTTATTCTGTGATATCATCCTATTAAGTTGAAATCTTTTGGTTATGAATTCTTTTCATTGATTTACCTGCTTAAAATAAGTTGTTTATTTTATGTATAGTGAACATGTTTTACATGCTCTATGGTTTTTCTTCGCTGTTTTAGCTACACATGCACACTTGTCAACTGATTTCAGGACATGCTCACTGTTTAGGTGTGCAGCAAATAACCATCCACCTTCTACTTTTATTTGTTCGTTAATAGGTTCTGTGGGCATCTGCACAAGGCATTGCAACACTTTAATTGTGCTCGTTGCGACACAGAATGGTGTGAAAAAGCATTGGAAGGGATGATCCGCATCTGTCTCAATCCTGATCAGCAGACTCTCGGTGGAGAAGTGTTTGAAGCTCTTAATGAAGGGTCAGTTTATTTTGCTATTACCATTTTTTTAAAGACGCTTAAAAGAAAGTTTTTGGTTTGATGCAAACACTATATTGCATTCTAATAAGTCGTAAAATTTATGAGTAAAACTTTTGTAGTCATTTAGAAAAATGATAAACAAATAGATGCGATCAAAAACAAAATAAAGGGTGAAAGCAATAGAGCAATGGCAGTTGGGTAAAGAAATATTTGAAAAGGAAGTTATAGCATTGGTATTTGCTATAAACCCCATATGGGAAGAGCAAACGGCAAAAAAAATCAGTTTTACAATAACTTGACCTGTGAATGGAGTTTGCAAAACCCTATTGAAATACTTCTTGGTTTAGGTAGTTTTTGACAAACATGTTGGGAGACATATTGATGGCGTGTGTGGTGGAAAAGAAAAGACACTGGTGAAAGAAATGTTGCGGAAAGAAAGTTACTTGAGTACTGCAGTGAAAAGACGTCTGTAGAAAGTACGTAGGTGTAAACGAGACTGAGGTTGATTTTTTGCCGACTGGTAAAGACGACAAAAAATACTTACATCAAATGAAAGTATTTTGCTGGGAATGGAAACATTGGCTGGTCATGGCAAACGCGGATAAAATAAAATATAGTATTGAAAAAGGGAAGAATTGTTAGGCAGAGGATATTCTTGCTTATGAAATAGTGGACTTTACGATGTTATGTACAGACGCTGCAGCCATTGGACTTTGGTTTCATCAGGTGGTGTGAGATCCACGTTGCCACCTTGGAGTTGGTGGATTGGGCAATGATAAATGAGGTGTTCTGCAGTTTGAGGTTCAGGCCTGCAATTGCAAAATGGTGATTGATGACACCCCAATGGAACATGTTGTTATTAAAACGGCCTACCCCAGTTCTTAGGCAGTTAAGTTTTACCCATTCTTTCCGCGGTAATGTTGAAATGGATGAAGGTTTGGTGTTGAGTTGGACTGTGAATTGGTCAGGTCTTGGAGTTTTATCCCAATTGCTTCTCCAGGCTTCAAGGATGCTGAAGTTAGATTTTTGAACGGTTGCGATATGGCGAGGAAAAGGGTGGCAAGATTTTAGCCTTTGACACTTGCCAGGTTGTGCCTCGGTTACCAGCTGGTTTGGGGCATGGTTTTCATCCAACACAGCTTATAACAAGCTAGACAGTGGGTAGTCTTTTCTCTGCGCAGGCTGGCTGGGGCAATGCTTGCCGGTACTGGTAAGAGGTCCGTGGGTGTGGGTTGCAGACATCCAGTTACGATCCACATGGTGTCGTTGAGAGTAGCATCAATCTTTTTTCAATGTGTGCTGTGACGTTACTGGAGTTGCATACTCAGCTGTGGTGTAGACAAGCGCAAGAGTGCTTGTAGGGAGTGTGTTGGTGTTAGCACCCCAAGATGAACCAGCCAAGCATCTCAGCAGATCGTTTCGAGATGTAAGTTTGGTACTGAGAGTATCTGTGTGTTGTTTGTATGTAAGCTATCAGTCAAGCTTCACTTCTAAGCATGTGTGGAATAGGTTATGCAGAAGTGGAGTCCCATCTAGGTAGACAGAAAGTTGGCACTTGCGTTTCCTATGGTTCAGATGGAATAGTGTAATCGTTGTCTTTGCCAAACTCAGTTTGAGTCTCCACGTTTTCAGATATTCTGTTATCAATGCCATGTTGAAAGTTAGTGCTTCTTCTGCCATGTGCCCGCTTTTATGGGAGTAGCATAGTGCAATATCATCAGCATTCCATATTGACGAGATTTGGCTTTAGGGATGTCATTGATGTAGATATTAAAGAGCATAGGAGAGAGGCTTGATCCCTGCAGTACTCCATTTCTCAGTCATCGAGGGCGACTGCTTTGTCTATCGCTGGTCTTTAACACAAAGCTTTGATTTGCCAAAATGTTGCTTAGGAAGCATACCATTTGCTTATGCAGGATCTTCTGGAGAAGCTTTAGTACCATTCCTTGGTGCCATATGGTATCATATGCTGCGGTTAAGTCAACCAGGATTACACCAACCTTGTTTCCCCTCTTGAAGCTATCTTTAATGTCACTGGTTAGCTCGATTATCTGTTGGGTAGTGCTGTGTCTATGTCGGAAGCCAGCTTGTTCTTCAGGAAGCTGAGGTTCTTTACTCAGAGAACATATTTGATGAAGAGAGCCAGGATGACAAAAGATAACATGGAGAAGACAGGTGAAAGAAGAGGTCAAAAAGATTGGATTAGAGAAGAAAGAAGCCATCAATAGAGCAAACAGCGCAGTGCCACATTTGAAACAGCAAGCCAAATGAAGTGAGTTAAGCAACCTCAACAGAACAATACTATATTTTTAAGCAATGATATCTTTATTGGGTAAAACGCTCTTTTTTCGGAATTCTAGTTGCATCATCTGGTTTTTGCAGCCAAGTCTCCCATCATGTGTGATCTTGTGCATCCACCCTCTGTTGTTTTCTGGCAGTCATATCTTGCTCCACATTCTTGTTCAGTCTATCTTTTTTTGAACCATCCAATTTGAAGTGCATTGTCTTTATTGGTCCCCTTTCATTGTTCATTATCTTCAAATGGCTCAGCCATCGCAGCTTCTGTTCTTGCACAAACTCCTTGATACTCTTCAGCCCTATCATTTTATGAATCTTCTGAGTGCTTAATTTCAGTTTCGCTCATAACTTTTATGTAAGGTTCTCTTGATCTTTAGTGATATGCTTTTCTTTCATAATATACTGGAGATATGTACAAATGAATTTGCCTAGCGCTCTGCAGTTTTTGTTTTTATGAGCTGAAATACTGTACTTCTACTTTAATGATTTCTAATGCTTATAATCATTCAAATCATGTAATTGTTTATAAAAGTCCAATAGCTATGCGTTTCTTTATCTAATTTGTCTCGAGCAGATCAGATCTGCTATGAAATTTTTCAAAGAACAAGTGATTTTCATTGTTCAATGCTGCTTTACACTAAATACTCCAAAACTAATTATTACATTAGCCTGTTCTGCTTGCTTTGGCTACTTGGAGACGTCTGGTCAGAAGAAGAGAGATCACATAAAGTCCCAAGGATAGAGAGGACCACAAGAGCTTCCTAAGACTAGGAGGAGTGTTTGAGTGAAGATGGGGCAGTCTTAAAGCGGTTCTTGAAAATTTTTAAGAGCATTCTTAAAGCTGATTTCCCTTGATCTTAAAAAGATGCAAAAGTGGTTTAGGGAAGAAAATGTTTGCTCGATGTTTAATTAGAACTTGTTTGTTGTTAATTACTTGTTTTTCACCAATTCACTAGGGTGATATCGTACTTTCTTCACTAGGTAAAAGTTGTCATCATATCCCCTTAAGTCATTATTTGAATTTTCGTTCTTATACTACACACTATTGATTGCATGAATACTATTTATGCAGAAGTTCAAAGTTTGAACATGCACAAAACGCTGCACTAGTCACTGCTGAAAGGTTGGTAAAGGAGTATCGATCGAGTGATCCTTTCAAGGGTGTCGTTCTTGAAAACCTTGTCATGATTGCAACCAAACACAAACCAAATGTGGAACGAAGCTTGGCGAGCTTTGTGGATATTTGTCAGAAGAAGGTAAGAGTGTGCAAGATGGTGGTGTGGATAGGTTGTAACAAGTTATTTTCACAGAAAGATTATGTGCCTGGATTACTCGGTATGGCGATTGCATACCAAGTACTGAAGCAAACACCTCGAGCTCGGAATCAGCTTAAGCGAATATCGAAGGTAAAAATTGCAATTGCTTTTTAGGTAATAAAGAAAGAGTAATGGAGTTCTAATTAGAAATAGTGGCCTGGCTTGATATGATAATAAGCCAGCCTTGCAGTGAGAAATTAGGTGTTTAGTCACATCACAAATCCTGCAACCACTGTTTATTTCTTTCATTTTAGGGCAATTTTTCTTGCTTTGTTTCATTGTTTGTGGTTGAACTGCAGTTTTAGTGCAGTAGTGACAAGTTTGAAAGTGGCTTAGCACTACTTTTTTATTGGTGTATGCCAGCTGCATGGTTTTGAGCATCATTAATGGGATGGGTTTTAAGTCTTCACATTTCTCGAAGAACATCTATTTCTGTTGCAGTAATTGATTGTTAATTTCTGGAGATTTTTTAAAATTTCTTCTCTGAGATGATACTTCTATTGGCAAGTGAATAGTGGACTAAAGATGTTAACTAGCTTTATAACAAACTTTATTTGTTTCAACTCATTTTATAAAAAATAAAAGTGTACTTTTCACATATACTAGCAAGACTACTCACCCATCTTCCATCTCTTTCGTTCAGTTTCCTCATTTACTGTTATTTTTTTCATAAACTCACTTATCTTCAATCTCTGTATTCCCACTCTCTATCTGCAATCTTCTTTTTATGCATACATCTTCAATTTCTTTCGTCCTACTCACTGGTTTTAACTTTTTTCATTTCCTTCACTCCTTCATTTTCTTCATTCACACACTTGTCTTCAAACTCTTTTTTCTCAATATTCCATTTTTTGTATCTTTGTTCCATTCACTGATTTTCCATCTTTTTTCCACTTGCTCTTCTCTATTTGTTCTTATTTTGCTCATTTGTCTTTGTTCTCATTCTTACCACTCACTCATCTTCAACCTCTCTTGTCCCATTTACTCATCTTGAATTGCTTGTGTTTCACTCACTCATCTGCATTCTCTCTTATTTTACTAGAAAGTTTAAAAATTGCACAAGAAATATGGTGAAATAATTATAAGAACTTTATCAACTCATCAAGCACAAGGTGAATTTACAGTTTATAGATTGCCAACTGATCTAATGGTTTTTGAGTCAGTAGTCACCCATATACGTTTTTGGCAGTTAGTGCTAGCCGTAATTTAAACTGGAAATAAGAGCTTTAATGCAAATGCCGGTTTCTTTCACTCATACCATAAACAATTGACGCTCTGAACACTTAACTCGCAGACTTTCCATCATAAGTTGAACACTCAATCCATTACACTATGCTGCTGATAAACAGAGAACCTATTCAACTAGGATAGCCCCCAGTACTGCTGAAAATAACTGCCTTCAAATTGGTTAATTCAAAGAATGTTTTGCGTTAAGTAGCCTATGGGGTGTGTTTCAAGAAAAATAGACGCCAAGATTTTTTTTATACGTTTGCGAAAAGTATCAGACACAACTAATCACAAAATTAATAACATTCTTTTGATCAGAGATCATTTTACTCTTCTCACAGTTTCCTTTGTAATGCGTGCCAAATGCATAACAATCTTATCTCACTCATAATGCTAGAGGTTTATTGTTTATATATATATTTTTTTAAATGAGTGAGAAAACCCATAAATATATATATGTTCCATACACTATATACGTGTATCTATTGTCATTTTTAAGATATTTGACGAATTACTGTGTTTTTGCCAAAAAATGATAAGGTATTTAAATATGTAATAATTGTAAACCAAAGCCCTTTGGTTTGTAAACTATGTATGTAATTGTACATAAAAACAACCAAAAGCTAAAAGAACAAGTAACATTTTTTGAAACTTATCGCCGTTTGGTACCATACAAGATTTTCAATGTGATTCCTGCATAAGGGAAAATTCACCAAAAATCTGTACAGTATGGGAGAAAAAAATCAAATGAATTTTCATGGTATATAGAACTAGTTAGGTTTAGGTTAGAATCAGCGCTACGTTAAAATAAATAATTTTTTACAAAGTGTAGGGAACAGTTTGGAAAATAATGCTGGAAATTGAAACTACTAAGACTTGTACATTAAATTTCAATATTTTCAAAAGAAAAATCCATTCTTTTATCATTACTACCATTATCTCACATGTTCTGACAAAACTCGCAGCAAAATCACAATTATACATATGTTTAAAGTTACCTCAACCTAGCAATCAAAGAAAGAAAAACTCAGTTTCAGAAAGTTTGACTAGGTGATCCTTTTACTTGATATTGCAATGTGCAGTTGTGACTGTCTAATTTGGCTTACCTTTTTCCGAGCATCTGCTGTTGTTTCTTTTTCTTGTCAAGCTCTCCCAGTGTTGAAAATTGTCAGCAGACCAAACGCTCTTTTAGATCCGTCATTAGCTACATTTATGGCCATCACAGTTTGCTTACTTGCAATGAAAGAAGCTTTCTTGGTTCCTTTATGATGGATCTTTTTTCAAAAAGTGTAGGAAGAGCTTTTCTTTGTAATCCTTTCTTGTGTGAACTAGATCTACATATTGCTCCTAATAATTTTCACAAAATTGCAAAATTTCCTGGCTCTTTTAAGCAAATGATGCAGGTTTGCAATATTTAAAATGCCAAAGTCATCTTTTGCCCATGAATCCCAACAACTCTGGAAAGTTGAAAAAGTTTTTCTTCTGGTGAACTAGTAGGCTTGTACACCACCCAGCAAGCTGCACCACAGCATAGCTCAAAAGTATGATGACGGCAGGCAAGCAACAGCAAGTTCATTGTTGTTATTCCTAGATGCAAGCCTGTATTAGCAGTAGATGTCAAACACCAATTCAATTGGCTTATCTGCGAGTTCTGAATGCTTATCCAACTCTCACCGGATAGCACAGAATTCATTGGCCTTTGTAGGTTGGTTTTCAATTACTGTAATTGACAAGATAAAACAATTGCAAGGAGAATTTGGAGAGTGTAAAATTATTGTCAAATGTTCCACATTAGTTGATGTTTGCTGTAGATTTTTTAGTGCTTTGCCATCTTGTTGCAATGAAAATATACCTTCACAAGGAATGTACAACTTTGTTATTGTCTCAATATATGCTCTGGCAGCTGTCCTTACACAATCACGCCTTTGCTCACAGCTCATTACAGGTAAATTTAATTCTGGTGATTGGTTAACATCTCCAGTAGCACATAGAAGTTCCTTTAAGGCTTGATGACTAAGATGGTGGTACTTATCTGCAACCTTGCAAGTCTTGGCAATAATCACCTTCTTTCAACTTGATGTTGCAGGTGCACATGGTGAAAAGTCTGGACCAAATTGAGCATCATCTTCAACACTACTCCATTTTCTTTGTATTTCTTCATTTTTATTTTGATTACCTTTGCAGTTTTGTTACTCTTCTCACTTATAATTTGCTTTCGCAGTTTGTTAAAACATCGTTCACTCCAATTGTGGTATTGCCTTTTTGCAATTTTAAAGTAGCCATGCATTCATAATCTTTTTGTAAGATTGCATTTATTGATGCTGCAGCATACTCTTCATAACTTTTACTTGAAACCCAAAAAAAATGATTACAAGCTTCAACAAATTGCTTTCAATCTCTCTATTTCTCATGTAAATTTTCTTTTTTATACTTTTTCAAACCTTAATATATGAATAGCTCCATTAATTGTTTTGGTTTCTATTCCAGTCTTTTTACACTATTTGCAACGTCACGAGTCAATGATAGTCTGTATGACATACCTCGTATGGTGACTCTACAGGTTACGAACTTTGGATAACAGATATTTTGCTGAAATCAAACATTGTGGGTGGCTCATAAACATTCTCGCCCTGTTCACATGCTCGTTATTGTGTTAAGTCATTCGTTTACCTTTTGCAGCATCACGAGTCAATGATAGTCTATTTGACATACCTTGTGTGGCGACTCTGCAGAATACGAACTTTGGATAACAGATATTTTGCTGAAATCAAACATTATGGGTGACTCATAAACATTCTCCCTCTATTTACGCACTTGTCATTGTGTTAAATCATTCATTGATCTTAATACTAAAATAATTGGTTGACCTAAACTTGAGTCATTTTTTGTCCTAAAACTTGTCACAAAGAGTAGACATATCGTTACATCATGAATAATGTCTTTAAGATAATTTAACATAGGCAATCATCCAGCTTTATGTTTTATTGACGGAAAATATATTTCGACTATTGATTAGTCATCATCAGTTCCTGTCAACAGCATAAAAACATTAAATCAAAAACTTTGCAGGCCAAAAATTTCCACAACACGTAAAGCAAAATCTACAAGTAGCAGCAAATCGGGTAATGGTAATAATATTATGGACTAGTGGATGGGTGTAAATAAATCTCCGGATAAAGAACACATAAAAAATCTACCTTAGCCTATAAATCTTAAAAGCAGTTAACATAACAACAGCAGCAGGATATGAGACTAAAAAGTTAATATGACGTCATAAACCAATTAATAAAAGTGAAAGGGACTGAAAACTGAATTGTAGTAAAAACTAGTAGATTAGTAGATAGTTGCTTAGTTTTCGGTTGGTCAAAGTTTTTGACTAGATCCCTGTACAACTTAACGATCTCGGTTATGACAATGATCATGAATAATGTTTGCTCTTTAGTTATAATGAAACAATAACGGGTGACTACGCCATATGGCCAGATATAGTTCCGTCTGACTCATGGCAAAATGACCTGGTAAATAAGCATATAAAAAGAGTATGGTAATTGATTCAAAAAAAGATTCGTTTCAAAGTCATCATTCCAGCATTCAATGTTGTGGTTTATGATTCGAAAATATGTTTGTTTCTTTGGAGTCAGATGTGTTGTGTAAACAAAAAGCTACCTCAACAACGCCAACAAATGAAATACCAAGGTACATCTCCAAAATTTGATCACCCCAAAGCCTTCTTTAAACCTTGCAAAAATGCATGCTGTTCAAAAAGTTTAAGGTAAATGTCCTTGGTAATTTGTCGTTTGGATTTTTTGTATACTATCCTGTTGTTTGTGTTAATATCTTGGAGAACATACATTATCATGTAACAGCCATACCTTATCTTCAAAAAGAGTTACTGTGACTGCTGCTATCCCAGTCGCACGGTTTGGGGAAAGGTCTTTGCGCACAGCGCAAACTCAATCGCAGTATCAAAAGGCACTCTTGATGATGGAATCAAATTTAATTCAAGCGCAAAAAAATCCAATCGATCATGTAGGAATGGCGTCGATACTGCGACAGGTTTTCTAGAACAATTAAAGATTTATAAACAAAAGCCAAACCTCACACTTAATTTGGATGCAAATATGAGTAGAGTAGAATGATTAAAGTAGCGAATAGCAATGGCATTAACAGTACGACGATAAATAATAATAATAATTATGCGAGAGGATTATAGAGAAGCACTTTACTTTATACACAGTTAAGCTTAGGGCTTTTTAACTGAGATCAAGCGAGATTTGCCACAATAGGTGTACAGTATTATTACTGATACTATTATAGTTTTGATTTCATCACAAATTAATTAACAGGAATAACATGATAAGGTAACAATAAGCACTCGTTGTTAACAATAAATTCTGTAGCTTATTATATATGCACTTACTGACTGTATGCGACTTTCTTAAACGATTCAAACTTTAATAGCAGAGATTTACACTTTGACTATATTTTGATTTAAGAAAGATCTAAAATGAATGAGGTGCTGCAGTTTTATAATCCTGCAAATCTATGAGATTCTCACGCAAGCACGAGGAAGTAGACAATGAAAACTTCATAGAATTGGCTGTCCTAGATATTATTTCTTAGAATTGCTAACAGCACAAAGACACAAATTATAAATGTATGTCTCCAGCAGCTATATGTGGTTGATGTAGAAAGAGGCCTTGCAGTTTTACTGGGGTGAGAATCAGTTTTAATTAAAATTTTCATGAAGGGATTTTGTCTGTAATAGTTACACTCGTATTATCAATTGTACTACTGATATTACACTATTGGACAACAACTAGAAGCAATGATTTTAATGAGATTAATTGCATTTAGTAGCTTGTGCTTTACTTTAAGTTTCAGAATATAATCTTGCACTACTAGAACTATGCCATCCATATTTTTTGCTTTGCAGTTTCGTCGTCTGATTAGTTTAGTGCTGGCAATTGCAACCAACCTTGAAACACATGCAGTGCTTTCAAAATTATTAATTTTGCACCAAACTGATCTGACTTTATTTTGACTTCCACTAAGAATCAATTCCTTGTTTACCACTACCTTTCTTCTATTAAGTGTTTATTCAAAAACTATCTCAATTTTGGTCGACTAATCATTAATTTCTTAGACTGTGATCCAGCAAGCATTCAATTCATTTTACTTGTGAAGTTTATACTGTTAACTTTAACAGAGTATTGTGTTAGAAATTTCAATTCTACAATTAGAAATGTGGCGTCATCAAGATCATTATGTGGTTGGATGATGATGTCATTATGTATGGTTTTATAACCTCTCAGATGAATCACTTAAGAAAACAATTTATCAAATTAATATCTTAAAAACTACTATAGATACACTTATATAGTATATCGAACACAGATGGAATAATGGGTTTTCTGATTCATTTAAAAAAATTTAACATTACCGGTTGGTAAGATAGGATTGATATTTGTATTTAGCAAGCGTTGCCAATAAAACTACAAGAAGAGAGCCGTGATTAAAAGAATGTTTTTAGTTTTATGGTTAGTTGTGTCAAATACTTCTGACCAGAGAGAGAGAGAGAGATCTACTTTTTTAAATCCGATTTTGTCTCCATTAACACAGGTGACTAGATTCACTTGTGTTTCTTAGAAGTTTGTAAACACCTATCACACCACTTCACTCTGTCATTGGCATCTTCCTTTTTCAGTACAATCTGATCAATATGTTCTTCCACTCGTCTTTTCCATGCATATTCGGTCACCCATGCCCTTTTTTTCCAGCTGCTTTAAAATCCAATGCTCTTTTTAGAACGTCACCATTATATTTTCTCAAAACATTTTCATACCCCCTGGCTGGTCCATCCAAAGTATTATTTAAACCCAACAAATTCACAAGTTCTTGGCTCTTTCTTTTTTCAATCAACTTAACTCCACACGTTACTCTCATCATTGGTTTTGCCGTTCTTCTCAAAATTGCCCTCTCATTCTTCCTGACACCATGTCTCGCTCCCATATAGCATTGCTCATCTTACATAACTCTGATAAATCCTTCATGTAAAAACTTTTTCTCATAAAGCAACTCCCCACATTTTCTCTATCTTATCCATCCAACTCTTGTTCTTACTGTCACCGCTGCTTCACTTCCACCACTGGCGTTCAACCTGTCCCCCAAATAACCAAAGTTCTTCACAAACTCAACCTTGTCAGACAATAATTTTTCTTCACCTGGTTCCACAATTTCTTCCATTATATCAACACATAGTTTACAAACAAAGCCTTTTCCTAAAGTTTCGTGCATCTGCCATGCATCCATTTACCACACTTTGTGCACATCACCGCATTTGCCATCACCCTCTTACCGCACTTGGCATATGGATCTACTTTACACTGGAGTATCTCACCTTTTGAACTACTCGCCATTACTTTGGTTTTCTTGAGGTTCACCTTCAGCCCCTTGCTTTCAAATGCCTTTTTCCATTTTGAAAACTTCTCTTTTAAATTCCCTATTAGCGCAGTTAGGGGAAGTGTAAACTATAATCAAAATTCATGCACTTACAATGAAGTTATTACCATAAATTAAGTTATGTTTAGGGAATATAATCCATGGACCAGGTTTTTGTGATAAAGGTGCAAATAATTGTGATTGTTGTAAGATTTCACATAAAAAATTGGCCATTTGTTTAACTTCACTACATTTTATCATTACCTCGCAGAGGTCAAGATCAATCAGGCTTGTAATACGACTGTACAAAAGTATTCTAACTTGCCATTGCATTACTAAAAACCTGTAGGTTTTTTTGACCTACCGCTGTGTTAATACTGTAATGCATCGTTCTTCAATATCAAGTAGCATTTACTTTGTTTGCTTTTGATATAGCAGTAAATAGAAACATAAAGCTTAGCTGCTGCCTGTTGTTCTTTCACTTTCTTGACTGTAATGGTACCAGACAGGATTATGACATTATAGAGAGAGTTTGAAGCATTTAAAAAAAAGAAAAACTTGCCTTAGAATGCTTGAAAAAAGAATCGCATGTTGCAAAGTCAATAATCACGGCCCTGCTGCAGTGATATGGCAAAACCTAATAACTTGAAAAATGTTTTTGAAAATATTAACTTTGTTATCATTTATTATTGTTCAACAAGGGAATGGTGAAACCATTTTTTTTTTCTTTGCCTTCAACCATGTAACTGTACAAACTATTTTATTGATTCTTCACATTTGTTGATCAGTTCTGGTAGCTTCACATAAACCAAAAAATTATGATTAAGGAAACGAAAAAGAAAAAATAAACTGAAAATTGCCAACTAGCGACCTATGTGTTTTGTTAAATGGCAAAGTCGTGCTAATGATCACAAACCAATTAGGACTTACCGATGTAACTTTTGTACCATCTCATGTATTTGTGTCCTTGAGTGGGACCCCTTTAGATAGGTATTGTGGTATTATACTATTTTGTCTTGCATATTTTTTTGAACACAACGGCAAATTGGTTCTGTGTTAGGGATTTTTGTTACTGTGTGTCTTCTACACCCGCCTGATGAGACCCAATAAACTCAAAATCGGTTACGGCTTATGAACTTATTGTATACTATCATGTTGATAATGGTTTTTGAGGAAATTTTCTACTTTACCTTAAAATTAAGGTTGCTTATGTATGAGATGTAGTTGTTACGTTTTGCAATATCACGGAAGTGCAGTTCTCTTCAGCCCAGTCAGATAGATGGGCCGAGAACCAAGAAACTGCACCAATCAATAGCCGCCTCAACGTGGTAGTGTGGTTCCCGACCCTTTTTGGGTTGGGTCAAAATGGCTGTTGGCCTTCCCGAGGGTCCCAGTTACCCCATGCACTCACCTTTATTTTTTTGCTATGCTGCTCCCTGAACAACCGCAGAAGGGCAGCACACAGCTTCTTTAAAATCGATCGCTTGTTTTCTCTTTTTCTTTTCTCCTGCCCCTCTCTTGTCCTTTGTCTCCTCATTCTCCTTCTTCTCTTGATGAGCGGTAACGTTCATCCCAACCCTGGCCCCATTTTTCCCTGCTCTATGTGCACTGGAAATGTGACCTGGCTGGGCAAGTCAGTGCAATACTGCGCTTGGTCCAAATGAGTCCATCTAAGGTGCTCACAACATTCCCTCTCCGAATTCAGAGCTCTTGGCAGCTCTCACTCTTGGAGCTGTCCCACTGCCGAATCACTGTGACTCCCTTCTCGGACTACTCCGACATGTATATCTCCACTGTGCAATCTAGCCCTGCCTCTACTAATGCTGCGCTCTTGCCCCACCCTTGTCTCCAAACTTCTTATCCCCCATCTGCCCATTATATATCTCCTCCCTCTGTCCCCTCACCATCGTTCCTTGCTCTTGGCTTTCCTTCTGCGCCTCCTGCCTCCACTCCCCCCTGACTCTCTCAGGGTTCTTCAATGGAATGCTGGAGGTCTTTGAGCCAGGAGCACTGAACTACTCCACTTTCTTTCATTTTATCCTGTCGACCTTATCTGCATTTAGGAATTCAATCTTAACACTCTTCCTCTTTCCAGATTCCTGGATTCTCTGCTCTGCGCTCTCATTGTACCCACTCCCAGTCTGGCATTCTCTCTCCTGATACCACCCACGCTAGTGGCGGCATTGTCATTTTTGTCAGGCAGGGCCTATCCTTTTCTGAACTTTCCATCTCTCTTTCTTCACTCGATCCCTACTCTGATTATGTAGGGGTCAACATCTCTCTTTAACAACTCCTCCTCGGTGTCATTTCTTAATGTGTATGCCCCCCTATTTGCTCCTCCCCAACGGATGGCAGAACCGATTCCTTTTCTCCCTCAACTCTTCCCTCCTCCAGAAATCTCTTCATTCTGGAGGACTCCAATTGCCATCACCCCCTCTGGGACTCAAGAGGTACTTCCGACCTCCACCGGGAGGAAGTATTTGACTGGGTCATACCCTCTGACCTCCTCCCCCTTAATGACCCTGACACACGCACCTTACTCCATTGCTCCTCTGGCAGTCGCTCTTCTCCTAACATCTCCTTTGCTCCCTCTTCTCTTGCCCTTTCTTGCTCCTGGGAGGTGCTACAGGACCTGGGTTCTGACCATCTACCGATTCTTCTATCTATCTCTCTCTCTCTCTCTCTCTCTCTGGTCTTTCGCCCCAACGAGTGCCCCCTTCCTTCAATTTTCAGAAAGCTCGCTGGGATGGCTTTGCCTCCTACTTTGACTTTCACTGTCCCTCTGCAGAGGAATACTCGTCTCTTTCTCTTTCCTCTGCTGCTGCTCTCTTTACCTCTCTGGCACTGAATGCGGCCAAATCTTCCATTCCTTTCAGCTGCATCAAACGCCCTCCTAATGCCTGGTGGTCTGCTGAGGTGGAAGAAGCAGTTAGTGAAAGACGCAAGGCGTTTGCTGCCGCTCACAGAAGTGATGAAGATCGCCAGGCTTACATCTCTGCTTCTCGACGCGCCTCGTCAGTCATTGCCAAGGCGAAGGCATGGCAGACGACTTGCTCTTTTTTTTCACCTAGGTCTAACCCTAAATCTGTACACTCTCTCCTTCGCTCTATGGCTGGCTTTCCTTCCTCGTCTTCTTCCTTTCCTAACTGTTTTCCTCCCAGGGAATCGGCTTCGGTCTATGCCGCTTACCTGCGATCTCACTTTTCCGTTTCTCAGCCAAAGGCCAAAAGTAGCAGAGCCAGAGGCAACCTCACTGAGCTCCGCTGAGCCACATGCCCTGAAGAGTCTCACTCATTTTTTTGCTTTCCTTTCTCTCCCGGGGAATTTCTTAACAGCTGCCTCCAACCTCTTCTCGTCCACCGCCACTGGCCCAGACAAAGTTGCCTATCCCATGCTAAAGCACCTTCCTCGCTCTGGCATGGATTTACTTCTTCACATCTTTAATCTTTCCTGGTCTTCACATTCCTTTCCTTCCATCTGGAGGACATCTTCTATTATTCCCATACACAAGATGGGATAGCCTCTCGACTCTCCTGCTTCCTTCCTGCCTATCTCTCTCACCTCCTGCGTATCAAAGCTTTTTGAACGCATCATTCTATCCCGTCTACTCTTCTTTCTGGAGTCTAATTCCATTCTCTCTCCCCGTCAGGCCAGTTTCCGCCCTGGACGGTCTACATTCGATCAAAATCTGTACCTTTCTCAGTCCATTTTGGATGGGTTTAACAAACCCAGGCCGGGCTCTCAGACGATCCTGTCTACTATCGATTTCTCCAGAGCTTTTGACTCTGTCTGGCATCCTGCCCTTTTCCACAAACTGATTTCAGCTGGCCTCCCTGCATGCTTTGCTCATTGGACTCAATCTTTCCTTTTTGATAGGCGCGCTTGTGTGGTTTTTCAAAATCACAAAAGTCGTCACTTTCGAGTTCGTCGAGATGTTTCGCAAGGATCCGTTCTTGGCCCTGAACTTTTCTTTCTCTTCATTAATGATCTTCCAGCCTCTCTGCCTTCTTCCATCAGCTGCTCTCTTTACGCTGACAATCTGGCCATTTGATCCTCCTCACCCTCGGTCCCCACTGCGGTGGAGGCCACACAAGGAGCTCTGTTTTGATTGGAGCGCTGGTCTGAGTACTGATGTCTTCCTCTCAATCCGACCAAATGTGAGGCCTCCTTTTTTCAGTGGATTCCCACCAAGCTAATCTCCAGCCCAACCTCCTCCTACTCGGGTTCACCTTCGACGGCACTCTTTCCTTTTCTAAGCATGTATCTTCGCTGAAGGCCAAGTTTTTTCCACGTCTCAAGGCCTTACACTGTATCTCTGCTTCCTCATGGGGCCCCTCCAAGGAGTCTCTCTCTCTTCTGTATAAATCTTTTCTTCGTTACCTTCTCACTTACACTTCACCCGGATGGTTTCCTTTCCTAAGCGCTACCAATTTCACCAAATTGGAACGCCTCCACCGAGCGGCCAGTCACGCCATCACCGGCTGCCTCGTCATCCCCCATCCCTCTACTACTCACCGAGGCTTCTCTACCTCCCCTACGAGTCACTCTGACTCATTTCACTCTTTTTTTTTATGAGCGGGCTCTTTGTCTCCCAACCTCCTTTCCTATCTCAGGTTTGGCCAGACTTGGAGTGAAACCAAGACTCTGCAGATCGTCCTGGAGAGCTTTTGCGTCTACTCACCCGCTCATGCTTCCTTCTACTTGTTCTAGGGAGGCTCTTCTTGCTTGCCCTCCCTTTCCTCCTTGGAATCTGCCCTCGTTCACGATGGAGTCCACCCTTTCCACTCCGTGCTCTCGCTCTGATCCCCCTCTCTCTCGCCAAGGTGCGGCTCTCGCCCACCTTGACTCTCTCTCTCCCCTCATGATCTGGTGCTTTGGACAGACGGCTCTGTTCCTTTTCCTTTTGCCAAAGGCGGCTCCTGCGTTCTTGCCATCTGTTCTCTCTGTGACACTGAGACCACTTTTTCCTTTTTGGCAGGCCCAGTATGTTCCAGTTTTTTCGTTGAAGCCTGCGTCATTTTGCACGCTGTTTGCTGGTCTCAGCAGCACCAACAAGTCTGCCATTTCTTTTCTCTTCTCCTCCTATCTGATTCTCGTTCTGTCCTCGCCACCCTGTCCTCTCCTCCACCTTTCCTGTTATCTCAAACTTTGTGGCAGATCTGGCAGGAACTGTCTTCTCTCTCCTTCTGTTCTATCAGGCTACAATGGGTCCCCGGACACTCGTTTCTCCCGGGAAACGATGCAGCTGATGAGCTGGTCAGACAGGGTGCGCTACTTGCGCCCTCTACAATTTCTTGTAGTCTCTCTCCTCATACCTCTTGTATCCACTTTTGTCTCTTGTCAGTACTTTGACACACAGGTTCCCTCGATTTCCGCGGAGGAACTTGTGCTCCCTCGTCATGCTTGCTGTGTCCTCTCTTGTATACGCTGCAACAGACGCAGCCTTCTGTTAGGTTCTTATCTCTCTAGGATTGGCAGAATCGAGAATCCTTCCTGCAGCGCCTGTGGATACTCGTACCAGAACACCTCTCATCTCACTCTGCCCTGTCCAGCTATGGACTCTTTGCGACTCTCTGTCTCTTTACGACCTCTGGTCCAGACCCTGGGAGTACTGATGTCTTCCTCTCAATCTGACCAAATGTGAGGCCTCCTTTTTCCAGTGGATTCCCACTCAGCTAACCTCCAGCCCAACCTCCTCCTACTCGGCTCCCGCCTCCGTTTCAATCCCACTCCAACTTTTCTCGGGTTCACCTTCGACCGCACTCTTTCCTTTTCTAAGCATGTATCTTCGCTGAAGGCCAAGTTTTTTCCACGTCTCAAGGCCTTACGCTGTATCTCTGCTTCCTCATGGGGCCCCTCCAAGGAGTCTCTCTCTCTTCTGTATAAATCTTTTCTTCGTTACCTTCTCACTTACGCTTCACCCGGATGGTTTCCTTTCCTAAGCGCTACCAATTTCACCAAATTGGAACGCCTCCACCGAGCGGCCAGTCACGCCATCACCGGCTGCCTCTCGTCGTCCCCAATCCCTTGTAGTCTGTCTCCTCTTATCTCTCGTATTCACTCTTGTCTTTTCTCGGACTGGAGGCATACTGTCTCATCGAAGTATTTTGACACACAGGTTCCCTCGATTTCCACCGAGGAACTTGTGCTCCCTCGTCATGCTCGCTATGTCCTCTCTCGTATACGCTGCAACGGACACAGCCTTCTGTTAGGTTCTTATTTCTTTAGGATTGGCAGAATCGAGAATCCTTCCTGCAGTGCCTGTGGACACTCGTACCAGGACACCTCTCATCTCACTCTGCCCTGTCCAGCTACGGACTCTTTGCGCCGCTCACTCTTTGGCGACTCTCTGTCTCTTTATGACCTCTGGTCCAAACTCTGGGGAGTTGCCTGGCTTCTGGGGCTTCATGGTCTTCCGCCATGCCCCCAACCCTCGGAAGGGGTCGGGTAAACAACAACAACAGAACCAAAAAACGTGTGTTTTTCTTTTTATGTATCAGGAAATAGCAGCAATTTGTTTCTCAGTGGTGTGGAGCGAATTTTTCACTTGTTGCTCTAAATGAGAGGTTTACAACCAAGTTAAAGCAACAAAGTGTTGCAATTAACTTAATTGAAATTTTAATTCAAGAAGGTTTGCTAATTAGAACTACATGTTGGCGAGCAGTTTAAATATGATAGGCTTTTTTGCTGTAGATTGGCTTATAGGTGACTGTAAAAGGAATTTTTAAATGAACTATTAGTATATTGACCACCTGTTCAAGCCTTTATGCTGTTTCAGCGGAACTGGCGCACTGGTACAGCAGCATAATAACAACTATGTCAAGCTAGTGACAACTATCTTTGAACTTTCTCATAATACAACAAATTGCAATAAGTTGTTGTAATGGTAATAAGTTAGGTTTTGCTGCAAAACAGTTGGGTAATGCACAAAGATCATACCAGTATCCCAAATTATCTCATGCATCTAACACCAATTTATATTTTGCTGTATTTTGCATGATAATCTGGTATAGCTGTTGAAACGCCTTCCTTTTGAAAAACATTGTTGGTTGTAAAAAAAGAGTGTTTTCTTATTTCACTTTTACTATAAAAAAGGCTAGGCGTAACAAACGTATGGCCTGTAATTACAATCTCAACAAACTCGTCGCAGCTAGGCAGCATTGCTGACAAAAATTACTGGAAAATTTGCTACAGACTTCTTATAGTTATCATCTTCTAGTTTCGTATTTTTTTGAAGCAAAACATGACAGAAAGTTGCTTCATCATTCTTTTTTGGCAACTATCCCAAGCTTTTACCGTTTCCCAATCATCCAGTTTGTTTCCAAGCTCCCCGTCATGGTTGCAAACGTCCACTGTGAAGTTCTGGCACCCGCTTCAGTAGTCACTGCTTTAATGCATTCTTTAGATCAAGAATATGGGGCAGATGAATGGAGACTTTTCATAGACTCCAACAAAACAAGCTTAAACGGTGTTTTACTTCATAATGTCAAGGAAAAGCCATCTGCTTCGGAGGGATATGGCACAAATGCTGAAAAAATTATTAAGCAATGAAAAAATTGTTAAATTCCATTAGTTATAACTAACATAAATGGCATATGTCCGGTAGTTTGAAGATCGTTTGAGACTTTTGCTTGGTCTACAGTTAGGTTACATCAAATATATGTCATTTCTTTGTTTGTGGATCAGCCGACAGATAAATACCATTATGTCTTTGCAGAGTGCCCGAGCCTCAGAAGTTTTAACCCAGGAAAATATATGATGCGGCATGTATCGTTGATGCCAGGAATTTTTTTTGCTTCTACTTCATATAAAATTGAGTTTGTTCAAAATAAATTTTAAAGCTATAAATCCTCAAAGAAGTGGATTTCAACACGTATGCAAAAATTTTTGTTTCAAATCTGAACCAAAGGAAAAGCAAGAAATTTTTTTGGACCTGAAAAAATGTTGAAAGATAGACATTCAAGTCAAAATTAGGCCTAAAAGAAGTTGAGAGATGTTAAGCATTCCATGCAGCAACACAGAATTTGTTGGGGAAAAACAAAGCACCCAACTTATCAAAAAACTGGTGCTTCAGTGTCGCTGAAAAAGGCACTTATTACACTCTCGCATAGATTTCTTTTTAGAAGAATATGTTGATGTTTGTGATTAACATGGTGAAAGGTTTAATCAAGCCATAAAAAGTACTAGAAGATAAATACCGAGGAGATGTAAGCCCAACTATGATTGCAAATTTCGATTGGTCACTTCGAAAGGGCAGTGGTTCAGATCACCACAGAAAGAAAAAATACTCTCAACATTTTTATATTTTTTAACTAAGTTTCTTTTTAGCTCCCTTTAAAGCTTATCGTTTTATGCTGCACTTGATGTAATGCATCAGCACTATCGGCTACTATGTGCGTGTATTGACCATTTATACTAAAAAAATGGAGGCTATGCTTCATAGAATAAGCAAAGCATTTTCTTTGTAATTGAAGCAGCAAAAAAATCTTGGTGACAAAAAAATGAGGTTAATTATCAGTCTTATTTTTCTGTAAAAACAACAATTTTGCGAATACAATGCAGCCCAGAGCCATGATACACTCTTGCCAATAGTCATAACTTACTGACACAACAATTTTGGAAGTCAGAAAAGTATTTCTGCCAATCACTAAATTTTAGTTTTTTTAAATTTTTTGGCTAATTTTTACAATTAAAAAGTGCTAGTAACTCAAATTCTGATGGAGCAAAAGCAAGTTTAGATTTGGATTTAACAACCCAAATTACATCTAGTAAGGATAGTCTCGTTTCGGTAACTCACAAGTCACTTTCCTTTTGGTTAGAAAGGAGAGCAAGGTTGTTAATACTTGCCCAACCAGCCAGACACTCCGTTTGCGCAGTTGGCACCATAGCCCCAGTCAGCTTGTGGGTAGTTAAAGTCGCCAGCATGAAGACATGGGTAAGGGAACACTGGGTGATCAGAGGCTTGTAATCGTAGTGGTGGAGGTTTATAGACGTTGACTATTTTGTACCCATCAACATTCACCCATAACCATTCGATCTCCGTTTTAGTGGAGATTGCTTTAAAAGCATGTATTTCACTCTGACCGTTGGAGCAGTGGCAATAACCCTCATCTTGCGTGAATGTTGACTCGGACAGCCGCTCGCCTGACAGATGTGTTCTACAGTAGAGAAGTTCGCCAGGTCATAACATTGACAATCGTTAATCACACCACCAAGGTTTGCTTTGCCAGTGCCAAGCATGCCCGTTAAACGGTGGAATTCCCGTAAGGCCAAATGGAGTCACTGCATAGCTTTGACGAATAAATTCGCCAAGACTCTGCGACCATTTGATTCACCGAACGTAGATCAAATCTACCAGGACTTCTGCAACTTTATCGGCTCAGCAGTCAAAAGATCTATCCCACGTTTCTGCGATCCAGAATGTGAGAACCTCTACCGAATGTTCCTTCGATCTTGTGATGGAAACAACTCTAGCCGAGCTGCCACAGCCCTGCTCACCACGCTCGACAAGAAACTGAGAGATCGATGATTTGAACCAGTTCAGATCATTGACTTTTCACACTCCAGCCGAAAAGCTTGGAGTATCTTGAATAACCTTACTGGCTGGTCACGGAACTCCCCTCGTCACTCTCCCATCTCAGCGGGTTAGAAACGGGAGATATGAGGATGATAGTGGCGAGTCGTCTCGACTCGTATCTCAAAAGGTGTGCTACAACACCAAGTTTTGTGTATATTTCTGGAACTTTTACATCAAGAGAATTCGCTGTTGCCCTTCAACACTTGGAGCCAGACAAAGCTCCGGGTCCTGACTTTATTTGCCCAAAGTTTATACTCCATACTGGAGCTCCTCTAAAGTCCTAGTTATGTGACTTCTTTTCTTGGAGAAGAGCGCTGGTAGTCACAAAGCCAAAGCAACCTGTGGAGGGCTCTGAGAGCTATCGCCCAATATCTATGCTTTGTGTCCCCTACAAGATCTTTGTTTGTGGTTACCCCTCCTCTTCCTCCAGATGGAGGTACGGCATGAACGGCAATTCAGGTTCATGCAGTCAACCTATTTTAAATCAGGCTAGGTGGCAGCCCATTTCGAACCAGTCTTCAGTGACTGGTAGCCCCACCACCAACAGGGCGGACTGCCACTGGTGGGTACCCAAGAGTCGCCTTTTACGATATGCTGGGTTAGCAACTTCACAATTGTAACCGGGTGAAGTAAGGGTGGGCCACCTGTCTGCCACATAAAGGTGGGGGCGTCCCGTTAAGTGCATTGCCCAAGGACACAACAAGCAAGTTTGCTGACTTGTTCTTCACACTATCCCTTTTTTATGCTGAGCGCCCAGCAGGAAGCTGTGAATACCATTTTTAAAAATCTCTTGGTATGACTTGACATAGGGAATGAACCGCAGGCCTACCGACTGCGATGTGGACGCTCTCACCACTACGCCATCGCGCCGGTTCCTACAAGATCCTCGAGAGGCTTATCTACACCCGTGTGAAACGGATTATCGAACCACAGCTCCCTAGGCAGCAGGCTAGATTTTGACACGGAAAATCAGCGTGGTCCAAACCGTTTTGCTCACGCGAAATATTGAGGGCTCTTTTGAGCTAAGAAGATGGCCGGTACCGTGTTTATCGACCTGACAGCGGCTTATGACACTGTCTGGCGCCGCGGCCTCACCTGCAAGCTGCTGAAACTTATCCTGTATAACCACCTGATCCGTATAATCGTAAAGCTTATTCGAAATAGAAGCTTAACCCTCACCATTGGTGACAGCAAGCGAAGCAGGCTTCGACGACTGAGAAACGGCGTGCCACAGGGATCGGTGTTGGCCCTCCTCAACTGTAATAACTATATATACGATCTTCCCTCCACAAATCCAGGAAGTATGCTTATACCGATTATCTGGCTTTGTTGCATTCTTCTAGGTACTGGAAGGGCCTGAAGGAAACTTTAAGCCAAGACATGGGGACAGGCTTTCATTTAAACGATCGACAGGCCAAACGCGAGCTCAAAGCGCTAACGGTAAACTTTTGCTAATTTGCCCAGTTCCAACCTGCTTTTGGGTAAAACTGGACTGATCACTTACGTTCGGCCATTAACTCGAGACATTGCACAAAAAATTATCTTACCGCGTCACGCTTCTGAGGCGACTTGCAGGCTCGGAACGGGATGCTGGCACTAAAACACTGTATAGCTCCACTATCCTTGTTTTACTCTACAGCTGAGTATCGTGTCGCAGCACATACACCCGTCTCATCGACGGCGTTCTGAATGACGCCTTGCACATTGTCAGTAGGTGCCTGCATCCCACTCCAACGGACCATTTGCCACTCCTTTCTGGCACCGCCAGCCAAGCTTCGCCGCTTGGAGGCGACACTCTCCTTGGCCAAGCGTGGCACCATGGTCCCAAATTAGATTTTACACGGTCAACTAGCTGGGTCTCCAGATGAGCCATTTAGAATCTAAGTCTATACGCCTATTTGTGCCTACTGCGTGGAAACTATTAAATGACTTGTCTGAAGTAGCCATTCGCGTGGCTTAGTGGACACATAATTGATGGAGCACGGAGTACTCCAAAAGCACGTCCTAATCCGTGTTTTAATTTCTAGAGCCAGTACTAAGTCCCATGAAATGGGCTTGCTCAGAATATCTTAGGTTAAGCTCAATTGCCTTAGAACTGGCGTTGGGCGTTTTTATTTGTCCATTTACAAATGGGGTCACGCTCCCTCGTCAAATTGCGGGTGTTGGTTGCGCCAACGAACACATCGCAAACCACGTTATATCAGCGTGCCCCATACTTCGAGCATCTCGAGGGGTGGCTGGCTGTTTTAGATGACAATACTTGATGCTGGCTTAACACCACCACTGCCAACATCTGATCCCAACTGTAAATGAATGCCCCCCACACGAAAAAGAAAAGTTACTTTTTTTTTGTAACACAGTGTTTTTTTGCTGGTTTTTCCCTAGTTTTGTTCGGTAGATTCAATCCGTAGTTTCTGACAGGTGCGATAGCGTGTCGCTTTATTCTACCAAAGTCTTTGCTTTTGAGCGGTCATAATGTTTCCCAAGATCCTATTTTGCTTTCTGTAACGTATATTCTCGTTTCTTTTCCTTTTTTTTATGCGCTATTCTTTTTATTATGACTATCTTTTCTCCCTGATCCTGTTGCTGCTGAGTTCATACATAAAGCTTTTATTTCAGCACTGACGTTTTTCAACCTAGGCAAACGTAAAATTTCTTTTGCACCTGCCACCAATTTAATGTTTAGTTTCGCCCCTCCCTGCTTTGCTCCCCAACTTGCTTCAACCTCATTTCCCCTTCCTTGAAGTCACTTCTGACTGCAACCTCCTTTTCTATACATGTTTCTTCAGTGAAGGCCAAGTTTTTTTTTTCGTCCAAGGCCTTACGCTACACCTCTGCTTTCGCACCCTTCTAAGGAGTTCCTTTCTATACTCCAACTAATTTTTTCCAGCCGGTTCTCACCTACGCTTTACCGAAATGCTTTTCTTTACGTTCTGCTACCAGCTTTCTCCTTGCAGCCAGCCGCTATCTCGAGCTCACCACTTTCTTTTATTTTCGAGGCATGTCTTTCACTCCTGCTGGTCACCCACCCTTACTCATCTCATATTGGCCTTTTATGGGCGGTCTCTACGTTTACTATTTCTATTTTCCAGGTTCGGAGCGACAAGACACGAAGTGAAACTAAGGTTTACCAAGAGTTTCTTATGAGACTTACCGTTCTCCACCCGCTCATGCTTTTTTCCAGGAAGGTTCTGCTTGCTCCCCCTTCTCTTTGGAACATCCTTTTTTAGCGTGGAGTTTACTCTTTCCACTTTGTCCTTTTTCTCGTCAAGTTGGTGCTCCTGCCTTTCTTTCAAATCACAGTGATTGCTCTGTGCCTTTTCAGCAGATCCAGTTTGCTCTTGTATTTCTTCTGAAGCTTGCGGCATCCTGCATTCTCGTCGCTGGGCTTGGTAAGATCGGCAAGGATGCTACTTTTTTTTTTCTCTTTATCGCATTCTTTGATACATATGGCAAGAACTTTTAATTCCTCTCCCCTCTTCTTTTCAGGCTGCAAATAAGATCCCCCGATCACCCAGTAAAAGTCATGGCCAATAAGCCAGCCAGGCCGATTGCGATGTTTGAGCCCTCACAGTTGTTTGCGTTCTTTTTCCTTTCAACTTTAGTATCCACTAATTTCTTCTTCGGATGAGAGGCATACTTTATCCTCTCTAGTGTAGCTGCAACAATCACAGCTTTCTTTGGACGCCTAGCTTTCCGAAATATACGATTTCTTGTGCAACGCCTTTGGTCGCCCGACTCTAGGAGAACATTTCTCTACTGTTCTGCGTACTCTTTGGCAACACTTTCTCATAATACGACCGCTGTTCCAGGCCGTGGTTCGGCTCATGAAGTTTGATGGTCTTCCACTGTGGTTCACCTTGAGGGAGAAATTGCGTGTCAAAAACACCGCAATGAATTCGCTGTATTTGTGCAAGAAAATTATTTGTTTAATAATACTAATACAGTACAAGTGTAGATGCGTTGTCTTTTCTGATGTTTTCAGGTGTATTTTATCACTTTATAATTCTCGCATCAATTGTAGATCACTCACATAATTATTTTCTGTACGGTAGCTTCATAGGCCTATTTTCACGCATGATACATTTTGTACCATCACAATTACATGGGTAAATCCATACCCGTTAATGCAGCATGTTTTGGTATTGACGTAAGTTGAATTCGTAACGTCTGCAGGAATTTATGTTGTTTTTGTTGGCTTTTTACGTTTGTCGTGAAATTGTTTTAAGGATCCGTTTTGAATGCTCCGCAGTTTTTAAATTTACCAAGAAGCTGACTATGTCGGAAAACAACGCTCATAAGTTTCTTTCCGTTGTCAACTTGCTACTCTCGCTTCAACTTTTTGACTGCATACATTGCTTGTTATTTACTAAACCATGATATTGATTGGAATTATTTGTTGCGTGTCAGATGATGTGGAACTCGGATGAAGCTGAAGATTTCGAGCAAGCTTGGCTGCTTCTATCTGATGTTTATATCACAGCAGGAAAGTACGATATGGCTACGGAGTTGCTAAAGAAATGTCTTGAACATAACAAGGTAATCACAAAAAAAATTATGAAAACTGAAATGTTTTGCGAGCTAACTTTAACAGAAGCAGTTGATGCTTTATTTGTTGTTGTTGTTGGTTACCCGACCCCTTCCGAGGGTTGGGGGCATGGCGGAAGACCATGAAGCCCCAGAAGCCGGGCAACTCCCCATGGTCTGGACCAGAGGTCGTAAAGAGACAGAGAGTCGCCAAAGAGTGAGTGGCGCAAAGAGTCCGTAGCTGGACAGGGCAGAATGAGATGAGAGGTGTCCTGGTACGAGTGTCCACAGGCGCTGCAGGAAGGATTCTCGATTCTGTCAATCCTAGAGAGATAAGAACCTAAAAGAAGGCTGTGTCCATTCCAGCGAAGACGAGAGAGGACATAGCGAGCATGACGAGGGAGCACAAGTTCCTCAGTGGAAATCGAGGGAACCTGTGTGTCAAAATACTTCGATGAGACAGTATGCCTCCAGTCCGAGAAAAGACAAGGGTGAATACGAGAGATAAGAGGAGACAGACTACAAGGAATTGCGGAGGGCGCAAGTAGCGCTCCCCGTCTGGCAAGCTGTTGTTGTTGTTGTTGTTGTTGGTTTACCCCTCCTCTTCCTTGGGATGGAGGTATGACGCGAACAGCAATTCAGGTTCACGCCATCAACCTGATTGAATTAGGCCAGGGGAAAAGTGGCAGCCCATTTCAAACCAGTCGTAGATGCAAACTGCCGACTGGCAGCCCCATCACCAACAAGGTGGGCTGCCATTGGTGGGTACCCAAAAGTCGTCTCTTACGACATGCTGGGTGAGCAGCTTCACTATTTTAACCCGATGAAGCACGGGAATCTGGCAAGCTCGTCAGCCGCGTCGTTCCCCGGGAGAAACGAGTGTCCGAGGACCCATTGTAGCCTGATAGAACAGAAGGAGAGAGAAGACAGTTCCTGCCAGATCTGCCACAAAGTTTGAGATAACAGGAAAGGTGGAAGAGAGGACAGGGTGGCGAGGACAGAACGAGAATCAGATAGGAGGAGAAGAGAAAAGAAATGGCAGACTTGTTGGTGCTGCTGAGACCAGCAAACAGCGTGCAAAATGACGCAGGCTTCAACGAAAAAACTGGAACATACTGGGCCTGCCGAAAAGGAAAGAGTGGTCTCAGTGCCACAGAGAGAGCAGTTGGCAAGAACGCCGGAGCCGTCCTTGCCAAAAGGAAAAGGAACAGAGCCGTCTGTCCAAAGCACCAGATCATGAGGGGAGAGAGAGAGTCAAGGTGGGCGAGAGCCGCACCTTGGCGAGAGAGAGGGGGATCAGAGCGAGAGCACGGAGTGGAAAGGGTGGACTCCATCGTGAACGAGGGCAGATTCCAAGGAGGAAAGGGAGGGCAAGCAAGAAGAGCCTCCCTAGAACAAGTAGAAGGAAGCATGAGCGGGTGAGTAGACGCAAAAGCTCTCCAGGACGATCTGCAGAGTCTTGGTTTCACTCCAAGTCTGGCCAAACCTGAGATAGGAAAGGAGGTTGGGAGACGAAGAGCCCGCTCATAAGATGAAAGAGTGAAATGAGTCAGAGTGACTCGTAGGTGAGGTAAAGAAGCATCGGTGAGTAGTAGAGGGATAGGGGACGACGAGAGGCAGCCGGTGATGGCGCGACTGGCCGCTCGGTGGAGGCGTTCCAATTTGGTGAAATTGGTAGCGCTTAGGAAAGGAAACCATCCGGGTGAAGCGTAAGTGAGAAGGTAACGAAGAAAAGATTTATACAGAAGAGAGAGAGACTCCTTGGAGGGGCCCCATGAGGAAGCAGAGATACAGCGTAAGGCCTTGAGACGTGGAAAAAACTTGGCCTTCAGCGAAGATACATGCTTAGAAAAGGAAAGAGTGCGGTCGAAGGTGAACCCGAGAAAAGTTGGAGTGGGATTGAAACGGAGGCGGGAGCCGAGTAGGAGGAGGTTGGGCTGGAGGTTAGCTGAGTGGGGATCCACTGAAAAAAGGAGGCCTCACATTTGGTCAGATTGAGAGGAAGACATCAGTACTCAGATCAGCGCTCCAATCGAAACAGAGCTCCTTGTGTGGCCTCCACCGTGACTCGTAGGGGAGGCCTCCACCACAGTGGGGACCGAGGGTGAGGAGGATCAAATGGCCAGATCGTCAGCGTAAAGAGAACAGCTGATGGAAGAAGGCAGAGAGGCTGGAAGATCATTAATGAAGAGAAAGAAAAGTTCAGGGCCAAGAACGGATCCTTGCGGAACACCTCGAAGGGAACGACTTTTGTGATTTTGAAAAACCACACAAGCGCGCCTATCAGAAAGGAAAGATTGAGTCCAACGAGCAAAGCATGCAGGGAGGCCAGCTGAAATCAGTTTGTGGAAAAGGGCGGGAGGCCAGACAGAGTCAAAAGCTTTGGAGAAATCGATAATAGACAGGATCGTTCGAGAGCCCGGCCTGGGTTTGTTAAACCCATCCAAAATGGACTGAGAAAGGTACAGATTTTGATCGAATGTAGACCGTCCAGGGCGGAAACCGGCTTGACGGGGAGAGAGAATGGAATTAGACTCCAGAAAGAAGAGTAGACGGGATAGAATGATGCGTTCAAAAAGCTTTGATACGCAGGAGGTGAGAGAGATAGGCAGGAAGGAAGCAGGAGAGTCGAGAGGCTATCCCATCTTGTGTATGAGAATAATAGAAGATGTATTTCAGATGGAAGGAAAGGAATGTGAAGACCAGGAAAGGTTGAAAATGTGAAGAAGAAAATCCATGCCAGAGCGAGGAAGGTGCTTTAGCATGGGATAGGCAACTTTGTCTGGACCAGTGGCGGTGGATGAGGAAAGGTTGGAGGCAGCCGCAAGAAATTCCCCGGGAGAGAAAGGAAAGCAAAAGAACGAGTGAGACTCCTCAGGGCACGTGGCTCGGCGGAGCTTTGTGAGGTTGCCTCTGGCTCTGCTACTTTTGGCCTTTGGCTGAGAAACGGAAAAGTGAGATCGCAGGTAAGCGGCATAGACCGAAGCCGATTCCCTGGGAGGAAAACAGTTAGGAAAGTTAGGAGAGGACGAAGGAGAGCCAGCCATAGAACTAAGAAAAGAGTGTACAGATTTAGGGTTAGACCTAGGTGAAAAAAAAGAGCAAGTCGTCTGCCATGCCTCAGCCTTCGCCTTGGCGATGACTGACGAGGTGCGTCGAGAAGCAGGGATGGAAGCCTGGCGATCTTCATCACTTCTGTGAGCGGCAGCGAACGCCTTGCGTCTTTCACTAACTGCTTCTTCCACCTCAGCAGACCACCAGGCATTAGGAGGGCGTTTGATGCAGCCGAAAGGAATGGAAGATTTGGCCGCATTCAGTGCCAGAGACGGTCCCGTAGCACTTCAACTTCGGGCCCCCCCCCAAAGTAAGCGCAAGAGCCCCTGTGCACAGGTCATATCACTTTAGAGGTGTAAAATTGAAAAGCTGCATTAAGAAAATACACCACAATTTGTACATAAGTAAACAGGCTAATGTCAGAATAAAGCATGCCGATACCGAAGGTGCAAGTCATAAAAAATTCGGCACCGATGCCAGAGTTCAGTAGGACATTTATGCAGACACTGCGAAACGAAAGCAATGACACTGAAAAACATGAAAAAGTTATAAAAACACAGTATCATTTAAATAGTCTGGAGCGAACCTTTTTGTTCGCAAATGCTGTTATGACATTGTCATAATCAAGAGATCGGGCGCAGTCATTTTCGATTGACAACATGGCTAATGAAGATAGTCTACTGTCTGTCATAGACGTTCTATTAAAAGTTTTGATCAGTTTCAATTTGCTGAAGCTTCTTTCAGCGCTGGCAACAGTCACGGGGCAAGTTAGTAAGATTCGAAGTGCGATGTACACATTCGGATACAATTCAAATAAATGAGTCTTTAGAAGATAGTTCAGAAAGTCTTGAGCCGTATTGAGATTGCGTTTTTTTTGTAAAATTAAAACAAACCGCTGTAGCTCAGCGCTCATTTCATCAGAATCAATGTCACCGAACTTTTTTTGGAACTCTTTACAGCAAGTAAGAAGAGCATTTTCTTGTTGCACAAGCAAAAGTTTGTCTCGTGTGTACAAAAACGAAAAGGCGGAAGAAACCTCACGTAACAAATTAAAGCGCTCCTTTATTGACACAATAGCCTGGTCGACTAATGGATAGAAAAAGTTGCTTTTAAATTTCAGTTCAGGAGTAGCTCGTTGTTCCTCTTCACCTTGGTAATCAAACAATCTTCTTTTCTTTCCACTTCTTGACGGAGGAAAAGAAGGATCAATATCCAATTCCTGTGCTATTTCAACAGCAGATGTTGCGGCACTGTCATAACCCGTTGTGCGATAGTTTTGCAAAAACTTTTCAGTTGCCTGGATTTCTGTTTCCATTGTATGAAGGGAGACTCCATACGATTGAAGAATCTTGCTTGCTTTATTGACTTGGAATAGCATATCATACCAAATAAACACCGACAAAAGAAAACTCCATTTTGATAAATAAGCTATCAACGATTTTGTTTCTGAGGCAGCTCTTCCATCTTTTCTTTCTATGGAAATGGCTTCCAAGTCTTTCAGTGCCAGCAACACCTCTTTTAAATTGTATCGAAGAGGTTTGATGCATTTAATTCTGCTTTCCCAACGAGTATCAGATTGTGACTTTATGGACAGCTCCACATGTTTCTTCAAAATTTCCCAACGCTGAGCAGAGGAAGAAAACAGCACATACAACCTTGTAAGTACTCCAAAAAATGTCAATGCTTCCGTCGATCAATTAGCACTGTCAACAACAACTAAGTTAAGGGTATGGTTTGCACAGGGCACGTAAACAGCTTTGGGATTGATGTCTAGCATTCTTGCTTGGACCCCAGAATGTTTTCCTTTCATGTTAGCACCATTATCATATGACTGACCTCGACAATCAGACAATTCAAGTTGCAGTTCGGTCGCTTTTTCTAAGAAAGCGTCCAACAAGCCTTTCCCAGTACTGTCACTTATTCTCAAGTAGCCAAAAAATGTTTCTTTAACAACAGCAGCTTCTTGATTACATAGTACATAACGGAGAATGACAGACATTTGTTCATGATGTGACATATCTGGAGTGCAGTCCAAAATTATAGAAACAGAAATTCCAGACCATTCTATGATTGTTGCGTAACAACGGCATTGTTAGGTCAATCGAATATTCAAGATTCTACCAGAAAATCAATCGAAATATTCTAGATTCTGCGAGATAAAATGACGTAGCATTCACTTATGATGTCACAAGCCAATTTCTTCCTACAGTTAAATCGGTTGTAAACAAGTCTGCTGAACTGAAAGAAGTCACGTAGCCAAAAAGCAATTTCAGACTAACTTGGGCCCCAAAGTTGGCCTGGGCCCCCCCCCCAATTGGGGGGTTTGGGGGGCGGCTGCTACGTCTCTGGCCAGAGAGGTAAAGAGAGCAGCAGCAGAGGAAAGAGAAAGAGACGAGTATTCCGGTGCAGAGGGACAGTGAGAGTCAAAGTAGGAGGCAAAGTCATCCCAGCGAGCTTTCTGAAAATTGAAGGAAGGGGGACGCTCGTTGGGGTGAAAGACCGGAGAGAGAGGGACGGATAGAAGAATTGGTAGATGGTCAGACCCAGGTCCTGTAGCACCTCCCAGGAGCAAGAAAGGGCAAGAGAAGAGGGAGCAAAGGAGATGTCAGGAGAGGAGCGACTGCCAGAGGAGCGATGGATTAAGGGTGCGTGTGTCAGGGTCATTAAGGGGGAGGAGGTCAGAGGATATGACCCAGTCGAATACTTCCTCCCTGTGGGGATCGGAAGTACCTCTTGAGTCCCAGAAGGGGTGATGGCAATTGGAGTCCCCCAGAATGAAGAGATTTCTGGAGGAGGGAAGAGTTGAGGGAGAAAAGGAATCGGTTCTGCCATCCGTTGGGGAGGAGCGAATAGGGGGGCATACACATTAAGAAATGACACCGAGCAGGAGTTGTTAAGAGAGATGTTGACCCCTACATAATCAGAGTAGGGATCGAGCAAAGAAAGAGACGAGGTGGAAAGTTTAGAAAAGGATAGGCCCTGCCTGATCAAAATGACAATGCCGCCGCTGGCGTGGGTGGCATCAGGAGAGAGAATGCCAGACCAGGAGTGAGTGCGATCAGAACGCAGAGCAGAGAATCCAGAAATCCGGAAAGAGGAAGAGGAGTTAAGATTGGATTCCTGAATGCAGATAAGGTCGACAGGATGGGACGAAAGAAAGTGAAGTAGTTCAGTGCTCCTGGCTCAAAGACCTCCAGCATTCCATTGAAGAACCCTGAGAGAGTCAGGGGGAGGAGAGGAGGCAGGAGGCATAGAAGGATAGCCAGGAACAAGGGACGGTGGTGAAGGGGCAGAGGAAGGAGATATAGAATGGGCAGATGGAGGATAAGAAGTTTGGAGACGAGGGTGGTGCGTGAGTGCAGCATCAGTAGAGGTGGGGGCAGATTGTACAGTGGAGGTATACATGTCGGAGGAGTCCAAAGAGAGTGTCACAGTGTTACGGCAGGGGACAGCTCCAAGGGTGAGAGCTGCCAAGAGCTCTGAATTCGGAGAGGGAAAGTTGTGAGCACCTTAGATGGACCCATTTGGAGCTTGTGCAGCATTGCACTGACTTGCCCCGCCAGGTCACATTTCCAGCGCACACAGAGCAGGGAAAAATGGGGCCAGGGTTGGGATGAACGTTACCGCTCATCAGGAGAAGGAGGAGAACGAGGAGACGAAGAAGGGCAAGAGTAGGGCAGGAGAAAAGAAAAAGTGAAAACAGGCGACCAATTTTGTAGATGCTGTGTGCTGCCCTTCTGCGGTTGTTCAGGGAGCAGCATAGAGAAAAAATGAAGGGGAGTGCACGGGGTAACTGGGACCCTCGGGAAGGCCAACAGCCATTTCGACCCAACCCAAATGGGGTCAGGGACCGCACCACCACGTTGATGCTTTATTTTGTTGAGCTGCTTTAAAATTGTATTTTTGACTAAGTTATTACAATCCTAAAGTGTCACTCTTTTACAGCGGAGCTTGTGATTTGTGATGGCAATCAAACAAAAAGCAGAGTATGCGTTGTTTAATCTTTTCTTGGTATAGAAGCACGGCACAAATAGGTTTCCCTTACTCGTTCTTCACCGGGTTAGAATTGTGAAGTTGCTTACCCATCATGTCGTAAGAGGCGACTTTTGCGTACCCACCAATGACAAATCCACCTTGGTGGTGGACTACCTGTTAATTATTTGCTTTCATGACTGGTTCGAAATGGGCTGCCACGTCCCCCTAGCTTAATTTAATTAGATTGATGGCGCGAATGGTAATTCAGGTGCATGGAAGAGGAGGGGTAAACCAAACGACCAAGAGATTCTCTTCCGCTTTACACCGCAAACCTAATCAAGGTCAGGGAAAGGCATGCTCTTCCGATTGGCGTGTCATTCTATTTCTTTAATTGTGCTTTACCAATTTTTACATTTATGTAGCGGTTCAAATCATTTTTTAGGATACTATCTTACTTTGGTCATAGCCGTGATTATCAAATGGTGTATCCACTGTTGTAGCTATGAAGACCTTAGTTATAGTATGTTCCATGTCACTTGTTAGCAACCGAGTTATGAGTTCAGACTTTGTTTATTAACATCATCAGTTACGCTAATAAACAAGGCATATGAAAATGTTTTATTTTAAACAAAAATGCATGTTCCAATATTAAGGATATGTAAAATGACACAATTTTTCGGGACATCAAAGCAAATATTTGATAATAGAGCTTTTCATTATATTTTTTCTGCAGTCCTGTTGCAAGGCGTACGAATATCTCGGCTTTATCTACGAAAAGGAACAATCGTATCAAGATGCAGCTACACATTATGAGAAAGCATGGCAGTATAGCAGCATGTCAAATCCGGTCATAGGTGCGTTACATACTAGTTTGTTGTTGTTGTTGTTACACCCGATACCTTTCGAGGGATGGGAGCAGGGCGAAAAACCATGCTGCCCTAGAAGTAGGGTAACCTCCCAAAGGCGTGGACCAGAGGTTGTATATAGAAAAAGAGTCCGTGGCAGGACAGTACATAATGAAATGAGAAGTGTCCTGGGTGGCATGACCACAGCCGTTGCATGAAAGGTTTTCAATTTTGCCTCTTCTAGAGAGATAATACGCGTAGTTTAACAGCGAAGACAAGAGGACACAACAAGCGTGACAAAGAAACACAAGTTTCTCAATGGATACTGGTAGAATCTATTTGTCAAAGAATGTTGATGAGACAGTGTACCTCCAGTTTGAGAGAAGAGATGAGTCGATATGAGAGGAAAGAGACTATATGGGACCATGGATGGCTGAAACAGCACCACCCGCCTGGCCAACTCATTGGCCGTGTCACTACTCAGAAAAAATGAGTAGTTGGGAATCCATTGTGGCCTGATAGAAAAGGAGGAGAGAAAGAATAGTTCCTTCCTGGTGTACCAGAGACTGTGAGATAGAAGAAGGCGGAGCTGAGGAAAGTGGGAAGTGCCATAGTTGTCGGTGCTGCTGAGACCAGCGGAGAGCTTGCAGAATGACACAGGGTCCAGCTGAAAAGCTTGAAGACACAGCCTGGCGGATAAGAAAGAGTGGCCTCAGCGTCACAAAGTGGGCGGTTGGAAAAGACGCGAGATCTTTGTCAAAAAGAAAAGGAACATAGCCTTTAGTCCAAAACGCGAGATCGTGAGAACCGGTTGAAGAAAAGCTTGGTACAGAGGAAATAGAAACTTTTTGCGAGGGGTACCTCAAGGAAGCATAGATACAGCCTAAGGCCTTGAAATGAGGTATAAACTAGGTCTTGAGCGAAGATTGGTGGGTGATCAGAGGTTAAGCACCTCCCAGGAGCAGGAGAACGCGAGAGAGGAGGGAGCAAAGGAGATGTTGGAGGAGAGCGATTGTCGAAGGAACGGTGAAAAAAAGGGTCAGGGTCACTGAAGGGAAGGAGGGGGTAGGAGATCACCCAATCGAATCTTTCCCATTTTTATAAAGTTTAATGCACCAGCATTATTTTGGCTTTAACTAACATTAAAACAAAGCCTGTTTGCTACAGAAATATATCAGGCAAGATATGAGCTAATTTAAACTTAACATAATGCCAAATAACTTAACGATCTTTAAATAAAACTGGCGCGATGGCGTAGTGGTTAGAGTGTCCGCTTTGATGTCGGTAGACCTGCGGTTCATTCCCTAAGTCGAGTCATACCAAGAGATTTTTAAAAATGGTATTCACAGCTTCCTGCTTGGCGCTCAGCATAAAAAAGGGATAGTGTGAAGAACAAGTCAGCAAACTTGCTTGTGTCCTTGGGCAAGGCCCTTAACGGGACGCCCCCACCTTTATGTGGCAGACAGGTGGCCCACCCTTACTTCACCCGGTTACAATTGTGAAGTTGCTAACCCAGCATATCGTAAACGACGACTCTTGGGTACCCACCAGTGGCAGTCCGCCTTGTTGGTGGTGGGGCTACCAGTCACTGAAGACTGGTTCGAAATGGGCTGTTGTCTTTCCCCTAGCCTAATTTCAATTAGGTTGACGGCATGAACCTGAATTGCCGTTCGTGCCGTACCTCCATCTGGAGGAAGAGGAGGGGAAATCACAACAACAACAGCACATCTTTTAAATGAGCGCAATAATTTAGCAAGCAAGCTTGCAGGTTATCAACACACAAAGTGGCAAAGTACTGTAGACTTGAGAATTGAGGGTGCATTGGGCAACTGCAAAAGCATTTACAACGTCTAGTAATGCAGCCATTAATAAACATTTCTACGGCATTATTTTTTACACCCACATGGGTTTGAAGTACGTTTTGTGTCCTAAATATAGGGCGAGGACAATTGAAGTTCTCCAAAATGAAGAAGTTGGTGGACAAAGTGAGGACCGAGGTGAAAAGGACTTGATTCTACTATCCGCCGCAGAGGAGCAAGTAGAAGAAGCGTTGTTTAAGAAAGAAGGAAGGAAGAGTTGTTTAGCGAAAAGTTATAAAAGAGGAAGTTGAACATCGAGAAAAGGATAGGTGCTGTATGACGAAAATAATTACTCTGTCGCTAGCAAGCGGGTAATTAGGTGCAAAGTAATCAGACCGCGATTGAGAGCGATCCAATCGCAGAGCATGCGGGAATTATGGTTTCCTCTCAGGTCGGTCTAGTTCTTTATCATTCTCGATTTGTCTCAAATTTGTTTCACACACCTAGATCTGGTTTTTTGACAGTTTTTGCTGCTGTACATCCCTCAAAGGCCTATGACTTTGTTTGGCATCCGGCTTTCCGTCTCTAGCTAATTTCCGCTGGCCGCAAACAATGTGTTGTTCAGTAGACTCATTTTATGGTTTCTGATAAAATGCTTCATTGCCAGCTTAATTGCTTGGTCGGACCACTCATGTCAGAAAACTGAGGTTGGGGGTAAGCAAGGGCACGCTTCTTGTAAAAGAATTTTGCTCCAACAAATCCTCATAACCAGAAAAAATACGCAAATGGACCCCCAGTCCCCGGCAGCTTTCAAATGGGCAGGGGGTGCGAAGAATCTTCGGATATAAATCTGAATGTCATGGGAAAAGATTCGGTACGTTAAATGTAGGAAGTCTTTGTGGAAGGAAAACAGAAGTGTGTGAAGAACTGAGAAAGAGAAGAGTTGATGTGCGCTGCATCCAGGAAATAAGATGGAAAGGCCAAGAAACTCGTTTTGTGGGTACTTCGGGACGAAGGTATAAACTGTGGTGGTCAGGAAATGATGCAGGAATCGGAGGGGTTGGAATTTTGGTGAAAGAGGAAATAATGTGCTTGTGGGAGAAAAATACAGAAAAAATATAAGGGATGTGAAAGTGATTTCGTAGGAACTTCAGCACAGGCTGGTGATCGTAGATCTAGATAAGAACGTTATAAAATAAGTTGTGAGAAAGCAACGGATCATACGAAAAAAGATTTGGAAGTTGAATGAAAACCGAACGAGAGTAAGATCTGAAAAAAGATTAAAAGAACTAGTGAGCACAGATGCGCCTGATTTGTGGAAAACGTTCAATGATGGTGTTCTAAAGGCATGTGATAAAGTGTGTACAAAGAAGAAGTCTAAGAGAGATCGAGGAGACATGTGGTGGTGGAATGAAGAGGTCAAGGATACCATAGCAAGAAAGAAGGCGGCATTTAAAGAGCTGTGCAGATTTCCATCAGAAGAAAATAAAGACTAAACACAAACGTATAAGAAATCAAACGAGAAAAATTGTTGCTAGAGCTATGAGAATGGAAGCCTCGCGCCTTCAGCATTGGCTTTGTTGTTTTGTTCCTCGCTTATATGACGCTCTCTATTGATCGTAATCACTTGGAGCTAGCAATATAATTTATATCAGAATTCCAACAGTGTTTTCTACTCCCTTAAAAGAATGAAAAAGGAAGGGAAGAATGTGGAAGGAGGAAGAAGCTTAAGAGAAAGCTACGCACGATTGGGTTTTATAGAAGAAGATAGGGAAAAAATTTGGAAGGAACACATGGAAAAGATCATAAATGAAGAGAACAAATGGGACCAGATGGTAGAAACTGATGTATGCAGATGGCCTTGTTCTTATGAGCGAAAAAATGGAAGACTTAAAGGAAAGATTTTGGAATTGGAAGGATGCACTGGAAAGTAAAAATTTAAAGATCAGCACCAGAAAAACAAAAGTGGTGGTAAGCGGGTCAGAAGGAAAACTATTCAAAAGCAAGACAGATCCATGTGGAGCTTGTGGGAGGAGAGTCATGGCCCATTCAGTATCGTGCACAAAATGTGGATACTGGGTTCATGGCAAATGTGCAAAAATAAAGAGAGCTACCGCTAGGCTGGCAATGCATTTTGTTCGCTCAAATGTATAGGAATAATCGAAGGAACGGTGGATTCGATTGAGAGGTTGTGCGATGAAGTGGAGACAGTGAATGGATTTTGTTATTTGGGAGACAGACTAAATGCTGGTGGGGGTTGTGAAGCGGCAGTTACAGCAAGAGTAGGAATCGGTTGGGTACGATTTAGGGAATGTGGAAAGTTATTGCTTGGAAATAGGTGTTCTCTGAAGATGAAAGGTAAAATTTATCGACGTTGCATAAAATCAGCAATACTGTAGAGAAGTGAGGCATGATGTTTAAAAGAAAATGAAAAAGCAATTTTAAGAAAAACGGAAAAAGCTATGGTGAGAGCCATATGCAGTCAGAAAGTTGTTGACAGAAAGACAACTGAAGAACAGATAGACATGCTGGGGTTGAAGGAAACTATAGACCGGTTAGCAACAGCGAATGGAGTTAGATGGTATGGACATGTGCTAAGGAGAGATGATGATAGTGTTTTGAGGGTTGCTCTGGATCTTGAAGTGAGTGGGTAGAGAAAACAAGGACGACCGAAGAAGACCTGGAAGAAGCAAGTGGAAGAGGAGACAGAGAAGATTGGTTTAGAGGAGGATGCCCAGAGACGCGAGAAGTGGAGTGACGGAGTGCGAGCAATTGCAGAAGGAATAAGGTAAATCCGGCCATCTCTGCTAAAGGGACAACACCGGATAAAAACTGAATAGCTATTACTACTACTACCATTAATTGGCGTCCTTGTGATTGTTGCATTACGAAAAACGCCGTTTTTTCCAAGTCTGCCAAGGCGTTCCGCGTGGTTCAGTTATTTTTTCATCAATAATTTTCCTTGACTATTTTTCTTTTTGTAATAGCTGCTCTCTTTATGCTGGCGATTTGGCCAAAATTAAGAAGCCCTGGTAAGACGGGAGATCTGGTCTCCACAGTTTATTCTCGTCTCCGCTTTACATGGATCGTTTTCTTTTTTCTGTGTTGACCAACGTTATCTAGTTGGAACGCTTTTGCTGGGCAGCCAGCTACTATCACCGGCTGCCTTACGTCGTCGCTTACTTTTCTTTCGTTGTTGTCTTTGCCACCCGTTCGGTCACTCTTACTCATTTTCGTCTTATAGCTGTCCTACAAGTGGCCTCTTCGTCTACCATCTCCTCTTCCCGTATCAAGATTGTTGAGTTACAAAGTCCAGCCAAGGCCTACTAGAAGTTTCAAAAGAGACTCTGTGTCCAACTTTCCACTCATATTCTCTTCTTTTCTCCTAGAGAGGTTTTACCGGAACTTTTCGTGTGTTGAAAAGTTGGTGTAAACTTGTCTGATAAAAATAATTGTGATGAGCTCATTAAATTATTCATAACATGTTGTTGTTGTTGTTGTTGTTGTTGGTTACCCGACCCCTTCCGAGGGTTGGGAGCATGGCGGAAGACCATGGAGCCCCAGAAGCCAGGCAACTCCCCAGGGTCTGGACCAGAGGTCATAAAGAGACAGAGAGTCGCCAAGGAGTGAGCGGCGCAAAGAGTCCGTAGCTGGACAGGGTAGAATGAGATGAGAGGTGTCCTGGTACGAGTGTCCACAGGCGCTGCAGGAAGGATTCTCGATTCTGCCAATCCTAAAGAAATAAGAACCTAACAGAAGGCTGTGTCCGTTGCAGCGTATACGAGAGAGGACATAGCGAGCATGACGAGGGAGCACAAGTTCCTCAGTGGAAATCGAGGGAACCTGTGTGTCAAAATACTTCGATGAGACAGTATGCCTCCAGTCCGAGAAAAGACAAGAGTGAATACGAGAGATAAGAGGAGACAGACTACAAGGGATTGGGGACGACGAGAGGCAGCCGGTGATGGCGCGACTGGCCGCTCGGTGGAGGCGTTCCAATTTGGTGAAATTGGTAGCGCTTAGGAAAGGAAACCATCCGGGTGAAGCGTAAGTGAGAAGGTAACGAAGAAAAGATTTATACAGAAGAGAGAGAGACTCCTTGGAGGGGCCCCATGAGGAAGCAGAGATACAGCGTAAGGCCTTGAGACGTGGAAAAAACTTGGCCTTCAGCGAAGATACATGCTTAGAAAAGGAAAGAGTGCGGTCGAAGGTGAACCCGAGAAAAGTTGGAGTGGGATTGAAACGGAGGCGGGAGCCGAGTAGGAGGAGGTTGGGCTGGAGGTTAGCTGAGTGGGGATCCACTGAAAAAAGGAGGCCTCACATTTGGTCAGATTGAGAGGAAGACATCAGTACTCAGATCAGCGCTCCAATCGAAACAGAGCTCCTTGTGTGGCCTCCACCGTGACTCGTAGGGGAGGCCTCCACCACAGTGGGGACCGAGGGTGAGGAGGATCAAATGGCCAGATCGTCAGCGTAAAGAGAACAGCTGATGGAAGAAGGCAGAGAGGCTGGAAGATCATTAATGAAGAGAAAGAAAAGTTCAGGGCCAAGAACGGATCCTTGCGGAACACCTCGAAGGGAACGACTTTTGTGATTTTGAAAAACCACACAAGCGCGCCTATCAGAAAGGAAAGATTGAGTCCAACGAGCAAAGCATGCAGGGAGGCCAGCTGAAATCAGTTTGTGGAAAAGGGCGGGAGGCCAGACAGAGTCAAAAGCTTTAGAGAAATCGATAATAGACAGGATCGTCCGAGAGCCCGGCCTGGGTTTGTTAAACCCATCCAAAATGGACTGAGAAAGGTACAGATTTTGATCGAATGTAGACCGTCCAGGGCGGAAACCGGCCTGACGGGGAGAGAGAATGGAATTAGACTCCAGAAAGAAGAGTAGACGGGATAGAATGATGCGTTCAAACAGCTTTGATACGCAGGAGGTGAGAGAGATAGGCAGGAAGGAAGCAGGAGAGTCGAGAGGCTATCCCATCTTGTGTATGGGAATAATAGAAGATGTATTCCAGATGGAAGGAAAGGTTGAAGATGTGAAGAAGAAAATCCATGCCAGAGCGAGAAAGGTGCTTTAGCATGGGATAGACCACTTTGTCTGGGCCAGTGGCGGTGGATGAGGAGAGGTTGGAGGCAGCTGTTAAGAAATTCCCCGGGAGAGAAAGGAAAGCAAAGAACGAGTGAGACTCCTCAGGGCACGTGGCTCGGCGGAGCTTTGTGAGGTAGCCTCTGGCTCTGCTACTTTTGGCCTTTGGCTGAGAAACGGAAAAGTGAGATCGCAGGTAAGCGGCATAGACCGAAGCCGATTCCCTGGGAGGAAAACAGTTAGGAAAGTTAGGAGAGGACGAAGGAGAGCCAGCCATAGAACTAAGAAAAGAGTGTACAGATTTAGGGTTAGACCTAGGTGAAAAAAAAGAGCAAGTCGTCTGCCATGCCTTCGCCTTGGCAATGACTGACGAGGCGCGTCGAGAAGCGGAGATGTAAGCCTGGCGATCTTCATCACTTCTGTGAGCGGCAGCGAACGCCTTGCGTCTTTCACTAACTGCTTCTTCCATCTCAGCAGACCACCAGGCATTAGGAGGGCGTTTGATGCGGTCGAAAGGAATGGAAGATTTGGCCGCATTCAGTGCCAGAGAGGTAAAGAGAGCAGCAGCAGAGGAAAGAGAAAGAGACGAGTATTCCTCTGCAGAGGGACAGTGAGAGTCAAAGTAGGAGGCAAAGCCATCCCAGCGAGCTTTCTGAAAATTGAAGGAAGGGGGACGCTCGTTGGGGTGAAAGACCGGAGAGAGAGGGACGGATAGAAGAATCGGTAGATGGTCAGACCCAGGTCCTGTAGCACCTCCCAGGAGCAAGAAAGGGCAAGAGAAGAGGGAGCAAAGGAGATGTCAGGAGAGGAGCGATGGAGTAAGGTGCGTGTGTCAGGGTCATTAAGGGGGAGGAGGTCAGAGGATATGACCCAGTCGAATACTTCCTCCCTGTGGGGATCGGAAGTACCTTTTGAGTCCCAAAAAGGGTGATGGCAATTGGAGTCCCCCAGAATGAAGAGATTTCTGGAGGAGGGAAGAGTTGAGGGAGAAAAGGAATCGGTTCTGCCATCCGTTGGGGAGGAGCGAATAGGGGGGCATACACATTAAGAAATGACACCGAGCAGGAGTTGTTAAGAGAGATGTTGACCCCTACATAATCAGAGTAGGGATCGAGCAAAGAAAGAGACGAGGTGGAAAGTTTAGAAAAGGATAGGCCCTGCCTGATCAAAATGACAATGCCGCCGCTGGCGTGGGTGGCATCAGGAGAGAGAATGCCAGACCAGGAGTGAGTGCGATCAGAACGCAGAGCAGAGAATCCAGAAATCCGGAAAGAGGAAGAGGAGTTAAGATTGGATTCCTGAATGCAGATAAGGTCGACAGGATGGGACGAAAGAAAGTGAAGTAGTTCAGTGCTCCTGGCTCAAAGACCTCCAGCATTCCATTGAAGAACCCTGAGAGAGTCAGGGGGAGGAGAGGAGGCAGGAGGCATAGAAGGGCGGCCAGAAGCAAAGGACGGTGGTGAAGGGGCAGAGGAAGGAGATATAGAATGGGCGGATGGGGGATAAGAGATTTGGAGACGAGGGTGGGGCAAGAGGTGGGGCCAGATTGCACTGTGGAGGTATACATGTCGGAGGAGTCCGAGGAGGGAGTCACAGTGTTACGGCAGGGGGACAGCTCCAAGGGTGAGAGCTGCCAAGAGCTCTGAATTCGGAGAGGGAAAGTTGTGAGCACCTTAGATGGACCCATTTGGAGCTTGTGCAGCATTGCACTGACTTGCCTCGCCAGGTCACATTTCCAGCGCGCACAGAGCAGGGAAAAATAGGGCCAGAGTTGGGATGAACGTTACCGCTCATTAAGAGAAGGAGAAAAGAAAAAGTGAAAACAGGCGACCGATTTTAAAGAAGCTGTGTGCTGCCCTTCTGCGGTCGTTCAGGGAGCAGTATAGCGAAAAAATGAAGGGGAGTGCCCTGGGTAACTGGGACCCTCGGGAAGGCCAACAGCCATTTCGACCCAACCCAAAAAGGGTCTGGGACCGCACCACCACGTTGAGGCGGCTGTTGATTGGTGCAGACTTCATAACATCGTATTTGATTATGGTTTTAGGGTTCGTTACAGACGAACGACGTTTGAGAATTGTTTTATTGTTTGGGAAATATGATTGCTTACTTACTACCTAGCCGACTCGAAGCTGAAAAATAATTTATCGCAGTTTGAACGTCACAATACTGAAGGCGTTCGTCATAAGCGATGGCGTTGCGCGATTAATACGAAAATGATAGCTTCAGTTAAAAACCTGGTCTTGCCTAATTCTTCCACTTTTCAGGTTTCAAACTTGCGTTTAATTATTTAAAAGCAAAGCGTTTCGTTGATGCTATCGAGATCGCCCATAAAGTTCTCTCCATCCATCCTGACTACCCACGAATCAGGAAAGAAATCCTTGATAAAGCGCGAGCTAACATTCGAATTTGATCGATGTTGTGACTTTTTTTTGCCCTTCCTTATCAAAGTATTGGAACTCTTGTATATGAGTAATGCTTATCAACACTGGGTAAAGTACGGTTACAGTACTTTACTTTGTATCACATAAAATTTTTGCGGTTGTACGCTTCACTGTGAATATAAATACTTTAATTGGTTTGTTACTTTACTTGTTTCAACTCTATATCACTGGCCTCTCTGGGGATCTTTTATAATTGCTGTACGTTTCGTGTATGTGGTGCTAATTGTTTTAGTTTTGGTAGTTCTACATGTACGTAAACAAGTCAATGCTACGAATGTCCGGTGTGTCCGAGTGCAATGCAATCAAATGGTTAATTATTTATTCGTCAAACTAGCCGGCGTCGCCCATAGGAGATCCTAAAACAGCATGTCAAATTTTAGGGTATCGGTTTAGCCAGCTGCGACGGCTTCACTAAATGGATACTAGGAGAACAGTAATACAAAGTTTTTGTGCTTAAACAAAGCCAATTCTCGTTCTGAGACAAAAGTACCATTTCTTGCAAGGAAATCGCGATAAAAACATGACTGCGCATAGCCGCTATATTTTTCCCAAGTTTCTGGGTACGTCTTATTTGCCTTGTTTATGGCATAGGAATCCTTCAAGTTAAACTTTTATCCATTCCATTGAGCAATTATTTCGAAGAATATCAAAGTTGTGAAAGGGCGCCAAAGTGATTGACATGTATTTTCAGAATTAAGCCAACAAGCTATAAAATATTTGGTCCACTGGGTTTGACTTTTTCGTAGCTGAGGCATATTTGCGTTCTTGGCATGAACGCAGGTATGGAAGAGCATAGCAACCGTAAGTGAGTATTCACAGTTATTGCAATAGTTGTGCCACTGTCAGTAATGTGGAGGTTCATAATTTCGGTTCATAACGCTGCGCACGCTTCACCCAGTGCCGTATCAAGGGAGCCCCGTATCCCCCGCTCGGGGGGCCCCAACCATTCCTAGGAGTCTCACAGTATAGATTGTATTAGTAAGTTAGAGCCATTTCTCTACCCTTGACTTTTACTTTTCTTGTTTTTGCCCTCATTCAATAGCCGGTAGATTAAGCATGTAATATCATGATTCGTTAGTTTCGAAAAAGAATTGCGGACGTTCGGACACTATAACAGTATTTTGTAAAGTTGTCGTTACGTCAGAAAAAGGCCAATCGTTATTGAAGTCTTGACCTTCTCCACTTAACGACTGTGGCTTCGCCCTTGAGCGTTGAAATTCTCGGGAAAATTTACGTCATAATGAATGTGCTGTGGAGTGTTATGCAATCGCTTTGTAGTTGCCTAAAGATAGAGAGGCTAGGTTTCTTGTATTTTGTGACTTAATCAGATTTGCAAAATAACGCGCATTTATAAAAGTGCCCCGCAAAAACGAAAAGAGGCAGCATCTTCAAGGCAGTCTGCAGCGAAATTAACAAAGTTAACGCGTTTTTTTTGGTTGCACAAGCAGATAGGCCAAGTGAAGACACCCCTGCTGAGGATGCAACAGGACAACAACATCCGAAATGTATTCTACCAGCCCCAGCAGAGTCGAAAGATTGCGACCCTCTGGTTCTTCATCAACTGCTAATATGGAAACGCAAAACGAAAGTACAAGACGTGTTGGCGTTGCATCAGAAATATCAGATTTATTTCCGCAGTCTTCATGCAATCCGTTTTCGAATGATGCAGCTTGCTGGCCAGATTTATATCAAATGCACAGCGATGTGACATCGTCAAAAGAGGACCTCAACAAGTTGACACAAATTTTCCCTTGAATGCTGCAAGACAAAGATTTTCAACATTTCATTACAGGCGTGTTACGAACAATGCCGAAATTGTCCCTAGGTCATCGCTAATCTATTTGCAAGAAACGGATAAAGCGTTTTGTTTTTGTTGCAAACTCTTTAGCAATTCTAAAAGTCCATTTTGTACCGGCAGTAATACATGGGAAGGTATAGCAAAAAAATTAAAAAGAGCATGAAAATGGAACTTTTCATAAAAAATGCTTTAGTGATTGGATGCTTCTCAGAGAAGGGATTCGATCTCACTCAACGGTGGACAAACAAGAAATCTTTCTTTCGGAAAAAACGTTTTGGAGCGATAAATCGACATTGTAATTTTTCTTGCTGAAGAGTCTGATGAAGTACTCTGCTCTTCTCACAATGGAAACTTTTTAGTACTCTTCGAACTGCTTGCAAAAAGATATCCAGTTTTGATGGGACTAAAAAATCGAATAATTAAACACACAACAAAAAAGCACTAATTAAGCAACGCAATTCAAAACGAGTTGATCGATATTGTCGCCAAGAAAGTAGAGAAATAATGATGACAATTGACTAAAGCAAATTATTACGCTTTAAGTCTGGACTGCACACCGGACATTTCTCACAAAGAATAAATGACTGTTATCTTGCGATTTGTTCAATGCGATGAAGAGGATGGCGTTACGGTGAAAGAGGCTTTCTTGGGATATTTGAGAGTGGATGACAGTACAGGTAGAGAATTGTCGGACACATTTATGAAGCGTGCAGAACTCGGTCTTAATTTTGCTGACAGTCGCGGGCGATGTTATGATAATGGTGCTAATATGAAAGGCAAAGAAGCAGGCGTCCAAGCCAGACTTTTGGAAATCAATTCAAAAGTTCTGTATGTGCCAACCACTCATTCAATGTAGTTGTAGTGGCAATAACAATGATCTTTCAGAAAAATAATAAAAACAGTTCTACTCGCACGCTGCTGCCCAGAAAACCACACCGATAATGAACACCCTATTTCGCATCACCAAAAACAAAAAACAACGCATTCCAATGCCTACTTCTTCACTATCATAGTAGCGTCACAGTGACGAGCACGTTGGCGCACACACCACATACACACATAATGGCCGAAGCTCACACGCATATAAAGCGCAACATTTCAATTCGCCATTACACTCTACCGTGATGTTCAAATCACAGTTCACAAAAAAAGTCATTGAAACGGACCGGTAATTATCTCTTTCTCGCCACGCGTCGAACACATGAGGTCGAAGTGTCATCGTTTGTGCCAACACCATCTTCAGAGGGCTCAGAGCTTTCCATCAGAAAATCAGGATTGTTTGATGGTAGGGGTTCTGACACAACGCCCTGCTCTCCTCTTTCATCAAAATTGTTTGCCAATCTTCTCCTGATATCGCGAACGTGTCGGGGCACCCTGTCGACCTCGACAATATACTTTGAATTGACCCTGTAACTACACCTGGTTTCCAGGGAGTAGTACAGCGGACCCCCGGTGGCTTAACCCACACTTCATCGCCAACAACAAATTCATTGCTCGTGCGCTCATTATCATCAACAGTTTTCATTCCAGTGCTTCTTTCCAAAAATGGATTGCGCCACTTGTAAGAAATTAGTTTACGCGAGGGAATTATCCTTTGATCACAGTGCGGAGTAACATTGTACCAAAAAACAGAATACTCTACGCTGCGTCCGGATCTTGCAGACATTCTTTTGATGGTTCTATAATTCCGCTCCACAATCCCATTACCTGAAGGTTTGTACGCACATCTGAATGCCAATCGCACGGCCCAAAAGTCACGCATCAGTTTGGAAGTGAATGACCTGCCGTTATCACATAATATCTCAGTAGGTGGACCGAATTGAGAAAACATTTGTCTCAATACAGATACAACCTCTGTCTCCGATTCACTTCTAATTATTCGCCAAATTGCAAATCGACTGGGGCCGCAATCCACCATTGTCAGATACTTCTGCAACGCCACTCGCTGCCAGTCGTCAGATACGCTCAATTCTCCACCATCAATCCTAGTCGAGCTCGGATCAATCGATTGGCACTCGCGGCAGTTCTTCACAACACGATCCACTTCATCCCTTCCAACATTTGGGTCGAGCTGTCTAGCGAAATGCAGGGTAGTGTCAACACCGCAATGGTGCAATCCGTGGGAGTGTTCAACGAGAACATGGTTCTCCAAACATCTTTGACTGACGGCAACTGTTTCAGAAGGGTCTGAAGTGCACTTCCTCAACCAATGTCTTGGTACTCGCGTGAGCCCATCTGCCTTGTTTTTGGTTGTCGATGCAAGAGAGACACCCCACTGTACACCATATGCCTCCATCGTTTCCAAAAGTGTTGAAAACCTTTTCTTCACTAGCATTTCGGAAAGGCCTGACACTCCAATACGTTTGTCCCTCTTTAACATTGACGACATTCACGAATGAACTGCGGTGGAATCTGTCATTGTTGCAACGTTCTTCGCGCCCCATTTTGTAGATAAGTTGACTCCTTTGATTACAGCATTCAACTCTGCCAGATTTATGTGAGTACCATCATCAGCCTTTTGTAACCAGGCTCCGTCTTCAATAAACTCGTCACCTCTTTCTAAAGCAACGCCGTAAGCAATCTTACTAGCATCACACCATATGTTTATAACCCCAGTGGGAGGAACTGACCAGACTCCTTTAACCGGATCATCAGCCTTCAACCGGGTCAAAACTTCCTTCAATCTTTCTACGGCCACACGATCAGCAAAACTGTTCCACGAATTTCCCTGGCAGCCTCTTTTCACAAAACTCGATGCAACCCGCAGCCATCCGGCAACTGGGTAGTGACCAACCAACTTCCCGCACAGAGAAAATATTTGACGCTTTGTCATCGAGTTCAAAGTTAGTGGCTCTACATCCTCCTTCAACTCAGTTCACCTTCAATGAACAGCTCCTTTTTTTTCATATGTCTGTAAACCAAGCACTTTTGCAGAGCACAAATTCTCAGCTGGCTTGGTTGCAAGTCCGAACCTCAACAAATGCTCTTTCACCTTCTCGACACTAACAACATTGAGGTCGATGGTGATGTTATCATAGTAGTGATCGGTTGCTTTGAAAATATTTTCATCCAACGACAAGACTTCGGACACGACCGCCTTCATGATTTCCGGAGCGCAGTTTAGACCGAATCCAAGCCTACGCAGCATGTAATATTCTCCCTCAAACTTAACGATTTGATACTTGCTGCATTCATCAACCACATCTATTTGCATATAGGCATCACGCAAATTCAATAAAGCACAGTTAGACAATTTTTGTCTCCAAGACCTCAATTTTTCTTCGCAAACGTTGGCATCTGCCAACTGCATTCCACAAACTCGTTGAGTTCTCGAAAATTGAGCACTGGGTAAACTTTGTCCTTTTCTTGCACCACCGCCATCAATGGTATCACTTCGTCACCGGAACAGTTAGTTTTAACTAACCACCCATTCTTGATCCATCTTTCAACTTCTGATTTAAATCTTGAGTAAACTGCTTTATCCATTTTGTAAAAATCTGTTCGACTGGGCAGTAACGGTTCATTTTTCCAGTCCCACTTTGCAATCCACTTTTCTCTATCAACGATTACTTCAAAGTTGTTTCTGGTAATCGTTAGGCTCTCTTGAATTGTCTCAGGTGAATCGACAGCGGCTGCGATGGATAAACGACCATAGTTCATGGAGAATTTAAAATATTTAAGCACGTCAGTTCCAACTATGATGTCGACACCAAGAACCATTTTCTTAGTCACTACGCACAGAACTTCAATAGTTTTTCCAGCCAAAGACAATACAACGGGAATCTCGCCCTCGCAATGTATCATTCTCCCATCCGCAGTCATAATTCGCTTCAATCCATAGGCTTTACCAGTTTGTATAGCTGGGCCCACTAAAGTTTGAGTGCAACCACTATCAATCAGAGCACGAGCTGGCTGTCCGTTCACAAGAACATTCACTCTTGGAATGATTGCGCCGTTGATCCTACTGGGGTCATTGTTGGCGCACACAATACCCCCTTTTCATTTCCCGCAGACTTGCAGTTCCGTACTACATGTCCTGGCTTGTTGTAAGCATAACAAATGATGTCTTTCACTTTGGGACAGTTTCTACGGTAGTGTAAACCCCCACAGACAAAGCAGCCAGAATTGGGCTTGCTCTCACAGGTTCGCGCGACCGCTCCTACTTCAAACGACTCACCTCTGGAAGCTTCAGACATCGGAGCTCGAGAGATTTGCAACACTGCGTTTAAATCAAGTGTTTCAATTTTGGGCCTTGCTCTCAACTGGGCAGCAACTCTACTTGGCAACCCCATCACGAACGCTAGTTTAATGATTTCCTCATTGTTGACTTCGAATTCAATGTTTGCCAAATGGGCTAAGCGCTTGAGATCAGCCAAGAAGACATTGCTGTCTCACCATTCCTCCACACCCTATTCCGAAATGCATCGTACGCTAGGAACTTATCAGCAGCAAACACAGTTCTCAACGCTACCTCTATTTTGTTAGCGTCTTGCTTCTCAGCGTCACTCAATTGATCATAGACGGCGAACGCCGGACCGTCAAGAAAAAGTGGAATGACTACTACTAAGTCATTCAATTTAAGCAAGCTCTTAGCCAAGTGCGCTTGCTTCAACCAAACCGTTACATCACCGTCGCCGCTGTATTTATTCAAAACATCAGTAACTCTCAAACTTATCTCCTTGCAACTGTAGGGATTGTCGTCTCGATAGCTTGTGGCAATAATAATGATCTTTCAGAAAAATAATAAAAACAGTTCTACTCGCACGCTGCTGCCCAGAAAACCACACTGATAATGAACACCCTATTTCGCATCACCAAAAACAAAAAACAACGCATTCCAATGCCTACTTCTTCACTATCATAGTAGCGTCACAGTGACGAGCACGTTGGCGCGCACACACACACACACACAATGGCCGAAGCTCACACGCATATAAAGCGCAACATTTCAATTCGCCATTACAGTTGTGGATTGCGCCAAATCTTCAACTGAAGCTTTGATGTTTTTTGGCGTACTTGCTCAATTATACACAGCGTTTTCTTCTTCCACATCACGTTGGACAATTATGAAGAAGCATTTAAAAATTTCAATCCAATCTCCATCTGCAACCCGTTGGGAAAGTCGAATTAAATGTATTGTACCGTTATGATTTTACTTTTCAGATGTTCTGGACGCACTGGAAGAATTGCAGAGTTATTGCATACAAAAACAAGACAGGAAAACAGCCAACGACGTTCGTTCTCTGATAAATGTATTTTCATCATGGAAGTTCTTTTTGGCAATTGTTATATGGCATGAAGTTTTGTTTCAAGTTAACAAACGAGCAAGTTTATGCAAACTTGCGGCATTTAATCAGATGTTACAAAAAGTGAAATCCATACCACGCAATCTTTCTTGCAGGATTATCGACAGAACGGCTACAACACCGCCATGGTAAGCTCTGGTGAGATTGCTAAGGATGTTGGTGTAGAGCAGTGGTTCTCAACCTTTTTGTCATTGTGGACCCTTAAATTGTACTTCACGAAATCGCGGACCCCCCACTATAGATTTTAGCTTAAACTAAATATCTAGCTTACACTGCAGTATAATCATTCAACCCTTACCTAGTCAAACACAAAACAAATGTAGATCATTTTATTTATTTAAGTGAACACACTTTAATGCGATTTTTGCTGTTGCATATTGCAAGCAAGTCTCGAAATACGTGGTTGTGTTTTGGAAATCGCTATTCTCATATCATCTTCCACGTCTAGCTGGTTGCGAGCCTTTGATTTGATGTGCATGAGAGCAGAAAATCCGCTTTCACAAAGATAAGTGGAAGCGAATGGAACAATAACGCGCAATGCTTTCGTTGATAACTTTGGGTAGGACGTCAACATGGAGCTCCAGAACTGAGACAGTGATTTAGTCATGAATATTTCACGACCAGCTGAGTCATTTCTCAATTCCAACAGCTCGTCTTGGACTTCTTTAGGAATAGTTGCTATGTTTATCATTACGGAAAATGGATTTCGAGGAAAAACGTCGGACCCTTTTTCAAGATCAGGAAAGTACTTCTCGAATTCATTTTCCAGCGATTGCAAATGTTCAGTTATTTCTTGTTTTATAAGTGAACTGAGATCAGATTCAAAATTAGATAGGTTTTCAAACATTGCAAAGTTTTCCTGGTTGACTCTGCGATTCCAATTATGTATCTTTTCTATGAAGCCACACAAAATGTCTCCAAATTGTAATATGTTTGTGTCAGGTCCTTGAAGTCTCAAGTTAAATTTATTTAACTGTTCAGTAATGTCAGCGAGGTAAGCCAGACCCTGCAGCCATGTTTTGTCCTTGAAAAAGTCGACGAAGGCATCTTTTTCAATCATTTCCAGAAAAAGCTTGATTTCAGTTCTCAGCTCAAAGAAGCGAGTAACGACATTTCCTTTGGAAAGCCATCGTACAGCAGTATAATACAAAAGAGTTTCATGGTCTGAGTCCATTTCTTTGCAAAACTGTTTGAATAGACGAGAGGTTGTGGCACTCTTTTTGATGAAATTAACTATTTTCACAACAGAGTTAAGCACTTTCTTCAAAAAGTTTGGAAGAGTCTTGCAAGCTAGAGTATACCGATGTATCATGCAATGTACTCCTCTAACTTCAGAAGATTTTTCTTTGACTTTCATTTGGAAACCAGATTTGCATCCCAGCATTGCTGGGGCTATATCTGTACATACACCACAGAGCTTTTCCCACTGCAAGCCTTCTATATCGAAAAAATTTGAGATGCTATCCATTACATCATGAGCAGTGGCTGAAGTTTCCAAGGCCTTGCAGTACAAAAACTTTTCTTTGACATCTTTCATATGTGTGTAACGAACAATTAAATACCAAGAGCTGTGAGCATGATGCAACGTCGGTTGATTCGTCGACTTGTATGGAGAACATGGGAGAGGATTTTATTTCCGCTATGACTTGCTGTTTGATGTCTGTTGCCATAAGAAAAATGCGCCTCTTTATTGTGTCGTTGGATAAAGACACTTGCTGAATTTTCTTTGCACTTGTTTCTCCTAAAATCAATTTAACCATATTCACAGCGCAAGGTTTTACGAGGGTTTCTCCGATGTTATGAGGTTTTTTTTGCTTGGCTATTTGTAATGCCACTTCAAAAGAAGCCGTCAGGTTTGCAGTGCTTTGTTCTTGAAAATATCCACTAGTATCCAGTTTTTGCCGTTTCAACAAAAGTTTTTGTCTTTCAAAAAAATTTAAGTCTTTTTCTACATGCTCTGGATGCTTCTGCTGCAAGTGACGCTTAAGCTTTGATGGCTTCATTGCTTCGTTGCTAAGGACAGTATAGCATAAAACGCACTGCGGTTTTTCTTTGCCATCATCTAACACAGAAATAAATCCCATTTTAAGGTAAGTTTCTGAATATTTTCTAGATTTAGCCATTCTAAATAAGTTTTAGTACCGTACTGGCATAAAAATATTTTCCTTCACTGGACGTTACTCTTTCGAATGAATAAATATTATTATCTCCAGCTGCGTTGTACAACTCGCAGTGAATCAATGTACCGTAATTGTAACGTCACAATGGGAGTAACAAATCGCAGTAAGTTTATGTGGCTACATCATAAAGTGATCATTATATTTCCAACTTTCTGACGCAATCAAAACAATGTGCAATTTTCAAAAATGAGAATTTATCAATCAAATTAGAAATTGCAAATTTGGAACATTTTCACGGACCACCTTGAAATTGCTTCGCGGACCCCCGGTTGAGAACCACTGGTGTAGAGAGTGCGTTTGTGGAAAAAGAAACAAAAATAGAATGTTTGACCACGAATCAGAAGATCAAAGCAGGAATTGTCACAAGAATCACAATTCAAAGTTAACTTTTTTTTGCTCCTTGTAGATCATGCCATTGCTTCACTGAATGATCGATTTGAGCAAACGCATTTTGTGACCAAAATTTTTAATTTCTTAGTCAAGAAAACCTCTTGCAAGCATTTAATGGAAACAATATTCTTGATGCTTGTAAAACATTTCATGACAAACTGGGAGACATCGATCCATTTGAAATGAAAGAAGAGCTGGGACGTTTTGCACAGTCATCAACGAAAATAAAGAAAGTTTTAAAACAATAAGAGGTTTTCTTAATTATATCTGCAAAAGACAATTATTGGAAGTTTACCCAAATTTGTTCATTGCTTTACGAGTGCTAATGACATGCTTCATTTCCGCTGCCAGTGCAGAAAGAAGTCTTAGTAAACTTATCAAAACCTTTCATCGATCAACAACTATGGATGATAGACTTTCATCATTGGCTTTAATATCTAATGAAAGTGCTTGCGTTCGCAGTGTGGATTACAACAACATCACTGATGTTTTTACCACCGCAAAGGCGCGAAAAAAATTTTTTGAATATTGATACCGTTCTTGCGGTGCATGCATTTGCTTATTTGCTGAATGTGTAATAAAAATGGGTTAAGTTTCTTTAGATTAGTTTAAACAATGCAAGTAATTTAGAATGCAAGAACTTCTTCCCGATTTAAGATTATTAGTTTAGCTTGGTTAGGTTTTGAAATAGCGCTGCTCAGGGGACAAATTTGCAACTGGCTCGAAAAAGCACGCAGCTGCCTAAAAGCTTGCTGATATTAAAGAACCCCATCTATAGTTTTTTGGGGGAGCCCACGGCACTGACTTCACCCAATTGATTGTTATGAAAACAGTAATAAAAAGTCACTGTTTCTTTGTCTATCTTGTTTGACAAGTTTGTGTGGCAATTGACAATCTTTGACAGAGCCAATCGTTACAAAATCAGAAGCACCGGCACCGATTTTAAAGGGGAATCTATTGTAAACAAACCAGGGTTTGTGCAGCGCTGCTCACTTTTTTTTCAGCTCCTAAGAACAGTGAACATCATTTGTTTGTATTTTGCCTATTTTTGAAAATTCGGGGTAGGGCTGAAGGCATGTTTGTCTCAGTTGAGTCCTTTTTTTTGAATATCATCTTTTTTCGAGCGATTTTTTTTCTATTTTCGTGACTCTTTTGCTTCAAAGCAAGCAAAGATAAAAACTTTTTTGGAGATTTATCTTTTGAAATTGATGTTTGCTATTTTAAGAAATTTGTGGAGAGGAGAGAGCTGACAATATTTTGGAAGGGATTTTAACTTCCACCTACTTATTGTACTGATAGCACATTCTCAAGGAAAATGTGAAAAAAGTGCACAGCCTTCCCTTTCGTATTTTTCTAAAACGAGCTTGATGAATTTACTTTTTTAAGAGGTAATTAGGGCCATTTTTTTGACCTAAAAAGATATATATTTGACTTTATTTTAGCAAAATTTTGACTTTATTTTGACCTAACCGCTTTCGCTTATTATTTATGTTTTGTTGCACTTTTTTGATTAAAAATGTTTTAAGCTTATAATCCGCAATTTACATAAGTTTTTAAAGAAGAAGATAGCCTACTTTAAACATTTTCTCCAACACTCAGTCTTGAAGCTAATGCAACAAAGCGACGCATGACGTCAAAACCTAGGATAACGAGCCATTGTGTGTACCGGTATCAATTAGTGTGTTTTACAAAAAATGCGTTGTTATCGCAACTGTACTGTACATTAACAGTCTGTCGATGACGTTTTTAACGAAAGCCACACAGTATAATTACCAGGACTTTTTATTGTAATACAGCATCATATATTTTTTACGTTCCTAACTTCAAAATTTCTGTCTTTTCTCAGTAATTTACTGAGCATAGAAAACGACCTCTCAACAGCAGCAGAGGTTGGCTGGGCTTTTTGCAATAGTGCGCAGCTTGTTGGGTCAATTGTCAAGTCTGTACAGTTTATTATTGTTTCTAAATCAGAGTTGGATAGTCGTTTTTTAATGTAATTTTTAATTGCGCACGGATCATCATCAAATTGCATATGCTTCAGCAGTCCGTATGCTTCGGTTATCGTGCAGGCACTTCCTTCTAAGAACTTGTAGCGTGTCGCGCCTCGCACTTCATCGAGCTGCCATGCCAACATCTTTTTGTCTTTTTTTTACATTTTTTTTTATTAGTTTGCTTTCAGTGGCTTAGCACCTTGCTCCCACTGATGTGTGTGATTCTAGTTGTTTACTGCAAGAGCTGTGTTTGCTAATTTGCAACTTCGTGCGTCCCCAGTTTGACGCCCAGCTCGCGCACCTTTGCTGTTTTACCCTATGATTTTGCTGATGAACTAATGTTAACTGACGAAGTATCTACCGTCAGGTTTGTAGCCGCTCGGCTATCTCCGTTTCAAGTATATCGTGCTCCTATAGTCCGCACGCCTGGCGATGTAACCTCACGCCAGGAATCTAGCCTGCATGGCTTTCCGGCAACCTTGCCGTGATGTTGCAACGCGTATTGTTTATTGTTATTGTATGCGTCTAAAATCACACACATTTATTTTTCTTTTTTATTAGGGCTAGATTATGTTTATTTTTATCTTCTCTTGGTAGCTCGGTGATCGGCTTGCCTTTCCCGCCATTAGGTTGTTTATCCGTCATTTTTGTTGGTGTGACGTGTGCAGTGTCCTGTTTGCATAGACGTGTGCAGCGACCTAATTCCTGGTGTCGCGTGCAGATTTTGTTACCAACCATGTGGTCGGAGATATTGTGCTCTCTTTCTTCGTCGATCGCCGTGGCGGACGGACGTGTTCTGGTTGTCTGTCATGTTTCTCGTACGTTGTTGATCGTCGTGGCAGAAGGACGTGATTTTTGATTATCCGCCACAGCTTGCGCGAATTGATGGAATAAAATATTGCTGTAGTGCTTTCTTCCTTGTGACTGCAATAGTTCCCAGCAATTGGGATTCAGTCAGCACGTTATTGCTCCAAGGATCTTATTTCCTACAAACTCTACGTTGGCTGCTAGAGTCCGGTATTGATTTATTTTAACCAAGTCCGGCACCAAATCTTCCACACTGACAGCGTCTTTTGCTCTGCTGACTAAGAGGCCTGCACTTGTCCAATTGTTGACAATGGTACGAACAGCTGGAAGGTTCTCACTGTAATATAAGGCAGCTCTAAGCCAAGTTGCCCATCTTGTAATTACAGGGTCAGGAGGAGATGGCAGACCAGCATCATGAAAATCTTTCTTGCAATCTTTGTTTTTGATTGTTGCTGCCTTGATCGTTGCTATTATTTCATCAATATTTTTAAAATGAGCACGCACACGCATAGCGCAGTTATGTAGTAAGTGTGCAACGCAGGTGACATGCATCAAAGAAGGGTATGATTCCTTTAATGTCTTTCCAGCCAAAGACATGTACCAAGCAGCATCAGTCAAGAACAATGAAAATTTCTCGCGTTTTATTTCAAGTTGTTGCAATATGTCATCCACAGTGTGCAGAATAATACTGCTATAAACATTGCTATCGCTGTCAAGTGGATGGCAATCAACCAGGAATGTCTGATTTGGGGCATCTAAGCTGCCCACAAGCACACTAATATACTTTTGTTTAGCAATCTCTGCTTCATCCACAATTTAAAAAATTGTTTTGTCACGAAGTAATTCTTGAATTCGTTCTTCTTTTTGGGATGTTAATTTAGCAACACATGCCCGGGCTGCAGTCTCCGAAGGCAATACTTTTCCCATTGTAGCAAGCAGAGACTTTAAAGAAGGATGGTTCAGTTTATGAAGTGGGATATCTGCAGCTAAGAATGAAGAGATAACCTGTTTCTTGAAGTTTACTTGATCGAGTTGTAAAAAGGTTTGCTTACTTTGGGATTTGCTCTTCGTCTCCAATTTTCTTTGATGTTGCTTACTTTTTCGGTGGCTTTCCACAAAAAACTTTTTGTCACATCTGACTAACACGTCGCAAAGGTTGCATCGCAAGTCGCGGGCAGGAGTTGCCGAAAACTCATCCGGATATTCCTGGCAAATTTGCCTAACTTTCGCTGTAGAAGATTTGGCTCGTTTAGGCATTCTTTGCTTTGCAGGCTACGAATTAAAAAGACCACGTGTAAAGAGTGCAAAGGTTTTATAGGAATAGATCAATTGTCTAACAATTATGTGTTTATGCATCAACAATGACGATTTGATGCAAAATAAGTGCTATTTCCTTCTCAATTATCGCACGCATTTTTACCATTGCAACTATTTGAGAAGTTTAAAATCAAATAAAACTGCGCATAAAATTTTAATAGCAGTTCAAAAATTCAAAAAAATATAAAAAAATATAAATTTGTTCGTTTTTGTAAGGAAATTTTTGATGAAGGCAATTTTGACAAGTTTTGACTTGATGCAAAATTTTGGCTTATAAAATCTACCAAAGCAGACTCCTGAACACCTGAAACGAACGTTAGTACACGTTTGATCATGTAACAAGGTCCTTAAAAAATTTTGACTTTATTGACTTTAGCGGGCCCTACTTATAAAACACTGTATTAATAAATATAAGTTGAGTATTGAAACCTCAACACTTGATCGTTAACTGGATTAAGGCAGAAAACATTGCAGAATGCAACAAGAGTAGTATATAATATCATTTTCGACCCGGTTTTTGTGGAGCGCTACGTCATTTCCGAACGTGTTGATACATGAACTTGAAATACATTGTAACAGCTTGTAGATACAATGTGTAACAACTTGTAAATAACAACTTGAAAACAAATGGTAACCTTGCCAATACAACTTGAAAACAAATGGTAACCTTGTCAATACAACTTGAAAACAAATGTGAATCTTGTCATGTTGATACATGAACTTGAAGTACTTTGTAACAGCTTGTAGATACAAGTAACAACTTGTAAATAACAACTTGAAAACAAATAGCAACCTTGCCAATACAACTTGAAAACAAATGGTAATACAACTTGAAAACAAATGTGAATCTTGCCAATACAACTTGAAAACAAATGATAATACAACTTGAAAACAAATGGTAATACAACTTGAAAACAAATGTGAATCTTGCCAATACAACTTGAAAACAAATGGTAGTACAACTTGAATACAAATGTGAATACAACTTGAAAAGAAATGTTTATAGCAGCCTGTAAATACATGTAAATAGAACTTGAAATTGATTTGTTCTAAGCACCCCTCTTGAGAATACCGCCACTTCGATATTAACTGCATTTTTGAACATATGGTTCGTAAGATAGCTCGAGCTAGAAATCTATCACGAAAATATAAACATTTGGGCGTGAAAATCTTGAACCAATCACAAGTCGATGCTGAATCGTAAAAATAGCTGACTATCAACAAAAGCCAATGCCAGCGGAAGTTAGAAAGCTCGGAGCTGATCACGTTTATCTAACGTCGACTGACGTCTTGAAAATTAGATATAAACAATTTTAGCAATGAACGAATTATTATTTTTATCTGCATTACACCACTGCTTTTATTACACAATTCTCAAAAACTTTCTCGTTTCACCATATGGTGTTGGCTATGAAAACCCAAGCAGAAATCAATGTACACATTTGAAAATGGAGAAAATATGTGAGATTTGTGGCAAGACCTTCACGAGAGCGAAAAATTTTAAAAGACACGTCGCAACTATTCATCAAAACGCCGAGGTGCAGTGTGGGAAATGTTTTAAAAAGTTTAACCGCAAAGATGCAATGGAGAGACATCAACAAAAATGCTGTGTTTGTCGTCTGTGCGGTCTCAACTTCTCAAACTCTCTTGAGCTAGCGAGACATCACTGCGCAGAGAGAAGTGGCCCGAAGTCAAAACCACAGAAAAAAAGAACTAATTCCAAGTAAGTGAATTGAAATGTCTCAGCATTGCGCTGTGTTTATCGCATGTTTTATTTAGCATTTCAAACCAATTCGCAGAGAAGAGAAGCAGTCCGGCGCCAAGGCTACAGAAAAGAAGAGCTGATTCCAAGTAAGTGATTTGAAATTTTTCAGCATTGTGCTGTGTTTATTGCGTGTTTTATGTAGCATTCCAAACCAACCCACAGAGGGAGGAGAACCGCCAGTGATTGAAAATGAAGAATTAAGGTAAGCATCTCCCAGATTTTCCTTGGACTGTTCCAGTGCTTTCTTTCTCAACAGGAGTTTTATTCTGGAGAAATGGTCTCAAATTCGGACGAGGAGTGTTATTAGATCTGTACAAGATATATACAATTTCTTTCTCAATTCCAACGTTAATGATTTATTAGACCAAATTCGTAGGACTATCATGAGTAATCAAAACTCACGATTTAAAATTAATTTCAGTTTTGGGTACATTTTGAAGAACATTGAATCTGACGTACTACGCTTTTTTCACCCTTCTTATAACAATCACTGTGTTTTGAATACCGCAAAGTTAATTAGCAACAGCGATGAACTGTCACGTTTTTTAGAGACTATCTCAGACATTAATTTTCTTGAAAATTTCAAAAGACCTAACACAAAGTGGCAGTATTTGTCTACCACCAATATTACTTTTTAAGTGAACAAACTGAGAAAAGCCATAATTGATCAATCTATTTCCTTGCCTCCTTTTCTTGTACATAATCAGGGTATACATAATTTGATTGCAGAATTTAATTCAGGTGAATTGTATCAAGATCGTTTGTGCATTTTTCATTGTTTATTTTTCGGATTTCGCTTGAGTAATTTGGAAACCGATACTCAAACAAAATTTTGTTTGTACTGTCAGAAGCAACAGATTACCCCCTCCAGGTTTGAAGGGGTTTTTTGCATGATCTTCTTTTTGTGGAGGATCTCTTCCAAATTAATATGTTGGTGTATGAGTTAGCAGACCGCGAAAATGAAACAGTTTGCCGGCTTATACAAAATTCATGAAAAATTTATTCTAAAACTATGAAGCTAAATCTTTTCGAAAACCATTTTAGCTACATCTTTCATTTTGAGAAATATTGTAGCATGTATCAGTGTCTAAAATGTGATGTATTGTGGTACAATCAAATGAATTACAACCAGCATATTAAACACTGCCAAGGGCAAGTAAAGTACACGTATAAAGGAGGAGTTTTTAGGCTTACCCCAACTATTTTTGAAGAATTGGTAGAGCTTGGTATTCATGTCCCTGAAAGTAATCGATTTTACCCTTAATTCTCGGTTTATGATTTTGAATGCATCTTTTCAAAGGAAAATCTACCCCCCAATACCCCTCTCCTTGAACACCAATCTGCGCATATCCCTCTCAGCTGCTCTCTTTGTTCAAATATTCCCGGTTTCAGATCCCCAACCTGCTACATTTCCAATGGCAATTCTCTTAATTTGGTTCAGAAGGTAATTGAATATTCAGAGCAAATGGCATCTGTAGCGTTCGATTTATTGAAAGCCAAATATCAATATGTATTCGATTTTCTGTCTGCCAGCGAAAACGTCAAAAGCGAAAAGCTAAAGTTGAATTTTGAAAAATTCTTGAAAAACCACATTGTTCTTGGTTTTAACTCCGGATCTTATGATCTTAATTTAATCAAAAAATATCTTATTCGAATGCTTTTACCAAAATTAGATTTTGTGATCAAAAGAAACAACCATTTTATGTGTATTAAGACAAAAATGTTGAGGTTTCTGGACATCAAAAACTATATTGCCTCCGGGTTTTCATACGACAAGTTTATCAAAGCCTATGATGTTAGCCAAACTAAATTTTTCTTTCCCTACGAGTACGTGGATAGCCTTGAAAAATTAAACCACACCCTCTCCAATCATGAAGCTTTCTATAGTAATCTAAAAGAAACCAACATCACGGAGACTGAATACCAAGCAGTAGTCAGAAAATGGCGGGAGGAGAACTGGACATCCCTTCATGATTTATTGCTGTATTATAATAATCTGGATGTACAGCCCTTCATTGAACCTGTAGAAAAATGCGTGGTGTTTTATCAAAGCAAAGGTTTGGATCTCTTTAAGCAAGCTTTCTCAGTTAGTGGAATAACAAAGAGATATTTAATCAAACTCCATTAGATTGCTTCTTCTTGCTGATTGATAAGAAAAATGCAGATCTTCACCAGCTAATGCTGGATCAGCTTGTGGGCGGGCCAAGTATAGTCTTTAAACGACTGGCAATCAAAAATGAAACTTTCATTAAAAGCCACTTATACCCCAACCCAAAAATTTGTCAAATTATAAAGGGGTTTGATGTAAACGCATAATACCTTTGGTCGTTGGCTCAAAACATGCCTCTGGGGTATTTTGTGAGATATAAACAAGAGAAGGGGTACCACCCAAAAACTCCTCACAAATTTGGCCTAGCCTCCTATCAGTGGCTAAGCTGGGTTGCTGCGACTGAGGGTAAATTTATCGAGCACGGTTTCAATGTTGGTGAGCATCGGCTGACCCCCAGAAATCTTTCAGTAAATGGGTTTTGTGAAGAGAGTAAGGAGGCTTTTGAGTTCCTGGGCTGCTTCTTCCACGGATGCAGAGTCTGCCAGCCTCAGGATGGGGTAAATCCCCTTAATGGTAAAACCTTCCAAGAACTGCATCGAAAAACCGAAGAGAAAATAAAACTACACGAGGATTGCAGTTTTTGTGTTCGATTCATTTGGGAATGTCAGTGGAAGCAGTTATCTTTGGAGGAGGATGTGATCTTTTTCACCCAAACCTTGAAATCTGTCAGACCTAGATGCCGCCTATCCTTTCAAAAAAATTTTAAAAGGGGTTCAAAGCAGTGAGTTGTTTGGTTTTGTTTTGACAGACATCTATACTCCTAAGCACCTGAAACCGTGTTTTAACGAATTCTCTCCTACTTTAAAAATGCTATGGTTGGAAGAGAGTACATTGGAGAGTTGATAAAGGGATTTGCGGAGGAGAACGGGCTCTTAAAAAACCAAGAAGGATGCTGATATCTAGTTATTTTGGTGAGAAAATCCTACTGACCACACTGTTAGCAAAATGGTGTCTTGATCATGGGTTAGAAATTACCAAAATTTATGAGTTTATTAAATATACCCCCAAAAAAACTTTTGAAAAGTTTGCCCTGGATGTGAGCAACAGGAGGAGAGAAGGAGATTCTGATTCCTCCAAAAAATTTTGGCTGCTACATGGAAGTTGATTGGCAATAGCGGTTATTCTTCAGCTCTTCTGAGAAAAGATAGGTTTCGTAAAATCTAGAATGGATACAAGCAAACTGTTGTAAGGCTCATGAAATATTTGACCGCCAGACGCCAGAGTTATTGAAACTGGAGTTCTTCGGGAGTTAGATGTTGGCTTTGGCACCAAAAACGTGTATTACCGAGAAAAAGCCCCTTTAGGGGGTTGAAAATGACACCAATCAGACGACTAAAAAAGCTTGCAAAGGCTTGTCTACAAAATTAAACCAATTTTGCTTTGACACCTATTTAGATGTTCTTGAAACAAAATGCAACGGTGTAGGGGTCAACAAAGGTTTTGTTTGCAAAAACCACCAAGTTTTCACCTATACCCAAAAAAGAAACGGATTACATTTTTTTTACGGAAAGCGCAAAGTCTTGGGAGATGGGGGTTTCAACAATGCCGCTTGACTTATAACCTGACTTGCTTTGTTATTTTGAAATTATTTTTCACCTGCTTCTGTTTTGCTGTCGATTATTGAATTTGTGTCTTATTAACTCTTACTGAAATACAAGTTATTCTTAGTCTACTAATCGAGAACGACCTGAAGTAACCTCTAGTCGTAGTAAAATACGCGTCTGTTGATAAAGCAAATCAGCGAACCGTGACAATCTAATGCGACGCCGCTCTTAGTCGTAGTAAAATACGCGCTGTTGATAAAGCAAATCAGCAAACTGTGACAATGTAATGCGAGGCCGCTCTTATTGAATTACTTCATACTTACTAAGTGATCTAAATTGATGACGTCACGCGCATTTGCAAGCAATAACTGAAGCAGCCTTACGCAAGTATTGCTGAGATGGTTTTGACAGTTTTTTATTTTTCTCTGATTAAAACACAAACAACAAAATAAACACCCTCGTCAGATCTGAAATAAAAAAAGACATCATTAGTCAAGCATCACAGCTTAGTTGTTGCTGAGATGTTTAATCTGAATAAAACACCCATCACAGCTGAAATAGATATAATTGGTCGAAATCGATACAAGAAGGGAAACTTACTATGATATTGACGAAAGGGATATCTACCCTTCCGCCTCGGTTTATGTAACATCGGAGAAAGTGTCTCCGATATCCGTTTTTTGTTTTAAACTTTCGCCCGCACAGGGGGCATCTGAAAAATAGTCGAATTCTTGGTTTGACTGGGGTTGAAACTTTATACAAATACTTACCGATAAAAAATTAAAAAGTGCTCCATGCGGCGATGATCCTTCACCGCCTGCAAATTGTTGAAATCTCGTAAGCAGATTGAGCACTGAAACATTTTGTAAAACAAGACAGTTAGCAAAAATAACAGCGTCCTTCTGCAATCTGAACTCACTTTTTCTTTGCTTGATTTTGTGGTTTTTTAGAGTTTAAGAGTGCTTTTTATAGCATACACGTTTTCCAGTAGTTGTCTCTACAGAAAAAAAAAGCGTTGCAGTTTCCTGCGTAATGAGCGAAGCTGTTGAAAAAAGATTAGATAGAGGTTATAACTGCTCAATATATTTTACCTCACAAAAGCAAACGCAATCCCTGTCAGCAAACTCGCAAACTCCTCGTAGCAAGTACAACTGTCGAAAAAAGATTAGGGTTATAAATAATAAAACCTTTGCACTGTCTTCAATTCTTCAAAATGTTTCATCTTTCGAACCCTGCTACGATTTTAATTTTGGGTCCCAATAATTCCGATAAAACGTTTTTTGTGAGTAAGTTTATTAAAAATCTTGATTGCTTGATGAGCCCCCCACCAGAACAAATTGTTTGGTGTTATAGTATATGGCAAAAAGCTTACGACCAGATTGAAGCAGATTTTATTCAGGGTATCCCTGATTTGGACTATTTTGATGGACAGCCAACATTATTAATCCTAGACGACCTCATGTGAGAGCGGAACGACACTGTGACCAAGTTCTTCACTAGAGGCAGTCACCATTTGAATCTGACAATCTTTTGTCTGGTGCAGAATCTTTTTTTCCGGGGGATAAGAACAATCTCCTTAAACTCTCAGATTGTGGTTCTGTTTAAAAATCCTTGTGATAGTCAACAAGTTTCATTCTTCAGTCGTTTGCAAAACACACCAAAGAAATTGAAGCAAGGAGCATATAAATGGGATTTATTCGCAATTCTTAGTAAAAAGAATAAAGCCAAAATGCTGGTAAACATTTTATTAAAACGTTTCGCTTTTACACTAAAAGCATCGTCAGTTAAATAAATGGTCACCTAAGGCTAGGTTAAACAGATACCTTTAGTGTAAAAGCGAAACGTTTTAATAAAATGTTTACCAGCATTTTGGCTTTATTCTTTTTACTAAAAATTGAAGCAATTTTCGCTGATTCTACCAAAAAACCACACGGATACCTTGTATTCGATTTCCGCTCTGAAACCCCTGATCAGCTTCAAATTCGCACTGGTATATTTCCAGAAGATCAGCAGTTCGTATATGTCTTGACATGACAACGAGACTAAAAAAGAACTATCCAACTTTGAAGCTACTCCACAAAGCAAAACCTAAATTCGTAAAAGCAGTAATTAATAACTCTCCGCCGGATTTTATTCATTACTTAGCGGATTGTTGCCATAATCTTTTAAAAGGTAATATTCAGATAACAAAACATCAGAAAAAAAGACTTGAGCTGTATAAAGGAACTCTTCGAAAGCTGACAAAACCTATCAGTGTCAACCAGAAGCGGAAGTTAATCCAAAGAGGTGGATTCCTCTCCACATTGCTCAGTATAGCGATTCCAGCAATTTCTGGAATTGTGGGTTCTCTTGTGAAGAAATGAAGAAAATGATTTTAGTAGATCCTAACTCTTACAGAAAACCAATGCAGAAAGAAATGTCTAAGCTTGATGAAGAAATGAGTCAGATTTTGAAATCTGATCTGGAGGAAAGTGAGAAGATCAAGCAATACAACCAAGTTCTTTAAAAATATTTATCATTGAAAAAAAGAACCATAAATCCACGGTTGGTGTTGGAGGAGGAAGAAAAACCTATTCCAACAAAGGATATTTTGAAAGGGTTCACCAAGGAAAACCTAATTCAAGCCAAGAAGCTTTTAGAGCTGACTGAGAACGACAGCTCTGCCTCGTGAAATTCAAGAGGAGAATTAATTTTTGATAAAACTCCTATTCCTCAAAGCAATATTAAAAAACTAATAACAGACAAAATCAAAAAAGAGACCAAACCTTCACCCAGTTCCGAGCAGTTTCAATCCCTAGTTTGGGAGAGTTTGTGATTCTTTAAAAAATTTTCTGAGTGTAAAGAACACTGTTGTTAGGACAAGTACCTAAGATTTTAAAGAAATTCAATCCTACCATGTCGAAGATTTAATCCCTAAACAAATATAATAAAACACGCTACTGATAGATTTTAATTGTAGCTGTCAGAACGTGTTGAAAGAGAAAAGCTAGCGAATGTTCTAGTAAAAGGTGGGATGGCCACTAGCTCTTTTTTGGAATTGTGTTGATTCAGTTTAGCTGTTAGAATTACAGAGTTATGTCAAGCTTTAAACCTAGGTTTTTGAAACAATATTAACAGTTGCATGTTTTAGATTCTAGTAACATTAATTTGAGTTGGTTTTAAACAATGTCAAAGAAATTCACAGAACTGCTACAGCAATGATGAATAATATGCTACTTTCAACTGTGCACACAAAAAGAATCGTTGCAATAAAAACAATTTACTCAACCAAGAAAGATCCTGAAGAACATAAAATTCGGTTTTATGTACCTGATCAAGAATGAAGCTCTCTCTGTTTTGAAAAAATCTTTAATCAGGATACAGAGAAAGTATGAACTGTAATGCTCTCTTAATAATTTTTGTGTTTCCTTGAGTTGTAATAGTTCAGTTGTCTTTTATCACTGCAACTCATCTGTGATTTTCTAAGTAGTTTGCTTTATTTTAAAACATGTTTGTAGCCGTGAAATATGGTTGGTATAGATGAGGGAAAGAGTTTTACATTTGGTGTTGGAGAATTGTGAATGTTTTTGAAAATTTCATCATTGCAAATGTAGCAGAGAAACTGCATTACCCCTAATTTGTTCTCTTGGTAATTTTTCTGTCTAGGAGTGGTAACAGTTTTGAATTGAACTGTCTTTTATCATTGCAAAGTAACTGCATTACAAATAATCTGTTTTCTTAGTGATTTTTGTGTTTCCATGTGTTTTTTAATATTTTTGTGTGTCTAGGAGTGGTAACAGTTTTGAATTGAGCTGTCTTTCATCATTGCAAATACCACAGAGGATTTTTCTCCGGCTCGCAAAGGCAGCTAGGTTATGGATTAGGAAACATTTTTGCCTCTTTAGGACGATCGGTTTTGCCTCTTGTAAAGCGAGGAGCTAAATCCATAGGAAAGGAGGTTTTGAAAAGTGGTACCAACTTTGTTTCTGATATTCTGGAGGGTAAGAACCTCAAACAAGCTGCTCTGAACAGAACAAAACAGACTGGTTTTAATTTACTACGAAAAGTAGCCACATTTCCGGGGGAACGGAAAAGAGTTAAAAAACCATAAAAAGAAAAAAGAAATCCTCTTCAAAAGCGAAAAGAGCCAAGACAGACATATTCACTTAAGATGGCAAGTCTGATTCATACAGAGTCGTGCGAATCGATTAAAGAGGAGTTGGATTTATTCTCTGTCCCTCCCTCTCAAACTTCTTTGGAGAAAGGAAAATACATTCAATACAATCCTGTGTCCATTTTGTCGAATAGCGGGCCTATTGAATTTCTCATCCCAGGAGAAAGCAGCTCCTACATCGATCTTTCAAATACTTTACTGCATGTTCGCGCGAGGATTAAAAAACAAGACGGAACAGTTTTAGCGAATGATAGCAATGTTGCTCTGGTGTGCAATTTCTTGCACGCTTTATGGTCTCAATGTGATTTATATTTAAATGGGGTTTTAGTCACCCAAGCGTCCAACACATATCCTTATCGCGCTTGTATCAAAACCCTTTTAAGTTTTGGGGAGGAAGCCAAAAAATCTCAGTTAAGTTGTTCTTTTTGGTATGGGGACACAGCAAGTAAATCTGACTCTTTAACAAATGCGAATAAAGGTTTCCAAAAGCGGATAGAGTTAGCAGTTGGCAGCAAAGAAGTAGACATGATTGGGAAACTCCACCTAGATTTATGCTTCCAGAACCGCTATCTCTTAGGTGGAGTGGAGGTGAAGCTGCAGTTGAACAGATCGAAAGATGTTTTTTGTTTGATGGGATCAGGAGAATATATGGTTGAACTTACGAACGCTTCACTTTACTGTCGGAAAGCGGTGCCTAGTGATGCGGTACAACTCAGCCATATTCGCACTTTACAAAATAGCTATGCAAAATATCCTATTCGAAGAGTAGAGGTAAAAAGTTTTACAGTACTGCGTGGTACTTATTCAATCTCGAGAGAATCTTTTTCTAGAACAGTTACCGCGGCGGATAGTTTTCGGTTTGGTTGAAAATGAAGCCTTCAACGGAGCTATTGGAAAGAATCCTTTCAACTTCAAACACTGCTCAGTCAATTTTGTTTCTTTGTACAGAGATGGGGAGCAAATACCGTCTAATCTTCTGCAATTAAACTACAGTCAAAACCGCTATATTCGAAGTTTTTTGTCACTCTTTACTGACTCTGGTCTTTACTACAACGACTACGGAAACGGAATCTCTTGCGATTCGTACCCTACCGGTCATTCTTTATATACAATAGACCTTACGCCGGATATGTCCGCTTCCTGTTCTCATTTCCAATTGGTAAAAACTGGAAACATTCGTCTGGAGTTGCACTTCTCTACTCCTCCTACAGAAACAATTAATGTCGTCGTTCATGCAGAATTTGACAACTTACTTCAAATCGATAGAGATAGAAACACCTTGATTGATTACTGATGGATACACTACGGATTGAGAGGATATTAAAAAATGACTCCTGCGCAAAAAAGATTTTTAAAGGCGTTTATCCTAAAGATCAGCTACCTAATGTGGAGTATCCTGGGAGTTATGTTGTTAACACCGATCCGAGCACTGCTCCTGGAGAGCACTGGGTTGCTATGTTCTTCAACAATCCAAGATCTACTGAGTTTTTTGATAGCTATGGTGTACATCCGATTGTTTATGGTTTGACAGATTTTTTTAATTCTCACTCCTCATCCTGGACCTATAACTCAAAAACCCTACAGAGCTTGATATCTGAAGTCTGTGGACATTATACCGTGTACTACATCTTATTTCACTCGCGTGGTTGTTTTCTATCCGAGATATTGACTCATTTCTCCAGTAATGTTAGTTTAAATGATAAAACTGTTGAGTGCTTTATTCAGAATTTACTGAAATCGTAACTATTTTACGTGTAATGTTGAAATAAACAGAGTTGAATACAATCGAGTGTTTTATTATACAACATAAATACGATTTACATCCAAAATAACCACACGACAGATGGGACATTCCTTTGAATAAAGCTTTGCTGAACAGTTTAGACAACCAAAACAGTGCCCGCAAGGCATGGTCAAAGCGTTAATTCTCGAGTCGAAGCACACTTTGCATACAAGTTCTTGAGATGTGTCACACTCTTTTGCTTCAGTTAGAGGGGTTATGTTCGGTTCTTCATTTTCAACTGGAGGATTTCTCACAATTGTTGGATCTGCTGCTTCTTCAGGAGTAGCAAACCCAAATCGAGTTCCCGACAAAAACTCCTCTTCTGGAATGCGGAAGTTACTGTGTTGGTTAATGAATTCAGCTCCGTGTGCCTATCTTCTTTCTAGATAGGCACACGATTACCAGTATTTCACGTGTTCAATTTCTGGGATGTCCTGATCGCCCCCACTGATAAAAGCATAGCCCGCAAAAAAAGCAGATTGTTCGATCATCACTACCTCTGTATAAAAATCCAGCTTTAGCCATTCGCTCAGGGTTTAAATTATCGACTCGGTGAGGCCAATTGTCTGTGAAGGTGGAGATCCGCGTTTCTTTACATTCAAAGTAAGGGCACAGCATTTTTAAACAAATTTTACTCAAATCTAAAGACGGTTACACGTGTTAAAAATCACACGTTTATTGTTTTATGTTTAGCGGAGAGGGTTTTCTCTTCTTCTGATAAAGTTCAGCACTTCTAGGTAGGCTACTAGAGCGTTTTTTCTTTCCGGCTGTGTGTTTCACCTCTTTCAAGGTTTTCACAAGAGCGACTAGCTCCTTGCTTATACCACAGTTTTCGTTTCTAATGATGAATCCAGATGATCGATCTTGTAGATATTAAAAAGATTTCTCGGGTGAAAAGATAGATTCCACTTTAAATCTAATAAGAAAATTTTCTACAGCTGCCTCTTTTTTGAAAATTTCCAATCTTGTTTCACTTCGCAGACATCACCGTATTGACAGTCAGCTGAGAAAATGACCACCACATAAGGACGAGAATCTGTTGAGCCTTTGAAAGCCACAAACGGTAGATCCTCAAACATATGTATACACACTTGAATAAGCTGATTGGTAGAAAAGAGAGCTTTTCCTCTTGAGACAGTCAGCACGCCTTTTCTCAACATCTCACCATCTGCGGGTATTGATTTTCCTTCTTTGTCAATATCAAGAAAGATTTTACGTATTTTTCTTGCTTCTTGATGTTTTCTTGCACGCCTCAACAACTCTGTTTGCTCCATCAACCCATCGTAGCATGAGGAGTGGAGGTGATTCGTTGTAACGTCGAAATTTTTTGCTATCTCTTCAAATTCGTCAGCCATTGATGTGTGTGTCTCACCGCAGTTTTCCAGTGTTTTTCTTCTGATTTTCTCGCAAAAAACGCGGTTTATATACACAACAGCTAGCACAAAAAAAAGAATCATTATGCTTGCCTGGACTTGTCTTATTCTTTCAAACAATTGAGTAATAAAAGCAGTGGTGTAATGCAGATAAAAATAATAATTCGTTCATTGCTAAAATTGTTTATATCTAATTTTCAAGACGTCAGTCGACGTTAGATAAACGTGATCAGCTCCGAGCTTTCTAACTTCCGCTGGCATTGGCTTTTGTTGATAGTCAGCTATTTTTACGATTCAGCATCGACTTGTGATTGGTTCAAGATTTTCACGCCCAAATGTTTATATTTTTGTGATAGATTTCTAGCTCGAGCTATCTTACGAACCATATGTTCAAAAATGCAGTTAATATCGAAGTGGCGGTATTCTCAAGAGGGGTGCTTAGAACAAATCAATTTCAAGTTCTATTTACATGTATTTACAGGCTGCTATAAACATTTCTTTTCAAGTTGTATTCACATTTGTATTCAAGTTGTACTACCATTTGTTTTCAAGTTGTATTGGCAAGATTCACATTTGTTTTCAAGTTGTATTACCATTTGTTTTCAAGTTGTATTACCATTTGTTTTCAAGTTGTATTGGCAAGGTTGCTATTTGTTTTCAAGTTGTTATTTACAAGTTGTTACTTGTATCTACAAGCTGTTACAATGTACTTCAAGTTCATGTATCAACATGACAAGATTCACATTTGTTTTCAAGTTGTATTGACAAGGTTACCATTTGTTTTCAAGTTGTATTGGCAAGGTTACCATTTGTTTTCAAGTTGTTATTTACAAGTTGTTACACATTGTATCTACAAGCTGTTACAATGTATTTCAAGTTCATGTATCAACACGTTCGGAAATTAGTGTTAGAAGTGTTAGACTTAGTGTTAGAAGTGTGTTAGAACCAGTTAGAACCAGAAAACTTGGTAGTGTTAGAACCAGAAAACGGGAACATGTTGATGCGGTCAAGACTTTTAACACTAAAAAGTCAGCGCTGAGTCAACATGTTATGGAATTCGATCATAGAATAGATTGGGATAACGTCAAAATTCTGAAGTCAGAATCACATGCATACAGACATCGCGTTGCGGAAAGTTTTTTGATAAATCAAAAGGCTTGTTCATGTAATGTTATTAATCGCAATGATGGTGCGAATTTTCCGACTGTTTATAGTGTGTTCGTCTCCAATAAGTAATGTCTTATGTTTCTCACAACACTTTTCACTTGGCCACTCCTGTATCTGTGATGTAACAATGTTTTTGTTATTACGTGATTGCCTGCCCTGTTGATAAATAATTTTTAGTGTTTAGTAATACAGGTAGTCTTTGTAATTTTATGTTGTACAGTTTGTATGTCACATTATTAACATCTACCGTGTTCTGAAGAAGCTCCCCGGTAACTAAGGGGAGCGAAACGTTAAATTTGAATAGAAAATTTATCGAAAGAACGAAGTGATCTGATTGAAATATTATATACTACTCTTGTTGCATTCTGCAATGTTTTCTGCCTTAATTCAGTTAACGATCAAGTGTTGAGGTTTCAATACTCAACTTATATTTATTAATACAGTGTTTTATAAGTAGGGCCCGCTAAAGTCAATAAAGTCAAAATTTTTTAAGGACCTTGTTACATGATTAAACGTGTACTAACGTTCGTTTCAGGTGTTCAGGAGTCTGCTTTGGTAGATTTTATAAGCCAAAATTTTGCATCAAGTCAAAACTTGTCAAAATTGCCTTCATCAAAAATTTCCTTACAAAAACGAACAAATTTATATTTTTTTATATTTTTTTGAATTTTTGAACTGCTATTAAAATTTTATGCGCAGTTTTATTTGATTTTAAACTTCTCAAATAGTTGCAATGGTAAAAATGCGTGCGATAATTGAGAAGGAAATAGCACTTATTTTGCATCAAATCGTCATTGTTGATGCATAAACACATAATTGTTAGACAATTGATCTATTCCTATAAAACCTTTGCACTCTTTACACGTGGTCTTTTTAATTCGTAGCCTGCAAAGCAAAGAATGCCTAAACGAGCCAAATCTTCTACAGCGAAAGTTAGGCAAATTTGCCAGGAATATCCGGATGAGTTTTCGGCAACTCCTGCCCGCGACTTGCGATGCAACCTTTGCGACGTGTTAGTCAGATGTGACAAAAAGTTTTTTGTGGAAAGCCACCGAAAAAGTAAGCAACATCAAAGAAAATTGGAGACGAAGAGCAAATCCCAAAGTAAGCAAACCTTTTTACAACTCGATCAAGTAAACTTCAAGAAACAGGTTATCTCTTCATTCTTAGCTGCAGATATCCCACTTCATAAACTGAACCATCCTTCTTTAAAGTCTCTGCTTGCTACAATGGGAAAAGTATTGCCTTCGGAGACTGCAGCCCGGGCATGTGTTGCTAAATTAACATCCCAAAAAGAAGAACGAATTCAAGAATTACTTCGTGACAAAACAATTTTTTAAATTGTGGATGAAGCAGAGATTGCTAAACAAAAGTATATTAGTGTGCTTGTGGGCAGCTTAGATGCCCCAAATCAGACATTCCTGGTTGATTGCCATCCACTTGACAGCGATAGCAATGTTTATAGCAGTATTATTCTGCACACTGTGGATGACATATTGCAACAACTTGAAATAAAACGCGAGAAATTTTCATTGTTCTTGACTGATGCTGCTTGGTACATGTCTTTGGCTGGAAAGACATTAAAGGAATCATACCCTTCTTTGATGCATGTCACCTGCGTTGCACACTTACTACATAACTGCGCTATGCGTGTGCGTGCTCATTTTAAAAATATTGATGAAATAATAGCAACGATCAAGGCAGCAACAATCAAAAACAAAGATTGCAAGAAAGATTTTCATGATGCTGGTCTGCCATCTCCTCCTGACCCTGTAATTACAAGATGGGCAACTTGGCTTAGAGCTGCCTTATATTACAGTGAGAACCTTCCAGCTGTTCGTACCATTGTCAACAATTGGACAAGTGCAGGCCTCTTAGTCAGCAGAGCAAAAGACGCTGTCAGTGTGGAAGATTTGGTGCCGGACTTGGTTAAAATAAATCAATACCGGACTCTAGCAGCCAACGTAGAGTTCTTAGAAGGAAGTGCCTGCACGATAACCGAAGCATACGGACTGCTGAAGCATATGCAATTTGATGATGATCCGTGCGCAATTAAAAATTACATTAAAAAACGACTATCCAACTCTGATTTAGAAACAATAATAAACTGTACAGACTTGACAATTGACCCAACAAGCTGCGCACTATTGCAAAAAGCCCAGCCAACCTCTGCTGCTGTTGAGAGGTCGTTTTCTATGCTCAGTAAATTACTGAGAAAAGACAGAAATTTTGAAGTTAGGAACGTAAAAAATATATGATGCTGTATTACAATAAAAAGTCCTGGTAATTATACTGTGTGGCTTTCGTTAAAAACGTCATCGACAGACTGTTAATGTACAGTACAGTTGCGATAACAACGCATTTTTTGTAAAACACACTAATTGATACCGGTACACACAATGGCTCGTTATCCTAGGTTTTGACGTCATGCGTCGCTTTGTTGCATTAGCTTCAAGACTGAGTGTTGGAGAAAATGTTTAAAGTAGGCTATCTTCTTCTTTAAAAACTTATGTAAATTGCGGATTATAAGCTTAAAACATTTTTAATCAAAAAAGTGCAACAAAACATAAATAATAAGCGAAAGCGGTTAGGTCAAAATAAAGTCAAAATTTTGCTAAAATAAAGTCAAATATATATCTTTTTAGGTCAAAAAAATGGCCCTAATTACCTCTTAAAAAAGTAAATTCATCAAGCTCGTTTTAGAAAAATACGAAAGGGAAGGCTGTGCACTTTTTTCACATTTTCCTTGAGAATGTGCTATCAGTACAATAAGTAGGTGGAAGTTAAAATCCCTTCCAAAATATTGTCAGCTCTCTCCTCTCCACAAATTTCTTAAAATAGCAAACATCAATTTCAAAAGATAAATCTCCAAAAAAGTTTTTATCTTTGCTTGCTTTGAAGCAAAAGAGTCACGAAAATAGAAAAAAAATCGCTCGAAAAAAGATGATATTCAAAAAAAAGGACTCAACTGAGACAAACATGCCTTCAGCCCTACCCCGAATTTTCAAAAATAGGCAAAATACGAACAAATGATCTTCACTGTTTTTAAAGTTATCATCAACTTCATACAATAGAAACCACAAATGAAGAAACAAGGATACTTTTTAAACATAAACGAACTGAAATTTTGATATCCGATCGCTAGAACAATAAGTATATCTGCTTCTTGCATTAAATTTAACAGTGACGTCGTGACAAAGACTCTTGTGATTAGAGAGCTAATGTTTAAAACTAAAAATCTTATGAAACATCGTATTAATAAATATAAATTATCATCAACTTCCTCCTGTAGAAACCGCTAATGAAGAAACGAGGATACATATTAAACATAAACAAACTAAAATTTTGGTATCCGATCACTAGAACAATAAGTTTATCCGCTCTTTGAATCAAATTTAACAGTGATATCATGACAAAGACTTGTGATTAGAGAGCCAATGTTTAAAACCAAAATATATCTTATCATTGTAAGCTTCATATCTTTGCTCTTCGCACTGAACTGAAATAGGTCAAGGCCCATCTCGGTGACACTTCTAACAAAAATTAAAATAGTATAGTGAGAATTTGAGGGGGGGGGGGAAATCACTTTCCTAGTACAGCTGTGATGTAGAAAACATGAAACAAAAAACGTTAATCACACGCTATTTCAAGATTGAGTTGCGTTGTGGAGCCAGAATTCACGCTAACATAACTGAATTTCAACCCGCACCAAGAGTTTGTCGAACGCCATTAAACCGATGGCGTACTACAATCATATAAACAACAAGCCCATGCACCATTAGGTAGCACAAGTTTTAAACAATTACGAGAATATAAAACTTTGATAATAAATTTGACGTGTGTTTTTACGTATAGCAGTAAAACAAAAGCCTAACATGCATGCTGGTATGAAAGCCCAACTTTAGATTTTTTATGAAGAGACGCTTCGGTACATGCCCACTATGCCAGTTTTTCATCCAGCATTGTATAGTAGCTGCATAAAAACTTCCATACAAAAAAGAATTTCTTCTCTTTGATAATGATCATAAAAAAGGAAAACAAGGATATCTTTTTTTCTGTGGAATTGGGCCAGCCAATCTACTTCGCCACAGTTGTATCATCAAAAAAATTAGGCATCAGTTATAAAATATTGCCTGAATACATTTATTTCTGAAAATCATAGAATCATGACAGTATCGGTTCTTGTGGACTTTGCAAAGTTATATTTATCAGCATTGTTTTTCATTAATATTTACTCCGCAAAGTGACATTGCTTTTTCAAAATCTACAATAGTTAACAACTAAGTGATTTAGTATGCCATAGAAAAGTTCACAATTAATCGGTTACATGAACACGAAAATAGCTACCGATTGGCGTAACTAATACATGAATCTCATAAGCAAGGAGAAAAAACAATTCTTCGGATGTAGACCTTGTTGTAACATAGAGCCTTTTTGAGACTACATTAAATAACCGAGTGACTTTGCCTCTGTCACATCACGTATTGTACTTCAGAACAACAAAGCCTGTTTGAATTTTACGTATATATTTAGCCACAAAGACATTATGTAATAAAGTAATAACCATGCCATTACAATTTAAAAGCTGCAGTGCAATAACACTACTGGAACACACTTATGTCATTAACCACTTCGCGACGGTATTTATACGAGCTGGATGGGCCCTCTCAACGGTATTAATTTTGAACAAATTATCGATTATCGATTATCGATGTAATTATCGATTATCGAAGTATGTGTAAAAATCGATGAAATTCTTGTAGTGGGTATTCCACTTCCTTACGGTATTTATACGAGCTGGATGTGCCCTTTCAACGGTATTAATTTTGAACAAATTATCGATTATCGATTATCGATTATCGATGTAATTATCAGTAAGTTTGCGTCATAGGACGCTCTCCGTCGGCAGGACGCGACTCTCCATGCGTCATAGGACGCTCTCCGTCGGGAAGTGGTTAAATTCTCTCGAAATGCTTACTAGAACATAGAATCCTTTCCAGCTTGTTTTAATTCCAAATATCGCAGCATTCCATGGTTTCTTCCGCAGAAACTACCACAAGACAAACCGCAAAGTTTAATAGATGTCATTCCACATAGCAATGGAAAAAAATTTCGTTTAACTTTTCTTGGGGTTTGGAATTATGAGTCAGCAACTTTGGTTTGACACAGCGGTTTCCGACCGGGGAAGCCCAAACCAAAGGGGTTCACAAAAGATTTTAGTAAGGCACCCTACCTATAAGAGATGCTTGCAGTAGGGATGAGTAAGAGAATTTCAATTGTGAAAACTATAGATTTTTCTGAATGATTGAATTTTATAACTTTGAGCAAAGTATTCGAAACATCTATTGCATGAAATACGGTGGAAACTACCACTCTTGAGTGCTACACACAAATCACTACCCATCTATTACAGGGATTCTTTACCTGCGGGAATTTCAAATCATATTAACGCAGAGGCTCCCAATCGGGAGTCGTGACTTACTGGTGCGTCATTTTGAGACTGCAAGGGTATTGCAAGCTGCATTGCATTTATAATGATTCAATTTCAAAACTAAATCTATGTCGATTTGACTTTTTTCTTGGAGGTCAATTTGAGTTAAGCAATTTTTTTTGTCATCATTTCTAACTAAATAATCTTTTTTTTTTTAGGAGACCATTTTATGCAGTGCCTCATTTGTTTTAAATTTAAATGTGTTCCTTCGAAATGAAGGTCAGTCAAAACTAGAAGAGCGTCATAGAAATAAAGGTTAAAAAATTAATAAATCAATAATTGAGTGTGTCGCTTTGTTTTGCACTATAAGATTCTTCATTTACGCGAAGCATTTAAATAAATGGAAAGAAAAAATAATTAAAGAATAGATTACACAATTTAAGATAGTTACTTTATCTTCTACTGCTGGTTGAAAGCACAGAATGCAAACGCCAACATTTTCGGCATCAGGTTAAAAAACTTGTAATTTTTTTACACCAACAGCATTAATAATTTGTTCATATAATCTGAAATAAACGGCAATTGTAATTTGCTAGTTACCGTATTTCTTTGAATACAACGATTGAAAACCGCCCTCCAATTGTAACCGCACAAAAAAAAAAAGAGAAGCCGCGTAAAATATTGGTTCCATCGGAATTCCCTGCTTATTTACATCTATAATAAGGTACCTATTCTTGTTCAATAATCTAATATTCTATTTGATATTCCTGTTCCTTAAAACAAAGCATTATATTTTCACGATTGAATTTTACAGTAGCATTATACTTCATTTGCTATCGGCACTGGTACCAGCACATAAACTTCATCCTCATCCTTTATGTCAGTGTTACCTTTTTCGGTATGGTTGTCAGAGAGTAGATTTTTTAGAGGCGAAAGGAGAGAAGGACATTTTAAATCACGTCAACAACTGTGGTTGATGAAGCGTTACTTATACAATTTCACCACGTGTCGTAATAACAAATTTGATGCTTTACTTCTGCTGCTGACAGATAAAGGCCTTATATTTAGTCTTTTTTAATTATCCAAACAGGAAGAACACCAACCCTTGGTGCTCAGTTGTTTTCAATGAGCAAGTTGATGGCTTGAGACAAATTTGTTGCTTGTCTTGACTAGAAAAATCATAGTGTCTTTTAAAAGAGAACAAGAAAGCCATTATGAAGTATGTCACAGTTGCCATAAATAGAATCCTTCAGCTTATTTAATGCTGTTGCAATCTACACATAACCAATAGTAAAAGGTTTACCTGACTACTCTACCACTAAATAGATAAGAGCAGTGCAGGCTAGCTAGCAGTGCTTATTTTACAATCTTTGTTGGCGTTTGGTGAGAAAAAACAAAATTTGGATATGTTGATGGATAATAATTATAGCACTTAAGCAAGGATAGGTGGGCACTAAAACAAAAAAATCTTTCGTGTCTCCACCTCATGCTTTGGGCTGAAACTGTAACTTGAAAAAAAATGTAAAGACATCTATGGGTGGCTACTCTCTTAAAAACCGTAAAATCGTTTTGCATCTCCAAAATCTGTTGGTGAGTAAATAAACTTTCATCATTTACAATATTCTTTAACTCCAACACTAACATCATATTTTACTATTTTACTTGGTTCAGGGCACATAAAACACTGGAATCTTAAGCCTAATGCCTAGTAGCATTTTTGCCGCTAATAAAATTTAAATGTAGATAATTTTCCACAATCAAAGTGCCTTAAAAACATTTTATTGGCAAGATATCCTTTCGGCGAGCAATCTGCTCGCGCACGCGTAAGACTGTTAAGTTTGTCGATTCGTTTTTGTCACCTGCATTCTCTTTTCACTTGTTGTTTTTATCCGATTGTCGAGTTTTTTGTGTTGAAAAAACAGTAGCAAAACAAATTTCCAACTATTACCATTTACTTAAGCCTAGTGTAGACTGATCTCCTGGCATCAGCATCTACTAAAATATGACGGACATTTGAATGCGTAGGCGTGAAAAATCGCTCGGGAGCGAACTTTTTTGAAATTTTACGCGATCGGGAATTCAAATTCATGCGTGAAGCGTTATCGCTAACAAGGCAATTTTAAATGCATACAAATAGTCTTTGCGCTACGCTGGCCATCTACATCTCATCGAAACAAGCCTTTAAAAACAGCAAAAATTCTGTAAACTTTTATCCGTTTATTTCAGCATCTGCGTGGAAGCATAAATTAAAGTTGTGGGGGAGGGGCGCCGAGATGATTGCCAGAGACGTAGCAGCCGCCCCCCAAACCCCCCAATTGGGGGAGGGCCAGGCCAACTTTGGGGCCCAAGTTAGTCTGAAATTGCTTTTTGGCTACGTGACTATTTTCAGTTCAGCAGACTTGTTTACAACCGATTTAACTGTAGGAAGAAATTGGCTTGTGACATCATAAGTGAATGCTACGTCATTTTATCTCGCAGAATCTAGAATATTTCGATTGATTTTCTGGTAGAATCTTGAATATTCGATTGACCTAACAATGCCGTTGTTACGCAACAATCATAGAATGGTCTGGAATTTCTGTTTCTATAATTTTGGACTGCACTCCAGATATGTCACATCATGAACAAATGTCTGTCATTCTCCGTTATGTACTATGTAATCAAGAAGCTGCTGTTGTTAAAGAAACATTTTTTGGCTACTTGAGAATAAGTGACAGTACTGGGAAAGACTTGTTGGACGCTTTCTTAGAAAAAGCGACCGAACTGCAACTTGAATTGTCTGATTGTCGAGGTCAGTCATATGATAATGGTGCTAACATGAAAGGAAAACATTCTGGGGTCCAAGCAAGAATGCTAGACATCAATCCCAAAGCTGTTTACGTGCCCTGTGCAAACCATACCCTTAACTTAGTTGTTGTTGACAGTGCTAATTCATCGACGGAAGCATTGACATTTTTTGGAGTACTTACAAGGTTGTATGTGCTGTTTTCTTCCTCTGCTCAGCGTTGGGAAATTTTGAAGAAACATGTGGAGCTGTCCATAAAGTCACAATCTGATACTCGTTGGGAAAGCAGAATTAAATGCATCAAACCTCTTCGATACAATTTAAAAGAGGTGTTGCTGGCACTGAAAGACTTGGAAGCCATTTCCATAGAAAGAAAAGATGGAAGAGCTGCCTCAGAAACAAAATCGTTGATAGCTCATTTATCAAAATGGAGTTTTCTTTTGTCGGTGTTTATTTGGTATGATATCCTATTCCAAGTCAATAAAGCAAGCAAGATTCTTCAATCGTATGGAGTCTCCCTTCATACAATGGAAACAGAAATCCAGGCAACTGAAAAGTTTTTGCAAAACTATCGCACAACGGGTTATGACAGTGCCGCAACATCTGCTGTTGAAATAGCACAGGAATTGGATATTGATCCTTCTTTTCCTTCGTCAAGAAGTGGAAAGAAAAGAAGATTGTTTGATTACCAAGGTGAAGAGGAACAACGAGCTACTCCTGAACTGAAATTTAAAAGCAACTTTTTCTATCCATTAGTAGACCAGGCTATTATGTCAATAAAGGAGCGCTTTAATTTGTTACGTGAGGTTTCTTCCGCCTTTTCGTTTTTGTACACACGAGACAAACTTTTGCTTGTGCAACAAGAAAATGCTCTTCTTACTTGCTGTAAAGAGTTCCAAAAAAAGTTCGGTGACATTGATTCTGATGAAATGAGCGCTGAGCTACAGCGGTTTGTTTTAATTTTACAAAAAAAACGCAATCTCAATACGGCTCAAGACTTTCTGAACTATCTTCTAAAGACTCATTTATTTGAATTGTATCCGAATGTGTACATCGCACTTCGAATCTTACTAACTTGCCCCGTGACTGTTGCCAGCGCTGAAAGAAGCTTCAGCAAATTGAAACTGATCAAAACTTTTAATAGAACGTCTATGACAGACAGTAGACTATCTTCATTAGCCATGTTGTCAATCGAAAATGACTGCGCCCGATCTCTTGATTATGACAATGTCATAACAGCATTTGCGAACAAAAAGGTTCGCTCCAGACTATTTAAATGATACTGTGTTTTTATAACTTTTTCATGTTTTTCAGTGTCATTGCTTTCGTTTCGCAGTGTCTGCATAAATGTCCTACTGAACTCTGGCATCGGTGCCGAATTTTTTATGACTTGCACCTTCGATATCGGCATGCTTTATTCTGACATTAGCCTGTTTACTTATGTACAAATTGTGGTGTATTTTCTTAATGCAGCTTTTCAATTTTACATCTCTAAAGTGATATAACCTGTGCGCAGGGGCTCTTGCGCTTACTTTGGGGGGGGGGGCCGAAGTTGAAGTGCTACGGGACTGATGATTGCTGTGTAATTTTAGAAATAAATAGAAAGGTTTCATTCACCTAATCAAGCGTCATCAAAAATCATTTTCGAAAAAGTGGCTGACCACTTTCAGGATTTTTGCATTGAGTTAGAGTGACATCGTTTAGTGTAAACCAAATAGATAAAATAGACAGCTGTCTAGGTTTGCTGATGTTACCGAACGAATCTGAAGTCAAAGTAAGATAAAAAAGTGTTAAGGCTCATTTACCATTGCTTGTCGTAAGCTTAGTTTTATGGGCTTAAAAGGTAGACTTATTTGTAGCCACCTTTAAGTAGGAGTTCCAACAGGGATGCCTAAACATACCGGGATACAAAACTCGAAAACTCGTGTTAACAGTAGGGCTATTTGTTTTTCGCTTACAAAGCGGCAATTTTGCGTTTTAGCACCTAAATTAAGAATAAGTGACATTTTTTCAAAGCTAAACTGTAAGTAATTTACAGTGCAACATGTGATAATCTGCATAACGTAGTTATTTCGTAACTCTAATGTACTTTAGACGTTGCGTTACGCATTTGCTGAATCAACAATTTAAGCTGCATAAACTGCAGATAAATTGTAAAGATACACAACAGTCAAGAAATACAATAAACTACAAGTTTTACTTCATACTGCAAACGTTAGCATGACAAAAGAAAACTATAAAACCACTAAACGGAAATGAATAATGGTACAAAAAAATTGCAGAATTAAAAGTTAAAGTGGTGACGAATTTTAGGCTTTTGCAGTCATAGGTCTAGGATCCTCATGCTTGGGAGTATTTAAGCACTTAAGTTCGTTCTTGGCAAAACAATTAAACGCACAATGATAAATGTAAGATAGGAGTGTCCTTTCAAGCAAAGTAGATTGACAGAACTCCTAAAGTTAGATGAGTCGTTCACCACAGTTTCAACAGCTTGTAAAAACGCAAAGCGCGGATTCAGAGAAACAAACAGTTTGGCTTTTGCTGCATCATTTGAAAGCAAACTGTAATAGTATTGCACAGCCAATGTCGTCACAACAAAATAGAATTTAGTTGATCGAGCCAGACCACCTTGGTTAGCCACCTCAAACAACTTCCTGTGTTCTTCGGAATGACAAAGGGTAAGTGGAGGGTTGTCGGATTTCCCAACAAAACTTTGCAGGAAGAGCATCAACAGCGACGGCAAATACTTCTGGCGATGTATCCATTAACATAAAAGATTTAGTTGGCGTCATTTTCTGACAAATTGTCAAGAACCACCTCAGAAAAGAAATTGACCATCCATGAAATTTCAGACCTGGATGAGCCCTCTCTGGTTGTGGTGGCTAATGGCAGATCATTATTGACACGCAGCTTATGTGCTGCAAGTAAGCCGTATTGTTGCAACAAACTAAACCTTCGGATTCTCTTCTCCGCTTCAAGCAGTTGCTTTAACTCTTCGCTCCTACGTGAATATCCAAAAACAATGTCCATAAGGTGGCAGTGCGAAAAGCTGTCATCATCATAAAATATACCAAATTTGTTTGTAAATCACTACTCTTCTGCTTGTTTCTACATCAAGTGTTATATATCATTGAAATCTCTTTTTCTTGAATATTTCAAATACATGTATAATAAAAAATATTTTTTGAATATGCAAATTAACCCCCACAACATGTGCTGAGTTCTCTTTGAAATTAAAGTAGTACCCTTATCCCAAAGATCACTACAGATTTTATTTTTCTACCAATTTTTTAGAAATGGTCGCTAGATGATGCTGAGGATATAAGTTTTCAAGGTATGACCGTCAAAACTTACCTAAAAGCCTAGGTTTTCTACAAATTGCAACTTTCTGAGGACCATTAATTTTTTTTTGACCGGTGCCAAATTTTGTTAGTTAAATTTAGTACCTAAAATATGACCAGTTATTATTTGCTAAAGGTTAGCCTAAACCATGTGACATTGTGTATTTTTAAAAAGAGAATTCCTTCAAGATTCAGAAAATATCAAGTTTAAATAGAATATGTTGTCAGTAACAATGAAGCGGAAGCTTTTTTACAATCCTCCCATTTGTTGAGAAACAAGGGGATACAGCAAATTTTGATTTGGAGAAGCCAAACTTCTGCTAGCTTTTAAACTTGTATTTTAGTTTTGTCTCCTTGGAAACTTTATACAAAATGACGATTTTAGTTGTGAAATATATGCAATTTAGCAAAACTGCAGACAGTGACACTGTTTCGACCTATCAGGTCTCTTCAGTGCAGTGCAGCAGTTCAGTGCAGCAGCTCTTCACTGCACTGAAGAGACCTGATAGGTGGAAACAGTGTCACTATCTGCAGTTTTGCTATGTGCATCGCTAGCCTCTTGCATTAATATGCAATTTATTTTCTTTTTTTATAGGGTGTAGTTTTTTTAACAACTATAATTTAGTGAAGTTAAGTCAAAAATTTTGGGGGTTTTGAACTGATGATGTATGATACCCCTTTTCAATCAGTAAATATCGTATATCGCTTGGCCTAAACCTTGTTAAAGTTACATATTGCTAGAAAGCAAATTTTCTAAGCTTTTAAATGAGACCAATATTTAGCAACATATATTTTTTACGCACTAAATCTACTTTTTTCTACTTCCCATACAAATTTTGGGGGTTATGAGACCCCTAAAAAATTTGAAAATTTTAATAAATAAATTTTTATATTATTGCTTGAAAGTTTGTCAAATGATGTCACAAAAAAGTAGTTTGGAGACTGTGGTAATGATAAAGGATTTGGTTTTGTGGTAAACATGCAATCTCAATTTGATTTCAAGGTATTTAGCTTTTGCAGGTGTCTGCTGATAATTTGGCAATTTTTGTCGTCTGCAATCGAGTTCTTGGTCTTTTTAACCCTTTTTGCATAAAAAAATCTAAGAAATAGGGCACAAATTTTACATTTTTTGATACGTGAGGGAAGAAGCGTGATCTTTTGCAATTTTTATGAAAATTGGATGAGATATAAAGTCACAAATCCATTTTTTAGTAAACTGATTGTGTAACTTTGGTGGAAAAAAGTTTGAGAAAAATCCTTTTTTTTGCCAGCAATCTTATGCGCGCGGGAGCGAAAGAGTTAAAGACATAAAAACTTGTCGCCGTTCACCTGACAATGCCAGCCAAACTTCGCTTCGATAAGATCAGAAGCGAATTTTTCGGTCAGACGGTAACGAAAACCAAACCTTTTATGCAAATATTGTGCAGGTTCAGGTACTGCTGACATAGTTTGAATGCAAGCAAGAAACGGTTGATCGCTAAGACCAGCTAAGTCTGATTGCTTCCACTGCCTGAACATATCCGTAGCTGCTTCAAGATAGTGCAAGTTCGACGACTGTTCTTCTACTTCTGAAGAAAGCATTAATGGCATGCACATGTCGTATCTCTTTTCAACACTTAAACACATTATCCAATAACACAACATTTAAATTCAAGAACAAACTCTAAGTTATCCAGGAATTGATGTCAAAAACTATGAAATAACAAGCGCACAAAGTACCGATTTTTACTATTTTCGGCCTTGAAATAAGTATGATAGGCAGCCTACATTGATAAGATATTATTGCACTCTGGCGAGACCCACAAATTATGACCAAACAAAACTTTTGGCTTCACGAAGTGCAGGATGTTGTAGGCTACATTATATTATCAGAACTCATAAGACAGCAGAAGTAAACGGTTTCACTATCAAAAAAGCTTTATCATTTTATACATGTATTAATAAAACATTGTATACAATATATGTGTAGGGATGTCCAAAATGCATAGCATACAAGCTGCTAATATTTGGTAGACCACTAGTTTCTCTGCATGCGTAATATACCTTAACAACTACCCAAAACAATTTGCTTGTCCTGGTTCAAGCATAGCAGTTTTCTGTCCAGTTCATAACTGCAGTAATACAAAAATCGTACATTAGCTGCTGGTCAAGCATTTAGGTTTATTTTCATAATACTAGGTTCTAATACCGGCAATGTTTGAATTTGCATTGACTAATCATTGAAATTGCACATCAGTTACAAATACGATTGTCGACAAAAACAGCGATTACAAGGAAGATTGTGTTGAGACATTTTATCATTCTATCAAACCAGCAATGTAATATGTTCGTATCAAGTGTTTTTAATGGCACTAAGCAAACCACATCTTTGTAGCTTTGACAAACAGACAGTACCATAAACGTTAAAACCGTCCGAGCAAATGCGCTATCTTCTGTCAGACCAACAAAAGTTCCATTTTGATATTTAAAGCGATTGGCTATATATACTTCATTTATGAGGAAAATTACAACTTTTTCACCTTCAGAAAAGTTAGCTGTTCTTTGCTTCAGATACTGCACATCTACGAAGTAACTTTTAATGTTGTCATCACATGAAAGTTGTTGTAATCTTCTAATTGAAAGAAGCAAAAAAATTGCTCAGTTTTTTGTACAGAGATGTGCTAGTTAGTTTCCACAAAAATGCAACAGTCAGCAAGTCAGAAGGATACCTACGAGCTCCTTTGTCATTATGTATTAACTTCAGCTGTTCCAAAAGAAATTGAACTAAACCAATGGAATTATCCTCCTTTCTGACTTTGGTTGCAGTATTAAAGACCCTAACAGCCATTCTTATAAGCACTGTTTTGTTGACACAGTCATCCAAGCATTTATTTGATAAATTCTTACAAAAAGCAAGAATATTGCTCACTTTTGTTAAAGTACTCACTGAAGCAGAGCTTAATAAATGTTCGTAAATTTTTTTTGGAAGATACACATAATCTACATAAGCTAACAATAGTAAATTTCTGTGATGATAATTGATGCAATCAGTTTTCGAGCAAAGCTGGAATCAGTGTAACGTTTTGATATGCAATGAAATTTCATTGCATCATCTATCAACACTTTAAAATAACCGAAAGGGAGTATTTTCTTCTCAATTTTGATCTTCAAAAATTCTAGGTCTTCAAATGCATCTTGCCCCCTATACTGTTTTTCTTGTTATTGCAGCAAAATGTTTTCTTTTTTACATCTTGATGAAGTGGAGCTAGAATCAGCAGGTTTGGGCAGTGTTTTTTTGACAAATATTTGGGGAGATTGGGAAAAATGCTAGAAATTGCAAATAGCTTCAATCAAACTTTTTTCAACTCAACAAGTTTATTCCCAATTTCTCTCATTTTCCGGGAACTGGCCGTCATAGTTTGAATATCTGAATCAGTAAAATGTTTGGCACAAATTCTGCATGAATTACTAACATTTAGGATTTCTCGTGGAATAACTCTAATTCATTTTTGACACAGAACTGGATTTGAAGAAAATGTGAACAAGGGAATTGTGATTCAAATTCATTTCTTTTGTTGGAATAATAACCAGTATTGCATTTTGGGACACAGCAAGTCTACCTTTTATTGGAAATCAACAGGGTAATAATGTAATACAAACATGAAAAATATATCTGTACTTTTCAGAAATTGCATTTGTGTAAGTTACTGTACTTTTAAATCAGTCATAAAAATAGGAAAAGATACGGTAGTAGGCTTGATATATTGAGAGCGATAGAAAACTAATATTAGAAAAACCAAATTTAGAAATATCTGCACAATAATGAAAAAACCATTATTTACAAATCAGTAAAATTATTAAAACATTAGAAAACCTAAAACATAAGCTTGCAAAATAATGAGCTGTTTTTAAAAATTAACCAATGAAGAAAACACCGCTTTGAAAAAATCATATAGTACTAAAGTCCAAAACTTTTGATGGCTTAGACAAAAGCTAAATTAAAAAAACCAGCTAATAAATATGCCGGTTTTCTCATCAAGATTTATAGATACTCTATTTTTCTAAGATTTTGAGATAAGTTAACTTTAGCATTCAAAAAATAAAAACGCACTTGTTCTTCCAGAAGTGGAAGACTTAGCATCAGTTTCAAAAAAAGCCTACCGATACTTTAGTGCTGTATAACACCATAACTCAACCTTTCATTAGACGTTTCAGCGGTTGAATTGCCCCAATAGGCTACTAATAGTTTATTAACTAAAAATTACTATGCTACGACTTTCTGCAAAGTACGAACCTGACATCTGTCACATCAACTTTCAACCACTGTCATTCTACCAGAAAAAAGACTCGCTTTTACTCTCAGGAAAATTCGCGATAAAAATTGAGTGACAACAAATAAAAGAAAAAAGCATCGTTTGCACGCATCAAACCAATTATTGAGGCTTTGCAAAAGTAATTTTTGCAACACTGCAAGTGAAAAATTGCAACCGTATTGCAAAGTTTCGTTGTGGGACCGCCATAAACCGCTCATCAGAATAACTACAAACTCGCGCGATAATGAACAACCATGCGAGCTGATATAGTTACAAGCCGGCTCTGCCGGCGTCGCCCGCAGGGCCTTCATCAGTTACGTGTTTGTTTGTTTGTGTTTACCCCTCCTCTTCCTTGGGATGGAGGTACGGCATAAACGGTAATTCAGGTTCATGCCGTCAACCTAATTGATATTAGGCTAGAGGAAAGATGGCAGCCCATTTCGAACCAGTCTTGAGTGACTGGTAGCCCCACCACCAACAAGGCGGACTGCCATTGGTGGGTACCCAAGAGTCGTCTGACATGCTGGGTTAGCAACTTCACAATTATAATCCGGTGAAGTACGGGAGAGCCACCTGTCTGCCACATAAAGGTGGGGACATCCCGTTGAGTGCCTTGCCCAAGGACATAACAAGCAAACTTGCCGGCTTGTTCTTCACACTATTCCTTTTTTATGCTGAGTGCCAAGCAGGGAAGCTGTGAATATCATTTTTAAAGTCTTTTGGTATGACTCGGCGCGGTTAAGTTACGTCGCGGTTAAGTATTTCGGTTTAGCCAGTCAAGTCGTCTTCACACATCCGGATGTTGTGTGGAAAATGGTGGTTGTTTTCACAATTACAGAAATAAACTGTTTAGTAGAAAGTCTATTTTTCGATTTTGTGCGGGCCATTTTATATTTATATATTTGTGGGGTTAAGTTCTTTGGCTGCACTATTCGCTTTGTTTCTGACATAGCGACAAAATCGGCTATGCCTTCGCTCAAAGTCATTCACCACATTTTAGAAAGAGCCCATCAGGCCGAGTTGTTTTCAAACAAAATATTCTTTCTAAATTCAGTTTTACAAATTGTTCTGTTTATGATTTTATTTTGATTTTTTCCTTAAACTTGGGACTTTATTATAATTTTTTGTAATCTAGATATACATAATTTAACAGGCAGCACACCAGCAAAAAAATCTTTGCTTTATATTCTACTAACCGGCTTTGACGACGTCGCCCGGCAGTGACTCTCCATCAGTAATGTCGGGGTTTAGTATTTCAGTTCAACCGACAAAGCCGGCTTGACCCATTCGGCTCTCGTGTGAGCAGTAGCGAAATGTTAATGAATTTTATGCACTTTCACAATTCTTGTACACGAAATTGTGATCAACATATTCTCTTAATCATGATTGGCAATGCTCACAAAGAATCTTGCCACAAATTATTGTTAATACTGATACTTGCGGGGGAGAGGGGGCTGAAACACAATTAAAACTGATTATAGCGGCGAAATGGTGGTTGCTTTTACAATTACGGAAATAAATTATTTAATGGTAAGCCCATTTTGCGATGTGGTGCTGCCCCTTTTCTATTTATGTTTGTGATATTAAGTTCTTTCGACGGCACTATTTGTCTAGCGCAAAAGCGGCAATGGCTCTCCCAAAATTATTCACCACATTTTAGTAGGGGCACATCAGGTCGAGTTATTTTTAAACAAATGTTCTTTCTAAGTTCAGTTTTACAAATTGTTTGGTTATAGTTTTATAAAAATACCTTAAAATGCAGCGTATCAGCAACAAAAAAACATCCTTGCTTTATAGTATAGATACTACGGCGTCACCCGCAGAATCCCTGTAAGTAACGTTGGGATTGAGAGAGTCGTTTCAGCCGCCGGCCAAGCTGGATTCCTCTGTCACGCTCTGATGTGACCAGTTACCAAAAGTTTATGTGTTTTCTGCACATTAGATTTTCACCATTTTTTGTGCTCCTTTTCCTAATACAATATTTCATTTCAAGGACCTGGCTATGCCTTAGGTCTATGAGCTCTGTCCATTGCTGACACAAACCCAAGGGAGCCTTGCGTTTCCCTAGTTTGAAAGTAGGAAACACATTTCTGATATTAAGCTATTCTAAAGTAAAATAGCAAAAATGTCTTTCGTGTGGTGCGATTTAATACAGTGACGTTGTTTTTTATTTTTTCTTAAACTTTCTCAAGTCCTTACTGGCTACGCATAATGTAGCCAGTCCCGTAGCACTTCAACTTCGGGCCCCCCCAAAGTAAGCGCAAGAGCCCCTGCGCACAGGTCATATCACTTTAGAGGTGTAAAATTGAAAAGCTGCATTAAGAAAATACACCACAATTTGTACATAAGTAAACAGGCTAATGTCAGAATAAAGCATGCCGATATCGAAGGTGCAAGTCATAAAAAATTCGGCACCGATGCCAGAGTTCAGTAGGACATTTATGCAGACACTGCGAAACGAAAGCAATGACACTGAAAAACATGAAAAAGTTATAAAAACACAGTATCATTTAAATAGTCTGGAGCGAACCGTTTTGTTCGCAAATGCTGTTATGACATTGTCATAATCAAGAGATCGGGCGCAGTCATTTTCGATTGACAACATGGCTAATGAAGATAGTCTACTGTCTGTCATAGACGTTCTATTAAAAGTTTTGATCAGTTTCAATTTGCTGAAGCTTCTTTCAGCGCTGGCAACAGTCACGGGGCAAGTTAGTAAGATTCGAAGTGCGATGTACACATTCGGATACAATTCAAATAAATGAGTCTTTAGAAGATAGTTCAGAAAGTCTTGAGCCGTATTGAGATTGCGTTTTTTTTGTAAAATTAAAACAAACCGCTGTAGCTCAGCGCTCATTTCATCAGAATCAATGTCACCGAACTTTTTTTGGAACTCTTTACAGCAAGTAAGAAGAGCATTTTCTTGTTGCACAAGCAAAAGTTTGTCTCGTGTGTACAAAAACGAAAAGGCGGAAGAAACCTCACGTAACAAATTAAAGCGCTCCTTTATTGACATAATAGCCTGGTCTACTAATGGATAGAAAAAGTTGCTTTTAAATTTCAGTTCAGGAGTAGCTCGTTGTTCCTCTTCACCTTGGTAATCAAACAATCTTCTTTTCTTTCCACTTCTTGACGAAGGAAAAGAAGGATCAATATCCAATTCCTGTGCTATTTCAACAGCAGATGTTGCGGCACTGTCATAACCCGTTGTGCGATAGTTTTGCGAAAACTTTTCAGTTGCCTGGATTTCTGTTTCCATTGTATGAAGGGAGACTCCATACGATTGAAGAATCTTGCTTGCTTTATTGACTTGGAATAGGATATCATACCAAATAAACACCGACAAAAGAAAACTCCATTTTGATAAATGAGCTATCAACGATTTTGTTTCTGAGGCAGCTCTTCCATCTTTTCTTTCTATGGAAATAGCTTCCAAGTCTTTCAGTGCCAGCAACACCTCTTTTAAATTGTATCGAAGAGGTTTGATGCATTTAATTCTGCTTTCCCAACGAGTATCAGATTGTGACTTTATGGACAGCTCCACATGTTTCTTCAAAATTTCCCAACGCTGAGCAGAGGAAGAAAACAGCACATACAACCTTGTAAGTACTCCAAAAAATGTCAATGCTTCCGTCGATCAATTAGCACTGTCAACAACAACTAAGTTAAGGGTATGGTTTGCACAGGGCACGTAAACAGCTTTGGGATTGATGTCTAGCATTCTTGCTTGGACCCCAGAATGTTTTCCTTTCATGTTAGCACCATTATCATATGACTGACCTCGACAATCAGACAATTCAAGTTGCAGTTCGGTCGCTTTTTCTAAGAAAGCGTCCAACAAGTCTTTCCCAGTACTGTCACTTATTCTCAAGTAGCCAAAAAATGTTTCTTTAACAACAGCAGCTTCTTGATTACATAGTACATAACGGAGAATGACAGACATTTGTTCATGATGTGACATATCTGGAGTGCAGTCCAAAATTATAGAAACAGAAATTCCAGACCATTCTATGATTGTTGCGTAACAACGGCATTGTTAGGTCAATCGAATATTCAAGATTCTACCAGAAAATCAATCGAAATATTCTAGATTCTGCGAGATAAAATGACGTAGCATTCACTTATGATGTCACAAGCCAATTTCTTCCTACAGTTAAATCGGTTGTAAACAAGTCTGCTGAACTGAAAGAAGTCACGTAGCCAAAAAGCAATTTCAGACTAACTTGGGCCCCAAAGTTGGCCTGGCCCCCCCCCCAATTGGGGGGTTTGGGGGGCGGCTGCTACGTCTCTGAATGTAGCATGTTCTTTTCTCGCTGCTTGACGTGCCCGGTGAGTGAAAAGAGTCCTTGGTTTTCCCCAAATGTTTGCTTTGATCCCGGAAGCTCTATAAAGCTATGATAAAGCAAAATATCGATAATATCTTTTATGTGGTGCAATTTGACACAGTGATGTTAATATTGATTTCCCCTCAAACTTTCTCATGTCCCTGCTGGCTACGCATATCCATTATGATTCGTATTTGTTTTTCCTCGCTTCGGTATCTTCATAGAAGTTAAATGAGTCCTTGCTTTTCCCAAATTTTCAGATTTGATCCCGGTAGCTCTATAAAGCTATTATGAAGCAAAATAGAAAAATGTTTCTCCTGAATTTCATACGATTTTACCCCGGCAAGGCGTACCTTCACCCGTGCCGATTTAAAACGTATCAATGAATGCAGCTGCGCCAGCTTCACCGAACAAACATTTGTGAGAGCAACAACAAAATGTTTTAGTAAATATAAGCCATAGTTCCTGTACATGCAATGGTGATTATGTTGGTTTATTAATCAAGACCGGAAGTATTCAAAAAAAATAATGATGTCACAAATTAACATTTGTAATATCTAAAAGTGTAAGGGGGAGAGTGAAACAACAACAACAACAACAACAACAACAACTTTTATTTCGTTCAAATAAACGTACGAGATTTGAACAGGACAGTGAAAGATCACTAGTGATCATCTAGTCAAACTGCCCTTTCTTGCATCACAATTACTTATAGTATAACAGCAAAAGCGTAAGACACAAAGCAAAAGCATATGTACAGCTAAGCTACAGCAAAACTATGTACATCTGACCAGAGTAAAACTAGAATCACATATACATCAGGCCAGAACAGAAGTACCACTACTACTACTTTGTGTAGTAGCTCTATTATGTATATGATTAACGTGGTATCAGAGATTGCAATATTAGTATTGCTTTAATAATAAACTTGAGTAATATTTAGTGAAACTATGCCAAGACAGAGATTTGTTTAAAAGTGGAATTTTGTTCCAAATTTTTACTGCATGAAAATTAAAAGAAGATTGCCCATATTTAGTGTTGACTCTTTTTAAAAAGTAATTTTTATTTGTAATTGACCTAGTTAAATGAGTATGCTGTTGTGATGCAGTTCTGAAGTAGGAATTAAAATTTTCTGGAATCTTGTTATGGTGAAACGAGTGCATGAATTTTGCTATTTCTAATTCGAAAATATCTTTAAGTCGTAAAATATTCAAAGATTTATACAAAGTGTTCATTGTGACACAGTCTGCAAGACTTTTGAATTCCATAATTCGAATGATTCTGCTTTGGACTACTTGGACTTTCTGCAATAGGTTGTTTGCAGCAGTACCCCATGCTAGAATTCCATATTTAATATGTGAGTAGGCAAAGCTATAGTATAGTTTAACTAGCGTTTTTTTGTTCACATAGTGTCTCATTTTAGATAGGATTCTAGCTGCATTAGCAAGTTTGTTTACTACATGGTACACTTGTTCTTTCCAGGTTATTTTATTATCGATAAATACTCCCAAATATTTTACACAATCTGTGTTTAAAAGTTTATGCCCACCAACATGAAGTTGAAAGTTTTGTAGTGCAACTCTCTTTTGTTTGGGAGCAGAGATAAAGTAAACGCTTTTTCTATAATTCAAAGACAATCGATTGTATTTCATCCAGTCATTGATGATAGTGAGTTCATGATCAGCTAAAGCTTGAAGGTTAATGTGATTTTTATTTTTGAGTATTAACACGGTATCATCTGCAAATAAATTAACATGAAATTTGGTGTGTAGTGGTAGATCATTGACATATAATGAAAACAGTAAAGGTCCAAGTGTAGAACCCTGTGGTACACCACACACGATAGTATTTATTTGAGATTTTATATTATCGCAAACAGTAAACTGCTTGCGATTTTGTAGATAGCTTGTCAAAAGTTTATGCATATTGCCTCTAATTCCATAACTGTAGAGCTTATCCAACAGAATTCTATGATTTACTGTATCAAAAGCCTTGGAAAGGTCCAAAAAAATACAGCAAGTAAAATAACCATCATCTAAATTATTTTGTAACATATTTTGAAGATCTGTTATGGCAATTTCAGTTGAATATCCTTGACGAAATCCAAATTGCTGCTGTGTGATGAGTTTGTGAGTGGTAAAAAAACTTTCAAGTCTAAAATATAGCAACTTTTCAAAGATTTTTGAAACAGTTGACAATATCGAGATTGGTCTATAGTTGCTAACTATATCTTTGTGACCAGATTTATGAATAGGAATTACTTTTGCATGTTTTGATATAAATGGAAAATCCCCTTTCTCGTAGCAACCATTAAATATTTCACTCAAAAATGGTGAAATTATAGGGGCCAGTAGTTTGTAGAATTTATTTGGTATGTTTTCAGGTCCACTAGCTTTTGATGTGCCAAGTTGTTGAAGTTGCAAAAGAACTTCTTCTGGACTTATGGGATCATAACAAAATGATTTCATTACGTTTGTTGTGCTAAACTTTTTTAATTGGGTATTTGGTATTTTAGCGTCCATTGAGGGCCCAACATTTGTGAAGTAGTTATTAAATATATTGCAGATTTCTGTATTTTCACTTACTATTCTATTGTTTACATCTGTAATGGTAGATACAATTTTATGTTTATTTTTTTTGTGCCCAAGTATTTCATTAATAATTTTCCACTGTTTAGATTCATCTTGTTTTTGTATTTCTTTTTGATAGTAATTCTTTTTTGCTGTTCTTTTGAGTTTGGTTAATTTATTCAAATATATCTTGTAATGGGTTATCAGATGTATTTTGTTCTGTTTATAACATTTTTGGAACAGTGCATTTTTTGTTGAAATAGATTTTAGCAATCCCTTAGTGAGCCATGGTTTTGATTTTATTTTCATTTCTCTTTGAGAAAGTAGTCTTAAAGGAGCATGATCGTTGGTAGCGCTGGCAATAACATCTAAAAACTTGCTCATTTTTGTACTAGGGTCAGAAAGTTGTTTCAGCTTTTTCAGTCGGTAGCTAACATCTTCACAGTATGACTCAGCATTGAAATGTTTCATATCATGTACTTGTTCTTTCAGTTTACAAGGTTTATAAAAGTTATTTTGAATAGTGCAGAAGGTAGGCAAGTGGTCAGACACATCTAGCACTAAGATACCTGATGCACATACTTTTTCTGATGAATTTGTGTATACATGGTCTAGGATAGTTGATGATATGGAAGTTATTCTGGTTGGCTTGTTAATTAGTGAGCAGCATCCAGAAGAATATACCTCATTAATATAATTCCTCACTTTTGGCTCAATGTTTTGTTTGGATAAATCTATATTGTAATCTCCTAGCAAAAAAAAGAATTATTGCTGTGGTCAAGAGTAAGCATTACTTCACAAAGTTTATTTTGAAATGAGGTGAAGGAAACTTTGGGATGTCTATAAATTATGCCAATTAGTATATTTTTTTGTCGTTTTTTACTTGGTTTGTTTATAATTTCAATAAAAATATTTTCACAGTCTTCACTATTTACAACGATATCAGATTTTAAAAGATATTTTAGATCATTTCTTATATACACACCAACACCACCAGCATTTGACGCAGAATCAATATGCTCAAAATGATAATTTTCTAGTTCAGCTTGATCAAGATTAGAGGAGCTTAGCTTGGTTTCTGTTACAGCAATTATGTGTGGTAAATTAGGCAATTGCAACAAAAAATCTTCAATTTTATATTTATTTTTTGGCAATGATCTTAAATTAAAATGTATTACCATTATCTCATTTCTTTTATTGGATTTCATCACTTCAGCAAGTTCTAGCAAAGTGTAATATTTACAATCTCTGATGTTAGAGTTAGGAAACGTCATTAAATCAGTATTAGATTCAATATCATTATTTTTAATACTCATTGGATCAGTAGATAGCAAACACCTGCTAAACAAAAATTTTATGATAAGTACTCTACTTGCTTATCAAGTTTTCCTCAGTAGCCGTAGGATGTAGTTCCACCACCAGTTTTTAATAATCATTTTCACTCTGAATGATTCTTGGTTCGTCCTTCTCATTTTTTTTCACAAAAATTTTACCATTTGTGGTCCACAAGTATGCATAATGATATTTTTTTGTCAGTTCTTAAGTTTTCCAAAGCAGTTTTTTCCTGTACTGAGTTAGATTTTCATTGACATAGAGCTTAGTCATGCCTGGAACTGGATATTGGTGAGGTTGAATGGTTTTTGCTGTTTTACGTCGATTGTATATTTCATTACGAATATCCCTGCGCACAAATCTTGCTATAATAGCTGGAGGGACAGAACTTGCAGCTCCATTTTTAGGATGTTTAGTTGCTAAACGATGAGCTGTAGAAATATCACTTTTTGTAATTTCAACACCCAGTAACTTACTAATTTCGATAACAGTATTGGTCACATTTTCATTCTCAGTTACCGGTACTCCTTTAAACTCCAAGTTTTGCCTCCTTCCGTATTGCTCTATAACGTCAATTTTGCTGGTATCACTTTCTGCTACTTGTTGTGACATGCTCCTTTGCTTGGCATAGATTTTGTTATGTTGCGGTTGGGCTAATGTTAGCCTATCATATTCTGCTTTTAGGTTATCATACTTCAAGCATATAAATTCTTGACTGGATTTTAGTTCAAGAATTTGCATCCTAAGTGCTTCTACTTCTTGTTGGTGCTGCACATTTTTTTCATATAAAGCTTTCTTTATCATCAGTTTAAGTAACTCTTTTACTTGCTCAGCACATGTATCAATGATTTTTTTCTCATCAATTGATTCCAGATTTAATTTGCGACTTCTTGAATTTGGCATCCTTCACAGTTATACACTATATACAGTTATACACTTCTACAACTTATTCAAATAGAACGGCTATAAGCTTATTCAAATAGAATGTATAGAATAGAATAGAATAGAATAGAATGAAACATAGTCAAAATTGTCGGTGTTTCCCAAATAGCGGTCGTTTTGACAATTAAAGAAATGAACTATTTAGCGGTAGGCCTATTTGACGATTTGGCTGCCCCACTTTTGTATTTACATTTGTGACATTAAAATCTTTGCCTTTGCTGTTTTGCTTTAATTCGACCATAGCATAAAAAGGTGCCATGCCTTTACGCTAAGTCATATAACCTATTGCAATAGACGCCTATAAATCTCTTTTCAAACAAAAGCATTCCTCCTAATCCAGTGTCACAAATTGATGCTATTATTGTTTGGTTTTGATCTTTTCTAAAACTTGAAAATATATTACCTTTAACTTTTCCCCTAATTCATACCTCCCTATTGTTAAATAATGAATAGTGTTTTGTACCGATATTCTTGCAATTACCAATATCAGTAATGGGCTTTACCATTTATGTTTACTATCAAAATAATAGAGGAAAATTTTGCTGCCTGCTGCTGTTTTTACTAAATAGTGGCAACCTTTGTGATGTCATCAAACATTATGACCTCACAATGCATTTTAAGCCATTAAATATTAGGATTGCTACTTACCACTTTTTCGTTATGTAGGTAAATTAATACGAACTAACGTATCTGAACTAACCGACATGCTGCTTGGTCCTGGGACCAACGCCGCCATGCACATAGCAAACTAATTCGAAATGAAGCACTCACAGTTCAGTTATAGCAATTGCGCGAGCCCCCATTAATAATGTCGAGGTTAAGAATATCAGATCAGCTGGCTGCTGCAACACCCTTGGCCAATTGCAAAGGAAATTGCTTCAACATTAGATCATATGTAGCTCGACACATTTTGTTGCAAAAGATAAGAAAGGACCATCTTTACTCTGTCGTCTTTTCCTTGGATGATTACCAGGTGCTTTGCTTGGAGTTGGCTACATATCAAAATTTGTAGATTTCATTTTCTGATAAATCGTTTTGAATAATTTGATCGATAATGCCAAAGATTCATGCTATTCGGAAAGAATAAACAAAATGTAACAAAAGACTTAGTTTTTCTAGAAATTTAAATTTTTTGATGTGCAGGCACTATAATTTAGGTGTTTCAAACCGGTAGACTACATTTCATAAACATTTAGAGACTTTATTTTTTGAATAATCTTTTTAAAAACGTCGACAGATAATCCAAAATAACCATGCTTGTGAAGAAAAGTAGTCAAAATGTACCAAAGAACTATGTCTGAGAATTGCAAGTTTGTTAGGTCATGTAGGATAATTGTTCAACTAAAAATGAAACATGAAGTATGGCAGCCAATTTTTGATCAGTTATTAAAAACTAATCCTTCGCTTTAAGAATTCCTTAGCAATTATTAGAATATTTAGCATATTTGGGAGTACTCAATAAAAATTAATTGTAATATGCTACTTATACAGCATATTCAGCTGTAAAAGCATATCGAAGTATGATAAACCTTGACTAAGCCTATACTGTAGCCGAGTTGACAGAGCAAACTTTTGCTCCGTTTCCCTTATGTTAGACTGGATATTGATGGATAAAATCAACATTTCTTTAAATTTTTTCGTCAACAATGTTCAAGTATCGGTAAGAAAAGCTTCGGTTGCGGTTCAAGTATCGGTAAGAAAAGCTTTATGTTAAAAGATTAAATAAATATTCGTTTATTATAACCCTGAATTTGAAGGCCTGTTTGTTTGACCAATCTGTGTATCTCCGTGTTAAATTCTAGATTAGCTGCCGATCCAGCATTTTGGTAAGGGGCAGGTTTTAGGTACTAACAAACAGCAGGCGACCATGATTGTTAGCGGGCTACCAGTTTGCAATTTTGCATTCGTGAATGTTTCGCAATAAACTGTCGCGTTTATCTAGCCTGAATATCTGCTACTATGGCGGATTCGAGAATGAGATATAATTTTATTATGTATATGATATTTATAGCAAACAATGTGTATAGTTAAATTTTCATACTAGGTGATAAGCCTAAATTAGTACTTGACTGCACTGCATATAAACAAGTACACAAACTCATTACCACATAATCATTGTTAGATTACAAACGAAGCGTTTGGTACACTAAGAAGTTACTTTATGGTGTTCAAATCAGCAGCATTATAAAGCACTGTTTGTGAACAGCACAACATAGCCAAGTACCGCGTGTATTGAACTCACCGCCTTTCGATTACAAAATCATCGCTCTGTCACTGAGTTGCTGTTGGCGATGATGCAGCAGATTTTGAACAACGTTCTTAAAACAATGCTTATAGATGAAAGAAATGCACACAAAGACAACAACCAACTCTGTCGGAGTTCAAGTAAGTAAACATGTTTTTTGCTTCATAAATCTGTCATTAAATGCTTACGTCCGTCGTCAAATAAAATGGAATTGTGTCACCGAAATCAATTCAAGTCACAACTTAATCGGTATAAATATTCGTACTAACTCATCTGGTTTACTTTCCAGTCAAGTTTCTGCTACAATTTATTCTACTAATTCTCGGTCGGTATAGTGGTATTTTTCTAGATGGGGTAGAAAAAGTGTTTAAACCGTAACTTTATTGTAGGGAAGTTCATTTACATGGCCAAAAACTGACAATAGCAAAAAGAATCGACTTGATATTACAAAATGTTTGAATTTCTGAGCTAGAAAATAGATTTCTTCATGATAGACCTTGATTTATCTTAAACACTTTATGTTTGCAGCTTGCTTTCTACATGTAATTGCACTATTTTGGTCATTATCCACGATTCAGGACCGTAGTTGACGATAGGAACAAAACCAGTTTAAAATCAAAACCTTGGCTTGCTATCAAATAGCTATTGTTACATGACTACTGAGTGTTGAAGCTCATGCATTATTGCTTATCATTTACCGATTCGATTATTTAGTTTCGAAGATCAAAGCAGAGCATGATGACCAATAGCATTGACTAACAATAGGCCTGCCTACCTGCCACACTCGCATAAAATACATCACAACTGGTCTCGTGAGAGCAACCTCTCATGAGCCTTACAAAACAAGCGTAGACATCTTTAGCATATTTCAATATTTTTCGAAACCTTGTTGCAAGGAAAACGATTTGGCTGATTGTGCTTTTATCGAAACCAAAACGGCACTGTCTATTTTGCAGTTTGATCTGGGTCATTTTACGACATCGTGTGTAAAGATTTAATGTGCATGTACTTTTCTGGGTAGTCTAAAACGAGTGATTTCACGACATTTGGTACTTTATTTCTTGTCATCTTTCTCATAAACAGCAATCAATGTGTTAGGTCTATGATTCACAAAACAAAAATATGTGGAAACAAAATAGCTTTTCGTTTATAACTGTAGTTACCGCAGTTTGTAGACTGCAGTAATGCCACAATAAAGTTGCTAGAAAACGACGGTGCAGTTTCAGGAATTTAATCAGATAATATGAGCTTGTTGACAGCAAATCTTTATATAAATTTCTGAATATAAAGGGGGTTTTATGGTGATGACGGCCGTTTAACGGTCGATAACGAATCTTGAATTTATCGTTAGTTCAGACAAAAATAAACCTGACTGATTGTGTCTTTCGATAAGAAGTTAATATCGACTATTATTAGGTCACTACTGTATCGCAGTAGTAGCAAATTTTGAGATCGAAAATGATATTAATCACGGTGCTCAGCAATTTGTCTGAGGTTTATATCACGCTTTTGCTAATGGGATATTCGATGCTTTCGGTATAGTGACGCCTCCATAACTCAGCCGTCAAACAGCTGTGCTAGTTTTGTTACTGATCGCAGATACTTTAGAAGCCTAGATAATTATATTTCAATACAGGATCATTCCACGTTGCATTTGCAATGACCAAGTGACACTATGATTTGCTAATAACTGAACTTACCAAGCAGTGCACTAGACATATGTTAGGCTTCATTTTCATTCTAGCTCAATAAATTTATAACGTTGATATTCACGGATGCATTTTAGATTTATGTTTGTTATTTGCCTAGTGTCCAACATGATTGGACAAGCGAGGTTTTGTATTTACTTTTTCGAGTTTTCCATTGGCTGATGATAAAGCGGATAATCGTTTAATTGTTAAAAAAAATTAGCTTGGATAAACACAACCAAATAGAGTGACATGAATATCACATATATGTTTTAGAAATTCAACTTTGATCTTGAAATTTGTGAACAAGAATTGGCAAAAACGGTCACCTCCAAAGAAAAGTTGCGATCAAATTTGCAGAGGGTCCACGGTATTGTTGCTCGAACGAAATTCAAGGTGAGACAAAGTTCATTGCATGCAACAGTTTACAAAGCTGCTTTTATAAATTAGACCATCGCTGGTGGCAGCATCATAATAACTTGTTTGTGCATCTCACAATACCTTAGGGGTCCTAGTATATCTCCTGTTTTGTGTCATTCATCTTGTTGATTTTGTGATGAAACGAACTGCAACACTCGTTGTACCAATCCCATTCGATAAATATCACTTTTAGATTGATCGCTCAATCTAAAAGTGAGAGGAGTGACTACACATTATTGTTAAATACTACAACTTACAGAAAACGATTCCAAATTAAAACTATGCATTCACAAGCAAACCTTGGCACTTACCATTTAGACGCACGCATCCGACTTTATAATTAGTCAACACCTGTACTACGACCTGATAACCACTAGTTAGCCATCAATGCCATACTTTCGTAGAATAAGTCTGAAAATTTGAATTAATACTTTGTGCCATTTTCAGTGGCTGCATACTATTTTTTTGGTAACAGTCACCCATAGATGTTCCTTGTAAACCATTGTTTATACCCAAAGCGTGAACATGAGACAAACTACCGTTCCGCTTTCTTATACCACAAGTAATGTTACGCTCTAGACGCTGAACTCGCACACTTCCGATTACTGCACAAGTTTGAAATCAAGTTCCATCCTGCAACATGCAGTTGACGTGATCAAAGCAGCGAGATCTCATGTTAATTGATTGACATCCCATCATCTGATACAGCAAATGTTCATTTAATTATTCATAAACATATAACAACTAACTGTCATACCAGAGTGGCATAAATCTTGTTATATATATTTTTGGGAACCTGACCTGGAACTTGAACGTTGTCACAGAGAAATGTGGTTGTGTTTGAACTACACAGAGAAATTAACATCAGATCTGCAAATGGCTGAAGCCAAGGCTGCTGAAGCAAAACTGGAAGTAATAAAATTTCTATTTTTCAATAACTTGCCCCTCGTTTTATTGAAGGCCTTAGATTGAAGGCCTGCAGTCTGGGTCTTTGATTTCATTTCGATTCCAAGATTGTGTCTTGGCAGAGAGTTTAAAACAGCGTTGTCAGCTCCACTGCCTAACGTTCGTCACAAAGTGACGGTAGTGACGAAAGCCAAGCACGTCGGTGTCACCAGAAGGCCAGCTCCTTACAGTTGCATCCATTGCTTGAGCAGCTGCGTTGGCAACGGCTTGTGTAACGGAGATTGGCACCGCCTCATGCACCAAAATGAATTGGAATGCTACTAATTATTTTTTTCTCTTTAAGCTAGCTTATAAGGATCTTTCCAGCTTTTACTTGTACAGGTAAAGGTGTACTTTTACTTGTTGACTACCAAAAGCAACTAGGATAGAGCTGAAGTCATTTGATTCCCTTAAAGCGCTCTACTTTAAAAAGTCGGTTTTCAAGTACGATTGACAAATATATGTCTTTTATGAGTTTTGTAAAATAACTTATGGAGTGTCGGATAAGTTTGTGGGCCTTTACAAAAGTCTGTTTCGGTAGTCTTCATAGATTTTGGTGTTAAAAAATTGAGTTCAAAACAGTAGTTGCTATACCAAAACAACTATAACTATAAACAAGAAAACGTTTGTGACATTATTTTTGCATGAGAGTCGAAAGTTGATAGTAAAACACCTGGACAAAGTGAAACACAGGCTACAGTTCAAAAACTACTGCTTTGCATCGTTTCGTTTTTGCTTGAATAGAACTTATTTTAAAACATTGTTTTTAGCTGGAAGAATTGAAAGCATCAAAATCAACCAACTCTGTTGGAGTTCAAGTGAGCAAAGATACTTTAAAGTTTCTGTATTTCATAAATCTGTTGCTTAACGCTTTCTTGCAACTTTGAAGCAAAGTCGGATCAGTTTCGAAACTCAATGCAATTCACACCTGCTATTGTTCTAAAAATATGTGTACATTTTGTTTCATTTTATAGCTGGCAACAATGCAAATTATGAAATGTTTTGATACTACGTGACTAACAAAATCTAGCCCCGCCTCTGCTAGCGCTGCTCTCTCGCCCCACTCTCGTCTCCAAACTTCTTATCCCCCATCCGCCCTTTCTATATCTCCTTTCTCTGCCCCCTTGCTTCCGTCCCTTGCTTCTGGCCGCCCTTCTACGCCTCCTGCCCCCTCTTCTCTCCCTGACTCTCTCAGGGTTCTTCAATGGAATACTGGAGGTCTTCGAGCCAGGAGCACTGAACTACTTCACTTTCTTTCGTCCCACCCTGTCGACCTTATCTGCATTCAGGAATCCAATCTCATCTCCTCTTCCTCTTTCCGGATTCCTGGGTTCTCTGGTCTGCCCTCTGATCGCACCCACTCCCGGTCTGGCATTCTCTCTCCTGATGCCACCCACGCCAGCGGCGGCGTTGTCACTTTCGTCAGGCAGGGCCTATATTTTTCTGAACTTTCTACCTCGTCTCTTTCTTCGCTTGATCCATACTCTGATTATGTAGGGGTCAACATCTTTTTTAACAACTCCTGCTCGGTGTCATTTCTTAATGTGTACGCCCCCCTATTCGCTCCTCCCCAACGGATGGCAGAACCGATTCCTTTTCTCCCTCCATTCTTTTCTCCTCCAGAAATCTCTTCATTCTGAGAGACTTCAAGTGCCATCACCCGCTCTGGGACTCAAGATGTACCTCCGACTCCGGTGGAAAGGAAGTATTCGACCGAGTCATTTCTTCTGATCTCCTCCCCCTCAATGATCCTGACACACGCACTTTAATCCATCGCTCCTCTGGCAGTCGCTCCTTCCTTGACATCTCCTTTGCTCCCTCCTCTCTTGTTCTTTCCTGCTACTGGGAGGTGCTACAGAACCTTGGTTCTGACCATCTGCCAATTCTTTTATTCGTCCTCTCTCTACAGTCTTTCACTCCAACGAGCGTCCCCCTTCCTTCAGATTTCAGAAAGCTTGCTAGAATGACTTTGCCTCCTACTTTGACTCTCACTGTTCTTCAGCAGAGGAATACTCGTCTCTTTCTCTTTCCTCTGCTGCTGCTCTTTTTATTTCTCTGGCACTGAATGCGGCCAAATCTTCCATTCCATTCGACAGCATCAAACGCCCTCCTAAAGCCCGGTAGTCTGCTGAGATGGAACAAGCGGTTAGTGAAAGACGCAAGGCTTTTGCTGCCGCTCACAGAAGTGATGAAGATCGCCAGGCTTCCATCTCCGCTTCTCGATGCGCCTCGTCAGTCATCGCTAAGGCCAAGGCTGCGGCATGGCAGACGACTTGCTCTTTTCTTTCACCTAAGTTTAACCCTAAATCTGTACACTCTCTTCTTCGCTCTATCGCTGGCTCTCCTCTTCTAACTTTCCCAACTGCTCTTCTCCCAGGGAATCGGCTTCAATCTATGCCCTGAGCAGTCTCACTCGTCCTTTTGCTCTCCTTTCTCATTTGATGAAATTCATGCGGCTGCCTCCAACTTCTCCTCGTCCTCCGCCACTGGCCCAGACAAAGTTGCCTATCCCATGCTGAAGCACCTTCCTCCCTTTGGCATGGATTTACTTCTTCACATCTTCAATCTTTCCTGGTCTTCGCATTTTTTTTCTTCCATCTGGAATACATCTCTCATTATTCCCATACACAAGATGGGAAAACCTCTCGACTCTCCTGCTTCCTTCCTGCCTATCTCTCTCACCTCCTGCGTATCAAAGCTGTTTGAACGCATCATTCTATCCCGTCTACTCTTCTTTCTGGAATCTAATTCCATTCTCTCTCCCCGCCAGGCCAGTTTCCGCCCTGGACGGTCTACACTTGATCAAATTCTGTACCTTTCTCAGTCCATTTCGGATGGGTTTAACAAACCCAGGTCGGGCTCTCGGACGATCCTGTCTACTATCGATTTCTCCAAAGCTTTTGATTCTGTCTGGCATCCTGCCCTTTTCCACAAACTTATTTCTGCTGGCCTGCCTGCATGCTTTGCTTTTCCACAAATGTACATTTTGTTTCATTTTATAGCTGGCAACAATGCAAATTATGAAATGTTTTGATACTACGTGACTAACAAAACCACTAGTTGACTAGCTCAATAAATTTATGATGTTGTCATTCACGGATGCATTTTAGATTTATGTTTGTTAGTTGTTATGTGGTGAGCATGATTGGACAAGCGAGGTAATCGTATTTACTCTTTCGAGTTTTCCATTGGCTGATGATAAAGCGGATGGTCGTTTGATTGTTAAAAAAATAGCTTGGATTAGCCTAACCAAATATAATGACATGAATATCACATATATATTTTAGAAATTCAACTTTGATCTTGAAATTTGTGAACAAGAATTAGCAAAAACGGTCACCTCCAACGATAAATTGCGGTCTGATTTGCAGAGGGTTAACGGCATTGTTGCTCAAACGAAATTCAAGGTGAGATAAAGTTCATTTGCAAGCTACATTCTAGAAAGTTGCTTTTACAAATCAGACCGTTGCGTAGGGCAGCATTATCAAGACTTCTTTGTACAAATCCGAATTACCTTACAATCGCTGTCTTGATCTCCTATTTCGTTTGATTTTAGTAATCTTGATTTTGTGATGAAACAAACTGCAACACTCGCTGTGATAATCCCAATATGCATTGTCACTGGTACTTTGTTCCGATGGAGGATGAATCGAGCATCATTTGAATCTCGATTTGCTCAGCATGTAACCAAGTGATCTAAATCACTAAAAAAGGTTAGTTTCAAAAATCAAATCATAACATTGAATACAATATGTGGGCAATTAACTGGCTATTTTTGGTTTGAAAGATCAAGATTTTTGATCCAACATTCTATCACTGAGCTATCTTAGTCGTTAATGTTGTAGATCTGCTGCAGTTTCTTAAATAAAGAAAAGTTTTAGCTTGTCAAGGCATATCAAAAACTTGATGAGATGAAAGAAAGTTATGAAGGCGAGAAAAGATCAAAACCAACTGATTCGGTATCAGTTCAAGTAGCGGTAAGGACAGTTATAGAAATAAAGATCAAATGATTGTTCGTGTTTTAGATATATAAAACTGTAGGCTTGTTTATTGTTTAAATCACCTCGATGTAATATCCGCATTGAGTCAATAACACCATTTCACGATTATTTCCTCACATGGGAAAATTTATGCACTTGATCCCAATTATGTGTTTCTTCGTCTTTATCATCTTGTCACGAAAAAATGACCGAAGCGCTTCGCTTATGCGAATCCGTAAGACCATTCTCGCTTAGAAGTTACTATTTTCCCCATTAGCTTTTCTGACATTTTGTACTTAAACCCGATTGATGATTTTGAAAACAATCGACATTTTCGCTCTGCTGTTCTACGAAGAATGTAACGCTTTGTACACTGAGCTGTTCACATAAACAAATTAAGTAATCAGCTTTGATATTAAAATGACATAAAGCTTGAACTGTTTTTTGTTTAGGAACCTGACTTGGAACTTGAAAGCTATCGCGAGAAATTGTTATTTTATTTAAATCTCGTAGAAAAATTGAGCTCGCAAGTTAAAGAGGCAGAAGCCAGTGCTGCTGAAGCCAACATTAAAGTAAGAGAAAGTCAATTCATTCATAAGTTTACTGCATGGGTCTTTTAAATCGGCGTTTACTGGTGGGGTGGTGGCACTACTACTAAAATATCATTTACCACGACTAACTTACGATCACTATCCGCATGTGGCATTATTTTTGCATTTCTCTTTGTTGTCGATAGTGTTGTAATTGTTGAGAATTGTTTCATAACATTGCTTTTAGCTTGAAAAACTTGAAACACCAAAAGAAAGGAAATCTGTGGCCATTCAAGTAAGTAAAGATGTTTTACAATGTTTCACTTTATAATTCAGTTGTTAAATACCTAATCACAGCCTTGAGGTAGAATCGGAGCGTGTCTCTGAACTCATTTAAAATCACAACTCTGATTGCTGTAAATTTTTATCACTGCGCAATCGTTCATTACAAACTTTTACTTCGAATATTTCGAACACTCTTATCACTTGTGGATCTAAGGCAACTCTCAGAACACTATTCTCATACTTCGGTTCCATATAGTATTGCTGATATGACGAAATAGCGTTAAACTATCGGCGCAATGGCGTAGTGGTTAGAGCGCCCGCTTCGCAGTCGGTAGACCTGGGGTTCATTCCCCAAGTTGAGTCACACCAAAAGACTTTAAGAAATGGTATTCACAGCTTTTCTGCTTGGCGCTTAGCACATAGGGATAATGTGGAGAACAAGCTGGCAAGCTTGCTTGTTGTGTCGTTGGTCGAGGCACTTAACGGTATGCCTCCATCTCCATGTGGCAGACAGGTGGCGGGGCCAAGCAGTCTACCCGTTGTGGTAGCCCAGTCTGACGAAAGACATGCAAACCGAGCATGAGCTCATACGCATAAACAAACAAAGCGTTATACTTTCGCTTTCATCTTGAGTGGAAACCTATTTTCAGATAACAAATAACAAACGGTATTCACTGTTTCCACTTCATCACAACTACTCAATTAAATTCACCATTCCTTCCATCATTACCTTACACCTTAAACAAGCAAACCGCGTTGTCAAGTTAGTTAATGTAACTCTCTTTATTCTCGCACAACTGTTATGAACCCAGTTTCGACATTTCGTGCACAACACTCAATCTCCTTCCACAAACTCAACATGGGTCTATCATGCTTTTTGACAGTTCCCCGTTTTACCCGCTTACTATCACTTTGAATTTGTAGTGTTAACCTTCAAAGTGTTATCTTCAAGAGCTTCGTTCCGATTCCGAAATGCGTTCGTTTAAATCTTCCATGGGTTCGCTCATAAAAACAAGATCATTTATATATATCGTATCTCATTAACCGCAATCAGAACTAAATGACGAATAAATAGTTTCCATCACACACTATCCTCTAGGCTCTTCATTATCATACATACTTTGACAGCTACACTTTGTATATATTATTCCTAACCATTTGGATCCACTGATATTCATAACCAAATCAACGTATCAACAAGGAAATAGTTTCAAAAATTGCACAGTATACACCTGGTAATCTATTAGTTAGAGCGGGCTTGGGGCAGAAGGGAGGGAGCAAAACAATAGGGCTGCTTGTCCTATCTCTTGATCCTTCCATACTTGGATAAGATTTTGTGGCATTTCGGCACTTAAACATTATTGCAAATTCGGCTATGAAAAATTTGTGTGGTGCCCCTTGCCTTGATGCCCTGATCACATGATTATTTTGTCTAACGGTTTATCCAGCCCTGGTGACAGTTTACGCTCTAGCAGCGGAAAACGTACGTATTGGATGGATGTCATTGATCTCGTGTGATCTGGATCGACTTTTACTACGTAGTGATAATCTGGGTCAGATTCCCAGACCCTCAGTTTTGTTTTCCCACTCGTTGGGATTTGGTTGGTAGACAGTGGACCGAGCACAAAACAATTTTCCAAGCCTGCTTGAAAATTTTAAACTTTAAACAGTTTACTGGAGGTGTTTAGTATACTTTAGGTAAATTTGTTGCTCATTAGAATCTGTCAAGCAATGAATATCATTAAAAAATGGTTTTCCCATCACCACAGCAATGCAACAATCGTGAGATTTGAACGCATGACCATTTGATGATTGTTGTCTTACAACATTACTTTATTTCACTCTAGCATGTGGCCGACTTGATTATTGATTCCATTCATGTAGCTGCGGTATGGATATTGTAATAAGTTCTGTATTTCCTTATGGATATATATTGTGATCATATTTTGCTAAATGGGATAATTTAGTAACTGTTTATGAATAAGTTATAGCACGTAATTTTGATCCACAGTTAACACACAACAACGTATCAATTTTAAAAGCAGTATTTACTGTTTTCAGAAATCTGAAATATGCTGAAGAAATTGAATGAAGGAGTAAATTGGTACGCTGAAGGAATTTGGAGCATTGGTTCCAGATAAACATTGCCTTATTGACTACTCTGTGTTATATGCTAAATAGCTGCAGCACCGCTAACGATGTTGTTATTGTTACCCGATCCCTTTCTCAGGATAAGGGCATGCTAGAAAGCCATGGAGACACAGAAGTTGATCATCTTCCCACGGTCTGGATTAGAGTTCGTAAATAAATAGAGAGACGCCAAAGAGCAATATTAGGACAGAACGGAATAGAATGAGATACGACGTATTTTGAGTCAGATAACCACAAGCACTGAATGAAGTCTTTCAAAATAATAATTTTTCCGATTATATAAAGTAAAGATCTTAATATGTGGCTATTTCCGTTGCAGCCAAGTTGAGAGATGTCAAACCAAGCATCCTGTTCTTCATTCGGCTTTTCCCGTTAGAGGTTGCCACATCCTATCGTTATCGTTCATTTTTCACGGTCTATTGCCTGTTCTTCACTCACTTTATCTTTCTTTGATATTGTTCTTAATCGTATCCATAAATCTCGTATTTGGTGTTCCAGGTTTGTCTTTGTTTGTTACGCCCATTGCGATCATCCTTTTACCGACACAACTAAAATAACTCGAACCTGTCTCCGTAAACAACAAAAAAGAAACGAAATTGCATTTACCAATTAGAATTTACATCAAGATGACACAATAACATGAGAGAATTATAGAATAGGTAATATCATGTAAAAAATGGATTAATAGAACGCAATCATATAAAACACATTATTTTCAAGAGTGAGCTTAAACTTTTGTTAGGCACTGTACACATTTACGCACACTAATGGATGCTATGCATTATCGTTTTATGGATTATGAAAACTACTTCCCATCCAAAAATATAGCATATATACTTGGTTAGCATCCTTTCCTGTGTTTGGCCACTTTTGTCGTTGATGTGATCTTTCCCAGTGATGCCGAGAAGTTTTCTAAGGTAGGATCAGTGGAAAAACAATCCGTCCACTACCCAGGCAGATTAAAGTGACCATGTTTTGCTGCCGTTAAGAAGAGTGGCCAGCACTCAGGCTTATCACAGTTTTACCTTGATGCTAATGGGTCAATAAACTGCTGTCCCGAGTTGTATTGCAAGGTGGACCATTCCGTTGCTGTCTTGCCTATCCGTGCAGTCAACTGGGTTTCCGGAGAGGATGCTTTGAAATCGTAGATCCAATATAAGTGAAGCCGTCGGCACTTTCAAGTGACTGGTTGCCAGTTGAAATGCAAGGGTCGGAGCTGGCATCTTTGCTTATTATGTATGCCTTTCTCAGGCTAATTGTTAGTCCCAACTAAGTGGAGGCGCCGGAAAAACAGGAAACAAACCGTAGTACTCCATCATCGCTGTGGGCTGTAAGCGCAGCATCGTCAGCAAAAATGATGAAAACTCGGCGCATATACGTCTTTGCTTAGAGACGTGCGAGATTGAATAGATTTGCATCACTTTTATTATGAAAGAATAATCTTCCTTCACGTAGTCCGAAGTCTTAACGTAGCAACAGTGAGAGGAAAATACCAAAAAATATCATTATAACACATCTTTGTTTAAAATCATGCTTAATTGGAAAAAATCAAAGGATAGGTTTTTGTGTTGTGCAGCTCCATGACTGCTGTCATGGAAAGACCTGATCATTTCCATGTGGGACATCCACGCTTGGTTTAATTGTGAAAGGACAAGTTGCATAGACTAACTCAAAAGCCTTGGCCAGTTTAAATAAAGACAATAAACAGAACACGTCTTTGGTGGTCATGGCACATCTTCTGTAATATAATGATAAAACACTATGCCAATCGTCAATCTAACAGCTCTAAATCCACGCTCTATCTTAAGATATATGAGTTAGGCCATCGATTGTAATCCGTCGAGGACTAAACAATCAAAGTCTTTTCCCCGCGATTTGAGTAAAAATATCCCACGGAAATCGCATTTCGTATCTAAAATGACTGTAACAGGTCACATGTTATCGGCTGGAGCTGGTCCACTTCGAAGCGAGCGGTTGTGTTCAATAGAACGCGGTGGTTTCTCTCAATGTCAGAGACAGTGCCTACGCCAGAGCTTACTCCGCGTAGGTCTGGGCTTATATATAACTCGTAGCTGCTGTCTTTCGTGTTTCTTTTGCCACTGAGTCAACGGCACTGAAGTATTGTCTTCGATGTGCAAGCGTGGGCATGGGTCATGGAGATCTTGAGCATTTTCAATCATTTAGGTTTTGCTGACAGAGTTCAATAGAACAACAAATTGTAACGGTTGTTGCCAACACAGCTGCGGGAATTGCCGGGTGGTGTCAGAGAGTTCATTTAATTCATCTGCGGGACTTCCTTTTATATTTTCGTTTGGAGTTTTTATGAATTCTTACACCGCACAGCGTTTTCTTACATTTTTTTGTTATTGGAATTGCCAGAATCAAGAATCGTTCGTGGAACGTCTGGGATTACGCGTCTCAGCACACTTTACATTTCATTCTGTCCTGTTGTGCTACGGATTATGTTTTCAGCTCACCATTAGGTTTGGGGTTTATGTATCAAGCTGAAAATCGGGGATCGGTAATTATCCAATACGTTTCATCTGCTATTTTAAAAGTGTTTGGGATTAGCGAAATCGTAAACAGCAAACTTACAGTTACGCATCGAGTTTTCGTGCATTTATTTTTCATGACATTGGATCATGAACAAGAATGCTACATTAAAACAGCTTCTGAATATGTTTGCAAAATAACCAAATTAACCTGAAGCTGAAAAACACTTAAGACGATCTGCCATAAGTGATGGTGTCTGAATAATTTCAAATGTTTTATTTCGATTGTCTAGACATGTTTATCTCGTATAGCATCATCTTTTTCTTTGTTACCTCAAAACCTAAATCATCGCTCTGTGATTGCTTGACGCAGATGCCAAGAACGCGAGAAAAAATCGAAAAAAGTTTGGGATAAAATAAAAATTTGTGATAAGGTCCAATACAAAAAAATGTTTAGTGATTCATTCTTTCTATGTTAGTTTTGTTTGTATTGATTTTTTCTATTATTTAATTCAACTTACCTACTTGTGACCACTGAACAAATTAACATCTTTCTATAAGTAAAATGTTTTCTACTGTGGTTTGTCAGACTATTGATATTGGATTTTGTTTGTGTTAAAAACATTTGGGTTAATATCTAAAAAAACGATTTCATAGTTTTTCTCCATGCCACCATCTTGGGTAAGGGTAGGGTAACCTTTACAAGAACAACATGTATTTTGCTATTGTTTAAAATATTTTGTGTACTATTTTATTTTTTGAACATGTTTAAATAAATATAGCAAAAAGAAATTGTTTTATCCTGCATTGAGGTATAGGCTAGAGTAAGCAGGTACATGTAGAGTATATAAACCAAAATTGTGTTGCGATCGTTGAAAGACTGCACCAATCAACAGCCGCCCCAACGTGGTGGTGCGGTCCCCGGTCCCGTTTGGGTTGGGTCGAAATGGCTGTTGGCCTTCCCGAGGGTCCCAGTTACCCCGGGCACTCCCCTTCATTTTTTCGTTATGCTGCCCCCTGAACGACCGCAGAAGGGCAGCACACAGCTTCTTCAAAATTGGTCGCGTGTTTTCACTTTTTCTTTTCTCCTGCCCTTCTCTTGCCTGTCTTCGTCTCGTCATTCTTCTCCTTCTCTTGATGAGCAGTAACGTTCATCCTAACCCTGGCCCCATCTTTCCCTGCTCTGAGTGCGCTGGAAATGTAATCTGGTGGGTCAACTTAGTGCAATGCTGCACCTGCTCCAAATGGGTCCATCTAAGCTGCTCAAAGCATTCCCTCTCCAAATTCAGAGCTTTTGGCAGCTCTCATTCTTGGAGAGTCTCTCAGGGTTCTTCAATGGAATGCTGGAGGTCTTCGAGCCAGGAGCACTGAACTACTTCACTTTCTTTCGTCCCACCCTGTCGACCTTACTGCATCCAGGAATCCAATCTTAACTCGTCTTTCTCTTTCCGAATTCCTGGGTTCTCTGCTCTGCCCTCTGATCGCACCCACTCCCGGTCTGGCATTCTCTCTCCTGATGCCACCCACGCCAGCGGCGGCGTTGTCATTTTTGTCAGGCAGGTCCTATATTTTTCTGAACTTTCTACCTCGTCTCTTTCTTCGCTTGATCCATACTCTGATTATGTAGGGGTCAACATCTTTTTTAACAACTCCTGCTCGGTGTCATTTCTTAATGTGTACGCCCCCCTATTCGCTCCTCCCCAACGGATGGCAGAACCGATTCCTTTTCTCCCTCCATTCTTTTCTCCTCCAGAAATCTCTTCATTCTGAGAGACTTCAAGTGCCATCACCCGCTCTGGGACTCAAGATGTACCTCCGACTCCGGTGGAAAGGAAGTATTCGACCGAGTCATTTCTTCTGATCTCCTCCCCCTCAATGATCCTGACACACGCACTTTAATCCATCGCTCCTCTCCTGACATCTCCTTTGCTCCCTCCTTTCTTGCCCTATCTTGCTCCTGGGAGGTGCTACAGAACCTTGGTTCTGACCATCTGCCAATTCTTTTATCCGTCCTCTCTCTCCGGTCTTTCGCCCCAACGAGCGTCCCCCTTCCTTCAATTTTCAGAAAGCTTGCTGGGATGACTTTGCCTCCTACATTGACTCTCACTATCCCTCTGCACCGGAATACTCGTCTCTTTCTCTTTCCTCTGCTGCTGCTCTCTTTACCTCTCTGGCACTGAATGCGGCCAAATCTTCCATTCCTTTCGGCCGCATCAAACGCCCTTCTAATGCCTGGTAGTCTGCTGAAGTGGAACAAGCGGTTAGTGAAAGACGCAAGACTTTCGCTGCCGCTCACAGAAGTGATGAAGATCGCCAGGCTTCCATCTCCGCTTCTCGATGCGCCTCGTCAGTCATCGCCAAGGCCAAGATTGAGGCATGACAGACGACTTGCTCTTTTCTTTCACCTAAGTTTAACCCTAAATTTGTACACTCTCTTCTTCGTTCTATCGCTGGCTCTCCTCTCCTAACTTTCCCAACTGCTCTTCTTCCAGGGAATCGGCTTCGGTCTATGCCGACTACCAGATATCTCACTTTTCCGTTTCTCAGCCAAAGGCCCTGCGTAGCAGAGCCAGAGGCTACCTCTCTGAGGTCCGCCGAGCCACGTGCTCTGTGGAGTCTCACTTGTTCTTTTGCTCTCTTTTCTCATTTGATGAATTTCATGCGGCTGTTTCCAACCTTTCCTCGTCCTCCGCCACTGGCCCAGACAAAGTTGCCTATCCCATGCTAAAGCACCTTCCTCGCTCTGGCATGGATTTACTTCTTCACATCTTCAATTTTTCCTGGTCTTCGCATTCCTTTCCTTCCATCTGGAGGATATCTCCCATTATTCCCATACACAAGATGGGAAAACCTCTCGACTCTCCTGCTTCCTTCCTGCCTATCTCTCTCACCTCCTGCGTATCAAAGCTGTTTGAACACATCATTTTATCCCGTCTACTCTTCTTTCTGGAATCTAATTCCATTCTCTCTCCCCGCCGGGCCGGTTTCCGCCCTGGACGGTTTACACTTGATCAAATTCTGTACCTTTCTCAGTCCATTTCGGATGGGTTTAACAAACCCAGGCCGGGCTCTCGGACGATCCTGTCTACTATCGATTTCTCCAAAGCTTTTGATTCTGTCTGGCATCCTGCCCTTTTCCACAAACTCATTTCGGCTGGCCTGCCTGCATGCTTTGCTTGATGGACTCAATCTTTCCTTTCTGATAGGCGCGCTTGTGTGGTCTATCGAAATCACAAAAGTCGTTCCTTTCGTGTCCGTCGAGGTGTTCCGCAAGGATCCGTTCTCGGCCCTGTACTTTTCTCTCTATTCATTAATGATCTTCCGGCATCTCTGTCTACTTCTGTCAGCTGCTCTTTTTACGCTGACGATCTGGCCATTTGGTTCTCCTCCCCCTCGGTCCCTACTGCGGAGGAGGCCACACAAGGAGCTCTGTTTCGATTGGAGCGCTGGTCTGAGTACTGGTGTCTTCCTCTCAATTCGAGCAAATGTGAGGCCTCGTTCTTCTCAGTGGATCCTCACCAGGCTAATTTTCAGCCCAACCTCCTCCTACTCGGCTCCCGCCTCCGTTTCAATCCCATTCCAACTTTTCTTGGGGTCACCTTCGACTGCACTCTTTCCTTTTCTGAGCATGTATTTTCGCTGAAGGCCAAGTTTTTCCCACGTCTCGGCGCCTTACGCTGTATCTCTGCTTCATCATGAGGCTCCCCTAAGGAGTCCCTCTCTGTTCTGTACAAATCTTTTCTTCGGTCCCTTCTCAACTACGCTTCACCCGGATGGTTTTCTTTCCTAAGCGCTACCAATTTCACCTAATCGGAACGCCTCCACCGAGTGGCCAGCCGCGCCATCACCGGCTACCTCTCGTCGTCCCCTATCCTTTTACTACTCACCGATGCTTCTCTACCTCACCTACGAGTCACCCTGACTCACTTCACTTTTTTGTTTTATGAGTGGGCTTTTCGTCTCCCAACCTCTTATCCCATTTCAGGTTTGGCCAGACTTGAAGTGAAACCAAGATTCTGCAGATCGTTCTGGAGAGCTTTTGCGTCCACTCACCCAATCATGCTTCCTTCTACTTGTTCTAGGGAGGCTCTTGTTGCTTGCCCTCCCTTTCCTCATTGGAATCTGCCCTCGTTCACGGTGGAGTGCACCCTTTCCACTCCATGCTCTCGCTCTGATCTCCCCCTCACTCTCGCCAAGATGCGGCTCTCGCCCACTTTGAGCCTCTCGCCCCTCATGATCTGGTGCTTTGGACAGACAGCTCAGTTCCTTTTCCTTTTGGCAAGGACGGCTCCGGCGTTCTTGCCAACTGCTCTCTCTGTGGCACTGAGACCACTCTTTCCTTTTTGCCAGGCCCAGTATGCTCAAGTTTTTCCGCTGAAGCCAGCGCCATTCTGCACGCTCTTTGCTGGTCTCGGCAGCACCAACAAGTCTGCCATTTCTCTTTTCCTCCTGTCAGACTCTCGTTCTGTTCTTACCACCCTGTTCTCTTCTCCATCTTTCCTGTTATCTCAAACTGTGTTGCAGATCTGGCAGGAACTGTCTTCTCTCTCTTTTTGTTCTATCAGGCTACAATGGGTCCCCGGACACTTGTTCCTTCGAGGAACAACACGGCTGATGAGCTGGCCAGACGGGAAACGCTACTTGCGCCCTCCACTATCCCTTGTAGTTGCCCTCTTCTTATGTCCCGCATCCACTCTTGTCTTCTCTCATACTGGAGGCGTACTGTCTCATTGAAGTATTTTGACACACAGGTTCCCTCGATTTCCGCCGAGGAACTTGTGCTCCCTCGTCATGCTCGCCATGTCCTCTCTCGTCTTCGCTGCAACAGACACAGCCTTCTGTTAGGTTCTTATCTCTCTAGGATTGGCAGAATCGAGAATCCTTCCTGCAGCGTCTGTGGACACTCGTCTCAGAAGGACATCTCTCATCTCATTCTGCACTGTCCAGCTACGGACTCTTTGTGCCGCTCACTCCTTGGCGACTCTGTATCTCTCTACGACCTCTGGTCCAGACCATGGGGAGTTGCCCGGCTTTTGGGGCTCCATGGTCTTCCGCCATGTCTCCATCCCTCGGAAGGGGTCGGGTAACCAACAACAACAACAACATGGTTGGAAGAAAACGGTTATTGTCCGCAAACAATAAATTAGCAGGGCTGTGGCAGCTTTCCTGGAGCTGTTTCCATCTGCAGATCTCATCAACACTCGGTAGAGTTTCTCGCACTCTTTATCCCAGCACGGTATGTGGTTGTTTCGACGACCATATGGGATAGGTTTTTTGGCTGTTGAGTTGATGACGTTGAAGAAGTCATGAACGAGCTGGTCCACATCCGGTGAATCAGGTGCTAACAGAGTCTTGGCGAATTGATTCGTCAAAGCTATGTAGTGGCTCTACTTGACTTTACGGAAGTTCCGTCTTTTAACAAACAAGCTTGGCACCGGAAAAGCAAACCTTCAAGATGTGATTAACAATGGTCGATGTAGTGACCTGGCGAAATTTTCTAGAACACGTCTGTCAGGTAAGGGGCTGTCTGAGTTAACACTACCAAATGCAAGATCAGGGTTAGTACCACAGTTCCAGCAGCCATAGTGGAAGCTGGTAGAATTCTTAGGGTAATATAGGAGAACAATGCTGTTGATACTTGTCCAACCAGCTAAGCACTCCACATCCACGCTATTGGCACCATAGACCCAGTCAGCATACAAGCTTTGGTAACAATATCCAGCAAGGTAGTCGAGAGGTACTTTCATCGATAGAATGTCTACATCTTGAAGGTTCAGTTCGCCGCTGGTTGTAGTAGCAAAGCCAGCAATGCCAGAAATTCCGGTCACTCACTTACAAGAAGCAGCTATAACATCAGCAACAACGTCCAGCCAGGTGGTCGAATTCTATTTGCCATCGATAGGAGGTCTGCATTTTGAAGGTTCGTCTCGCCGCTACTACGATGTGCATGATTAAAGAGCACCAACAATGGCCATGGCACCAACAATGCATGGTCCTACCACCTGTCTGCCACATAAAGATGGAGGCATCTGGTTAAGTGTCTTACACAAGGACACAACAAGCAAGCTTTCCAGCTTGTTCTCCACACTATCCCTATTTTGCTCAAAGCCAAGCATGGCGCTGTGAATACTGTTTTTTAAAGTGTTTTGGTATGACTCGACTTAGGAAATCAATTCAAGGTCTACCGACTGCGAAGCAGACGCTCTACCCATTACGACATCGCGCCGGTTGCTTTCTTCCTGACATGAACATATGCAGTTTAACCCCATTAAACAAATATAATTTTGCTGTTTTATTTTATTATGTTATTTTTCTGTTGATTTTTCGTATCGGTGAATAAAATATATTCATCAAGTCGACTACTTAAGTGATCATCGAACCTGCGTTACATCACTGACAGGATTTTATTACGTCACAGAACATCCTAAAATGTGGGCAAAAGTGAAATATTTTATCGTTTAGTTTTTGAGAAGTGAGTTGTACAGTATATTAAAACTTACTTAAGAAAACTTTAGGACTTTTTGAATTTGTCTTAATGTTGTAAAGTTGGCAAGCATCAATATAGTTTCTTCATTAGATTTGGAGTAAGTAACACCCCAAAGATGGTGATAAATGTAATGGACCGAAAATGGTGATAAATGTGAACTATTCAGTAATTAAGAGCGAAATCATAAATTATTGGTAGATACTTTGTAACCCATTTTTGATTTACAAATGGCTGTTATAGAGTAACTAAAATGGATTATTTCGGCAATTCAATTACATCAGTCGAGTGGTACAAGTCTGGTTTGAGAGCGGGTAATGGCCAAGATGACCGGATGCGGTTCCAGAAGAGTACAAATTTTTCCACAGCGGCAAATATTGATTCGATTGAGAGAATAAAGTTCAAAAAAAGGAATGTTTCGAGACTTATAAAAGGTATAGTTATGCGTTCAATAGGATAATAGTGTGGTTGACATTGTTATTTCAAAGAGATCCAATCAAAAATCTCATTAGTTTAGTAAAAATAGGAAAGTTGCACGCGCGTGATCAAACGTCATCAAAACGCGCTTTCGAAAAAAGTTGCTGACCAGTATCAGTGTTTTTGCATTGATTTGGATAGGAGTGATATCGTTTTTTGAAAATCAAATTGATAAACGTGACAGTTGTTGAATGAACGTTAAATATGTTGTTTCAATGATGTTAAAAGTTAAGGCATAAATCTGAAGTCAATGTTAGATAAGGGGTAATAAAGTTTACTTGTTATTGCTAATAGTTGAGCTAATTTTATGGGCGAAACCTGCAGGCTTATTCGCAGCCAGCTTCTGTGAGGGTTTCACATTCGATTAATCAGCGTGTTTGGGAATGCTCAGTTTAAGTTAATCGTAATGTGCAACTTACACAGTATGTTTATTACTTTTAATTAATTGATATTAAGGCGTATAGGCTAACTGCAATTAGTTGAATAAAATATACCACTTCCACGACCGGTTTCGTTCCTATTGGAACTCGTCAGGTGGACTCCGGTATGTCAGGTGGACTCCGGTATTGAACCGAGGATCACATGAATTGCTTCATGCGATTTATGCCACTCTGCCATCGGTCCTACATGAGAATATCAATTAATTAAAGGTAATATCTTAAACAGGCTAACACCAGCTCCTATAATTCGTATTATAACGTAATAAAGACACTGGCTTGGCTGGGAATTAAAAGCATATATCGCATCAAACTCACTGTAGTGAGCGTGCACCATATATAAGCTTAAAATTAACAGCATCAGTTAAAAGGACCGATGGCGGAGTGGCATAAACCGCATGAAGCAATTCATGTGATCCTTGATTCAATACCTGAGTCCACCTGACGAGTTCTAATAGGAACGAAACCGATCGTGGAAGTGGTATATTTTATTCAACTGATTGCAGTTAGCCTATACGCCTTAATATCAATTAATTAAAAGTAATATCTTAAACAGGCTAACACCAGCTCCTATAATTCGTATTATAACAATATGTTTAGTTACACAAGGATACTGAAAAGTCGAAACTTGAATAATACTGTAGCCTAAATGACAGGGCAGACATCTGTACCGTTTGTCATATGTTCGATTAGATATTGATGGATAAAATCGGTAATTCTTTGAAATTTTTTGCCAATAGTGCTTAGCAGACCAGTCGTACTGATATATTAGATGCAATTTTGTGACCTTAGCTACTTCTTAAACAGGTTTTTGGGCTATTATCTTGGCTGCTGAAACAAGGGTAGTTTAAAACTTACGGTACCGATTCATTTATTGATGCGTATGAGCTACTGCTCTGTTGCATGTCTTTCCTCACACTGGGCCACCACGACGAGTAGACTGCTTGGCCCCATCACCTGTTTGCCACATAAAGATTGAGGCATACCGTTAAATGCCTTGCCCATGGACACAACAAGCAAGCTTTCCGGCAAGCTTACGGTACCGTTAGTAATGACGAGATGATGGCTATTTTTGCTAATGTACCGACGAGTATCTAATTGGTATTGAGTTATGGTATTTAGATGGCACTTCTTTTGGGTGTAATTTTTTTAATTGGCGCACAGTGCTACGCTTAGACCAGCCAACCGAAAGACCTAATCTCAACCAAATTGCTTTTGATTAAATTTATTTGTTTCCAAGGATCCAACTAGCAATAGTTCATTCCAATTTTTAATAAATTTCTCATTAGTTTTCAAAATAAATCCAGAAGTTGGTGTTCGCTCTATACCCTTCCAGCATGGATTACAGCGTTTGGTCAGCCAATTTTTTGGCACGAAATGTGGCACGTGATATGCAACCTTCCTATTGGTGATTGTATCAACATCTTAAGTTATTGTTTTGTTTTATTTGCCATTTTTATCCTCCATTCACGAGAAAGCGAATTGTATCGCTATACTTTGGACGGGAAGTCCGCACTCGCTTGGGAGTTGCCTTTTTCGAGGTTTATGGGCCACCTGTCTTCCACATAAAGGCGGGAGCATCCCATTAAGTGCCTTGCCCAAGGACACAACAAGCGAACTTGCCGGCTTGTTCTCCACAACCTCCCATAAATGCCGAGCGCCAAGCAGGGAAGCTATAGATACCATTTTTTAAAGTCTTTTGGTATGACTCGACAAGGGGAATGAACCCCAGGTCTACCGACTGCGAAGCGGACGCTCTAACCACTACGCCATCGCGTCGGTTGTTGTTCAATGTCCCACTACTAAATTTCATTCATTCATTTCCCAAATCTACTGCTGGATTAGATAGGGCTATCAATTTCTATTATTATTCATAACCTATTTAAATGATTTGCTTCAACGAATTAATTTTTGTCATTTTATAAAAAGTAAGCTCAATACTGAAATGTTAAAGCACATATCTCCCGAGCCTAAGACCTGTGTTTGAAAGCCAAATTTTTGAAAACAGTTTGCCATATCTACACATGGTATATTAATGCGGTAGACAATTGTTACTGTAGACCAGGGGTTCCCAAGCAGGGGTGCTCGGCAGCATCTTATGGTGCGAGGTGGTCATTTAGATTTTTGTGTTGCATTACTGTACTGTCATGCTCAGTTGATCCCATGCTGTGTGTTCTACACCATCCGTGTCTAATCACATCATGCTTAGTGCACAATCTTAAATTCAGTCCGAGATCATGCTGGTCTTCTAAAGAAAAAGAAAAAAGGTCAACGCATGCAATTTCAGCCGTGACTTCAAAATTGACCCGGGACATGTTATGAATTCGTCACATGTTAAAATATTTTAGGGTTGCAATACTATAATAAGATATTTTAGGGTTTGCGAAAACGTAATAAGATAATTTAGTGGTGCGAGAACATAATAAGATATTTTAGGGATGTGAGAACAAATTAAAATACTCTAGAAGTGCGGGCCATTACATAAGCTGGGAACCATTGCTGTAGACCAGCGTTTCTCAACCGGGGTTCCGCAGACGATCATTAAGGGTTCCGCGAGAAAAATGAGATAAGCTAATACTCTTTTTCAGTCTTTTTCTAAGTGTGGTAAAATTTTGTCACCAGAATTTTGACTTTTTGACCAATTTCTAAGCCAGGCTCTTAAGAGAACTAATTAATCGTTCACATTTAATATTTGGGATTCCTAACTTTGCTTTAAGGGCTCTGTAGACTTTCGTACTCATGCTGTCGATTTTATATTGATCCAAACGTTCCCATGGCTAATTAAAAAAGAACCTGGGCGTGGGAATGTTAGTCATCGATTCAATTTCCGACTGAAAGTGTAGGGTGCACTCAACCGTAAACTCTGATATTTCTGACTAAGTTTACGACACACATTTAATTTCGTATTTGGGAATTTCATATACACAGTCTTGTCTTTCTCTTATCTCGAGGTGGGTTCTACTTTTTTTAGTTCTTTGAGCTCTAAAAAATTGACGAAGAAGTATTAATTTTTCCTTAACCTAATTATTCAAAAATAATGGAATATTCACCACGTGAACTACGATGAAAATAAGATGAGAAAGAATGGTATTTATTATTTTTTTGCGCAAGGCTTCCGTGAGACATGGGATATATTTTGAGGGTTCCGCAAGGGAAAAAAGGTTGAGAAACGCTGCTGTAGACTGTCGAACTGTCCGTTAGAGTGGAGTTGCTCTCGCTTATTTGACAAACGCATTCGAATTCGATAAACTCCCAAGCTCATCAAGCCCCTTATTTCTCCTCCCACCTTCATTTCAGCTTATATCACGTTTCATCTCAACAATCTGTGTAATTTCTTCAACTTTCAAATAAAATGTTGACAAATTAAAATTGCTTTTGTCATCCTTATGTTTTTGTTAGATATTTGCTTGAGGAATTTTGGCACATGTCAAAATTTATCAAGTGATGAAACAAACTACACAGAACTGATCTACCAAAATTACAGTTTTTAAAACATTTCAGGACAATACAAAGAAATTGTTTGCTCATTTGTAAAAAAAGTCTTCTGTTTAACCTTGTGCTATCACACTTTTCCAGCTTAATCATATCAATCAATTGTTCGACGACGTTACAGGTGAATGTAGCGAAAGCGGAAAGCCAAAGGAGTCCTTAGCTTACGAGTATGGCATGAAAATCGTGAGGGAAGCAGCGAAAGTTGTTAGTAGCGTTGCAAGTGGTGGGAAAGAAAATAAAAAGTCATTGAAAATCTACGAAATGATCTGGATGAAATTCATGCAAAGTACGACGATCAACAAAAACAACTCGACAATGCAAAGGTGTTTGTAATTGAATTTTATTTAAGCAAATAAAATGTTTCATAGCAACGAGTTTACAGCGAAGTTTTAATATCGCCTTAGAATAATAATCACTGGTCAACAAAAAACTGGTTTTTCTTTTAAACGAGAACATGAACACTCATTTCTGGGTAACATTGAGGCGCTGATTTTGAATCTGGTATCAGTTTTCTTCTAGCACATCAAGATTTTGAGATATGAGGGGCATGGTGTGTGAGATTGCATGCATTTTATTACCCATAAACGACAATATCTCTGCCATTATCATTGCTGTTGTTCAGGTTTTGACATAGGCTACTAACTAAATTAGCATGCTGTTATACCTAATTAAACAAATTTAAAAAAAAGATCGAACAAAAAAGATTAAACAAGTTTAATGTACTGGTGTGGTTGTTTACCATTCGACAGAAGATTAGGCAATGGGCAAACTCTTTTTTTTAATTGTAGTTTTGAAAAGGACTGTTTATTGGCAGCCTTTAAACAGCTTGTACTTGGGTGATTTTGAAAAGTTCTTTTCGGGGTAGCTTCAACAAAAGTGTTTTTCAGAATAACACATGTGGAAAATGTTTGCTCTCAATCTGAGTACCACTTAATACTGCAATCAATACCAGTTCAAATGAGGAAAAGTTAAAAATGTTTGAAATATGATTTGGGTTTGTATGGATAGTTTGCATTATCACGGTACAACATCCAGCAATAATCACCCATCATACCTTCATTCCAAACTCCTTTATACCTTTCTTCCATAGTTTGGATGTCTTGGTGAAATCTTTTACCCAGCTCATCACTAACTGCTCCAAGATTTTCAGGGAAAAACTCAAGATGTGAATGAAGAAAATGCATTTTTAAGGACATACCACACCCCATCCCTTCGTAAGCCGCAAGCAACTCTGCAACACCTTCTTGATACGAATTTGACTTGACATTTCCCAAAAAATTGGAGCAAACCAATTTAAATGCATGCCAAGCTCGTAATTCCAATGTACTTAATGTTTTTTCAAACTCTGGATCTTCAAAAACTTTCCGAATCTGTGGACCAACAAAAATTCCTTCTTTCAACTTGGCTTGGCTTAGCTTAGCTCGGGAAACTTTTTACAGAGAAATTTAAAACCATTCGAATTCTGTTTTGCCATAGCTTTCACAAAGTTCTTCATTAATCCTAGCTTGATATGCAATGGAGGCATTAAAACTTTATCAGGATTTACTAAAGGGGTGCGATGGATATTTTTCACTCCAGGTGCATATGAATTCCTTGTTCTTTTGTTTTCATAGTGATGTGCAGTGGTGCGACTGTCCCACAAACATAAAAAGCAACAGTGTTTTGTAAAACCTTTTAGAAACTTTTAGTAAATTACTTTTAGAAACACTGTTAATGTATATACCTATTTTACACTTGTAGAAATAAATAATTTATTTAATATAACATATTGTCGTATACTGTTAATATTATTCCCTCAGTTCTGCCTGCGTATGTTCCTACATTTTTCACTCTCTACACTTACTGTAGACTACTTAAATAACTTGCAAAACCGCCTGCTTCCATCCTTTCTTTGTCACTCAGAGCTTGCACTTACGTTATTTCACCACTTAAGAATGTTATTCTGTGACGTTATACTGCAATGTTTTATTGTATTTGGACTGTAAAATGCTTAACAACAAAAGTTAATTTAAAATTATAAAAACCAAAATATCTCAAAAACCTGATGTGCTAGAGAAAACGTAAAATCATTTTTAGAATCCACATCAAAAATACATCAAGATACGCTCACCAGAATCTTCGTTTCAAATTTACTGTTGACCAATGTAATTAATTGAACCTACAACTTTTCCGAAGCATGCAGTTTTCAATCAAGCGGTCTCTAAGTGCACGTGTACAAGAACGAGTGAAACAACATGAAATGAGCGTGGCATCAAGTTAATGCTCTCATAAGATTGGTTAAGCAACTGGTCTCAAAATGAGGCATACCATTGTTGTTGCGGCTTTTTGGTAAAGATTCACTGGAAATCAATCCTAAACTGGGTGACGGAGGAATCAGTTGCAAAGACTTTATTGAAACAAAAGTTAGCACCAAGTACATTGTATTGCAAGTGACATATGTATTTACTATTGCGACTTAATTCTAAACTGCTTCGAGCTTTATTGAATTATGGCTAAAGTTGTCCTACGATAAGATATTGAAAAATTAAGATTCCATTGAAACGCTTTACAATTGGACGGTTTCAATCCATTAGCTTAAGAATTTATTATAATGTTAGTGAATAATATCTTTTAACAAGTAGAATATTTGAAGCGTTTTCAATTATTATTTAAGTAAAAGCGCGATTACATCATTGATGTTACATGATAACCTATCTAAGCCGCATACAAATCTATTATTACTGCAATTGAGATGGTTGTTTATTGGTTATTCGTAAATTTTGTGTTGCAGCGATGGATTGTTTATTATAAAACCGCAAAAGAATATTTAAAAGACCTGATAGAGAAAAATCGAAATGATTACGCAAATGAAATGAACAATTTGCAGCAAAAACTTGAGGTATTTATTATACTAAACGTCAAGGGCGCACCTGACACACCTGTGTGTCACACAATCATTTAGATTACACGTGAGTGTTGCAGGACAAGATGCATCTGGTGCTAGAAGGCGTGTGTTTTAGAGAAAAAATATTCATGTGTGTCTTCCAAAGAGTCGTAGTGGACTAAACACTATGTCAGTAAAATTTTGTTACTTACTGAAATTTTAAGAAAACCTTCAGCTCAGCGGGGCTAAAGTCATCAAATACGTTGGAATGAGAACCAAACTAAATTTTTGCACCAGTGATGGTAGAACCGAATAAAGTTATTTGTTTGATTTAATAGACCAGGAGTGGCCAAACCGCGCAGCTCGCGAGCTGCATGCGGCTTTTCAAGTATTTGACTTCGGCTTGCTCTTTTGACTGATGTTGTATTTGTGTACAGTGATGTAGTGTAGGGGTGTGCAACCTGCTGTGCGCGACGTTAAGTTCTGTGGCCGGTGGAAGGGTGCAAATGCTTAATTTCGTGCTCTAAAAATATTGGTCTTCAAAACAAAGAAAAACGTCATCATCCTATATTATGAGGGAAAATGCGTCAATTTAAAGAATTGCGTAGAAGTTTGATAGGTTCCATCGTTATTGGTGTGTTAGTAGGGCAAGTGTTGCTACTCTTGTAATAAACCGTCACAGAATTTGTATTATAATGTCAGGAATCTAACTTGGAACTTGAAAACTGTCGCCACAAATTGACCGAAAACGCCAACTACACAAATAAACTGTTGTCAGAGGCGAAGACGGCTAAAGCCAATGCTGTCGAAGCAAAACTAAAGGTGAGGAAAAGTTCACTTATTTGTGAGTTACCTGCATAAAGTTCGGTGATTCCGCTTTCATTGCTTAGCCAGTTGAGAAACGTCACAGTCGTAGTTTTATTGTAACGCTAAACTGTGCGCTACAATCGCCCAGAAATTGTTGGAAACAATTTTTACCTTGTTTTCGTCGTTTTCGTTTTTCTTCTTTTGTTGTTTCTGTGTTTTCTGATTCTTTCCTCGGAATGGGGGAATGGAGTCCCAGTAACCGAGAAGCACTTCACGGCCTCGAACACAGGTGGTAGGTAGAGAAAGAGATGCCAACATAGAGGGCAGTGAAAGGAATTTATAGCAAACCAAAACAGAGTTAGATGGAGAATTGTTCCGAGTCAGATAACAAAAAAGCAACGAGAAAGTTTTTGAGAAAGACTGAGAAAGCTTAATGTTGAAAGTTTTTGCTGAAGTAGTATATCTTCTAAACCCGGAAAAAATGCTAGAAAATTAGAGAAGTACGAGAAGAGATCTACTGGATATTGATAATGGCTAAAGGAGTAAACCCCGTCTGGCCAGTTCATCATCCGTGTCGTTATATGAAAAAAAAAAACGACTGAGGATCCATAGCAACCAAAACAGAAATGAAGATAAGAGAGTGGAATATTCGTACAAAATATGCTAAAAAGAGAAATAAGATGATAAAATGAAGAAACGAGAGTCACAGCCAAGACAGAACAAGAGTCTGAGAACAGCATAACAGAGGAAAAGCGACAGTCTTGCTGGTGCTTTCCAGATCATCAAATAATTTGTAGAATGACAACAGCGAAGACCGAGCTAAAGTGAAATAGTTTCACAACTTACTTCCACAACTTGGTCGCCAACTCGATGTTGGCTTAACACCACCACTGTCAGCATCTAATCTGGGCAGCGCAGCAACCCGCGGTGGTTAAGGTTTCATCCTCGGCCTTGGCCTTGATTTGTGCTGGCCCAGATTGAGGTTGGGTGCTCGACCAAACGACGACGACGAATTTTGCTGGAATAAGCTTTTGTGTTTCTTTATCAATTTATGAGCGTGTTAGGTGGAGGAGAAAATGTAAGATGAGCCAATCGTAGAAAAACATGGGATGAAGTCACCGCCTTTGGGGTTAGCATTGTTGTAGATTGGGGGAACTAGGGTGAGGTGAAAAAAGTATCTGCAGCTGCCTTACCACAGGAATTTTGGAAGAAGTGTATTGGCGGCGCAAGAACTATAGTGGCTTTTATCGTGCCTGGAGACCTTAAACAGTAAGTTGTAATGTTTGAGGTTACTGCAAAACTATCCCAGAAACAACATAGATAGATCAGGAAGAAAGTATCCATCAAAAAAAAGGAAAAGCGAGTTGAATTTCAAAACGGAAAGAAAAGTACACTTAAATTGCTCCACGTGTGGCAGAATAATAAACAGTCCTGCTCCTCCCAATCACGCTCTCAATAAAGTGAGAGAAAGGAGAGATAGAGTTGAAGTTAGAATGGACATTGTCGATCATTTGACGAAACATAATTAGGAAGAACATCACTACGAGAGAGGGCAGCAGATACGAAGAAGGAAAGACGAAACAGACTAAGACAGAGTGTAAAGAGAGGGTAAGCTGGTTTCTGCGATGGTTTAGTGGACTGTGTCATTAAAAATATTTGGTACTAGAATCTGGGACCAAAGGAAAAGCCAAGAGCTATTTCACCTCAAATCAGGGCGGTCGTGAGCCGCACCAATACGATAAGTAAAACTTTGATTGTAAATAGAGGTTTTACGTTGTCGATTGTGCTTTAGTTACTAAAAAATATTTCTAACTGTTTCAGCTGGAAACAATTACAACGACAGAGGAAACCAAATCTGTTGCAATTCAAGTAAGTAACTGTCTTCGGTTTTTACTTAATAAATTTCTTTGTAAAGTAAATCGGAGCTGTCTCAAACTTATTTCAAAACACAACTCAGATTGCTTTAAACATTCTTGGTATATTACGAAGTGCCACAATGTCTGCCTTCCAACGACACATTTAGCAATATATAATTAAATTCAGCTTGCACAAATTTTAATGTTTCATTGATAAAATCAACATTCAGAACATTACTGCTTCCATCATGGTAAAACGATCGAGAGTATGAATTCACTTTTAATTTACACTTTCACTTTCAATTCAAAATATAAAGATTAAAACCAATGTATTGTACCAATCTCTGAGCTCACCAAGCTGTGCACTAGACACAAGTGTTTCATTTTCATTTTAGCTTAATAAATTTGCGACGTCGTCCATTACGGATGCATTTTAAATTTATATTTGTTAGTTGCCTAGTTTACAACATGATTGGACAGACGAGGTTTTATATTTACTTTGTCGTGTTTTCTATTGACTGATAAATCGGATGCTTATTTAATTGTTAAAAAAATAGCTTTGGCAATCCATCAGTTATACCGAAATGAAAAATTTTGTTTCACTCAAAGATGATTTGTTAGTGCCGAAACGGCAGGAACACCATTATCAACTAGTGAACACATCAAACAAGCACTAGAAATCAGTTAGTTTGAAGTAATGACGTATTTCATTGTAATTTAAAACGCTAGGGTCGTGACTGTTCACAACGTTTCCGATTTGTATTTACATCAAATAAAAACCTACCATCGTTTGATTTACAGGCGATCCAAGATGATGGTGCTAAAAAAAAGGTGAGATCAAGTCTACTTGTTTTCAAAGGTGTATTTAATACAACTTTAAAGCGCTGCTTTAAATGATTGGATTGTCGCAGTTCATTTACTTGGTAGTTTGGTTGTTTGTATAACTAAATTATATCACAAACGCTACTTTATGAGTGATTATGAAGTGAAAGTTGGCTAAGAAGCGTTAAAGTTTATTTGTTATTGCTACTAGTTAACCTAGTTTTGTGGGCTAATCATGCAGGCCTATTTGTAGTCAGCTCCTGGTAGGGTTTCATATTCGAATAATCAGCGTATTTGGGAATAGTGAGTTTAAGTTAATTGTAATGTGCAACTTATCTAACAAATTGAGTTGCATAAACATACCGAAAAGTTGTAAACCTAAATTGTACGGTAATCTAGATGACGGGGCAGACTTGTGTACCGTTTTCCATGTGTTGGAAAAGATAATGATAGATATAATCACCAGTCCTTTGAAAGTTTTGTCAGTAATGCTTGCAGATCGGTTTCATTGATCTGTCAAAATAACCCCTAATATTGATGTTCGATCTTTACCTTTCCAGCATAAACTACTGGGTTTGGTCAGCCACTTTTTTTCACGCCAAATGTGTGAGGTTTTATGAAGCCCTACTATACGTCGTTCTCTATTTTGTAGAAGTTGAAATATTTTCTCGAAAAGGCACGAAAGATAATTGATGAAAAGTATGGGAAAGATGATCTTGAGACGACACCTAAACCAATCAATTCGGTTGCGGTTCAAGTATCGGTAAGAAAAGCTTTATGTTAAAAGATTAAATAAATATTCGTTTATTATAACCCTGAATTTGAAGGCCTGTTTATTTGACCAATCTGTGTATCTCCGTGTTAAATTCTAGATTAGCTGCCGATCCAGCATTTTTGTAAGGGGCAGGAGGTGTTAGGTACTAACAAACAGCAGGCGACCATGTTTGTTAGCGGGCTACCAGTTTGCAATTTTGCATTCGTGAATGTTTCGCAATAAACTGTCGCGTTTATCTAGCCTGAATATCTGCTACTATGGCGGATTCGAGAATGAGATATAATTTTATTATGTATATGATATTTATAGCAAACAATGTGTATAGTTAAATTTTCATACTAGGTGATAAGCCTAAATTAGTACTTGACTGCACTGCATATAAACAAGTACACAAACTCATTACCACATAATCATTGTTAGATTACAAACGAAGCGTTTGGTACACTAAGAAGTTACTTTATGGTGTTCAAATCAGCAGCATTATAAAGCACTGTTTGTGAACAGCACAACATAGCCAAGTACCGCGTGTATTGAACTCACCGCCTTTCGATTACAAAATCATCGCTCTGTCACTGAGTTGCTGTTGGCGATGATGCAGCAGATTTTGAACAACGTTCTTAAAACAATGCTTATAGATGAAAGAAATACACACAAAGACAACAACCAACTCTGTCGGAGTTCAAGTAAGTAAACATGTTTTTTGCTTCATAAATCTGTCATTAAATGCTTACGTCCATTGTCAAATAAAATGGAATTGTGTCACCGAAATCAATTCAAGTCACAACTTAATTGGTATAAATATTCGTACTAACTCATCTGGTTTACTTTCCAGTCAAGTTTCTGCTACAATTTATCCTACTAATTCTCGGTCGGTATAGCGGTATTTTTCTAGATGGGGTAGAAAAAGTGTTTAAACCGTAACTTTATTGTAGGGAAGTTCACTTATATGGCCAAAAACTGACAATAGCAAAAAGAATCGACTTGATATTACAAAACGTTTGAATTTCTGAGCTAGAAAATAGATTTCTTCATGATAGACCTTGATTTATCTTAAACACTTTATGTTTGCAGCTTGCTTTCTACATGTAATTGCACTATTTTGGTCATTATCCACGATTCAGGAACGTAGTTGACGATAGGAACAAAACCAGTTTAAAATCAAAACCTTGGCTTGCTATCAAATAGCTATTGTTTCATTACTACTGAGTGTTGAAGCTCATGCATTATTGCTCATCATTTACCGATCCGATTATTAAGTTTCGAAGATCAAAGCAGAGCATGATGACCAATAGCATTGACCACCAATAGGCCTGCCTGCCTGCCTGCCTGCCACACTCGCATAAAATACATCACAACTGGTCTCGTGAGAGCAACCTCTCATGAGCCTTACAAAACAAGCGTAGACATCTTTAGCATATTTCAATATTTTTCGAAACCTTGTTGCAAGGAAAACGATTTGGCTGATTGTGCTTTTATCGAAACCAAAACGGCACTGTCTATTTTGCAGTTTGATCTGGGTCATTTTACGACATCGTGTGTGAAGATTTAATGTGCATGTACTTTTCTGGGTAGTCTAAAACGAGTGATTTCACGACATTTGGTACTTTATTTCTTGTCATCTTTCTCATAAACAGCAATCAATGTGTTAGGTCTATGATTCACAAAACAAAAATATGTGGAAACAAAATAGCTTTTCGTTTATAACTGTAGTTACCGCAGTTTGTAGACTACAGTAATGCCACAATAAAGTTGCTAGAAAACGACGGTGCAGTTTCAGGAATTTAATCAGATAATATGAGCTTATTGACAGCAAATCTTTATATAAATTTCTGAATATAAAGGGGGTTTTATGGTGATGACGGCCGTTTAACGGTCGATAACGAATCTTGAATTTATCGTTAGTTCAGACAAAAATAAACCTGACTGATTGTGTCTTTCGATAAGAAGTTAATATCGACTATTATTAGGTCACTACTGTATCGCAGTAGTAGCAAATTTTGAGATCGAAAATGATATTAATCACGGTGCTCAGCAATTTGTCTGAGGTTTATATCACGCTTTTGCTAATGGGATATTCGATGCTTTCGGTATAGTGACACCTCCATAACTCAGCCGTCAAACAGCTGTGCTAGTTTTGTTACTGATCGCAGATACTTTAGAAGCCTAGATAATTATATTTCAATACAGGATCATTCCACGTTGCATTTGCAATGACCAAGTGACACTATGATTTGCTAATAACTGAACTTACCAAGCAGTGCACTAGACATATGTTAGGCTTCATTTTCATTCTAGCTCAATAAATTTATAACGTTGATATTCACGGATGCATTTTAGATTTATGTTTGTTATTTGCCTAGTGTCCAACATGATTGGACAAGCGAGGTTTTGTATTTACTTTTTCGAGTTTTCCATTGGCTGATGATAATACGGATAATCGTTTAATTGTTAAAAAAATTAGCTTGGATAAACATAACCAAATATAGTGACATGAATATCACATATATGTTTTAGAAATTCAACTTTGATCTTGAAATTTGTGAACAAGAACTGGCAAAAACCGTCATCTCCAAAGAAAAGTAGCAGTCAGATTTGCAGAGAGTCCACAGTATTGTTGCTCGAACGAAATTCAAGGTAAGATCAAGTTCATTGCATGCAACAGTTTACAAAGCTGCTTTTATAAATTAGACCATCGCTGGTGGCAGCATCATAATAACTTGTTTGTGCATCTCACAATACCTTAGGGGTTCTAGTATATCTCCTGTTTTGTGTCGTTCATCTTGTTGATTTTGTGATGAAACGAACTGCAACACTCGTTGTACCAATCCCATTCGAGAAATATCACTGATGCATCTTGTATAGGAATCCAACCTCATTAAATCGAATCCGCTAGCATGTAACCAATTTCAAAACATTTCTCTTGGATCACATAACGTTGCATAGAACCTTTGGGCGTCTGAGTTGCCGCATTTTGATAACAACAAATTATCACTGAGCTTTCATGACAATAATGTTGCAAATCTGTAACAGCTTCTTAAAACAAAACTTTAGCTTGTCAAAGCATATGAAAAAATTGACGAAATGAGAAAAAGTGACGATGATGCGAAGAGATCAAAACCAACCAATTCGGTTGCAGTTCAAGTAGCGGTACGTATAGCCTTATATACCAACTAGAGTTCTATTTGTGCGAATCTTCGCTTTAATTTCTTCAAAACCTCTGAGTATGCAATCATAAAACACGGGACTCTTAATCACCGAGCCGACATGAATGTCATAATCGAGGTACTGACGTGATGATGGTGGAAAATTTTAAGACAACTTTGTTAAAAATCCGTAAGTTTTGGCCTGAGACTGCGGCTAAGAACACAAATAAAAGCTGGTATCAGAATAATTGAAATTGATAAACAAGCTTCATTCGATACCAAAAATTTTACAATTTGCGCTTTATTGGCGTCGCAGAAAAGAGATTCCTTTTTTTCAGTGTAAACTTTCCGTATCCACTTATCATTTTTGGAAGATGGCGGGTGCAGCAGATCTCTAGCTGCATAGAATAAATTCAACTGGTTTATTTTCAAGCCGTGACCAATACAAGTGGCACATGCAACTTATCTAGTTTGTTTATGCCTATTTTTATCTCAATACAATAACAATCGGCTAAAAATGATCGAAGGCATATTTGAGATGAGATTTAGAAAGTGACAAAAATAATACTATATTTACAAAGGCAAACAATTGATTCAACTTTTAATGCTGACTTGATATTCAGCGAAACTTGATCGCTCAATCTAAAAGTGAGAGGAGTGACTACACATTATTGTTAAATACTACAACTTACAGAAAACGATTCCAAATTAAAACTATGCATTCACAAGCAAACCTTGGCACTTACCATTTAGACGCACGCATCCGACTTTATAATTAGTCAACACCTGTACTACGACCTGATAACCACTAGTTGGCCATCAATGCCATACTTTCGTAGAATAAGTCTGAAAATTTGAATAAATACTTTGTGCCATTTTCAGTGGCTGCATACTATTTTTTTGGTAACGGTCACCCATAGATGTTCCTTGTAAACCATTGTTTATACCCAAAGCGTGAACATGAGACAAACTACCGTTCCGCTTTCTTATACCACAAGTAATGTTACGCTCTAGACGCTGAACTCGCACACTTCCAATCACTGCACAAGTTTGAAATCAAGTTCCATCCTGCAACATGCAGTTGACGTGATCAAAGCAGCGAGATCTCATGTTAATTGATTGACATCCCATCATCTGATACAGCAAATGTTCATTTAATTATTCATAAACATATAACAACTAACTGTCATACCAGAGTGGCATAAATCTTGTTATATATATTTTTGGGAACCTGACCTGGAACTTGAACGTTGTCACAGAGAAATGTGGTTGTGTTTGAACTACACAGAGAAATTAACATCAGATCTGCAAATGGCTGAAGCCAAGGCTGCTGAAGCAAAACTGGAAGTAATAAAATTTCTATTTTTCAATAACTTGCCCCTCGTTTTATTGAAGGCCTTAGATTGAAGGCCTGCAGTCTGCGTCGTTGACTTAGTTTCGATTCCAAGATTGTGTCTTGGCAGAGAGTTTAAAACAGCGTTGTCAGCTCCACTGCCTAACGTTCGTCACAAAGTGACGGTAGTGACGAAAGCCAAGCACGTCGGTGTCACCAGAAGACCAGCTCCTTACAGTTGCATCCATTGCTTGAGCAGCTGCGTTGGCAACGGCTTGTGTAACGGAGATTGGCACGGTCTCATGCACCAGAATGAATTGGAATGCTACTAATTATTTTTTCTCTGTAAGCTAGCTTATAAGGATCTTTCCAGCTTTTACTTGTACAGATAAAGGTGTACTTTTACTTGTTGACTACCAAAAGCAACTAGGATAGAGCTGAAGTCATTTGATTCCCTTAAAGCGCTCTACTTTAAAAAGTCGGTTTTCAAGTACAATTGACAAACTATATGTCTTTTATAAGTTTTGTAAAATAATTTTTGGAGTGTCGGATAAGTTTGTGGGCCTTTACAAAACTCTTTACAAAAGTCTGTTTCGGTAGTCTTCATAGATTTTGGTGTTAAAAAATTGAGTTCAAAACAGTAGTTGCTATACCAAAACAACTATAACTATAAACAAGAAAACGTTTGTGACATTATTTTTGCATGAGAGTCGAAAGTTGATAGTAAAACACCTGGACAAAGTGAAACACAGGCTACAGTTCAAAAACTACTGCTTTGCATCGTTTCGTTTTTGCTTGAATAGAACTTATTTTAAAACATTGTTTTTAGCTGGAAGAATTGAAAGCATCAAAATCAACCAACTCTGTTGGAGTTCAAGTGAGCAAAGATACTTTAAAGTTTCTGTATTTCATAAATCTGTTGCTGAACGCTTTCTTGCAACTTTGAAGCAAAGTCGGATCAGTTTCGAAACTCAATGCAATTCACACCTGCTATTGTTCTAAAAATATGTGTACATTTTGTTTCATTTTATAGCTGGCAACAATGCAAATTATGAAATGTTTTGATACTACGTGACTAATAAAACCACTAGTTGACTAGCTCAATAAATTTATGATGTTGTCATTCACGGATGCATTTTAGATTTATGTTTGTTAGTTGTTATGTGGTGAGCATGATTGGACAAGCGAGGTAATCGTATTTACTCTTTCGAGTTTTCCATTGGCTGATGATAAAGCGGATGGTCGTTTAATTGTTCAAAAAATAGCTTGGATTAACCTAACCAAATATAATGACATGAATATCACATATATGTTTTAGAAATTCAACTTTGATCTTGAAATTTGTGAACAAGAATTGGCAAAAACGGTCACCTCCAACGATAAATTGCGGTCTGATTTGCAGAGGGTCCACGGCATTGTTGCTCGAACGAAATTCAAGGTGAGATAAAGTTCATTTGCATGGTACATTTTAGAAAGTTGCTTTTACAAATCAGACCGTTGCGTAGGGCAGCATTATCAAGACTTTATTGTACAAATCCGAATTACCTTACAATCACTGTCTTGATCTCCTATTTCGTTTGATTTTAGTAATCTTGATTTTGTGATGAAACAAACTGCAACACTCGCTGTGATAATCCCAATATGCATTGTCACTGGCACTTTGTTCCGGTGGATGAATCGAGCATCATTTGAATCTCGATTTGCTCAGCATGTAACCAAGTGATCTAAATCACTAAAAAAGGTTAGTTTCAAAAATCAAATCATAACATTGGATGCAATATGTGGGCAATTAACTGGCTATTTTTGGTTTGAAAGATCAAGATTTTTGATCCAACATTCTATCACTGAGCTATCTTAGTCGTTAATGTTGTAGATCTGCTGCAGTTTCTTAAATAAAGAAAAGTTTTAGCTTGTCAAGGCATATCAAAAACTTGATAAGATGAAAGAAAGTTATGAAGACGGGAAAAGATCAAAACCAACTGATTCGGTATCAGTTCAAGTAGCGGTAAGGACAGTTATAGAAATAAAGATCAAATGATTGTTCGTGTTTTAGATATATAAAACTGTAGGCTTGTTTATTGTTTAAATCACCTCGATGTAATATCCGCATTGAGTCAATAACACCATTTCACGATTATTTCTGGCATTTTAAAATGTAACTTGAATATGTTTATACCACATTTCAGCTGGCAATGTTGTTCGGTACTAGCATGAAGTTGCATTGCAATGCACCAGTATTTTCTACGTTATTGTTGCAATGCAAGACCAAATAAATTTACACAAAAGACCAATCTTTCTTTATATTCACTCCAGTACTTTTTGTTGGAAGTGCTTAAAGGCTGTTTAACTGTGGTTCAGCTGAATGAATAAATGTTATGGTGTTTTCATCAGAATTTGAAAGGGTGGTCCTACACTTTTGGTCACGACTGTAGTTCACATTTATCACCATTTTCGGTCCATTACGTTTATCACCATCTTTGGGGTGTTACTTACTCCAAATCTAATGAAGAAACTATATTGATGCTTGCCAACTTTACAACATTAAGACAAATTCAAAAAGTCCTAAAGTTTTCTTAAGTAAGTTTTAATATACTGTACAACTCACTTCTCAAAAACTAAACGATAAAATATTTCACTTTTGCCCACATTTTAAGATGTTCTGTGACGTAATAAAATCCTGTCAGTGATGTAACGCAGGTTCGATGATCACTTAAGTAGTCGACTTGATGAATATATTTTATTCACCGATACGAAAAATCAACAGAAAAATAACATAATAAAATAAAACAGCAAAATTATATTTGTTTAATGGGGTTAAACTGCATATGTTCATGTCAGGAAGAAAGCAACCGGCGCGATGTCGTAATGGGTAGAGCGTCTGCTTCGCAGTCGGTAGACCTTGAATTGATTTCCTAAGTCGAGTCATACCAAAACACTTTAAAAAACAGTATTCACAGCGCCATGCTTGGCTTTGAGCAAAATAGGGATAGTGTGGAGAACAAGCTGGAAAGCTTGCTTGTTGTGTCCTTGTGTAAGACACTTAACCAGATGCCTCCATCTTTATGTGGCAGACAGGTGGTGGGGCCATGCAGTCTACCTGTCGTGGTGGCCCAAGTCTAACTGAAAACTCGTAAACCGAGCGTGAGCGCTAACGCAGTGTATATACATTTTCCTGCATAATGGTCACAACAAATAAGAAGAAGTCAAAACAAGCAAGTGGCCGACTTGTATAAAACCATTGTAGCATGTGCTAAACACTCGATTCTATGCCGCCGTCGCTACTGTTTTTCTCTACGGTCTACAGCAATCACACAGGAACAATAAAGCAACAGGCCTCTTTCGCAATTCTTGGGTCTCTTCAGTGATGCGTATCGGACCAGCGGCGAACCGAAGCTGCAAAATATCGACCTTCTATCGACGAAAGTAGCACTCGACCACCTGGCTAGATTCTGTTACTGAAGTTATCGCGGGTTTTTAAGTGACTGACATGAGTTCCTGGCTTTGCTACTGTGGAGTGCATGGAATCCATTATGCTGTAACACCACAGCGATACTTCAATAACTCACAATGAAAAAGTGAGCATTCATATAATTATATTTTGAGCAGTCACACACGAACAATATGAAAGCAAAACACCGGTTTTTTACAGCGGGGCCTCACGACCAAGACTTCACCACAACAACCAGTAAGCATCACATTACACAAGTACATTGAAGGGCGGACAAAGAAAATATAAGGTAAGTGATGATTTGCCTAAAATTAAAGTATGAACGCGGTTGCTGATGTTATAGCTGCTTCTTGTAAATGAGTGACCGGATTTCCTGGCTTTGCTACTCGGGTATTGCATGGAAACTTTATTTCAACCACAAGGCTAATTGAAAAGTTCAAAGATCGAATAGGTACAGCATAGCATATCCTGTCTGAAAAATTTGTGTTGAAATTGATTTGCTGTTTGAAACAAGACGTCGCTGATCTTTACAATTTTCATGGCTCTATAAAATATCAAGACATGTAATTGGCTCGAATGGCAGATGCTTTCTCGTAGTCTAGGTCGTGAGTAAGTCTATTATTGCAGCTTGCATGCCAGACCGAAACCGAATCTGACAAAATGGAAGGACACCTACTAATTCCGATGTTTAGCCTGGGTCTACTAATTGGCAAACGTCCTTTTCAGGATGGGGCGGTGCATGTGAATCAAATCTGCACGTATCAGAGCACATTCAACACGTTCTGAAGATCCATCCTTCTACAGCTGAACGTTGAAGACATCATTGCAAGCAGGATAAACTTTTTTTACCATCTTGCTGTACACCATGGAGCTCCCGTTATCCTACAACAGCAGACCCACTGCACTTCTACGGAAGAGTTAACACTTTCAAGCTTTGCATTAGCTGCGTTAAGCAAAAAGCAGGAACCGCGACCTTGCCACGTTTGTTCATGAGCGACTGAAATACACACTTTTAAAGCAAGCTCCACTTAAATCCGAGACCAAATGGTTGGGTTTGGACGTTGATGGGTACGGAATAGTCAACGTCTGCATACTTCCACCAACACGATTGCAAGTATCTGATCTCGCAGTGTCCCTTTATCTTATTCTGAATGTTTGCGACTTTAACTGCCTGGGTCTATGGTGCCAACAGTGTGGATGTGGAGTACTTAGCTGGTTGGACAAGTATCAACAGCATTGTTCTATATTACCCTAAGAATTCTGCCAGCTTCCACTATGGCTGCTGGAACTGTGGTACTAACCCTGATCTTGCATTTGGTAGTGTTGACTCGGACAGCCGCTTACCTGACAGACGTGTTCTAGAAAATTTCGCCAGGTCACAACATCAGCCATCGTTAATCACATCTTGAAGGTTTGCTTTTCCGGTGCCAAGCTTGTCCGTTAACACTAGAATTACCAAGCGCGTCAATTGACGTTTTTTTCATTTTTAAAGCATAGTTACTTGAAGCATACATCGTATTTTTTGTTGAAACTTTTTGACTTTTATTTTTTCGTAGATACACACAATTTGTTAAAGTTTCAGAAAGTTTTTGTCATCCATCACAGAAATAAACTCACACCTACCTACAATTACCAAGCGCGTCAATTGACGCTGTAGGTATCTGATGCTGAGAAGTGTAAACGACACTGCTGTTGTGAGATTATTTTGACGGATTACCCTAGATAACCTTTGGTTTTGTTTGACAAGGCTGTCAATATTTGAGTGATTCTACCTGTTTGGGGAATTCGGGAGTTTCCATTTGACTCCATAACTGAGACCTGTATTATCTTGAATAGGCTTTATTAGTCAACCAGCAAATCGCTACCAAAGCATAGATACACGCAGATACAGAGAAGCACACACAATAAAAACGTTTTTTACCAAATTCCTAAATACGTTAACTTATTATTATGGCTCGACAGCTTTCTAACATCTTAAACATTTTACCGCACTTACGGTGCGAGGGAAAAACTTAATTGGCACCACGCTATAAATTACAATATAAACAGCTCCCTAGCCCCACATGGTGGACAGTAAATTTAACAATTAAAAGGGTTTGACACAATATTCAACACTGCCCTCTAAATTTACGACGAATCCATACACTGGCGAGGAGAAAATTTACGTAATATCACAAATATTGGGTCAACTTTACATGAATAGCAATAAGCAATTAATAAGCAATATCACAATGGCGAACATCAACTTTCACTTTTAAATCCTTCCAAATGTACAACACTACGCACATCTCGTGTAAACGTACGTCCATCACTCATTCTTATTTTCAAGCTGCGGACAGAACCCCGCGCGTCGGGATAAGTTTCAATAACTAATGCTTTTGGATAATCGCGTCTACCTTCAGTCTGTGACTCCAAAAGCAGCACCAAGTCTCCAACATTAATGTTTGGTTGCACTTCATGCCAACGATGTCGAATTTGCAACCAAGGCACATACATAGCAATCCACCGAGACCAAAATTGCTCGGATACAGCAACAACATATTTATAATTACCGCGATACATTTCGCTCTTGTTGAATTCTCTCACAGGAGAATCTGGACATAGGTTGCCAGTAAGCAACGATATAGGCGTTAAGGCTCGCCAATCTTCAATGCAATTGTTAAGTTTAGTAATCGGTCGGCAGTTTAGAACTCCCACAACTTCACACATAATTGTGATAAATTCATAGTCAGTGGGAGAACGAGTTTTTAGAGCTGGCAATTCTGCCAAGCCATTATGCAATATTGCGGCTAGAACATACTTGACATTTTTTATAGCGCGTTCCCAGCCTCCTCCAGCATGAGGATTTTTTGGTACATTGAAATTCCAATGAACGTCAACATTTTTGCGCAGCATACATTGTGATATATAATTACGCTCAAGATCTCGTAAATTTGTAACAGTTTCAGGTAATGAGCCATTTATTTTACAACGTTTCATTAGCTCTTTAAATTCGGATTCACAACCTTTGAAGTTCGAACCCTGGTCAGAATACAAGCATCTACAGTACATTCCTCTACGTGAGGTAAATCTCCAGAAACATTGAATAAATGAGCTAGTAGACAAATCAGGTACAACTTCAATATGACATGCTCTTATAGCCATACAAATTAACAGAACACTCCATCTTTTAACGACACTACGACCAATTTTAATTGAATATGGACCAAATAAATCGACACCAGTATGTTCAAAGGGAAATTAAGGAACACTTACACAGCATGCGGGTAGATCACCCATAACCTGGTTTTCACATTTAGCACGTCTAATCTTGCAATAAAGACAATCAGATATATACTTGCGGATAGTCGACACACCACCACACAACCAAAACTTTCGCATTATTTGTGAAAGAACATAATTAACGCCAAAATGGTTTGACAGTTCGTGCTCATATTTTACAATCAATGCAGTAACAAAATGCGACTTGGGCAATATTAATTAATGGATTGTTTCTAATGGCAGTGTTGACTTGACGATTCTGCCACCCACTCTCAACACTTTATCGCAGTTATCGTAAAAGGGCAGTAAATTTTTCAATTTGTTCAATCTAGAGCAATATTTTTTCTCGCAATGCTTCAAGGCATAAGCAAAATTGCGTAAAGCAATGTTGGCAATGTTTTTCTTGCGGAAATAAGCTTTTTGGGCTAATCGCACTACGTCAATCATGGAACGTTTCAACTCCGATGATTTGATACTGCCTCTTTCAAGCGGCACAGTATTTTTTAAACCCTTTGCATGAAATTTAAATACAACATAGCGATATCGGTATGCAATAGTTTTAAGATATTTGAGATAGTTAGAGCTACATTTAGCAATTTGGGTGATAGATTTAGGCAAACTATTATCCTCATCAATGTTGATATCACCGGTAACAACTTGATTGTCGTTAGTAACAAACAACTCATCATTATCAATAGGACGTACAATTTTAGTGTTGGTATGAAGGTTATCATTACCGACAGAAGACGCGTCACAAGCACAATCAGTAAGAACAATATGTGTATTAGCATCATGAATCGTTGCGTCAGTAACGCCAATTTCGGCGAAAGCAACGTGTAAATTGGGCTCTTGTAAAAAGTTAGACCCTTTAAGATATACACCACCTGGGTCAGCTTTACGCGGGTTAATACCCCGACTGCATAAATTAGCGACATTGTGAGCTGTAGGAATATAAAACCATTTATTATTCCCACAATAACGATGAATTTCAGCAATTCTTCGAGCTATCCACTTTTTCAATCTGTTATCAGTGTTGTGCAGCCAGTCGATAACAACTGTGGAGTCAGTATACAAACAGCAGTTCCGCAAAGGCAACTGGAGAGAATTCTTTATGTGACAATGCATCTTCGCACCGAGGGTCGCAGCAATTAACTCGAGTCTAGGTATGCTCAAAGTAGTATCAATCAGAACAACCTTTGCCTTTCCCATTATGAAGGCAACTTTGACAACAGCGTTTTTCGTCATTCTCAGATAGGAAACGCAACCCATTCCTCTATTCGAACTATCGCAGAATGTGTGTAATTCATAGCAGTCAACATTAACGCCCCAATAGCACCTTGGTATCACAAGGCGCTCCAAATAAGGCAATCCTGAAACCCACTTATGCCATCGCTTAAGGAGGTCAGGAGATATTGGGCTATCCCACTCTTTAACTGCAGCACAAACTTCTTGAAGCAATTTTTTGCCGGGTAACAAATACGGTGCACATGTCCCAATGGGATCGAAAACTTGCGCAATTGTAGCCCACAAACCCCGTTTAGTCTCTGACTTTATTTTCAAATTAACACATCTCATTAACACATTTTCGACCTTCATCAGCGTCTTTACAAGATATCAAATCATCGTCAACTTAGAAACTAGACTTGACGGCTTCAATGGCCGCAGCCGATACTCTAACAATATTATCATCAGCAGTATTTCTCAAGCAGTAGTCAGCCATTGACATGCTACAATTCAAACCATAGGGGAGGCGCTTGAATCTATATTCAACAATATCATTGTTGATGTCATTATCTTTAAACCACAACACGCGTAACGAGTCTCTATCTCGCTTAACTATGCCGCATTGCATGAACATGTCTTTTATGTCACAACTAAAGGCAATTTTAAACCGACGAAATCTCAGAATAACATTGCATAGTCTTTGCAAGTTATCACACCCTTTATACAAAACAGAATTCAAAGACACATTTTGAAATTGAGCAGATCCATCATAGACAAGTCTCTTTTTTGCTTGCCTAGTGACAAAATGAGGGATATAAAAAATGCGATTACTCTTTTGTTCGTTTTCAACATTTACTGCTTCTACTTTGTTAGTCGCAATCAGCTTCTGAAAGGTTTCTACATAGAATTCCTTTAAAACAGATTCCTTTTTCATCATTTTTCTCTGTTGTAGTAACCTTGATTCAGCCTGGGTTTTATTGTTTGGCAATTTGACAGCATTATTTTTAAATGGCAACTTTAGATAATACCGTCCTTCCTCTTTAGTAATCGAGCTCTCATAAATACTGAGGCATATATATCATCAACAGATGGGGCATTATCCTCATCGTGAGCATTAATATAAAATTCATCATAATAATAGTGTTTACTTTGTGCATGAAGCAATTCACAACTGTTGGCATCTCCGTTGCATACCAAACTAGGCACATCAAACATATCATCACTGGCACTAATAGAGCAGAAGTTAGCATGAATAGACTCACATTCAACTGAAGTGATGCTTTGATTATTCTCAATGTTCTGCTCAACACATGGTTGCATATGACCAACTAGGATCCATCCTAATTTTGTCAGTTTAGCGGCTAGTTTATAGTGAGAACTATGCCTAATTTCAGTAACATCTAGTAGTTCATCATGGTCTATGCCAATTAACACATCAATATTTTTGTTTTCAACAACTGATAAATTCACATCATCTAACTGAGCAATATCTATGAGTTTTATCATATCACATTTCACAGGATTTTTGTGAGTAGCAACATTATCAACACAAATTACATCTTTTAACAAGTATCGGTCAACATTAGACACTCCACCAACATGAATATCAATCTTAGCAGCATTATGCATCGTATTGCCATTGGCAGTGGCTATTTGCACACAAGTGGTGGATTCAATTTCAATATGTTAGCTAGCCTAGTCGTCACCATAGTGGTATCACAGCCAATATCTAGAAGGCAATTTACAACAACATTCTTACCAGTCACAATATTGCTTACCGTTATAGGCAGTACAGGTAACAGTTTCATATTTTCATCATAAACAACATTATGAGATTTAATTAAGAACGACTTATTTCCCTTGTCGTCAGTAGTACAGCAATTCACAGTAAAAGATTGTTGATTGCTTTGATTCTCTTCTACAGCTTTCTCAACATTATCTGGGCAAAGTAAGTAATGATGATCACAACTCTTACATATCTTGCAGCAGTATTTGCTTTTGCATTCTGTTTTTTTGTGGCCATTGCCTAAACATTTGTAACAGCATTTTTGTCTTCTTGCAATCGACCATTTGTCTCTTCGAGTCAAGGAAGCAAACTTGTCACAGGCCCAGAGTTGATGAGCACATTTTTTGTTGCATCCTATCACTACACATGTAGATAAATCAACTTTTTGAGTGTATGCATTTATTTCAACTTGGTTACTCTTGTTAGTGCTTCTTTTGGTCCCATACTTCATTCTATTACTCTTAACAGTTTTAGAGTAAGCATCAAATGTATCATCTTGCATCAGTGGATGAGAAACTAATTTCAGCTGCTCTTGTACAAACTCCAGCAAAAATTGAAATTTAGGCAAATGTTGATTGCTTTTACATAGGACTTCAACCAATTTGTCCCGGGTGCGTTTGGGCAACCGTGCAATTATACCTTTAATTACACCAGGAGAGTTCATAATGGATTTCTTAGACTCATCACATAATAGCAATTTTATGTCTTCTAGTTTATTAAGAAATGACTGAAATGAGTCAATGGTCCATTTTACAGCTTCACCCTTTGTAACACTGGCAACATGAGCTTCTACTACAGCAGTTCCATCTCTGAAATATTTCTTCAGTCTTTCCAGTGCTGTATTTACAGCAAGTTCTGGATCTTGAATTCTATCACAGAATCTGATAGCTTCAGTAGCCTTTCCTGTACATCGTGATTGCAATATATCATACACTAGTCCATACTGTGAACCATGTATAGACAGCACTCTGTCCATACCCTGCCTAAATGTGATGTAATTTTTAGGGTTACCATCAAATTGTACCTTTGTCCCACTTTCTATGAGGACTTTGCCAGCAAGGTAGCTATCACCAATTACACCATATCCTGTACTTTTAGGACAACAGTCAACATCATTCATCTGATAAGAAGTAGGCCTACACGGTTGAATCCCTTTTCCAACGGCTGTGCTATTGACACCTTCCGTGTTATGATCTACATCTACACCATGTTTTGAGCTGCCCCCATGCACCACTTCATGAGGTACACTTGCATCGTTAATAACATCATCATATTCAATATGATTCCCCATGCTGTGTTTCTTGTTTGAACAGCCATGGGTAACAACAACTTCAGGCTCTTCAGCCAATGAATAATTGTAAGGCTCAGCTAGCCTTCTAGCTAAATTTGCTTCAATTTTGGCAGCTCGAAGCCTGCCCTCATTTTCAATTTCAGCAGCTCGTAGCTTGCCCTCATTTTCATTTTTGGCAGCTCGTAGCTTGCTCTCATTTTCAATTTCAATCATTTGAAGCTTACTTTCTGCAACCATTGCTCGTTGCTTAGGAGATAGGCCTCTATAAGACAACATAGAGCTCTTACTTGTTAACTTGGTACTAATACTGCTGCTGCACCTAGATGATTTTTTAGAGCGAATGTTTTTCTTAGCTGTCACTTGCAAATCGCTCACAAGTTTAAGTGATTCTCTATCATGCTCCCTCTTAGCATTCTCAAAAGTCCTTTTCATTAGTTTGTATTGAGTATCAATTGAGATAATTTTGTCTCGATATTCATCAACTTTCTCTTCATTTGATTTAATTCTGCTAACAAATAGTTCTAAACCTGAGTACAGACAATGATAGTTTTCAGTTAATTGAGTGAAGACCTCAGTTAACTTTTCAAATTCAATTGTATCATGTGAAATATTACAGAATACATTTACAATTTTATTGTAACTTCTATTGAGCTCTCTTAGGTCTCTCTCAGAAGGGATTTCAACTGCTTTACAGCTATTACCGTCAAGATTTGTGTGATTGTCACCAACAACATTGCAAATATTTTCAACAGCAGATACATTATCAGACTCAGTCATGTCTTGTTGATGCAACATTTAATTAACAAGTCAAATTCACATTCAAAGTTAAAGTTTCTTTTACAAATTCAATATTCAGCAATAACAAATCAATTCACTATTTCACAGCTTTCTTTAAAGCCAGTAATCACCACAATATTAAGCTACAAATTCAGCTTACCATACGTCTTTTATTTCAGACTTCAGCCTATCAGCATTCAATATTCAGTATACAACTTTATTTCAGGCTTCAGCCTATCAGCATTCAATATTCAGTATGCAATTTTAGTTCAGGCTTCAGCCTATCTCAAACAAAACTCAAATAAACGTTTTTATGATGTCAATATTTGAGTGATTCTACCTGTTTGGGGAATTCGGGAGTTTCCATTTGACTCCATAACTGAGACCTGTATTATCTTGAATAGGCTTTATTAGTCAACCAGCAAATCGCTACCAAAGCATAGATACACGCAGATACAGAGAAGCACACACAATAAAAACGTTTTTTACCAAATTCCTAAATACGTTAACTTATTATTATGGCTCGACAGCTTTCTAACATCTTAAACATTTTACCGCACTTACGATGCGAGGGAAAAACTTAATTGGCACCACGCTATAAATTACAATATAAACAGCTCCCTAGCCCCACATGGTGGACAGTAAATTTAACAATTAAAAGGGTTTGACACAATATTCAACAAAGGCTTTTACGGTCTTGTGAAATAATGGCATGATGTAGATTACATTCACAAACTGTAGCTCTTTGTCAGTGTACAGAAGCTATGTACTGTAGATTTATACCGCGTGTACGGTACTGCAGAAGCAGGGATCTAGTTGGTTCAAACAGAATTAGATTTATGTTTTGTTGAATTTTAGTTGATCATCTTACCTTTTCAATAGCATTTGTAAAAAAATTGTTTGATAGCTTATAATGCTTTGTTTTTCAAGGAAAAAAATGTCGCGTAGACTTACCACCACTCAAGCTTTAGGATTGCTGCGAGATATTTCGTCAGATTGTTCGGACGTGGAACAGTCTGATGATGATATAAATGATGTAAAAAATATAGAAAATTCCTCTAATTCAGATAATGACAATGAATTAGATTCTGGAGCCGCTGTTTCTCCAAATAACGTGAACACTGAAGCTGAGGAAGAAAATGACGAGCAGATCTTTCGGGGTAAAGATGGATCATGTTGGCTGGCTTTAGCGCCAAATCAAGCTGTTAGTGGGCGCTTGCAGCAGCAAAATATAATGAGAATTCGACCAAGTTCTACTGCGTATGCTTCCTCTCGCATCATTTCTGATAGTCCTCTCTTATGGTTACGGATTCTTTTCAACGAGCCAATGCTGAGAAACATCCAAAAATGTACTATTGCTGAGCTCAGCGAGTTACGGGCGATCCTAACTGGAGGATATCTTTCGATGAGTTGGAGAAGTTTCTTGGTCTTATCATTTCCCAAGAAGTTATTGGTGGTCAAACATTACCCATCCTCAGTGTGTAGAATAGATTGTGGGGATGTGTCTTGTTTAGCAAAACTATGCCTCGTCACAGATTTCTTGAGATTATGAAATATCTACGATTCGACTTGAAGTCTGAAAGAAGACGAAATCTGGAAAAGGATAAATTTTGTTTCGCTTCATCTTTGTGGAACCCTTTCATTGAAAATTGTCAGAAAGCATTTAGGCCTAATGCTAATATTACCGTTGATGAGCAGCTACTCCCTTGTAAGACACGGTGCAAGTTTATACAATACATGGCCAACAAACCGGATAAATTTGTGATAAAATTCTGGATGGCCGTTGATGTTGAAACAAAATATTTATTCAACGGTTTCCCATATGTAGGAAAAAATGAGAGCAGGAGTGGTGATGTGAGCGTGCATACTAACGTAGTGATGAATCTGATGATGCCCTTGTTCAAGAAGGGCCACAACGTAACCAGTGACAATTACTTCACATCATTAGATCTTTGTTTGCGGCTGGCAAAACAAGGCTGCAGCCTTGTCGATACGATCCGATCGAACCAAAGGGAAATACCAAATAATCTGCAAGAAACTTGCAGCCTACATAACACCACCATCGTCAAGTTGGCAGATACATTTACTATAACCAAGTATCAGTTGAAGAAGTCAAAATCCATAAACATGCTAAGTTCATTGCACCCAAATATTGCCATTCCATCGGAGAATAACCCAAAAAAGAAACCGGAAACAGTACTTTTTTACAACGAAACTAAGGTCGGAGTTGATGTTCTTGACCAAATGTCAAGATGCAACTCTGTGAAAGCTGGAAGCAGACGCTGACCCATCCATGAGTTTTATAATGTAATAGACATGCCACTCATAAATAGCTAGATTATTTACAAGCACGTTTGTGATTTCAGCATAAGCTGCAATATGTTCATACAGAGAGTTAATGAAGAATTGACGGAGCGCACTCCAAACAAAAGACTAAAAACTGAAAACAATGCAGCTGTTGCAAAGTGTGCTCCAACAAATAAAATGCGCAAAACTTGTTGTGGCAAAGACTGCAAAAACAGAAAAACAGGTATTTGTGTAACTTGCAAACAAACTGTATGTGGTAAATGTCAGACTAAACAATGTAAAACTTGCACCTCACAAAAACGTATATTTCCCTCTTGCTTGCTTGTCTTTTATTGTTTTGCTTGGTTCTTTAACAATATAACACAGTTTGTGATTTTTCATCTCAATTAAAAAGCTGAGTTTAGTGTTTTACTTTCAAAACAACGCGTGCGTCAATTGACGCGCTTGGTAATTTTAGGTAATTGCGAATCTTGGTAATGCTAGTGTTAAAATACGGAACTTCCGTAAAGCCAAGTAGAGCCACTACATAGCTTTGACGAATCAATTCGCCAAGACTCTGTTACCACCTGATTCACCGGATGAGGACAAGCCCTTTCATGACTTCTGCAACGTCATCAACTCAACAGCCAAAAAACCTATCCCATATGGTCGTCGAAACAACCACATACCGTGCTGGGATAAAGAGTGTGAGAAACTCTACTAAGTATTCATGAGATCTGCTGATGGAAACAACTCCAGCAAAGTTGCCACAGCCCTAAAAATTCATTGTTTGCGGACAGAAACCGTTTCTTTTCAACGATCGCAACACAATTTTGGTCTATATACCCTACATGTACCTGCTTACTTTAGCCTATACCTCAGTGCAGGATAAAACAATTTCTTTTTGCTATATTTATTTAAACATGTTCAAAAAATAAAATAGTACACAAAATATTTTAAACAATAGCAAAATACATGTTGTTCTTGTAAAGGTTACCCTACCCTTACCCAAGATGGTGGCATGGAGAAAAACTATGAAATCGTTTTTTTAGATATTAACCCAAATGTTTTTAACACAAACAAAATCCAATATCAATAGTCTGACAAACCGCAGTAGAAAACATTTTACTTATAGAAAGATGTTAATTTGTTCAGTGGTCACAAGTAGGTAAGTTGAATTAAATAATAGAAAAAATCAATACAAACAAAACTAACATAGAAAGAATGAATCACTAAACATTTTTTTGTATTGGACCTTATCACAAATTTTTATTTTATCCCAAACTTTTTTCGATTTTTTCTCGCGTTCTTGGCATCTGCGTCAAGCAATCACAGAGCGATGATTTAGGTTTTGAGGTAACAAAGAAAAAGATGATGCTATACGAGATAAACATGTCTAGACAATCGAAATAAAACATTTGAAATTATTCAGACACCATCACTTATGGCAGATCGTCTTAAGTGTTTTTCAGCTTCAGGTTAATTTGGTTATTTTGCAAACATATTCAGAAGCTGTTTTAATGTAGCATTCTTGTTCATGATCCAATGTCATGAAAAATAAATGCACGAAAACTCGATGCGTAACTGTAAGTTTGCTGTTTACGATTTCGCTAATCCCAAACACTTTTAAGATAGTAGATGAAACGTATTGGATAATTACCGATCCCCGATTTTCAGCTTGATACATAAACCCCAAACCTAATGGTGAGCTGAAAACATAATCCGTAGCACAACAGGACAGAATGAAATGTAAAGTGTGCTGAGACGCGTAATCCCAGACGTTCCACGAACGATTCTTAATTCTGGCAATTCCAATAACAAAAAAATGTAAGAAAACGCTGTGCGGTGTAAAAATTCAAGAAAACTCCAAACGAAAATATAAAAAGAAGTCCCGCAGATGAATTAAATGAACTCTCTGACACCACCCGGCAATTCCCGCAGCTGTGTTGGCAACAACCGTTACAATTTGTTGTTCTATTGAACTCTGTCAGCAAAACCTAAATGATTGAAAATGCTCAAGATCTCCATAACCCTTGCCCACGAAAACACGAAAGACAGCAGCTACGAGTTATATATAAGCCCAGGCCTACGCGGAGTAAGCTCTGGCGTAGGCACTGTCTCTGACATTGAGAGAAACCACCGCGTTCTATTGAACACAACCGCTCGCTTCGAAGTGGACCAGCTCCAGCCGATAACATGTGACCTGTTACAGTCATTTTAGATACGAAATGCGATTTCCATGGGATATTTTTACTCAAATCGCGGGGAAAAGACTTTGATTGTTTAGTCCTCGACGGATTACAATCGATGGCCTAACTCATATATCTTAAGATAGAGCGTGGATTTAGAGCTGTTAGATCGACGATTGGCATAGTGTTTTATCATTATATTACAGAAGATATGCCATGACCACCAAAGACGTGTTCTGTTTATTGTCTTTATTTAAACTGGCCAAGGCTTTTGAGTTAGTCTATGCAACTTGTCCTTTTACAATTAAACCAAGCGTGGATGTCCCACATGGAAATGATCAGGTCTTTCCATGACAGCAGTCATGGAGCTGCACAACACAAAAACCTATCCTCCGATTTTTTCCAATGAAGCATGATTTTAAACAAAGATGTGTTATAATGACACTTTTTGGTATTTTCCTCTCACTGTTGCTACGTTAAGACTTCGGACTATGTGAAGGAAGATTATTCTTTCATAATAAAAGTGATGCAAATCTATTCAATCTCGCATGTCTCTAAGCAAAGACGTATATGCGCCGAGTTTTCATCATTTTTGCTGACGATGCTGCGCTTACAGCCCACAGCGATGATGGAGTACTACGGTTTGTTTCCTGTTTTTCCGGCGCCTCCACTTAGTTGGGACTAACAATTAGCCTGAGAAAGGCATACATAATAAGCAAAGATGCCAGCTCCGACCCTTGCATTTCAACTGGCAACCAGTCACTTGAAAGTGCCGACGGCTTCACTTATATTGGATCTACGATTTCAAAGCATCCTCTCCGGAAACCCAGTTGACTGCACGGATAGGCAAGACAGCAACGGAATGGTCCACCTTGCAATACAACTCGGGACAGCAGTTTATTGACCCATTAGCATCAAGGTAAAACTGTGATAAGCCTGAGTGCTGGCCACTCTTCTTAACGGCAGCAAAACATGGTCACTTTAATCTGCCTGGGTAGTGGACGGATTGTTTTTCCACTGATCCTACCTTAGAAAACTTCTCGGCATCACTGGGAAAGATCACATCAACGACAAAAGTGGCCAAACACAGGAAAGGATGCTAACCAAGTATATATGCTATATTTTTGGATGGGAAGTAGTTTTCATAATCCATAAAACGATAATGCATAGCATCCATTAGTGTGCGTAAATGTGTACAGTGCCTAACAAACGTTTAAGACCACTCTTGAAAATAATGTGTTTTTATATGATTGCGTTCTATTAATCCATTTTTTACATGATATTACCTATTCTATAATTCTCTCATGTTATTGTGTCATCTTGATGTAAATTCTAATTGGTAAATGCAATTTCGTTTCTTTTTTGTTGTTTACGGAGACAGGTTCGAGTTATTTTAGTTGTGTCGGTAAAAGGATGATCGCAATGGGCGTAACAAACAAAGACAAACCTGGAACACCAAATACGAGATTTATGGATACGATTAAGGACAATATCAAAGAAAGATAAAGTGAGTGAAGAACAGGCAATAGACCGTGAAAAATGAACGATAACGATAGGATGTGGCAACCTCTAACGGGAAAAGCTGAATGAAGAACAGGATGCTTGGTTTGACATCTCTCAACTTGGCTGCAACGGAAATAGCCACATATTAAGATCTTTACTTTATATAATCGGAAAAATTATTATTTTGAAAGACTTCATTCAGTGCTTGTGGTTATCTGACTCAAAATACGTCGTATCTCATTCTATTCCGTTCTGTCCTAATATTGCTCTTTGGCGTCTCTCTATTTATTTACGAACTCTAATCCAGACCGTGAGAAGATGATCAACTTCTGTGTCTCCAAGGCTTTCTAGCATGTCCTTATCCTGAGAAAGGGATCGGGTAACAATAACAACATCGTTAGCGGTGCTACAACTATTTAGCATATAACACAGAGTAGTCAATAAGGCAATGTTTATCTGGAACCAATGCTCCAAATTCCTTCAGCATACCAATTTACTCCTTCATTCAATTTCTTCAGCATATTTCAGATTTCTGAAAACAGTAAATACTGCTTTTAAAATTGATACGTTGTTGTGTGTTAACTGTGCATCAAAATTACGTGCTATAATTTATTCATAAACAGTTACTAAATCATCCCATTTAGCAAAATATGATCACAATATACAGGGTGGGCCAATAAAATGTTACCACTTTTCAATCATACCCAAGTTTTCAAATGTGAATTTATTCAAAATTTTTATTCAAAGATTTGTGATAAGAAAAATTAAACCAACATTTAATATCAATGAATTTGTAAAATCTGAACTCTGTAGGGAAAGAAATAAAGATCTGTGTTCAGTATGCGTCTGAGAGTGGTCCTTGAGAGGGCAGTCTCCCTCTGACAAACATCTGGTCGATTTTCTTGGTGATTCCTCCAGACGCTGTCTCACGATCTCTGTGTTAATGGCTGTTCTCGCAGACCTTGGCCTACCACTATGTCCTTTATTTGCTCATATCCTGTTTTCCTGAAGGTTTCGAGACAAGCATTAACAGAGATGTGAGAAGGACATGGAGGATTTCTTCCGAACGACAATGACCAGATGTGTCAGAGGGTGGTTAGCCAATTTTAGATTTAAAAGATATGCTTCCACGATTTTTACTCTCTCCTTACAGCAGTTCAGATTTTACAATTCCATTGTGTATTCAATGTTGTTGTTGTTCGTCATTTTTGAGAATAAAAAAATCTATTTTGGAAATAGCAAGGATTCAAAAAGTGGTAACATTTTATTGGCCCACCCTGTATATCCATGAGGAAATACAGAACTTATTACAATATCCATACCGCAGTTGCATGAATGGAATCAATAATCAAGTCGGCCACATGCTAGAGTGAAATAAAGTAATGTTGTAAGACAACAATCATCAAATGGTCATGCGTTCAAATCTCACGATTGTTGCATTGCTGTGGTGATGGGAAAACCATTTTTTAATGATATTCATTGCTTGACAGATTCTAATAAGCAACAAATTTACCTAAAGTATACTAAACACCTCCAGTAAACTGTTTAAAGTTTAAAATTTTCAAGCAGGCTTGGAAAATTGTTTTGTGCTCGGTCCACTGTCTACCAACCAAATCCCAACGAGTGGGAAAACAAAACTGAGGGTCTGGGAATCTGACCCAGATTATCACTACGTGGTAAAAGTCGATCCAGATCACACGAGATCAATGACATTCATCCAATACATTTTCCGCTGCTAGAGCGTAAACTGTCACCAGGGCTGGATAAACCATTAGACAAAATAATCATGTGATCAGGGCATCAAGGCAAGGGGCACCACACAAATTTTTCATAGCCGAATTTGCAATAATGTTTAAGTGCCGAAATGCCACAAAATCTTATCCAAGTATGGAAGGATCAAGAGATAGGACAAGCAGCCCTATTGTTTTGCTCCCTCCCTTCTGCCCCAAGCCCGCTCTAACTAATAGATTACCAGGTGTATACTGTGCAATTTTTGAAACTATTTCCTTGTTGATACGTTGATTTGGTTATGAACATCAGTGGATCCAAATGGTTAGGAATAATATATACAAAGTGTAGCTGTCAAAGTATGTATGATAATGAAGAGCCTAGAGGATAGTGTGTGATGGAAACTATTTATTTGTCATTTAGTTCTGATTGCGGTTAATGAGATACGATATATATAAATGATCTTGTTTTTATGAGCGAACCCATGGAAGATTTAAACGAACGCATTTCGGAATCGGAACGAAGCTCTTGAAGATAACACTACAAATTCAAAGTGATAGTAAGCGGGTAAAACGGGGAACTGTCAAAAAGCATGATAGACCCATGTTGAGTTTGTGGAAGGAGATTGAGTGTTGTGCACGAAATGTCGAAACTGGGTTCATGGCAGGTGTGCGAGAATAAAGAGAGTTACATTAACTAACTTGACAACGCGGTTTGCTTGTTTAAGGTGTAAGGTAATGATGGAAGGAATGGTGAATTTAATTGAGTAGTTGTGATGAAGTGGAAACAGTGAATACCGTTTGTTATTTGTTATCTGAAAATAGGTTTCCACTCAAGATGAAAGCGAAAGTATAACGCTTTGTTTGTTTATGCGTATGAGCTCATGCTCGGTTTGCATGTCTTTCGTCAGACTGGGCTACCACAACGGGTAGACTGCTTGGCCCCGCCACCTGTCTGCCACATGGAGATGGAGGCATACCGTTAAGTGCCTCGACCAACGACACAACAAGCAAGCTTGCCAGCTTGTTCTCCACATTATCCCTATGTGCTAAGCGCCAAGCAGAAAAGCTGTGAATACCATTTCTTAAAGTCTTTTGGTGTGACTCAACTTGGGGAATGAACCCCAGGTCTACCGACTGCGAAGCGGGCGCTCTAACCACTACGCCATCGCGCCGATAGTTTAACGCTATTTCGTCATATCAGCAATACTATATGGAACCGAAGTATGAGAATAGTGTTCTGAGAGTTGCCTTAGATCCACAAGTGATAAGAGTGTTCAAAATATTCGAAGTAAAAGTTTGTAATGAACGATTGCGCAGTGATAAAAATTTACAGCAATCAGAGTTGTGATTTTAAATGAGTTCAGAGACACGCTCCGATTCTACCTCAAGGCTGTGATTAGGTATTTAACAACTGAATTATAAAGTGAAACATTGTAAAACATCTTTACTTACTTGAATGGCCACAGATTTCCTTTCTTTTGGTGTTTCAAGTTTTTCAAGCTAAAAGCAATGTTATGAAACAATTCTCAACAATTACAACACTATCGACAACAAAGAGAAATGCAAAAATAATGCCACATGCGGATAGTGATCGTAAGTTAGTCGTGGTAAATGATATTTTAGTAGTAGTGCCAATAACCCCACCAGTAAACGCCGATTTAAAAGACCCATGCAGTAAACTTATGAATGAATTGACTTTCTCTTACTTTAATGTTGGCTTCAGCAGCACTGGCTTCTGCCTCTTTAACTTGCGAGCTCAATTTTTCTACGAGACTTAAATAAAATAACAATTTCTCGCGATAGCTTTCAAGTTCCAAGTCAGGTTCCTAAACAAAAAACAATTCAAGCTTCATGCCATTTTAATATCAAAGCTGATTACTTAATCTGTTTATGTGAACAGCTCAGTGTACAAAGCGTTACATTCCTCGTAGAACAGCAGAGCGAAATTGTCGATTGTTTTCAAAATCATCAATCGGGTTTAAGTACAAAAAGCCAGAAAAACTAATCGGAAAAATGGTAACTTCTAAGCGAGAATGGTCTTACGGATTCAAAATAAGCGAAGCGCTTCGGTCACTTTTTCGTGACAGGAGGATAAAGACGAAGAAACACAAAATTGTTAAACAATGAGTCATCACTAAACGAACAAAATATGAATGCTTCGGCGCCACAAATATGTGACAAAACAATGACAAAAGTTAGAGAAATCGCTTAAAGTAGAACTTTGAAAAATGTGCGCATCCTCTTAATATTACCCAATCTTCTTCAAATGTTTACGTAATGTTTTTCACTAAGCCTCACAATATTTTTGAGCAGTTCTTGCCAGTTTTGAAAATTTATTTTTTTGATCGATAAAGACCACCCTAATCGATAAAGACGTATATTTGCTTTCATATAATATAATGTACCAAAGATCAAAAATATATAGAATCTGCAACATAAAATAATAATATCATCAAAAACTAGCTAACAAACAGTACAACTACATACAAATATCTGCTTAACCTGTACACTGTAAATGAGCTGAACCACAGTTAAACAGCCTTTAAGCACTTCCAACAAAAAGTACTGGAGTGAATATAAAGAAAGATTGGTCTTTTGTGTAAATTCATTTGGTCTTGCATTGCAACAATAACGTAGAAAATACTGGTGCATTGCAATGCAACCTCATGCTAGTACCGAACAACATTGCCAGCTGAAATGTGGTATAAACATATTCAAGTTACATTTTAAAATGCCAGAAATAATCGTGAAATGGTGTTATTGACTCAATGCGGATATTACATCGAGGTGATTTAAACAATAAACAAGCCTACAGTTTTATATATCTAAAACACGAACAATCATTTGATCTTTATTTCTATAACTGTCCTTACCGCTACTTGAACTGATACCGAATCAGTTGGTTTTGATCTTTTCCCGTCTTCATAACTTTCTTTCATCTCATCAATCAATTAAAATCAAACGAAATAGGAGATCAAGACAGCGATTGTAAGGTAATTCGGATTTGTACAAAGAAGTTTTGATAATGCTGCCCTACGCAACGGTCTGATTTGTAAAAGTAGCTTTTTAGAATGTAGCATGCAAATGAACTTTATCTCACCTTGAATTTCGTTCGAGCAACAATGCCGTGGACCCTCTGCAAATCAGACCGCAATTTATCGTTGGAGGTGACCGTTTTTGCCAATTCTTGTTCACAAATTTCAAGATCAAAGTTGAATTTCTAAAACATATATGTGATATTCATGTCATTATATTTGGTTAGGTTAATCCAAGCTATGTTTTGAACAATTAAACGACCATCCGCTTTATCATCAGCCAATGGAAAACTCGAAAGAGTAAATACGATTACCTCGCTTGTCCAATCATGCTCACCACATAACAACTAACAAACATAAATCTAAAATGCATCCGTGAATGACAACATCATAAATTTATTGAGCTAGTCAACTAGTGGTTTTATTAGTCACGTAGTATCAAAACATTTCATAATTTGCATTGTTGCCAGCTATAAAATGAAACAAAATGTACACATATTTTTAGAACAATAGCAGGTGTGAATTGCATTGAGTTTCGAAACTGATCCGACTTTGCTTCAAAGTTGCAAGAAAGCGTTCAGCAACAGATTTATGAAATACAGAAACTTTAAAGTATCTTTGCTCACTTGAACTCCAACAGAGTTGGTTGATTTTGATGCTTTCAATTCTTCCAGCTAAAAACAATGTTTTAAAATAAGTTCTATTCAAGCAAAAACGAAACGATGCAAAGCAGTAGTTTTTGAACTGTAGCCTGTGTTTCACTTTGTCCAGGTGTTTTACTATCAACTTTCGACTCTCATGCAAAAATAATGTCACAAACGTTTTCTTGTTTATAGTTATAGTTGTTTTGGTATAGCAACTACTGTTTTGAACTCAATTTTTTAACACCAAAATCTATGAAGACTACCGAAACAGACTTTTGTAAAGAGTTTTGTAAAGGCCCACAAACTTATCCGACACTCCAAAAATTATTTTACAAAACTTATAAAAGACATATAGTTTGTCAATTGTACTTGAAAACCGACTTTTTAAAGTAGAGCGCTTTAAGGGAATCAAATGACTTCAGCTCTATCCTAGTTGCTTTTGGTAGTCAACAAGTAAAAGTACACCTTTATCTGTACAAGTAAAAGCTGGAAAGATCCTTATAAGCTAGCTTACAGAGAAAAAATAATTAGTAGCATTCCAATTCATTCTGGTGCATGAGACCGTGCCAATCTCCGTTACACAAGCCGTTGCCAACGCAGCTGCTCAAGCAATGGATGCAACTGTAAGGAGCTGGTCTTCTGGTGACACCGACGTGCTTGGCTTTCGTCACTACCGTCACTTTGTGACGAACGTTAGGCAGTAGAGCTGACAACGCTGTTTTAAACTCTCTGCCAAGATACAATCTTGGAATCGAAACTAAGTCAACGACGCAGACTGCAGGCCTTCAATCCAAGGGATCAACGAGGGACAAGTTATTGAAAAATAGAAATTTTATTACTTCCAGTTTTGCTTCAGCAGCCTTGGCTTCAGCCATTTGCAGATCTGATGTTAATTTCTCTGTGTAGTTCAAACACAACCACATTTCTCTGTGACAACGTTCAAGTTCTAGGTCAGGTTCCCAAAAATATATATAACAAGATTTATGCCACTCTGGTATGACAGTTAGTTGTTATATGTTTATGAATAATTAAATGAACATTTGCTGTATCAGATGATGGGATGTCAATCAATTAACATGAGATCTCGCTGCTTTGATCACGTCAACTGCATGTTGCAGGATGGAATTTGATTTCAAACTTGTGCAGTGATTGGAAGTGTGCGAGTTCAGCGTCTAGAGCGTAACATTACTTGTGGTATAAGAAAGCGGAACGGTAGTTTGTCTCATGTTCACGCTTTGGGTATAAACAATGGTTTACAAGGAACATCTATGGGTGACTGTTACCAAAAAAATAGTATGCAGCCACTGAAAATGGCACAAAGTATTTATTCAAATTTTCAGACTTATTCTACGAAAGTATGGCATTGATGGCTATCTAGTGGTTATCAGGTCGTAGTACAGGTGTTGACTAATTATAAAGTCGGATGCGTGCGTCTAAATGGTAAGTGCCAAGGTTTGCTTGTGAATGCATAGTTTTAATTTGGAATCGTTTTCTGTAAGTTGTAGTATTTAACAATAATGTGTAGTCACTCCTCTCACTCTTAGATTGAGAGATCAAGTTTTGCTGAATATCAAGTCAGCATTAAAAGTTGAATCAATTGTTTGCTTTTGTAAATATAGTATTATTTTTGTCACTTTCTAAATCTCATCTCAAATATGCCTTCGATCATTTTTAGCCGATTGTTATTGTATTGAGATAAAAATAGGCATAAACAAACTAGATAAGTTGCATGTGCCACTTGTATTGGTCACGGCTTGAAAATAAACCAGTTGAATTTATTCTATGCAGCTAGAGATCTGCTGCACCCGCCATCTTCCAAAAATGATAAGTGGATACGGAAAGTTTACACTGAAAAAAAGGAATCTCTTTTCTGCGACGCCAATAAAGCGCAAATTGTAAAATTTTTGGTATCGAATGAAGCTTGTTTATCAATTTCAATTATTCTGATACCAGCTTTTATTTGTGTTCTTAGCCGCAGTCTCAGGCCAAAACTTACGGATTTTTAACAAAGTTGTCTTAAAATTTTCCATCATCATCACGTCAGTACCTCGATTATGACATTCATGTCGGCTCGGTGATTAAGAGTCCCGTGTTTTATGATTGCATACTCAGAGGTTTTGAAGAAATTAAAGCGAAGATTCGCACAAATAGAACTCTAGTTGGTATATAAGGCTATACGTACCGCTACTTGAACTGCAACCGAATTGGTTGGTTTTGATCTCTTCGCATCATCGTCACTTTTTCTCATTTCGTCAATTTTTTCATATGCTTTGACAAGCTAAAGTTTTGTTTTAAGAAGCTGTTACAGATTTGCAACATTATTGTCATGAAAGCTCAGTGATAGTTTGTTGTTATCAAAATGCGGCAACTCAGATGCCCAAAGGTTCTATGCAACGTTATGTGATCCAAGAGAAATGTTTTGAAATTGGTTACATGCTAACAGATTCGATTTAATTCTTATACAAGATGCATCAGTGATATTTCTCGAATGGGATTGGTACAACGAGTGTTGCAGTTCGTTTCATCACAAAATCAACAAGATGAATGACACAAAACAGGAGATATACTAGGACCCCTAAGGTATTGTGAGATGCACAAACAAGTTATTATGATGCTGCCACCAGCGATGGTCTAATTTATAAAAGCAGCTTTGTAAACTGTTGCATGCAATGAACTTGATCTTACCTTGAATTTCGTTCGAGCAACAATACTGTGGACTCTCTGCAAATCTGACTGCTACTTTTCTTTGGAGGTGACGGTTTTTGCCAGTTCTTGTTCACAAATTTCAAGATCAAAGTTGAATTTCTAAAACATATACAGGGTGTCCGTAAAGTAGCTATGCAGTCTTACAAGTTACTATACAGTTTCATTGTATTATATGTAATAGTTTTTGTTACTATATAGTTTTATTGTATTATACTGCATTTAATATTTATTTTTTTACAGGTCTATTTAATTAAGCATTATTTATTGTATTATAGTTGTAGTTTTATAGCATTATTTAATTAAGCATGCCACGCAAGCTAACTTTGGAAGAGCGCAAATTTATTTTGAAACGATATTGGAAAACAGAAAACGCACAGGATGTAATTCGTGATTGGAATCATTATTTTATTACAGATCCTCCAACACGTTTGGCTATTTATAAACTTCGAGACAAATTTGATGATACTGGCTCAGTTGCCGATGCTCCTCGTTCTGGTCGGCCAAGTGTGTGCACTGAACAAAATTTGACTACAGTTGCTTTTATAAGACTACTTAAAAATAAGACTACACATACTTTTCGGATGTAACACATGTATTTTCTGAGATTTTTATAAACATAAAGGTGTTATTTCTTTTGTTACAAATAAATATTGTAATACAATATCTTACTGTACTGTTAATATATTACAGGGTGTCTGTATAGTAACTTGTAAGACTGTATAGTAACTTTACGGACACCCTGTATGTGATATTCATATCAAACAAACACAAAACAAATAAAACAAAACAAACAAAACACTCTATTTGGTTATGTTTATCCAAGCTATTTTTTTTAACAATTAAACGACCATCCGCTTTATCATCAGCCAATGGAAAACTCGAAAAAGTAAATACAAAACCTCGCTTGTCCAATCATGTTGGACACTAGGCAAATAACAAACATAAATCTAAAATGCATCCGTGAATATCAACGTTATAAATTTATTGAGCTAGAATGAAAATGAAGCCTAACATATGTCTAGTGCACTGCTTGGTAAGTTCAGTTATTAGCAAATCATAGTGTCACTTGGTCATTGCAAATGCAACGTGGAATGATCCTGTATTGAAATATAATTATCTAGGCTTCTAAAGTATCTGCGATCAGTAACAAAACTAGCACAGCTGTTTGACGGCTGAGTTATGGAGGCGTCACTATACCGAAAGCATCGAATATCCCATTAGCAAAAGCGTGATATAAACCTCAGACAAATTGCTGAGCACCGTGATTAATATCATTTTCGATCTCAAAATTTGCTACTACTGCGATACAGTAGTGACCTAATAATAGTCGATATTAACTTCTTATCGAAAGACACAATCAGTCAGGTTTATTTTTGTCTGAACTAACGATAAATTCAAGATTCGTTATCGACCGTTAAACGGCCGTCATCACCATAAAACCCCCTTTATATTCAGAAATTTATATAAAGATTTGCTGTCAACAAGCTCATATTATCTGATTAAATTCCTGAAACTGCACCGTCGTTTTCTAGCAACTTTATTGTGGCATTACTGCAGTCTACAAACTGCGGTAACTACAGTTATAAACGAAAAGCTATTTTGTTTCCACATATTTTTGTTTTGTGAATCATAGACCTAACACATTGATTGCTGTTTATGAGAAAGATGACAAGAAATAAAGTACCAAATGTCGTGAAATCACTCGTTTTAGACTACCCAGAAAAGTACATGCACATTAAATCTTTACACACGATGTCGTAAAATGACCCAGATCAAACTGCAAAATAGACAGTGCCGTTTTGGTTTCGATAAAAGCACAATCAGCCAAATCGTTTTCCTTGCAACAAGGTTTCGAAAAATATTGAAATATGCTAAAGATGTCTACGCTTGTTTTGTAAGGCTCATGAGAGGTTGCTCTCACGAGACCAGTTGTGATGTATTTTATGCGAGTGTGGCAGGCAGGCAGGCAGGCAGGCCTATTGGTGGTCAATGCTATTGGTCATCATGCTCTGCTTTGATCTTCGAAACTTAATAATTGGATCGGTAAATGATGAGCAATAATGCATGAGCTTCAACACTCAGTAGTAATGAAACAATAGCTATTTGATAGCAAGCCAAGGTTTTGATTTTAAACTGGTTTTGTTCCTATCGTCAACTACGGTCCTGAATCGTGGATAATGACCAAAATAGTGCAATTACATGTAGAAAGCAAGCTGCAAACATAAA